>CAMTDV010000022.1:41743780-42943780 GCA_947069175.1 Scalesia atractyloides
CACGACGTCACCCATTCCAACGATTTTCCTCCCTTTTCGTCTCCGGCAAAGGATATGTATCCATCAATAACTCGAAAGTTGGTAAGCAGATCCTTTAGCCCGGTCATGTGCCTGGAGCAACCGCTGTCAATGTGCCAGTTATACTCCATGAGCATCCGAAGCCATTTCTGAATTTTATTCTGTTATACAACAACAACAACAAAAATATGTACAAATTAGCTAGTTTTTGGAACTCAGACTTGCTTTACATTAGTTCTATCATGATTTTGAGCAAGAGAATTTTATTTTCTTTTCCAAAAACAAGCTGAATTAACTATGCATTTTACTGATTTCTTTAAATTGTCAAATTGATCAGTAAAACTTTTAACGAGATCATGACTAGGTTTAGAAAATTTCTTGCTTTTGCAATGTTTCGCCGTATATCCTAATGACCATAGCGAAAACATTGTTTTTGACTCGATCTTTTCTTCCTCGATGCTGAGTGTGAAGATGATGTATGTGATGAGAGTCTTGAGCATCTTAAGGAGTTTGATGATGTAACGTGGCTTGAATCTTTAGCTTTCTTCAGATTCTCTTCAGGATGATGTTTATCTTCAATGTCGACTTCACTGTGCTCACTGTCTGATGAGGAAATTGATTCTTGACTTTCATCTGACCTTTCTTCATCGCTTTCTGAAGTTGTTGTGCTTGAATCTTCAGGGAAATCTTTATCAGTCTCTGATGTACCTGCAACTGATGGAACAAATTCTGGAATTTCCTCTGTAAGGAATTTTCCAAAACTGTTTTTCTTTAACTCTGGCACAAATACAGGAGATTCCAGCATAACATTTTCATCATTGAGAGCAAAGTTTAGGTCATGACCCTCAACCTTGGCAAACCCTTGGTTGTAAGCCTTAAGTGTAGGCACATTGCCATTACAGTCATCCTGAATTGTCAATTTAGGCATACAGCCATTACAATCATCCATCCTAGATAAACTATTACAGTTATCTCGAATAGAAATTTTGTTCGTCTTATCACAATTCCAGGCGACCCAGCTAACAGTTGAATAACTGTCGCCTGAATAGCCTATTCCTATTTTCATCCCTCCACAATCATCTTCCCCATCGCACACATCTTCCTTACTCTCGCACAGATATGCATTACTTTCAGAAAGGTTAGTGTTGTTTTCGGATTTATAAAAAATACTTTGATCCAAAAGATCATTTTTATTGATTAAGTCGTTCTTAGGATGAGGAGATGGCATAGGAACATAATTTTTGTTGTGCGGAGGAGGAAATAATTTTCTTTCGTTTCCGAATTTATCTTTATATCCAATTCCATCCTTTATGAATGTCGGTCGTTGGCAGTTTACAATTTCAACCAGTGCTTTTTGGCTAATTTTCCATTTATCAATAATGATTTGTAACTTATTGTTTTCGTTTTGAGATTTTTCTAGCTTTTCGGTCAAATCATTTATGATAAAATCTTTTCTGAAAACAAATTCCTTTAGAGTCTGCATTTCAGCTATGGTTGAATTCAACTTTCGCTGATATGCAGCCTCATTTTCTTTTAGTTCTTGATTTATTTTCAAAACTTTTTCTTTTTCTTTAATTATATCACGGTTGAGTGATTTGTAGTGTGCCACGACGTTCAAACATGGTTTTGAGCACAACTTTGCTTTAAATTCATATGGAATGCTGTTTACCAAATCCTTATCCTTGGCTTCTGATTTCATGGCGGTAGAGGATGTTCCGACCGCTTCATTCTTGCTGGTACTGATGACTTCTTGAACAGCAGGCTTCGACTCATTCATTTCAGCTTTCTGTTGTCTCTTCTCTGAGGCAGGAGAGATGATACTTTTCAAACCAGTGTCATCTTTTGGAATCTTGGAGGTTTGTTTTTCAACACCATTTGAAGCAGACGTGGCAGAGACAGTGGTAATGTTTGCCATGAGGGCCTTGTTTACTTCACCTTTTGCCTCAGCTATCTCCTTCGACCAATCATAATCTTCCACCACTAAAGCCTTATGATTATTTTCAGCAGCATAATTATTTCCTTCAATGGTAATCGGCCTCCTTGTCTGGTTGATTTCGGTATTCTCGTTCTTCAGCAACGGGCACTCTCTTTTGAAGTGGCCCAAGTCTTTGCAGTTATAACATCTAAGCTTGGATTTGTCAAATCCAGCTTTTCCAAGAGCCAACCTCTTTCCTGTTTTATCTTAGAATTTCTTCAACCGTAGAGTGATCATTGCCATCTGCCACTTCAGATCCATCTCCTCCATGTCGTCTGGATCTACTTGATACATGTCCTCTGCTGTTAGGAATTCTCTCTTCAACTCTCCTGACATAAGCGCCTCATAGCTACTTAAGAAAGTATTAAAAAGAGCTACATGTTATGTGGAAATTTGAAGTGCTTGAGTGTCGCTGGCCACAGTGGTCTTCTCGGAAGATGACGAAGCCTTCACAGAGTTTGCGGAAGCATTTGAATAGGATTCGATAGCACTTTGGGGATTTGATCCACATGAGGTGACAGGAGCAAGAAATGCCATATTCTTGGGGACCGAGTTTGCAGCAGCTTGCTGAGACATCTTCTTAGAATATCCAGTTTGATTCTCTCTCGTTTCATGATGTCCATTTCAAAGGCTTTTAAAGTGTTAATCAATTCTGAGAGAGTAACTGGAGTTGTGCTGGTGCGGAAAGTTCTCTTAATCATCATGCATTGAAGACTCCATTCTTTTGGTAGAGAATCTTGATCGATGCATAATTTGCAACTGGGTTTCCCACCTTCTTCATCTTGGTCAACACCCCCAGAAATCTGCTTATGTGGTCGGACAAGCTTTCGCCACGAATACTTCCAAACATATCATATTCTTTCTGCACCATGTCTCGTTTGTTCTCCCTGAGTTCCTCATTGCCTTCATAATGGTCGATTAGAGCCAACCACAGTTCATGTGCCGAGGTGTATTCTTCAAACAGATTGTTATCGTCCTTTGACAGAGCCATAGTGAGAGCAGCGTGAGCCCTCCGGTCACGTTGAATGAGTGTCCTATCTTCATCTGTGAATGTTGAAGGATCTTCATTGATAGTACGGATGTCGTCACGTATTATCATGGGAACATGCGGGCCCATAGTGACTGACATCCATTGAGTATAATCGGTATACTCAAAAAAAGACTTGATCCTGTTTTTCCAGCTGCTGAAATCTTCCAAACCTTTCAACTTTGGTGGCCTTGTAGCAGTTCCAGTTTCTAGTTCGGCTTGGGCAATCAGATTGCGTTGATTTAGAGACATGATGGATGAATGATGATCAATTACGCTGGGATTTGCTAAATCAGAAAACAATTACGCTCGCTAGGAGATAAATACGCTGGACCAGAGATTAAATACGCTGCACTTGGAAACAATTACGCTGATGGGATCGGCGATTTTGTCCTGCAAAAAGCTAAATCCGCTGGATATTCGAAAACAAGTAAAGGTTTAGTTAATTTCGCTGAACACCATGATAAAATCGCTGAGGATTAGTATCACTGATTTCGAAGTCGCCTTCGAGTAAATTCGCTGGACAATTACGCTGACAATAATAAAAATCCGCTGGTTTAAGAACCAGCGTATTTGTTAACTACATGAGATTCAAGTTAAATACGCCAGCTTCAAAGACAATTACGCTATCTTCAAGAATATCTATGCTGGCTTTAAGAATAATTACGCCCAGAAGGGTTTTAGTACGAACAAAAACCCTCTAATCACCAAAAAACGACCCAAAATTCATGTTTCTTTGTAGCTAAATGACCGAAATGTTTACCAAACTACTGATTAACAACAACTCAAAGATTAAATGCACCAGATCAAGCCATTTTAATCCCAAAAATTTGAAAAACCATGAAACTTTTGTAAAACCTTCAAAACTTGATAAATCTTAACAAAAACTCAAACAATCAAGAGCACAAACGCTTTGATACCAAATTGTGAGTCCCAAAACAGATTCGGATCACAGTGGTTGATTGTTTTCACCCAAACAACTATTGATTAGTTGTTTGAATGTGCAAATACTAAGAAAAACCAAGCAAAGAAGATGAAGAATCTTGTTTGGATCAAACAACTAGTGTTGTATATGAAATCCCAATAACATGTGATCAATAACAACACCTGGATATTCGGATGAGAGCACAATAGCAAAAATACAACACAAGAAGATCACCAAAATCTGTCCAAGAAACTTGGACATAACTTCATTGAACATGGTATTTATACAGACTGATCACCCAACGTATTTATTAAATACGCTAGGCAATTAATTACGCCATGTAAATAGATGTTTCACAAAATGACACTTTTGACCCTTTTGTTTTTCTAACTATTACAGAATCAGCTCAAACTATGGTTTATCAAGTACCAACGATCTCCAAAAGTTCCAACAGTGACCAACGGGAAGATCACACTGGACAAAGTGAACTATGTTGAGCAGCTGAAGCACAATCTGATGAGCGTGTCTCAAGTCTGCGACAAGGGTCACTCGGTCCACTTTACTAAGTCTGAAGCTTTGGTGTTGAAACCTGGTTTGGTGATATCGGATGACTGGATAGTGATGAGAGCGCCAAGGAGAAATGATACTTATGTCATGGACATGAGTGCCAAAGATTCATCGACTGTGGTTGCGTGTTTACTATCAAAAGCATCTGATGCTGAGTCATTGCTGTGGCACAGACGCATGGCCCACATCCACTATCGAAAAATGAACTATATTATTAAAAATGGTTTAGTGGAAGGGTGCCAGTGCAGAGGTTTCACGTGGAAGATAAATGTCTTCCATGTCAAAAGGGAAAACAACATAAGAAACCTCACAAGTATAAAACAGTAAATTCCATAGATGCCCCTTATGAATTACTTCATATGGATCTATTCGGTCCGGCGAACGTAAGGAGCATAGGTGGAAAGTACTATTGTTTAGTTGTCACTAATGATTACTCACGCTATTCATGGGTTTTCTTTTTAGGTACAAAAGATGAGACCACAAAGATGCTGATAGATCTTTCTACAAAATTAGAAAATGTCCATGATGCACGGATCAAGAGGATAAGGAGTGATAATGGCACGGAGTTCAAGAATCAAGTTCTGGATCTCTATTGTCTTCGCAAGGGAATTGAACACCAATATTCTCCTCCTTATACACCTCAATAGAATGGAGTCGCTGAGAGGAAAAACAGGACGTTGATTGAAGCCGCAAGGACTATGCTATTTGATTCAAAGCTTCCAGTTCTTTTCTGGGGAGAAGCTGTGAATATAGCTTGCTATGTCCTGAACAAAGTTTTGACTGTTAAACGGTTTAACAAAACGTGTCATGAACTATTGTTTAACCGAAAACCAAACTTAAAAGGCTTTGAACCATTTGGATTACCCTGCACCATTGTGCGAAACAAAGATAAGCAAACATTCGGTGAGGTAGCTGATGAGGGTTACTTTCTAGGCTATATGCCTGAAACACCAAATAAAAGGGTTTTTAGTCTAAAAACTGGTAAAATTGAGGTGGTGTTTAACATGGAAATCACTAGTTATACACCTCAACAATCAACGAGTGGTCCTGCTATATTATATGATTATGACAGTGTGTTTAAATGATTTAATATTCCTGATTTTTCCAATGCAATGAATCTCAAGTGATCCATACTGTGATCAGTGAAGATGAAGAGTGTGACTTCATGCCAAGATCGAGTATATCGATGACAGATGCTCCAGAAACTTCTTCCAGTGCAGCTCCAGAGGACTCCAGTGATAGTGAGTCTGAACCTATTCAGGGGGAGGACTTCACTAATCCGTTTGCTAATGCTAATATTCAGGGGGAGGTTGGATCTAATCTGGGAGATAATCTGGTTGTTGACACCATTGCTACCACACGAGTACACAGAGATCATCCAATTGAAAACATCATTGGTGATCCTGCTGCAGGTGTTCAGACAAGAAGAGGTGTGCTCGGAGGTTCCTGTTTGTTTACTTCGATTCAGAAGACTGGGTTGATTCATGAGTGTTTGTATAGTTGCTTCATTGCCCAAGAGGAGCCGAAGAATGTTCATATGGCTCTAAAAGACAATTGTTGGGTTGAAGCTATGAAGAGGAACTAGCTCAGTTCAAGAAGTTGAAAGTTTGGGAGCTAGTTGACTTTCCTGAAGGAAAGAAGGAAATAGGCACTAAGTGGGTGTTTAAGTGCAAGAAAGACGACCGAGGGATCGTAATACGGAATAAGGCTCGGTTGGTGGTGAAAGGGTTCAATCAGCAAGATGGGATTGATTATAATGAAGTGTTTGCACCAGTAGCAAGGTTGGAAGCAATTCGTTTGTTCCTAGCTTTTGCTTCATTTAAGGGCTTCAAAGTTTACCAACTTGACGTGAAGAGTGATTTCTTTACGGGAAAGTCCAAGAAGTGGTGTATGTCTCACAACCAGACGGGTTTACTGATCCAGACTATCCAAATCGAGTGTATCGACTTGAGAAGGCATTGTATGGATTGCATCAGGCACCTAGGGCGTGGTATTAGACACTGTCAGCACATTTGTTAAAACATGGTTTCGAAAGAGGTCAGATTGACAGTACACTTTTCATTAAAAGGAAGAAGAAACACTTTCTGTTGGTACAGGCATACGTAGATGACATTATTTTTGGGTCATCTGATGAGAACATGTGTCATGATTTCGAAGAGGTAATGAAGAGCAAGTTTGAGATGAGTGCGATGGGTGAATTATCCTACTTTTTGGGTTTACAAGTTGAACAGAATAAGGATGGGATGTTTATACATCAGACGAAGTATGTGTATGATATTTTGTCTCGTTTCAAGATGGAGGATTGCGCTACTTTCAATACACCTATCTGTGAGAATCACAATCTTGGTCCAGATCATGAGAGTGTTGAGGATGTTGATCCCACTCAATACAGGGCAATGATTGGTTCTCTGATGTACTTGACTGCTTCAAGACCCGGCATCATGATCGCAGTATGTCTTTGTGCCAGATATCAAGCGAATCCAAAGGAGTCCCACATGACAGCGGTGAAGCGGATTCTTCGTTTTACTTGAAGGGGAAACCTAAACTTGGGTTATGGTATCCAGCTGCTAGTGATTTGAAGTTTGTTGCTTTCACTGATTTGGACTTTGGAGGATGCAAATCTACAAGGAAGTCTACCACAGGTGGTTGTTAGTTCTTAGGAGGGAGGCTTGTTTCTGGCAATGCAAGAAGCAGTCTTGCGTGTCTACCTCGACGTGTGAAGCTAAATATATTGCTGCGGGCAGCTGTTGCTCTCAGGTTCTCTGGATTCAACAACAGATGCACGATTACGGTTTGAATTTCACTCGTACTCCTATTATGATAGACAATAATGCCACTATATCAATCACCAACAATCCCGTAAAACACAGTCGCACAAAACATATTGACATTCGTCATCATTTTATACGTGATTGTGTTGAAAAGAAATTAATTGAATTGCATCGAGTCGACACACTAGATAACCTGGCAGATCTTTACACAAAAGCATTTGACAGGGTTCGTTTTGAACATTTGGTCGAACTTAAAGGGATGAGGAATCCTGAATAACCATTTTTTCCATAAAAATTGTTTGTAAATAATTTTACTATTTTCAAAAATCAAAAAAAAAAAAAAAAACAAAATAGAAAATCAAAAATGAGTTTTCACTGTGTGAAAAGGAAGAAATGATAGTACATCAGCAAGTTAGACTGTCACACTGAAATTAAAAGAAACTTGCTTAAGTGTGATAGCAGCTTCATCATATGATGTACCAGTAGGCAAAAGGCATGAAATAATCAACTTACCTTTGAGATACAAATAAACTAAACTGTGTATGAGTGGGGAACATATAAGTGGCGTATGGTTTTATAACATTAAATCTTGCGTTGATAGATTGCAAAAATCTGAGGTTTTAGGTCTTTATATCGTTATTTCATCCGGGGTATCAAGGTTGTCATTCTGCTGCATCCAGATATATGCTGACCTAGGCACAACCAGGATATCTTAAAAGAGCTGAAATGCCGAATCCCAAATATTGAAGAAGCTCTCCTAGAGAGTCATTCAAATGTGCAAAATTGCATTATTCGTACCAAATTTGGTATTTGTCCTAACCCTCGTTGGATATTGGTCTCTTTGTTGTACAGAAGTACTGACCTGATCACCGATTATCTAACGTTGTAATACAAAAGGATGAATTTCAGTAACTCACCTATTACGATGAATTTTTGTGCATACCTTGTTCGCGGGGGTATGTCCTGAAGTGGGACACACTAGTATATCAATATATCTTATCTAAACAGATCACGAGGTAATGGAACTTGAAATGTTCATGTATCTTGTTTAAGTGGATAAACAATACTGGTAATCGTCTTGAACTGCTTTTCATGAATATTATATAAAGAATAATCAGATAGTGTGAAAACAGTTTGATGTTGCTGATATGATCTTCTTCATGGTGATACTCACAAAAATAGAGCGTTTGTTATTTTGTTATTATTTGCTTTCAGAAAATATAAAAATCCAAAAATATTTCATTTTCTTGTATATTTTTAATGTACGGGATATGGGTTGTTCATGGAGGAGTTGTTACCGATAGGGGGAGCCGATGTTAGAAGCTGAGTTCAAAATTTTTTTACGATCTTGCAGGTTATGTGTGCTTAAAAAATTTTGAGTATATGGTTTGAGTTGAGAAGTGCTTAATCTGTGATACAGTTTGACTACTCTTGAATAATAATAATTTGTCAACTGTGTTGAAAAATTCTTATGGTTTCTCGAGATGTTTGTTTTATAGTATATAGATTGTAGAAGTGTGTTGCTGAGAAGTTTGGTGCAGAGGAGTTTGCTTGGATGCTTGGTAGAACCTCCTTTCTATATTGCAGACAAAGTTGAAGAGTTTTGAAGATTGCTATACAAGGACTAAACTGGAGTTTACTCAAAAGCTAACGATTTAGAAGATTTGGTGATTGGATACATCAGCTTAGGGGGAGTCTGTTGCTGACAGAAGTTGTTAAAGCTGAAGCTATCCAAAGACCAACGATTTTCAAAGATGTTGAAAATTGTAAGAAGACTGAAGACTAAGTTATTGTATGAAGCTATTGTCAAGGGGTAGTTTGTTGGTGCATATTTGTGACAACATCTTAGATTTGGTCTTTGGATATCTTGTAATTAGTAAAATGATAAACGGTTAGCGGGTTTAGTTTTGTAATAGTTAATTAGAAGCATTTGGGCTGAACTAGATACAATAAACACATGGTAGGCAAATTGGCTTTTAAACCCATTAGCAGTCCATGTAGGAAACCCTAGTCCATGAGCATAACCTATCTCTATATATGGGGAGGTTGTGATTAGGGTTAAGGTTGCTCAGTTAGTTGCTGGTTCTATTGTTTAGTTGCAGAGAGAATTGCTTCAGAGAGTTTAGAGAGAGACTCTTGAATTGGTTGTAAACACTTTATGTTCGATAATCAATAGAAGACGATTTAAAGGAATTCGTGTTCGTGTTCTTGTGTTTTCTGTGAAATATGATCTAGGGGATTCCGCACTCTAGATTAGATAGACGATTCTGTCAAGATCCATAAGGACTAGGGGACCTACACTTTTTAAAAGGCACGACCCCGTGCCACGAAGGGACGCCCGTGGTTGGCTATTGTTTTGACCCAATTTTCAAATTTTCATGTCGGCTTCGAAAATCCAAAATTTTTGGTCCCCTATGTGCGGTATACCCCGAAAAACAAACCCCAAGTATCAATTTTCACTTACAAGCCTGTTTTACCCACCGATTTCAAGTTTTGTCGGTTATTAACAAGGGTTTGACAAAACGGGTTGCAAATGCCTGATTTTTCAACAATGGTTTGATGATTTACTTACCCAAACACTTGTAAACCCGATTTTTCAACAATGGTATGATGATTTACTTACCCAAACACTACTACGAACAGAAATTTGAATATAAAATTTAAAGAAAATGATTAGACTGTTGATTTTAAGCTCTCTTAAAATCCTTGTGTCCCTAGCAATGATGCCAAAAACTTGATGTGATGGAGTGTGTGTGTAATTTTTAGATATAATTTAAGTATTTTTCACTCGTCTTTGCAAGCTTTATATTTGTAAAACACAATATAATGTTATCGCTCTCTACAACATGTTACGCCAAGTGCACCCATCATTAGTGTAGTATAGTGAGGTTAAGATTCCGATATCGTCCAAGGACACAAGAGCTTTTAATACCGGATTATCGTCAACGTCTAAACGACCTAAATTTTGAATAAGGTTTTGACAAGTAAATTAAAATAAACTGAATAAAATGGAAGAGGTAAATAAAAAAGATATAATCACTTGGTTCCGACTCATCTTTTACGTATCCTTTGATGATTTCCGCACTTTGAGTTTTTTAAGAGATTATATTGATTAAAGTAGCATGCCCCTCTTTTGGAGGTGACAGTACCCTTAGCCATATTGGTCTGAGTCAGCAGGGATATAGTCCCGTAAGGCCGGAATATTGAAAGATAATTAAATAAGTAATTAATGCAAAATGTGGCATGTCCCTCTTTTGGAGGCAACGCTACCCTCGGCCATATTGGTCTGAGTCAGCAGTGATAGAGTCCCGCAAGGCCGGTTTAAAGTTCTAATAATAGCTATAAATAAGGGGTTCAAGCCGTTCTTACTTCCTCCAATTTGATACTATCTGTCTTAAAGGAAGTCCTAATAAGCTTGAACCAAACCAACCTTCTAACCCCCTTCCAAGCAGCTAACGTGATTATATAGACCGTAAAGACACGAATGAGTGAATTAACAAAACATGAAGGAATGATAGAATAAAACTCACTTTCAATATAAAGAAACTAGTTATTAAAGTCATTATTCCAAATCCAATTAAAAAGTTAAAAAAAGTAATACATAAAAGATTTTGTCTTCACCAAGTGATGTAAGAGATTACTCAAGCATGGCCATAGTTTGTCAAAGGCTCTTATGATCAATCTTGGATACCGAGACTACTACACACTCTAAAATCTAAAGATTGTGGTGGAAGATGATGGTGGAGTGGTGGCAGGTGTGAGAGAAATGGTTTTGCCAAGGGATGAGTTGGAATGAAACCAAGCACCCCTATTTATAGCTGGAAACAGACCCTTCACACGGCCCCATGCCCACAGGGCACGACCCATGCGTTCCTTCTTATCTATCTTCATTTAATCCGTATGTCAGATCAACCTGCTACATGGCCCCTTGTGTCAAAGGCATGGCCCCGTGGCCATTGTACTTGTTGTACTATCCTAGGTATGCAAATCTGGAAGTTGACATCGGCCTGTGCCCAAGGGTTCACGGCCTGTGCCCAAGGGGACACGGCCCCATGTCTCTTGTTTGCTTCTGTTTATCTTCTTATGATCTAGAATCTTGAAGGGGCACGACCCCATGATGACTAGGCACAACCCCGAGCCAAACTTCTGATTTGTTTTTTTTGATCTTGGGGTGAAGCTTGGAGGGATGGTATGGTGTGTTGTGTTGTGTTGTGTTGTGTTGTGTTGTCTTCCCATCTTTTTTATTTTATGTTGGATTTTGTCGTTAATTCGTTCCTTTTGTACATTTAAGCTTTTTAATCTTGAAAATCAAGGTATACAAAGTAACACACTTTTTCCAATATTAGTACCTAAAAATTATTGATTTTATACCGTATTTGATACAATTTATATTTTAAATTTGACGTATATCAACACACCATGTATCCTCCAAGCTGCGTGCACCACTCTAGAATGCATGCAAAACAAGACAAATAGAGCAGACAAGAGACACGGGGCCGTGGTCAACTCCCATATATGTAGAATCTCTCAAAGTACAACAAAGTACAGACCACGGGACCGTGCCCTCAGACACACGGGGTTGTGTGTGCATACAGACTGACATTGGGAAATTAATGAAGATAGAGAGGAAAGGACACCGGGTTATGCCCCCTGTGCACTGGGCCGTGCGAAGGGTCTGTTTGTAGCTATAAATAGAGGTGCTTGGTTCAATACCAACTCATCCTTGGCAGCCCTCTCTCCCACTCACCACCATTTCACCACCACTCCAACATCATCATCCACCATATCTGTTCATGTTTAGAGTGTGTGTAGTAGTCTTGGGATCCAAGATTGAACTTAAGAGTTCTTGTCAAAAAAAGGCCATGCTTGGCTATAATCTCTTACATCACTTGGTGAAGATAAATCTTTTAGGTATTACTTTTGATTTCAAAGGTTTGGCTACTTTTTATTTAGGTTTGTACTAATGACTTTAATAACTATTTTTATATTAAAAGTGAACTTTACTCTATCATTTCTTCATGTTCTGTAGATTCATTAATAAACTACTATTAAAACTTTAAACCTGCCTTGCGGGACTGTATCCCTGCTGACTCAAACCAGTATGATCGAGGGTAGTGTTGCCTAAAAAAAGGACATGCTATATTGTGCGTTAATAACTTAGTTAATTATCTTTTAATAATCCAGTCTTGCGGGACTGTATCCCTGAAGACTCAAACAAATATGGCTGAGGGTAGCGTTGCCTCCAAAAGAGGGACATGCCACTATAACTATGATAATCTCTTAAAAAGCCCAAAGTGCGGAAATAATCAAAGGATACGTAAAAGAGGAGTCGGAACCAAGTGATTCTATCTTGTTTATTGTTTCTTTTAAAATTTTATTTTCTCTTTTTAATTTTATTTACTAAAATATTTTCTCAAAATTTTGGTTAGATTAGACGTTGACAATATTCCGGTATTAAAAGCTATTGTGTCCTTGGATGACCTCGGTATCGCACCATCGCTATCTTTTATATTCAGCCGACTCGGTAAATATCAGTTTTCTAGATGTTTTTGCGAATTTTCAATAAAATACTAAGCGAACCAGAAAAATTACGAATAAATTCTGATACTTGCTAAATATTCTAGTGGTATTTGTATATATGTTTCTCAGGTCCAATTATGCACAAAAAAATCATAAAAAATCATTCAGCACATCAAGGGCAAAATCGTCACATTCTATCGATAGTTTACATTATAATTTATTTTAAAATCTCTATCATTCCGATTGACGAACTTCCAATTGGATAATTTCATCACCTCATGGAACTACCTACTATAGAATTTCACATATTAAATCCAATCCTGTACCAAGTTATGACTCTCGTAACAGGCTGAAACTTCTGCAGAAAAACGCAGCCTGCACCTGAGTTTCCATTTAAATCATTTAAAATATCAAAACTCGTCAAAAAATTATGATTCTAGTGGAATTTAAAAGATATCTCCTAGAACTCCATTTTAGACTCAAGAACCGTATGATTTAGTTACGTTTTGGTTACGTTACAGTTACAACCGGTACAAGTTGGCTGTAAAATTCTGGACATAAGCTATATTGCATCAGCTTCTTATAAAACTTGTTTTATGATTATTTACCATGTTTTCATCAAAACCTAGCATACGTAACACCATTATATATATATATATATGTATATATATATATATCCGATTTAACATTAAGATTTCATCAAACACATATTATAACACCAAACACTAGTTATATGCATGTATACCAAACCCTAGACTTAATGTAACTTCAAAACTAGTTATCATAGAATACATGTTTCCTCATCAATAATTATAGTTAAATCATCAAGAACTCATGTATAACCAAGAAACGCAGCTAACATGCAACAAAAACTACAATTAAAACCTTACATAGATTATCTAAAGATGGAGATGAAGATCAAACAACGAGGGTTAGGGTTCTTGGCTTCTTGAAATCGCCTAGAGAAAGATAGAAGAGAGAGAGAGAGAGACGTATGAGGGAGAGTAGGGGCAACTAGGGTTGGATATAATTATTTGCTCCTTCATGTTTCCCAAAATTGGGAAGGAAGTTACCCAAGTAACTTTGTATAATGACAACACAAATTGTAACATTTGCAAAATTTCAATCGTTGAACACTTTCGATCGCTTCCGTATTAAATAAAATTTTATATTTTATTTACGAAATACGTAATCGTACGATCGAGTGAACGATATTCATGACATTTTCTGAACAAAATACAAATTATATATGACTTAATACACTTCATATAGCTTATATAACAAGTTAGAAGGGTTAAAATGACAAACAAGCGATAATACAAGTGCATGGCCCAAAACTGTGAAAAAGTGAACTTTTTTTGTCAAAAGGCCTTACGAACCGTAACACATATTTCCATACGGTCTATATGGGTGCCCAGAAGCAAAAGTTTTTCTTGGTCACCAAGCATTGCCACATATCTTCAAAGCTTGCCACCTTGCACGAATTTTGCCACCTTCATTCTGGTTAGGGCACATGTTAGGGCACTAATCAACATCTAATAACACTTGTCATCACCTCCTTGATCATCAATTAGTAAAATAGCCGTCCATTCTTCATATTTTCTTCACACCACTTTAAACACTTCAAAGTCAAAGTGTGAAGTTCTTCTTTCTAATCTTCTTGGAGCTTGCTTCTGCATTGAAGCCTCCTTCTCTAAGTCTAATCTTCCCTTTTGAAACACAAGTTTTTCACCTAGTCTATTTTATTTCTTTTGGCTAGTTATGAGCCAAAAGTCAAGCAAATTAACTTTTGCTTTGACTCTTGGTTCTGACCATTTTGGTTAAGTCAAAGTTCAAAATAAACTTTGCTACGTGATCGTAACAATGAAGGTGTAAATCCCTTGCAATTACACCCTCTGACGTTTAGTTGGCGATATGACGAGTCAAACTTTTACGAAATAAAAATGCATAAAAATGCATTTACGACGAATGTGTTTTCGAGTATTAAAGTTTAAAGGTTTGACACCAAATCAGTTTTATAACATCATTAGACATGTTTTAACATGTCTAGCTCGTCATTTCTAGTTTAGTGCTTATTCCTTAATCGAAAGTCGAGCGCTTTGACTTCTACTTTGACTTTCGAATCTGAGTTGTTTGAACCTTAGGATCCGACTAAGTCCATTTATATGAACAAAGTAATATAGGGAATAACCCTCTGAGGTTATACTTATGGTTATTTGTTTGGTTAGTCAAATGACGAGTCAACTTTAGATACTTTTAAAATGGTCAAAATATCCTTTTGCATAAAATGAGTTTTAAACATATATGGGCAATGTTTTTGACATATAAACTGATCATACAACATTAATAAACATGTTTTAACATATCGGACTCGTCATACGACTCAATCAACCATCCGGACACGTAATTACGCATATGACCCCTTAAAGTGGTGTAAACCATTTTAACAAGTCGTACTGGTCAAAACACCTTTAGACACCTTCTAATCAGAATATAAGGTATTGAACCATATTACACGAGATCCTTCACTCGTTTGGTTAATAAACCTCATTCTATTCGTTCTTCTGTTTATGCCACGATATACACTAATTAATAATTATCTGAATTATTAGGAAACACTTGAACCACTTGAGCTTTGCTAAACACGATTAAGCAAGTCATCCACAATCTAAGTGAGTACATAGTTCCCTACTTTTCACTTTCCAAATGTTTTTGGGGTGATTCGTATGTGCTAATTATTTTCCACATATACAAAACATATTTATGTATGGTTTATATACACAACATGCTTACATTGTATGAAACTTGATGGTGCATTGAACATGAAAATGATACATCCATTAACTTTGGCCAAGCCGACCGGTAGTACGTTATGGTACCACAGGATTGACAACCCCATTCCCGCTTCCTAGGTCTGTTGGAAGTTTCCTTTGGGAATGACTGAAACTGTGTAACACATTTGGTAAACCTTTATTTTTAAGTGTTTGTCCGACAGTCAACAAGGCTTGAATGTATTCGCCGACAAACCACACTTGTTTTATACAAATACGGCAAATTGTTTTACCTACAAAACTATACATTATGTTTACACAAAACATTTGGATTATACAAAGACATTTGATTATACAAGACAAGACATTTGGTTGGTTTATACAATAGAAGAGATTTGGTTGGTTTATACAAAGTCACAAATGGTTTCTAAGTTAACCATACATGATTTTTTTTAAATTGAATGATTTCTCGTACGGTTTTACAAAAGAAACTCTTTTTGTCAAATATTCATGGCTACAAAAATTTATTAAAATATCAACTCTTGAAGTTGGTTAGACATATTTCAATATTCAAAGCCATGAGTCTTGACCATAAAACCTATGTTACTCACCATCATTCATTGTTGACTTTATTTTCACATATGTTTCAGGAGCTAATGTGTGACGATCATGAAAGCTTGCTAAACATAGGATGGACTCGGGCCTTAGTTTTGCTTTAAAATAAAGAACAATTGTTGTGTTTTGTTTATACTCGAAAGACAATGTAATTTAATTAATTCAATAAAACAAAACTTTAAATACCATGTGTTTAAAACAATTTGTAAAGTGACTACCCGAGGATTCCGCCACTGGTTGTTTTTCTACGCGTGGTAGGGGTGTTACAGATTGGTATCAGAGCTATGGTTATAGGGAATTAGGTTATTAATAATGATTTTTAACCTAGACTATAACCTTCCTAGGACTCAAACGTAAGGTAACTCACGTCTAGAATCTTAATACAAACCCATCACCTATTCTTAGGTGATTACCAAAATAAAATAATACAAAGTCCTTAATTAATTCTTAAAAGTCAAAGTTTCCAAAATTTTACTAGGAATCATCATTTATCCTTAGTTTATTTGTTTTTAGGCTTTTAAGCCTTAAATGTTTTCAAAATCTAGTCAAAGTTTGGGATTTAATAACGTGAACACGTGCAATCTGGAAGGGTGGACGTCTGTACCCTGAGTTTTTTGTGTAAGGGTAGAGTGTTCGTATAAATCCACTTAATCGGATCAGTCACTCTTACATGGGAAATCTTGGGGTGAGTGTCCATTTATAGGCTAAAGCATGTCTTCGTGTTACATTATAAAGACACATTTACTTTGACTAGTCATCGTGTCATTTATTTGTTTTCAGTAATGAATAGATGATTACAATCCTCATGTTTCATCAATATTTTAACATTTCTTTTTGACTCTCCTATATCAATCTCACTAGTTTCCTCTCATATTTTCCTCCTCTTTTAGAATACCTCCTCGTCGTGACACTACCCAAAATGTAGAAATGGCGGCTCTGATTGCCCAGCAAATGGCTGCGATACTTCCAAACCTTGTAACCCAACTCAATCAAGCCAACAATAAGAATAACAATAACAACAACAATGTACCCCCACCGTGTAACTACAAACAGTTCAAGTCGGCAAAACCCCTCAAGTTTTATACGTCTCCTACAATGGTTTGAAGGCATCAAGAGCACTTTCTGCCATTGTCAATGTTCAAGTGACCATAAGGTAGAGCTTGCATCGAGTGTTTTCCAAAAGAGAGCACTCACGTGGTGGGATGGAATGATGAGAGATCGATGTGCGAATGTGGCTATGGCACAAACTTCGGAGGAACTTAGAGATCTTATGATGAAAGAGTTCTACCTACGCAATGAGATGAGGGCACTCGAGAATGAATTCCACAATCTCAAGCAAGATAGTAAAAACCAAACTTCTGATAAACTTTGATTTTCGGCTAGTGGTGACAATTGTGCCTACACAGATCGGTACGAGGAAGTTGAACTGCTATGTCCCACCATGGTCATGCCTTTGGATAAGGCCATTGAAAAAGTGATGGCCTACCTAATCCAGTTCAAGACATAGTTACTTGTAGTAAGCCAGTTACAGTTAGGGAGGCTATAGAACTAGCCGCAACTCTAACCAATTCTCAAGTTAAGAAAGGGAAACTTTTCCGTAAGGGTGACAAGAAACAATCTACTAAGAGTACCCATGAGAAACCAACTGAGGCAAAAACCAAACCCTCCAAGAAATTAAGGAAGCCTAAGGCTTCATAGAATTTTGCTGTTATCACCCTAACCACCCTAACCAACCAACTCAACCCCCAGCTAAGAAACCATATGTTGGTACTACACCCTCGTCCAAACGATGCAACTGTCATCACCAACACCATTTACCATGTCGCCATTGTAACCTCTGTGGACTGTTTGGTCATTTCACCAACGTTTGTCATTCTACTCCTGCCCCAAACCAAGTTATCCCAAATCCTGTTCAACCCAAGCAAATCATACCCGTCCTCATATTCCACCCGGATCCTACTACAATTGTGGTGATCTCACTAACCACCGAAACCATTGTCCTAAGTTTGTTAATGCCAATCCAGCCCATGGACGAGCATTTAGCATAAATTCTAATGAAGCTCATGTTGACAATGACGTGGTTAACGTTACGTTCCTTGTTAATAATCAGCCTGCTTTTGTTCTTTTCGACTTGGGTGCCGATATAAGTTTTGTATCCTTAGCTTTTGAACCTTTTCTTTAGATGCCTCGAACTAAGCTAGTGATATGCGTTAAGTGCAACATATAAATTATATCAAATACGGTATAAAATCAACCCTTTTCAATACTAATGTTGGGAAAAGTGCGTTTCTTTGTATACTTTTGATTTTCAGTTAAAAAGAGCTTAAATGTACAAAATAAACAAACCAACGACAAAATCCAGCATAAGTATAGAAGATGGGAAGACAACACACTATATCAGCCCTCCGAGCTTCACCCCAAGACTAAAAACAACAAATCAGAAGTTTGGCACATGGTCGTGCCTTGTCGGCATTAGGCCGTGCCCCTTCAAGATTCCAGATCAGAAGAAGACAAACAGAAATAGACAAGAGACATGGGACCGTGCCCCCTTGGGCACTGGTTGTTGTCAACTTCCAGATTTGCATATCTAGGATAGTACAGCAAGTACAATGGCTCTGGGGCCGTGCCGTTGACACATGGGGCCGTGTAGCAGACTGATCTAACATACGAATTAAATGAAGACAGAGAAGAAGGAATACACAGGGTCGTGCCCTGCGAGCACGGGGCCATGTGAATGGTTTGTTCTCAGCTATAAATAGGGGTGCTTGGTTTGATTTCAACTCATCCATTGGTAAGCCACTTCTCTCTCACTTGCCACCATTCCACCACCATCATCCATCATCCACCTTAGACTGTGTGTAGTAGTCTCGAGATCCAAGATTGATCATAAGAGTTTTTGTCAAACAAAGGCCATGCTTGGCTAGTATCTTATATCACTTGGTGAAGACAAGTTATTTTTGTATTACTTTTGATTTCCTAGTTTTGGTTAACTTTTTAATTGGGTATGTATTAATAACTTTAATAACTAGTTTTTTATTTGAAAGTGAATTTTATTCTATTATCCTTCATGTTTCGTTGATTCACTCATTCATGTCTTTACTGTCACACCCTCAATTTCCACTTGCGGAGTTTTACCGCGAGGCGTGTGAACAAACCAGAATCTGAAACACTAGTACGTCGAACGACTCTATATGATTTGATAATACGTTTTCCAAAAATCATTTGATTAACCAATCATCGTAGATTTTAGATTGTCTTAGTTAGTTACCAAAGTTTAGCGGAAGCATTAGTTTTTATGGTTGAGCGGAAGCATAAAATAAGTAGAGAAACGGGCGCCAACACAAACGCCAAAACCAAAGGAAAATCCAAAACAATGTTTGTAAATAAGACTCGATAAAAGATGTCTTGTTCAATGCATGTGAGTGAACCTAGAGCTCCTAGCGTCCCGAGAAACATGTAAAGAAACAAGTGTCAACATTAAAGATGAGTGAGTTCACAGGTTTTTATAAATTCGTTTGTTCGGTTATGAGTTTGTTTTCCCCATTATCCCTAACCCGGGATAACGATTTAGTTCCATTATTCCAAACCCGGAATAATAATGATGTTGATTCCATTATTCCAAACCCGGAATACTAAGTTGTTGTTTCCATTATCCCCAACCCGGGATAATATAGTTGTTGTTTCCATTATCCTCAACCCGGGATAATATAGTTGATTCGTAATTAAGTTCAATGTTAACATATATAGGTAGCTAGCCTAAAGTTATGTCACGTAAGAGTTCGCGATCGAAGCTGACTGTTGTGCCTCCGTGTTGCCAGGCCTATCACTGACCATGGCGAAGTTAGGCCAAATTATTCACCCGTTGACCATACCCGGTCGGCTAGCGCGACTAGCTCGGGTGGGGCTTGTCGGGCCCAGTAGTACTACTTATAATTTCCCCGCTATCTAACCCAATACTAACGATCCGAGAGTTTGTTGAGGACTTCCGTGATATAGCTGCTTAGTGACCATAACGTACATTAACATTAACTTAGTTACCGAGTAGTTTAACGACGTTAATTTCACATAACGTAAAAAGATAGAGTTATAGAATGTATACATGTTTCTCCCCTTGTTGTTTAAAACCGGATAAAATAGGGGCCGTGAACTCACCTTTAGTTGCTCGGTTAGTGAAGCAAAGAAGTTGTAAGGGATGGGACCGCTAATTGCGTCCTAACAAACCAATTGATTTCAAGTCAGTGTGTGAACACACCAATACAAATTCTACACTTAATTTACGCACAAAGTGATACACACAAACAACATACCTAACATTCAAACATGCATGCAAGTATCCTCATGTGATCAAAACAATTTATCATGAACATAATCCAATCCATGCAACACTTTAGTGCACACAATCACAAGTTATCAAATTTCAGCTTAATACTCATAATTCAGCTGTTTTCTAGGATTTTTATAAAATAGTTCCAACGTTCCAAAAATTCCAATTATTTTACAGCAGGTGACATTTATACTGTAGAAATTTATATAAATTTTCCAAGTCCTAAATCTTTACCAATTAACCATAAATATTAATGTACTAGGCTGCAGTCAGATTCGTCGCTTTCTGACTGCAGTCCACGGAAGAATTTATTTAAAAATCACTGATCGTCCAATTAACAAAATTCCAGTTGGAGTTGCCCGGAAATTTCCATACCTAGTTTCTTTACAAAATTCATGACTCGACTCCCTACTGATTATAAAATCCAACTCGATAAACAACTAACAAAATTTCAGGATTTTCACAGCTTTAGTTACTGAATTTATTTGGCCATTTAAAAATATCAAACGACTTCAGAAAAATATGAATCCAGCGCCATTAGATTTGTTATTCAAATCTCTACCTTCTAGACATCAGAAAATCCGTTTTTCGACAACTAATGACCGAGTTACAGCCATATGAAGTCGGCTGTAACTATTACTCAGCAACCTGTTTCAGCATTCTATCGCATAAACCGTCCATATTATTAACCTAGGCGATCAAGAACCGGTTTTTCTAATCATAGATCAATACATATAACATATCCATGCAAACCCTAATCAACATCTCTAGTTTTTACAACAAACACAGCCTATTATTCTCAGATTTCGAACAACATCACTTGCAAACATTATTAACAATTCGGCTAACATAACCTTTCATTCAAACATACAATCCGAAAACAACAAAATCAAAACACATGTATCCGAATATGATCTTGTAACATATGATGAATTCTAACCTTTAATAACTTGGTAAATAAGCCGAGACTTGGACAAGAATGATTCGGCTGTTCAAGTAAGATCACGACCGAATTGAGATGAGCAGTTCTGCTGTTGCGACCGAGGCTGAAAGGGACTGAAAGGGGAGGCTGCTCGCGATCAAAAGGGAGTGCAAAGGGGGCTGTTTGCGGTCGAGGGGATGGAGGATTTGCTGCCGTCGGCTGTCTTTATCAACTAGGGTTTTGTGTTGTGAATGAAGCATGCATGGCTAGTATATATAGGCGCAAAGAGATAAGGATTACGGTTTTGGTTTGAGCTCGTGGCCGAGGACTTGGGTTTACGGTTTGGGTTGCACACAATGGGTTTGCGGTTAAGGTTTGCACACAATGGGTTTGCGGTTTGGGCTTGAACTCGGTTCACTCCTAGAGTCACAAGGAGTTTAAGGTTTGGTTCGTGTCGCGGTTCGGTTCGGTTCGTGTACATATTTACCATAATTACTTTATAACTAAAAACAATCACATAATCGCACATTACGTATTCAGTAACTCGTACACGTTTAATACGTAGCATATAATTTATTCGACAAGTATTGCGTTTAAGTTATCCGAAAAACCGGGATGTCACATTATCCCCATGTTGAAAGAATTTTCGTCCCGAAAATTGAGTAAACGCGGTTTGGAATGCAGCGTACATGTTTAGAGTGCCACGTACAAAGAGTTAGTACGCGAAGTTACAAAGAAGTTCCTCAAGTGCCATGCACAAGAATTTAGTTAACAATGGTACGCGAAAGTATGAGAAATTTCCAGGTTGTCACATCATCCCCATGTTGAAAGAATTTTCGTCCCGAAAATTTAGTTGTTGGTATCGTTAGTTTCTGCTCAGTTGCAAAGAGGTGTGGGTATTTGCTTTTCATTTGGTCCTCTCTTTCCCACGTGAACTCCGGTCCACGCTTAGAGTCCCAACGAACCTTAACGATCGGAATTTTGCTGTGCCTTCGAGTCTTGATCTCACGATCCATGATCTCGATAGGCTGTTCCACAAAGTGCAGTTGTTCATCCACTTGGATCTCATCCAATGGAATGACTAGAGTTTCATCTGATAGACACTTCTTCAGATTTGACACGTGAAATACGTTGTGAACTCCACTGAGTTCAGCAGGAAGGTCTAATTGATAAGCTCTGGTCCAATACGTTTCAAGATTACAAACGGGCCTACGTACCGTGGGTTTAGTTTGCCCCGTTTTCCAAAGCGGATTACACCCTTCCAGGGTGACACCTTCAGTAGGACGCGGTCGCCTACTTGAAATTCGAGCGGTTTGCGTCGTTGATCAGCGTAGCTTTTCTGTCGATCTTGTGCCGCCGCCATGCGGTTTCTGATTTGTACAATCTTTTCAGTAGCCTCAAGTATCAACTTAGGGCCTGTAAGTTGGCTGTCACCGACTTCTGCCCAACAGACCGGTGATCTACATTTACGACCGTATAATGCCTCAAACGGTGTTGCCGATATACTTGTATGGTAACTGTTGTTATACGAGAATTCCACTAAAGGCAGGTGAATTTCCCAACTATTTCTGAAGTCTACGACGCATGCCCTAAGCATGTCTTCCAAGGTTTGTATGGTCCTTTCACTTTGACCATCAGTCTGAGGGTGATAGGCTGTGCTCATATCTAAGCGTTTTCCAACGCTTTCTGGAGTGACCGCCAGAAGTTGGACGTGAAGCGAGCATCTCTATCTGAGATGATGGATGTTGGCACTCCGTGCTGAGAAACTACTTCCTTTATGTAGATGCGAGTCAACTTCTCCATCTTATCTGTTTCTTTAATAGCTAGGAAGTGTGCGGACTTAGTTAAACGATCCACAATCACCCAGATGGTATCGCAACCACCCAAAGTTCGCGGGAGTTTAGTGAAGAAATCCATCGAGATCTGATCCCATTTCCACACTGGGATCTCAGGTTGTTGAAGTAGCCCCGATGGCTTTTGATACTCTACCTTGACTTTTGCACAAGTCAAACACTTGCTCACGTAGGTGGCTATATCGGCTTTCATGTTGGGCCACCAATACGCAGCTTTAAGGTCTTGATACATCTTATCACAACCCGGATGGACAGAGTATCGGGATTTGTGAGCTTCATCCATGACTAGCTCTCTGAGGTTTCCTAGAGAGGTACCCATATGTGATTCATGAAATACCGGGCTCCGTTGGGTTTTACTTCCCAATCGCGTTCCATTTTTCCCACCGATTCGGCCTTGATGTTTTCCTCCTTAACTGCTTCTAACTGGGCGTCACGTATTTGTTCGGGTAGCCCCGAATGAATAGTGAGTTGTAATGCTCGTACACGGCGAGGTTTCAAGTGTTCCTTCCTACTGAGGGCATCAGCTACCACGTTAGCTTTACCCGGGTGATACCGAATGGCACACTCATAATCGTTCAAGAGTTCGACCCAGCGACGCTGTCGCATGTTCAATTCCTCCTGATCAAAGATGTGTTGGAGGCTCTTGTGGTCTGTAAAGATTGTGCACTTCGTTCCATAGAGGTAGTGTCTCCAAATCTTAAGTGCAAACACTACTGCTCCCAATTCCAGGTCATGCGTCATGTAGTTTTTCTCGTGAACCTTCAGTTGTCGCGACGCATACGCGATGACCTTATCGCGTTGCATGAGTACGCATCCCAATCCCTGAATGGAAGCATCACAATATACTACAAAGTCATCTGTCCCTTCCGGCAAGGACAGAATGGGTGCACTGCAAAGTTTCTGTTTCAGCAATTGAAATGCTGCCTCCTGCTTGTCACCCCAAGCATACTTGATGCCTTTCTGGGTGAGGGTAGTAAGCGGTTGTGCGATCTTTGAAAACCCCTCGATGAAACGTCTGTAGTAACCAGCCAAACCCAAAAATTGGCGGATCTCCGTCGGTGTCCTGGGTGCTTCCCAGTTTTTGATGGCTTCAATCTTGGCAGGGTCTACGTGGATACCCTTTTCATTCACGATATGCCCGAGAAACTGAACTTCCCGAATCCAGAATTCACACTTCGAAAGCTTGGCATATAGCTTTTCCTGTTGAAGTAATCCTAGCAGTAATGGTAGGTGTTCAGCATGTTCTTCTTCACTTTTGGAGTAGATGAGTATGTCATCGATGAACACAATGACAAACTTGTCGAGGTATGGTTTACACACGCGGTTCATGAGGTCCATGAACACCGCGGGTGCGTTGGTGAGACCGAAGGGCATGACCAAGAACTCATAATAGCCATACCGAGTACGAAATGCCGTCTTAGCGATATCCTCCTCCCTGACGCGTAGCTGATGGTAACCAGACCGTAAATCAATCTTGGAGTAGTAGCTTGACCCCTGAAGTTGGTCGAAGAGATCGTCGAGGCGAGGTAACGAGTATCGGTTCTTGACAGTAACCTTGTTGAGTTCCCTGTAGTCGATGCACATGCGGAAAGTCCCATCCATCTTCTTGACAAAAAGGACTGGAGCTCCCCATGGCGAAACGCTTGGTCGGATAAATCCTTTTTCTAATAGCTCCTGAAGTTGGGTAGACAGCTCCTGCAGCTCGGCTGGAGCTAGGCGGTATGGAGCCTTGGCGATAGGAGTTGCATTGTTCGCCAATTCGATTTCAAACTCCAATTGTCGATGGGGTGGAAGACCAGGTAGTTCTTCTGGGAATACATCGGAAAAATCACGGACGACAGGGATGTCTTCTATGCGTTTCTCGTCCTTAGGCTGTTCGGTAATCAGTGCGAGTAAAGCGAAGGAGTTCTTTCTCCGAAGATACTTATGCGCTTGCATGTAAGAGATGATGTTGGTGACGGCGCTTGCCTTATCGCCTTGTACCGTCAAGATTTCGTCGTTCGAGAGCGGAATACGGATAGATTTTTCGAAGAAGAGAACTTCAGCCCGGACGTCGGATAGCCAGTCCATTCCGACTACCACGTCAAAACTACCCAGGGTAGTTGTCATCAGATCAATGGTAAAGGTGTGGCCCGCGAGTTTGAGTTGACAGCCGGATACTATTTGGGTCACATCTACAGATTTACCATCGGCTAATTCTATAACATAAGGGGTCTCTAATGGTTTAGGCGTGAGATTTAGGTTCCTCCTAAAAGACTCAGATATAAAGCTCCTATCCGCACCCGTATCAAAAAGCACAGTAGCAAAATGTTCATTAAGGGGAAACTTACCGGTGACCACGTTCGAGTCGTTTCTGGCCTCTCCGCGACCCAATATAAATGCGTGACCTTTGGCACCTCCTGTGCCACCGTTTCCATTGTTGTTGTTGTTATTGTTGTTGTTGTGGTTATTGTGGTTGTTCCCACCATTGTTGTTGTTGTTACGCACTGTGGGCAGTCTCTTTTGAAGTGGGCAGTGCTACCACACTGATAGCATCCCCGGTTAACACCCTGTTGTGGGCCTTGGGGTTGATTTTGGTTCTGTCAGGACATGATTTCCCCACGACAATCCTTTGCCGCATGTCCCATCTTGCCACATCGTTGGCAACGATTTCCGGCACAAGGGCCGTTATGATGAAGATTACAGCGGTTGCATTGCGGCTTTCGACCTGCATAGCCGCTTGCGTTCTGGTTGTTGTTGTTGTTGTTGTTGGCAGGTCTGATTTTGGTGACCCCGGTGGCTGTTGTAATGATTGAACCGTTTCTGGTTCCCCTGTTGCGGCTGGGATGACGAAGACTGTCGAGCAGACGAGTCTTCAAACTTTCTTTTGTTATCAGGGCAACTTCAGTTGTACCCCGTGCTGGCAACTTCTTTTGTTCCACCGCCTTATCGGTGAGTATGTGAGCCAATCGGATTGCTTGATGTTCAGTCACAGGGTTAATAGCCATTACCATACCCTGAATCTCCGGGACCAGACCCCCAAGATAGAACTCGAGTCTTTTCTCCACAGTGTTGGCCAGATCGGGACATAGAAATGCCAAGTCATGATGTTTTGCTGTGTATGCCTCTATCTCAGATCCCACCATCTTATGGTTCCATAAAGTTTGCTCCAACTGTTGCACTCTGTCTCGCGGACAGTACTCTTCTTTGATTAGGGCCTTAAACTCGGCCCAGGCCATAGCATTTGCAGCAATAAGTCCACGCGTTTGGACTTGTGCATTCCACCAAGTTAGTGCCCCATCTTCCAGTGTTGAGGCTGCGTACTTGACCTTGTTGGCCTCTAGACAGTTGCACATTTCAAATACTGATTCAGATTTTTCGATCCAGCGGACCAGTCCAATGGGTCCTTCTGCCCCCGAGTATTTGCTTGGTTTCGCGTCGAGGAACATCTTGTAGGGGTTAAGACCCCTCCTGCTGCTGGTGGGTTTTGAACACCTGCCAGAGCAGCATTCACGTGTTCTTGGATCATTGCGGCTAATTCTTAAGGCGTCATGTTGAGATTTCCGCGACGTCCAGTTGCCATTTTAGATCTAAGTAGAAAATAAATAGACTGAAGAAAAGTAAATAAAATAAGCGAGACGTGTCAGTCTTCTACGTCTCCATCCCCCAAGTCACTGTCGTTGCCGTCATCCTGCGCGGCATTCCCAGCTTCTACAGCTGGTCCTCCTCCGGATCCTCCTCAGGGTCCTCCTCTGGATCCTCTTCCGGATCCTCCTCTATCGGGACTGGAGGGGCCGGTGCTGGTGCAGGTGCTTGATTTTGCTGTAGCTCCTGAATGTTCCAACTATTTTCCAGGACTCTGTCCTCGAGCCAGTCGGCTCTTATCTGCTCAGCACGCAGATCTCTGGCTAAGGTGTTACGAGCTATCTTACTCGTATGATGCTCTTCCTCGAGCGAGTCGGTTTTACCTGTCAGTTGTCGGATCATCCATCCTTGTGCTAGGATGGTTTCCTGCATTCGTTCTAATTGTTCTTGTTGTTTCTGTATCATGATTCTAAATAGGTCATTTCCTACTTCCACAGAGTTAACCGGTTTGACCGGCATAGCGATGGTTGGGCGTGATGACGACTCCTCCCCCAGAGCGAGCCTTTTCCTCGCAGCTGAGCGTGTTTCCACGCCATAAGATGGTAAGGGTTCCACCATAGGTGCCTTTCCTGGCGCTCTTGGTGGCGTAAGTTTGTCGGATGATGATGACGATGTTGATGATGACATTGCCCGTTAGGTCGTGTAGTTAGTTACGAGTTGTTTTCATTTCTTATTATGAAGTCATAATCTACATAACACAGTTGTGGTACATTGCATAACAAGATATAACAGTTCGGTGCCAGACTACGTCTAGTGTCGTGTATTCAGCTATAGTTTAGGTCTACTTCTAATGCAAACCTGGTTCTCTATAGCTAGTGGCTCTGATACCAATCTGTCACACCCTCAATTTCCACTTGCGGAGTTTTACCGCGAGGCGTGTGAACAAACCAGAATCTGAAACACTAGTACGTCGAACGACTCTATATGATTTGATAATACGTTTTCCAAAAATCATTTGATTAACCAATCATCGTAGATTTTAGATTGTCTTAGTTAGTTACCAAAGTTTAGCGGAAGCATTAGTTTTTATGGTTGAGCGGAAGCATAAAATAAGTAGAGAAACGGGCGCCAACACAAACGCCAAAACCAAAGGAAAATCCAAAACAATGTTTGTAAATAAGACTCGATAAAAGATGTCTTGTTCAATGCATGTGAGTGCACCTAGAGCTCCTAGCGTCCTGAGAAACATGTAAAGAAACAAGTGTCAACATTAAAGATGAGTGAGTTAAAAGGTTTTTATAAATTCGTTTGTTCGGTTATGAGTTTGTTTTCCCCGTTATCCCTAACCCGGGATAACGATTTAGTTCCATTATTCCAAACCCGGAATAATAATGATGTTGATTCCATTATTCCAAACCCGGAATAATAAGTTGTTGTTTCCATTATCCCCAACCCGGGATAATATAGTTGTTGTTTCCATTATCCTCAACCCGGGATAATATAGTTGATTCGTAATTAAGTTCAATGTTAACATATATAGGTAGCTAGCCTAAAGTTATGTCACGTAAGAGTTCGCGATCGAAGCTGACTGTTGTGCCTCCGTGTTGCCAGGCCTATCACTGACCATGGCGAAGTTAGGCCAAATTATTCACCCGTTGACCATACCCGGTCGGCTAGCGCGACTAGCTCGGGCGGGGCTTGTCGGGCCCAGTAGTACTACTTATAATTTCCCCGCTATCTAACCCAATACTAACGATCCGAGAGTTTGTCGAGGACTTCCGTGATATAGCTGCTTAGTGACCATAACGTACATTAACATTAACTTAGTTACCGAGTAGTTTAACGACGTTAATTTCACATAACGTAAAAAGATAGAGTTATAGAATGTATACATGTTTCTCCCCTTGTTGTTTAAAACTGGATAAAATAGGGGCCGTGAACTCACCTTTAGTTGCTCGGTTAGTGAAGCAAAGAAGTTGTAAGGGATGGGACCGCTAATTGCGTCCTAACAAACCAATTGATTTCAAGTCAGTGTGTGAACACACCAATACAAATTCTACACTTAATTTACGCACAAAGTGATACACACAAACAACATACCTAACATTCAAACATGCATGCAAGTATCCTCATGTGATCAAAACAATTTATCATGAACATAATCCAATCCATGCAACACTTTAGTGCACACAATCACAAGTTATCAAATTTCAGCTTAATACTCATAATTCAGCTGTTTTCTAGGATTTTTATAAAATAGTTCCAACGTTTCAAAAATTCCAATTATTTTATAGCCGGTGACATTTATACTGTAGAAATTTATATAAATTTTCCAAGTCCTAAATCTTTACCAATTAACCATAAATATTAATGTACTATGCTGCAGTCAGATTCGTCGCTTTCTGACTGCAGTCCACGGAAGAATTTATTTAAAAATCACTGATCGTCCAATTAACAAAATTCCAGTTGGAGTTGCCCGGAAATTTCCATACCTAGTTTCTGTACAAAATTCATGACTCGACTCCCTACTGATTATAAAATCCAACTCGATAAACAACTAACAAAATTTCAGGATTTTCACAGCTTTAGTTACTGAATTTATTTGGCCATTTAAAAATATCAAACGACTTCAGAAAAATATGAATCCAGCGCCATTAGATTCGTTATTCAAATCTCTACGTTCTAGACATCAGAAAGTCCGTTTTTCGACAACTAATGACCGAGTTACAGCCATATGAAGTCGGCTGTAACTATTACTCAGCAACCTGTTTCAGCATTCTATCGCATAAACCGTCCATATTATTAACCTAGGCGATCAAGAACCGGTTTTTCTAATCATAGATCAATACATATAGCATATCCATGCAAACCCTAATCAACATCTCTAGTTTTTACAAACAAACACAGCCTATTATTCTCAGATTTCGAACAACATCACTTGCAAACATTATTAACAATTCGGCTAACATAACCTTTCATTCAAACATACAATCCGAAAACAACAAAATCAAAACACATGTATCCGAATATGATCTTGTAACATATGATGAATTCTAACCTTTAATAACTAGGTAAATAAGCCGAGACTTGGACAAGAATGATTCGGCTGTTCAAGCAAGATCACGACCGAATTGAGATGAGCAGTTCTGCTGTTGCGACCGAGGCTGAAAGGGACTGAAAGGGGAGGCTGCTCGCGATCAAAAGGGAGTGCAAAGGGGGCTGTTTGCGGTCGAGGGGATGGAGGATTTGCTGCCGTCGGCTGTCTTTATCAACTAGGGTTTTGTGTTGTGAATGAAGCATGCATGGCTAGTATATATAGGCGCAAAGAGATAAGGATTACGGTTTTGGTTTGAGCTCGTGGCCGAGGACTTGGGTTTAAGGTTTGGGTTGCACACAATGGGTTTGCGGTTAAGGTTTGCACACAATGGGTTTGCGGTTTGGGCTTGAACTCGGTTCACTCCTAGAGTCACAAGGAGTTTAAGGTTTGGTTCGTGTCGCGGTTCGGTTCGGTTCGTGTACATATTTACCATAATTACTTTATAACTAAAAACAATCACATAATCGCACATTACGTATTCAGTAACTCGTACACGTTTAATACGTAGCATATAATTTATTCGACAAGTATTGCGTTTAAGTTATCCGAAAAACCGGGATGTCACATTATCCCCATGTTGAAAGAATTTTCGTCCCGAAAATTGAGTAAACGCGGTTTAGAATGCAGCGTACATGTTTAGAGTGCCACGTACAAAGAGTTAGTTCGTTTATGATGGTATGCGAAGTTACAAGAAGTTCCCAAGTGCCATGCACAAGTATTTCCATGTGCCATTCACAGAATTTAGTTAACAATGGTACGCGAAAGTATGAGAAATTTCCAGGTTGTCACATCATCCCCATGTTGAAAGAATTTTCGTCCCGAAAATTTAGTTGTTGGTATCGTTAGTTTGCTGCTCAGTTGCGAAGAGGTGTGGGTATTTGCTTTTCATTTGGTCCTCTCTTTCCCACGTGAACTCCGGTCCACGCTTAGAGTCCCAACGAACCTTAACGATCGGAATTTTACTGTGCCTTCGAGTCTTGATCTCACGATCCATGATCTCGATAGGCTGTTCCACAAAGTGCAGTTGTTCATCCACTTGGATCTCATCCAATGGAATGACTAGAGTTTCACCTGATAGACACTTCTTCAGATTTGACAAGTGAAATACGTTGTGAACTCCACTGAGTTCAGCAGGAAGGTCTAATTGATAAGCTACTGGTCCAATACGTTTCAAGATTACAAACGGGCCTACGTACCGTGGGTTTAGTTTGCCCCGTTTTCCAAAGCGGATTACACCCTTCCAGGGTGACACCTTCAGTAGGACGCGGTCGCCTACTTGAAATTCGAGCGGTTTGCGTCGTTGATCAGCGTAGCTTTTCTGTCGATCTCGTGCCGCCGCCATGCGGTTTCTGATTTGTACAATCTTTTCAGTAGCCTCAAGTATCAACTTAGGACCTGTAAGTTGGCTGTCACCGACTTCTGCCCAACAGACCGGTGATCTACATTTACGACCGTATAATGCCTCAAACGGTGCTGCCGATATACTTGTATGGTAACTGTTGTTATACGAGAATTCCACTAAAGGCAGGTGAATTTCCCAACTATTTCCAAAGTCTACGACGCATGCCCTAAGCATGTCTTCCAAGGTTTGTATGGTCCTTTCACTTTGACCGTCAGTCTGAGGGTGATAGGCTGTGCTCATATCTAAGCGTGTTTCCAACGCTTTCTGGAGTGACCGCCAGAAGTTGGACGTGAAGCGAGCATCTCTATCTGAGATGATGGATGTTGGCACTCCGTGCCGAGAAACTACTTCCTTTATGTAGATGCGAGTCAACTTCTTCATCTTATCTGTTTCTTTAATGGCTAGGAAGTGTGCGGACTTAGTTAAACGATCCACAATCACCCAGATGGTATCGCAACCACCCAAAGTTCGCGGGAGTTTAGTGATGAAATCCATCGAGATCTGATCCCATTTCCACACTGGGATCTCAGGTTGTTGAAGTAGCCCCGATGGCTTTTGATACTCTACCTTGACTTTTGCACAAGTCAAACACTTGCTCACGTAGGTGGCTATATCGGCTTTCATGTTGGGCCACCAATACGCAGCTTTAAGGTCTTGATACATCTTATCCGAACCCGGATGGACAGAGTATCGGGATTTGTGAGCTTCATCCATGACTAGCTCTCTGAGGTTTCCGTAGAGAGGTACCCATATGCGATTCATGAAATACCAGGCTCCGTTGGGTTTTACTTCCCAATCGCGTTCCATTTTTCCCACCGATTCGGCCTTGATGTTTTCCTCCTTAACTGCTTCTAACTGGGCGTCGCGTATTTGTTCGGGTAGCCCCGAATGAATAGTGAGTTGTAATGCTCGTACACGGCGAGGTTTCAAGTGTTCCTTCCTACTGAGGGCATCAGCTACCACGTTAGCTTTACCCGGGTGATACCGAATGGCACACTCATAATCGTTCAAGAGTTCGACCCAGCGACGCTGTCGCATGTTCAATTCCTTCTGATCAAAGATGTGTTGGAGGCTCTTGTGGTCTGTAAAGATTGTGCACTTCGTTCCATAGAGGTAGTGTCTCCAAATCTTAAGTGCAAACACTACTGCTCCCAATTCCAGGTCATGCGTCATGTAGTTTTTCTCGTGAACCTTCAGTTGTCGCGACGCATACGCGAGACCTTATCGCGTTGCATGAGTACGCATCCCAATCCCTGAATGGAAGCATCACAATATACTACAAAGTCATCTGTCCCTTCCGGCAAGGACAGAATGGGTGCACTGCAAAGTTTCTGTTTCAGCAATTGAAATGCTGCCTCCTGCTTGTCACCCCAAGCATACTTGATGCCTTTCTGGGTGAGGGTAGTAAGCGGTTGTGCGATCTTTGAAAACCCCTCGATGAAACGTCTGTAGTAACCAGCCAAACCCAAAAATTAGCGGATCTCCGTCGGTGTCCTGTGTGCTTCCCAGTTTTTGATGGCTTCAATCTTGGCAGGGTCTACGTGGATACCCTTTTCATTCACGATATGCCCGAGAAACTGAACTTCCCGAATCCAGAATTCACACTTCAAAGCTTGGCATATAGCTTTTCCTGTTGAAGTAATCCTAGCAGTAATGGTAGGTGTTCAGCATGTTCTTCTTCACTTTTGGAGTAGATGAGTATGTCATCGATGAACACAATGACAAACTTGTCGAGGTATGGTTTACACACGCGGTTCATGAGGTCCATGAACACCGCGGGTGCGTTGGTGAGACGAAGGGCATGACCAAGAACTCATAATGGCCATACCGAGTACGAAATGCCGTCTTAGCGATATCCTCCTCCCTGACGCGTAGCTGATGGTAACCAGACCGTAAATCAATCTGGGAGTAGTAGCTTGACCCCTGAAGTTGGTCGAAGAGATCGTCGAGGCGAGGTAACGGAATATCGGTTCTTGACAGTAACCTTGTTGAGTTCCCTGTAGTCGATGCACATGCGGAAAGTCCCTCCTTCTTCTTGACAAAAAGGACTGGAGCTCCCCATGGCGAAACGCTTGGTCGGATAAATCCTTTTTCTAATAGCTCCTGAAGTTGGGTAGACAGCTCCTGCAGCTCGGCTGGAGCTAGGCGGTATGGAGCCTTGGCGATAGGAGTTGCATTGTTCGCCAATTCGATTTCAAACTCCAATTGTCGATGGGGTGGAAGACCAGGTAGTTCTTCTGGGAATACATCGGAAAAATCACGGACGACAGGGATGTCTTCTATGCGTTTCTCGTCCTTAGGCTGTTCGGTAATCAGTGCGAGTAAAGCGAAGGAGTTCTTTCTCCGAAGATACTTATGCGCTTGCATGTAAGAGATGATGTTGGTGACGGCGCTTGCCTTATCGCCTTGTACCGTCAAGATTTCGTCGTTCGAGAGCGGAATACGGATAGATTTTTCGAAGAGAGAACTTCAGCCCGGACGTCGGATAGCCAGTCCATTCCGACTACCACGTCAAAACTACCCAGGGTAGTTGTCATCAGATCAATGGTAAAGGTGTGGCCCGCGAGTTTGAGTTGACAGCCGGATACTATTTGGGTCACATCTACAGATTTACCATCGGCTAATTCTATAACATAAGGGGTCTCTAATGGTTTAGGCGTGAGATTTAGGTTCCTCCTAAAAGACTCAGATATAAAGCTCCTATCCGCACCCGTATCAAAAAGCACAGTAGCAAAATGTTCATTAAGGGGAAACTTACCGGTGACCACGTTCGAGTCGTTTCTGGCCTCTCCGCGACCCAATGTAAATGCGCGACCTTTGGCACCTCCTGTGCCACCGTTTCCATTGTTGTTGTTGTTATTGTTGTTGTTGTGGTTATTGTGGTTGTTCCCACCATTGTTGTTGTTGTTACGCAGCTGTGGGCAGTCTCTTTTGAAGTGGGCAGTGCTACCAGACTGATAGCATCCCCGGTTAACACCCTGTTGTGGGCCTTGGGGTTGATTTTGGTTCTGTCGGACATGATTTCCCCACGACAATCCTTTGCCGCATGTCCCATCTTGCCACATCGTTGGCACGATTTCCGGCACAAGGGCCGTTATGATGAAGATTACAGCGGTTGCATGCGGCTTTCGACCTGCATAGCCGCTTGCGTTCTGGTTGTTGTTGTTGTTGTTGGCGTGCTGATTTTGGTGACCCCGGTGGCTGTTGTAATGATTGAACTGTTTCTGGTTCCCCTGTTGCGGCTGGGATGACGAAGACTGTCGAGCAGACGAGTCTTCAAACTTTCTTTTGTTATCAGGGGCAACTTCAGTTGTACCCCGTGCTGGCAACTTCTTTTGTTCCACCGCCTTATCGGTGAGTTGTGAGCCAATCGGATTGCTTGATGTTCAGTCACAGGGTTACTAGCCATTACCATACCCTGAATCTCCGGGACCAGACCCCCAAGATAGAACTCGAGTCTTTTCTCCACAGTGTTGGCCAGATCGAGACATAGAAATACCAAGTCATGATGTTTTGCTGTGTATGCCTCTATCTCAGATCCCACCATCTTGTGGTTCCATAAAGTTTGCTCCAACTGTTGCACTCTGTCTCGCGGACAGTACTCTTCTTTGATTAGGCCTTAAACTCAGCCCAGGCCATAGCATTTGCAGCAATAAGTCCACGCGTTTGGACTTGTGCATTCCACCAAGTTAGTGCCCCATCTTCCAGTGTTGAGGCTGCGTACTTGACCTTGTTGGCCTCTAGACAGTTGCACATTTCAAATACTGATTCAGATTTTTCGATCCAGCGGACCAGTCCAATGGGTCCTTCTGCCCCCGAGTATTTGCTTGGTTTCGCGTCGAGGAACATCTTGTAGGGGTTAAGACCCCTCCTGCTGCTGGTGGGTTTTGAACACCTGCCAGAGCAGCATTCACGTGTTCTTGGATCATTGCGGCTAATTCTTAAGGCGTCATGTTGAGATTTCCGCGACGTCCAGTTGCCATTTTAGATCTAAGTAGAAAATAAATAGACTGAAGAAAAGTAAATAAAATAAGCGAGACGTGTCAGTCTTCTACGTCTCCATCCCCCAAGTCACTGTCGTTGCCGTCATCCTGCGCGGCATTCCCAGCTTCTACAGCTGGGTCCTCCTCCGGATCCTCCTCAGGGTCCTCCTCTGGATCCTCTTCCGGATCCTCCTCTATCGGGACTGGAGGGGCCGGTGCTGGTGCAGGTGCTTGATTTTGCTGTAGCTCCTGAATGTTCCAACTATTTTCCAGGACTCTGTCCTCGAGCCAGTCGCTCTTATCTGCTCAGCACGCAGATCTCTGGCTAAGGTGTTACGAGCTATCTTACTCGTATGATGCTCTTCCTCGAGCGAGTCGGTTTTACCTGTCAGTTGTCGGATCATCCATCCTTGTGCTAGGATGGTTTCCTGCATTCGTTCTAATTGTTCTTGTTGTTTTTGTATCATGATTCTAAGTAGGTCATTTCCTACTTCCACAGAGTTAACCGGTTTGACCGGCATAGCGATGGTTGGGCGTGATGACGACTCCTCCCCCAGAGCGAGCCTTTTCCTCGCAGCTGAGCGTGTTTCCACGCCATAAGATGGTAAGGGTTCCACCATAGGTGCCTTTCCTGGCGCTCTTGGTGGGTAAGTTTGTCGGATGATGATGACGATGTTGATGATGACATTGCCCGTTAGGTCGTGTAGTTAGTTACGAGTTGTTTTCATTTCTTATTATGAAGTCATAATCTACATAACACAGTTGTGGTACATTGCATAACAAGATATAACAGTTCGGTGCCAGACTACGTCTAGGTCGTGTATTCAGCTATAGTTTAGGTCTACTTCTAATGCAAACCTGGTTCTCTATAGCTAGTGGCTCTGATACCAATCGTCACACCCTCAATTTCCACTTGCGGAGTTTTACCGCGAGGCGTGTGAACAAACCAGAATCTGAAACACTAGTACGTCGAACGACTCTATATGATTTGATAATACGTTTTCCAAAAATCATTTGATTAACCAATCATCGTAGATTTTAGATTGTCTTAGTTAGTTACCAAAGTTTAGCGGAAGCATTAGTTTTTATGGTTGAGCGGAAGCATAAAATAAGTAGAGAAACGGGTGCCAACACAAACGCCAAAACCAAAGGAAAATCCAAAACAATGTTTGTAAATAAGACTCGATAAAAGATGTCTTGTTCAATGCATGTGAGTGCACCTAGAGCTCCTAGCGTCCTGAGAAACATGTAAAGAAACAAGTGTCAACATTAAAGATGAGTGAGTTCACAGGTTTTTATAAATTCGTTTGTTCGGTTATGAGTTTGTTTTCCCCGTTATCCCTAACCCGGGATAACGATTTAGTTCCATTATTCCAAACCCGGAATAATAATGATGTTAATTCCATTATTCCAAACCCGGAATAATAAGTTGTTGTTTCCATTATCCCCAACCCGGGATAATATAGTTGTTGTTTCCATTATCCTAAACCCGGGATAATATAGTTGATTCGTAATTAAGTTCAATGTTAACATATATAGGTAGCTAGCCTAAAGTTATGTCACGTAAGAGTTCGCGATCGAAGCTGACTGTTGTGCCTCCGTGTTGCCAGGCCTATCACTGACCATGGCGAAGTTAGGCCAAATTATTTACCCGTTGACCATACCCGGTCGGCTAGCGCGACTAGCTCGGGTGGGGCTTGTCGGGCCCAGTAGTACTACTTATAATTTCCCCGCTATCTAACCCAATACTAACGATCCGAGAGTTTGTCGAGGACTTCCGTGATATAGCTGCTTAGTGACCATAACGTACATTAACATTAACTTAGTTACCGAGTAGTTTAACGACGTTAATTTCACATAACGTAAAAAGATAGAGTTATAGAATGTATACATGTTTCTCCCCTTGTTGTTTAAAACCCGATAAAATAGGGGCCGTGAACTCACCTTTAGTTGCTCGGTTAGTGAAGCAAAGAAGTTGTAAGGGATGGGACCGCTAATTGCGTCCTAACAAACCAATTGATTTCAAGTCAGTGTGTGAACACACCAATCCAAATTCTACACTTAATTTACGCACAAAGTGATACACAAAAAACATACCTAACATTCAAACATGCATGCAAGTAACCTCATGTGATCAAAACAATTTATCATGAACATAATCCAATCCATGCAACACTTTAGTGCACACAATCACAAGTTATCAAATTTCAGCTTAATACTCATAATTCAGCTGTTTTCTAGGATTTTTATAAAATAGTTCCAACGTTCCAAAAATTCCAATTAATTTAAGCAGGTGACATTTATACTGTAGAAATTTATATAAATTTTCCAAGTCCTAAATCTTTACCAATTAACCATAAATATTAATGTACTAGGCTGCAGTCAGATTCGTCGCTTTCTGACTGCAGTCCACGGAAGAATTTATTTAAAAATCACTGATCGTCCAATTAACAAAATTCCAGTTGGAGTTGCCCGGAAATTTCCATACCTAGTTTCTGTACAAAATTCATGACTCGACTCCCTACTGATTATAAAATCCAACTCGATAAACAACTAACAAAATTTCGGATTTTCACAGCTTTAGTTACTGAATTATTTGGCCATTTAAAAATATCAAACGAATTCAGAAAAATATGAATCCAGCGCATTAGATTCGTTATTCAAATTCTACGTTCTAGACATCAGAAAATCCGTTTTTCGACAACTAATGACCGAGTTACAGCCATATGAATTTGGCTGTAACTATTACTCAGCAACCTGTTTCAGCATTCTATCGCATAAACGTCCATATTATTAACCTAGGCGATCAAGAACCGGTTTTTCTAATCATAGATCAATACATACAACATATCCATGCAAACCCTAATCAACATCTCTAGTTTTTACAAACAAACACAGCCTATTATTCTCAGATTTCGAACAACATCACTTGCAAACATTATTAACAATTCGGCTAACATAACCTTTCATTCAAACATACAATCCGAAAACAACAAAATCAAAACACATGTATCCGAATATGATCTTGTAACATATGATGAATTCTAACCTTTAATAACTAGGTAAATAAGCCGAGACTTGGACAAGAATGATTCGGCTGTTCAAGCAAGATCACGACCGAATTGAGATGAGCAGTTCTGCTGTTGACGACCGAGGCTGAAAGGGACTGAAAGGGGAGGCTGCTCGCGATCAAAAGGGAGTGCAAAGGGGGCTGTTTGCGGTCGAGGGGATGAGGATTTGCTGCCGTCGGCTGTCTTTATCAACTAGGGTTTTGTGTTGTGAATGAAGCATGCATGGCTAGTATATATAGGCGCAAAGAGATAAGGATTACGGTTTTGGTTTGAGCTCGTGGCCGAGGACTTGGGTTTAAGGTTTGGGTTGCACACAATGGGTTTGCGGTTCAGGTTTGCACACAATGGGTTTGCGGTTTGGGCTTGAACTCGGTTCACTCCTAGAGTCACAAGGAGTTTAAGGTTTGGTTCGTGTCGCGGTTCGGTTCGGTTCGTGTACATATTTACCATAATTACTTTATAACTAATAACAATCACATAATCGCACATTACGTATTCAGTAACTCGTACACGTTTAATACGTAGCATATAATTTATTCGACAAGTATTGCGTTTAAGTTATCCGAAAAACCGGGATGTCACATTTACGATCTATATAAAGCACGTTAACTATCTAGAAAGGGGTTATAAGGGTGGTAAGGGTAAAGTTTTTGCTTGTTTAGTGTATAGATCCTGCGAGGACTTGCTTCAAGCTTATTAGGACTTCCCTTATGACAGATAGCATCAGATCGGGGAAGTAAGAATGGCTTGAATCCCTTATAAATAAACTTCTATTAAAACTCTAAACCGGCCTTGCTGGATTGTATCCTAGCTAACTCAGACCAATATGGCCGAGGGTAGCGTTGCCTCCACAAGAGGGACATGCCACATTTTACATTAATAACTTACTTAATTATCTTTCAATATTCCTGCCTTGCGAGACTGTATCCCTGCTGAGTCAGACCAATATGGCTGAGGGTAGCATTCCTCCAAAAGAGGGGCATGCCACTTTAACTAAGATAATCTCTTAAAAAACCCAAAGCACGAAAATCATCAAAGGATACGTAAATAATAAGTCAGAACCAAGTGATCTGTCTTGTCCAATTGTTTCTTTTATTACTTTAGTTAGTTCTTTATTTTTAGTTATCAAAAAACCTTTTCTAAAAAAAATTGATTATATTAGACGTCGACTATATTCTAGCATTAAAAGCTCTTATGTATTTGGATGACCTCAGTATCTTACCATCACTATACTACGCCAACAATGGGTGCACTTGCCCTAGCATGATGTAGAGAGTGATAGTTGCATATTGTGTTTTTATAAATTTAAAGCTTGAATAAACAAGTGAAAAGTACTTAAATATATCTAAAATCCATACCCACACTCGCACATGTCAAGTTTTGGGCGCCGTTGCCGGAGACACAAGGATTTTAAGAAAGTTTAAAATCAGCGGCCTAATCATTTTTATGCTTTTATATTTTTTTTAGGTTTTTTCTTCTTTTTCTCAATTTTTTCTTCTCTCTGCAAAAACAACACGGGGCCGTGTTTGATCAACACAGGGCCGTGTTAGTTTCCCAGTATCCCTGTTTCTGCCAGATAGAAGTTGCAGCACGGGGCCATGTACCCACTTCACGGGGGCCATGTACCCACTTCACGGGGCCGTTTCAGCAGTTTCTAGAAAATAGCACCGTTTGATTCCGATGATTAATATCTAACCTTGCAATCTTGGATGTTAATGATTATTTTTACCCACACCACTCTTACGGTGAATGGTGTCAACTATGTGGTGGAGCTTATAAAGATTTAGAATGTCCCAGTCTAAAAATTATTCCCCACTATTTAAACCCATCGTTTTCCTGTGACGCTAACCTTAGGATGGGCGGGAGTAAAAACAATAACTACCATCCTCCTCCTGAATTCCATCACATCTCTTCCATAAGAGACATAAGTTCGGAAGAACTATGTCAATAGAAAAGAAGATTCTCCAAAAACTCAAGGAAATAGAATACATGATGAAGGCGCGATATTCATCAAGAAACAAGAGCGTTGGGGAATCGATGGAATCACATTCAGGATTTAACAATACCAAGAACAATAAATCTACCTTAACCCAGTGTGAAAACAAAAACGATAGTCGTCCCTGTATCGACACCACAATGAAGGACTCCATAACGGTTTGTGAACTTCACACCAACGGTTTAGACCAAAGTGAGTTGACTCACACCTTTGGTACATTAAAAACTTCAATGTTGTTCCAACTAGTAAGGAACCACCCGATAAAACATAGTTCTTTGAAAACAACGACAAAACTTCATAATACCCTAACTGACATGGGGCTGTGCTACCTGGCCACAGGGTTGTGCCTCATCTATCCTCCTAACATTAGGGCGTGTTAAGAAAACACGGGGCCGTGCCACCCGTAATTTCTAACACGGGGTCGTGTCTTTATAAACATGACCCGTTTCTCACTAACATACAACATTCTCTACTCATGCAGGCGACACGGGCCGTGTCAACGTGTTGTCACTTTCTATAAAGTCAGCCATTAGAAGAATGTTTGGACCCATTCCTAAAAGACCAAGATCCTACTTGATCTCTCACACATACCTGAAGTAAGTTATTTACATATCCTTTGATGAAGAACTAACTAAAGTAATAAAAGAAACAATTGGACAAGATAGAATCACTTGGTTCTGACTTATTATTTACGTATCCTTTGATGATTTTCGTGCTTTGGGTTTTTTAAGAGATTATCTTAGTTAAAGTGGCATGCCCCTCTTTTGGAGGCAATGCTACCCTCAGCCATATTGGTCTGACTCAGCAGGGATACAGTCCCGCAAGGCAGGAATATTGAAAGATAATTAAGTAAGTTATTAATGTAAAATGTGGCATGTCCCTCTTTTGGAGGCAACGCTACCCTCGCCATATTGGTCTGAGTTAGCTAGGATACAATCCAGCAAGGCCGGTTTAGAGTTTTAATAGAAGTTTATTTATAAGGGATTCAAGCCATTCTTACTTCCCCGATCTGATGCTATCTGTCATAAGGGAAGTCCTAATAAGCTTGAAGCAAGTCCTTTCAGGATCTATACACTAAACAAGCAAAAACTTTACCCTTACCACCCTTATAACCCCTTTCTAGATAGTTAACGTGCTTTATATAGACCGTAAAGACATGAATGAGTGAATCAACGAAACATGAAGGATAATAGAATAAAATTCACTTTCAAATAAAAAACTAGTTATTAAAGTTATTAATACATACCCAATTAAAAAGTTAACCAAAACTAGGAAATCAAAAGTAATACAAAAATAACTTGTCTTCACCAAGTGATATAAGATACTAGCCAAGCATGGCCTTTGTTTGACAAAAACTCTTATGACTAAAAAGGTTTCCTCAAACCTTCTTGTGTTTGCCACTTTTAGTCATTTCTCCTTCTTCAACCTTCAAACCACTATTAAGCTTGACGCTTTAAAGCTTCAAAAACTTTAATTTTTAGGTTAAGGACATGGTTTTTAGCCCAAGTTTTAAACTTAAACAATGATTTTATACATTTTTAAACTTAAACAATGGTTCACTTGGCTAAAATACTAGAATTGCTGAAGCAGCACGGGCCCGTGTAAAACTTCTGTAAGTCCTAAAAAACTAACTTTTATCATGTTTAACTAGCATGTCGAGTTAGTAGAGTGGCATGTCTTCAACTAGTTCTAGGAACAACCTAAGAGGGAGAAGGCTCTCGCTTGAAGCCACTCTCGTCTACTACGTTTGTGCTTTGGGAGAATCCATCGAAGAAATGATGATGGTGGAGGAGGTCCTCATGGATATGGTGAATTACCTCACCCTTGCCTTGGAGGATAGCTTTAGGGAGATCAATCTTCTTCACCAAAGGTTGAACATCTTGGTGATGCCCCCGATGGAGCCAATCTTACCTCAAGATGATTGGAACATCGCCAACTAGGTGATTAACCCCGCTGGATGGGACGAGATACCCCCGGAACCTCCCATAAATGCCTACTTTGAGGTTCGATAAACCCTGCCCCTCTTATGCAAGAAGAGATTGATGATGAACCCTTCATCTTCCACCCGAGGGAGATTGGGGAAATGCTCAACATCCTGTACAGGAGCATTCCTAGGGAATAACTTAGAGCCCTTATTTTCCGAAACTATTTTCCATTTTTGCTAATCTTTCATAGATTTATCTAGGGAAAGCTATTCGAGTCTAGTAATCTCGTAGGGCATCCACCTATCTATCTGTCTATCTTAGAACTTTAATCTTCTTGTATATTTTCTATTTAGTTGTAATGATGAATGGATGATATGAAATATAGTATTTTGAAAATAAAAGTGTGCGGAAATATAGAAAAATGGCCAAAGGGACGTTGAAACAGCATCCCATGCACGTAAACAGATACATCCCGAAGCAAAATCTTCAAAACAGCAAGTGCAGCGCGAGGCCGTGTAAGGTAAGCACGCCCCCGTACCTCAAGTCTTCAGAATTTTTTTTTGGAACACTTTCATGGGGTCGTGTCCTATAGAAACGCCCCCATGCCTTGCTTCTAGAAAATTTTCGTTATTGGCACTTTTTACATGGGGCCATGTCTCTAGGACACGCCACCATGTCTGCCTCTTGAAAATTTTCTTAAAATCTGTTACTGACTTTTTGACACGAGGTCGTGCCGCCCTACCACGCCCCCGTGTCCAGTGCCTGGTTTTAAAAAATTTGCTGGACATATTGAGGACAATGTTAATTTAAGTGTGTGTGGGGGGGGGGGGTTTAAGCTTAACTTGAAATTGTTTGTCATAAAAACAAGTCTTACATAAAACTCTACTTGGAATCGCTAAAACACCCCAAATCTTTTTTAAAAACATTTTTTAAGTTAATTTTTGTCTTGTTTATACTTTAAGTTAGGAACCAAGATCTAAAACTTTTAAGTTTTAATAAAGTTTACAACCGATAGTGTTATGATAAAAAGAACCAAATAAGAAAACACTATAAAAAAGGAATGACATTGTAATACCCCAAAAAGTTAGATGTTGTGACCAAGTTGTTTTATTTTGTTTAGAATATTTTAGCATGATGAATGATGTCTAAAATAATAAATTTAATCTTGTTGATGCAGAATGTCTATAGCCTACGTCTTAGGGTCATGTCGAGTCATTGTAATAGGGTTTACATGTTAGAATTATATTTTGGATGTTTTGTAAGTCACTTCGCATGAAGTGATGTTCACTTCGTACGAAGTGGCAAACCCAACTCATGTGAAGTACTCATGTCTATAAATAGTTGAGTTGTGGTCTTGAGTCTGTAATAGTTTGCAGAGTGTACGGCAAACCCCTGCACAGTTTGTTTCAGGATTGTACACGTTTACCACATTAATGAACTAATAAACTTTAAAAAATAATCTTTAATATTGTCGCTTGTTATAAAATGGATTTCGCACATGTTATAACTAGTTAATCGGATTAGGTCCTGTGCTTATTGGATAAGAAGATCCTACAAGTGGTATCAGAGCTTCAGATGGCCTGATTTGAAGACTTCTTCATGATTCTACACTTCTATTCTACTCATACTTCTCACTTTTTCATTTTCAATGATTTCATGGAGAAAATGACTGATATTTTAGTATAATACGTAAAATCATTATAGTCAAACCCTTTAAAGAGCAGAGCTTAAAACAATCAAAATCATGACAAAAATTGCAAAAAACGTGAAATTTTAGACACACTTTGCACGATCTCATACCTCACTTCGCACGAAGTAACATTGTGCTAATATCGAAATTCTCACTTTGCACGAGGTGACCTTCAACTCACACGAGTAATCAGGTTGCTGAAAAGAATATTATGAATCTGGAGAATGAAGTGAGTGTCCCTAATGAGGTTATGTCGAGGACGTTATCATACCACCCTTTGGAGAATATAATTTGAGAGTTGCAGGCTAGAGTAAAAATGAGAAATTAGATCGATAAGAATCTAAGCTATTTTTGTACTAAAATTGCACCTATTCAAGATACATGCTTATATAGTTGTTTTATTTCACAAGTTGAGCCGAAAACGTACAAAGAAGCGCTTACCAAAGAAAGCTGGGTAAACGCAATGCAGGAGGAGCTTCAATAATTCGAGAAACTTGGAGTCCAGAAGCTTGTCAATCTACCTGATAATCACAAGTCAATTAGTACTAGGTGGGTTTCAAGTGTAAAAGACATGCAGATGAGTCATTCTACGCAATAAAGCTCGACTGGTTGTCCAAGGTTTTCATCAGCAAGAGAGCATTGATTATACAGAGGTCTATGCTCCTGTCGCACGACTAGAAGCCATTCGCATATTCCGGGCCTTTGCATCATGGAAAGGGTTTAAAGTGTATTAGCTCGATGTTAAGTCCGCTTTCCTTTATGGAAAATGAAAGAGGAAGTGTATGTTGGCCAACCACCTGGGTTTGTCGGTCTAGTGCATAAAGAAAAGGTTTACTTACTAGATAAAGCGTTGTATGTTCTGCACCAAGCCCTGAGAGCCTAGTATGAGACACTCTCTTAGGACTTGTTGAGCAACAGTTTTATCAGAGGCACTATTGACAGCACTCTCTTCACACGTGAAGTGAACGGACACTTGCTGATTATGTGGATGACATCATTTTTGGTTCTATAAATGATGAGTTGTGTAAAGAATTTGAAGACGTTATGAAAAAGAAATTTGAAATGAGTTTAATGGGAGAAATGAAGTTCTTTTTGGGACTTCAAGTGGATTAGTTGCCTGATGGTATCTTCATCCATCAGACGAACTACGTTCATGATGTTTTGGAGAAATTCAACATGTTGGGATCGTCACCATTGTCTACTCCCTTGTCACTTAATCATGGCATAGAACCAGATATACACTGAGGAAGATTGATGAGACCTTATACAAATCGATGATTGGATCATTAATGTACCTCACAGCATCAAGGCCTGATATCATGTATCCATATGCCTTTATGCCCGATATCAATCAAATCCACGACTGTCTCACTTGGAGATCGTCAAGCGAATTTTCAGATATATGAAGGGTTGCCCAAGCACCGGCTTATGGTATCTGTGAAACGATGATTTCAACCTCGCTGGATATTCTGACTCTGATTTTGGATGCTGCAAATTAAATGCTAAATCTACTACAGCTGGTTGCTAGTTCTTTGGCACACGATTAGTAACGTGGCAATGCAAGAAGCAAACCACGGTCGCTCTCTCTACTTGCGAAGTAGAATACATTTCAGCTTCAAGTTATTGTTCTCGAATCTTGTGGATACAACAATAGATGAGAGACTTTGGATTGCAATTTCTTTATATGTCTATATATGTAGATAGCAAGGCTACCATTGATATTACAAAAAACCCGGTTCAACATTCTAAAACTAAACACATTGAAATTCGACACCACTTTATCCGTGATTGCCAAGAGAAAAAGTTGATTCGAATAGAAAAGATCCACGCTGATGAGCAAAGGCAGATTTTTACACCAAAACTTTTAATAGAGCTACATTCACATATCTTTTGAAACTTAATGAGTTGAAAAATCTTTCATCTGGGGGGATTTTAGAGGATGTTGAATTCGAGGCGGACGACGAGTTGACATGATCCTCACGGTTTGTCAAAGTTCTTGTGGATACAACAATAGATGAGAGACTTTGGATTGCAGTTTCTTTATATGTCTATATATGTAGATAGCAAGGCTACCATTGGTATTACCAAAAACCCGGTTCAACATTCTAAAACAAAACACATTGAAATTCACACCACTTTATCCGTGATTGCCAAGAGAAAAAGTTGATTCGAATAGAAAAGATCCACGCTGATGAGCAAAGGCAGATTTTTACACCAAAACTTTTAATAGAGCTACATTCACATATCTTTTGAAACTTAATGAGTTGAAAAATCTATCATCTGGGGGGATTTTATAGGATGTTGAATTCGAGGCGGATGACGAGTTGACATGATCCTCACGGTTTGTCAAAGTTTTTAGTTGTTTAGAATTTCTTTCTTTAAAAAAAATCTAAAAATATGTTTTTGATTTTAAGGGAGAAATGTTGTGGGAAATATAAAAACATACAAAAATTTGAAAAATGTACATAAACATGAAAAAGACAAAATGAGTTTTCTTGTAAAAAGAGGAAATGAAAGTACATCGGTGGACTATCACAATATGCTAAAGAAATATAGTGTCAAAATGTTTAAAACAGGTCGCACTGATGATGTGCGTAGGCTTCGTACATTACGTAGATTTTTTTATATAAACATAAAGAAAAACTTCTTAATTAATGGGTTAACATCTCTCGGATATATCGTCTTAGTACACCGAAATTTCATTTGAGAGATTGCCAGATTCTGAGATGCTAAGTCTTTATAGATAATTGATATCTGGGGTATTATACAAGTTCTTCTAATTTTGCTCAACAATGGCCTAGAACTTGTAGAATTCTTTTTCTTTTAAACCCAAAAATTACAGCTTATTGAAAGAAGATCTAACAATGTAGTACAAAAGATTCCAAATTTGGAACACCACTTTTAAGTCGATCCTTCATCTCTTTGTCTGTACGGTGGTACTAACCTGAGCTCTCATGGTCTCGCACAACCCAGATACAGATATCAGTTAGATATATTCACCTGTAAGATGAAATCCAGGAAATCTTGATATGGGAGTATATTCTAAGGTGGAAAACACTCTTAAGTCAAGTTCTAAGACACCTAATTAACATATCTTGAAGCAATTGAGCACTGTGTAGAGGTTAAAGTGGATCAGTATACTAACAATCTAAGTGAATTTGTTTAAAACATAAAGTTTTCAAGAACAATGGTACTAGTGATTTGTCTCAAAAACTGATATGATCCTCTAACACAAATTCATATATGTCTGTAAATATGTTTGTACATAGGTATTGCATTTCATTTTTAGAAAAACCCAAAAAGATTTTCAGTGTGTTTTAGCATAAACTTTGGAAAAATCAAAAATATTTTAATTTTATCTCAGTTTCGACTACCGATGATGGAAAGTGAATCTTCAAAGTCCAAAGATGCTGGTTGCTGAGAAAATCTGGAGGACAACAGGTCGGGAGCTTATCTAAAATTTGAAAATGTTTTGAAACGATCAAAAGTTCATTAATTTGAAACTTATCATTGCTTGAAAACATCAGTTTGCTCATAAAGTGTTCAACCAAGGTCATTAACTTGGACTTGGTAGACAAATCAGTTAACCTGTGTCACTAACTTGGACTTGGTCAACTGAGTGGGTCATTATTAAACTGATAAAATGTTCGAAAAAGTTGAAATTGTGAAGAGTTGCATGTCACTTCGCATGAGTTGGTGACCACTTCGCACGAAGTGAATCACTTCGTACGAAGTGAGAAACCTCACTATATAAAGAATCCAGATCGCACCAAGTGATCACTTATCTGTTTGTACAATCTGAGAGTGAAAGTCTAGGATCCGGCGGTTCTAGATGGAAGTTTGGGCATAATATCACTAATTCAGTAGAATCTTATTAAGAAAGGAGTAGAAACAGAATCAGCGTAAGCTTCATTCATTCATAGCGAAAGAGTATACATCTTGTGAAGCTGGTGAAATTCTGGAGAAATTTGCCAGCGTTTCCCCTTTGGGAACTCCAAAACTTACAAAACAATGAACACATGACACTATTTATAGACATGTTTTAACCTCATGTGAAGGGAGGAAATTATCTTCATGCGAAGGGAGGAAATTACCTTCATGCGAAGGTAGCTTACCTTCTGTACGAAGATAACAATTACCTTCGTACGAATTGAGCTATCACTTCGTACGAAGTGACATATATGTACCTCTCACGTTCGTACTTGGTTTGTTTGGTTATATCTAATCTATACAATATTCAACACACGCTGTATCTAGCCTATTCGTACAGTGACGCAAACAAAGTGCATCAACAATTTTCCCCTTGGACGTCACTGTCGAAGCTTGATCTTGATCTTGAAATATGAGAACCGGGTTTGAATATTCTGCAACTTCAGTCAAGGTATTTGTCGATGTCATAGAACGCATCAACAAATTCCCCTTGATTGATGATTCGGGTTTGCATTATCTGCATTACATTCCCCCTTAAACAGTTTCTCCAATTCAGGTTCTTGTTTGCACGATTTCCAACCTCCTCCGATTTGTTTAATCGACAAATTTTCTTGAATAATCACTAACTCGAAATTAATCAATGCCGCTTCTCCGTTTCAAGTTTGACCATATCTATGTTCAGTTTAGCACACTCCTCCTATGCTAGATCCTCTGATCTTCAAAACCCAACTGGAAATTGATAGAAACTTCGAATTACCACAATGATAAACTTTAAATCAATGAATATCCGCGAAAATCTAAAATCCCAATTTCCATAATCATGTTTAAGCATACTCCTGAATGATTGATTAGCAAATCGGTAATCTTCTCAATTAGCAAATCTTCATCGGAATCAAATCATTTGATAACACATAGTAATCGTCTCTTCTTCGTTCAAGATTAAACATGTAATCTTCGTCTTTCATACAATCTCAAATGTATAGTTTATTTCATGAGCAACCGATACACTTCTTTGTTCGAAACATCCGTTATGTCATCTTCTTTAGTAATGAATTGCAAGTATATAGCCTTCCTCGTAAGTCCCAACGCAACTGAAACCACAAAACATCCTCATTTCCTGGCGGTTAGTCCGAAAAACAGTTCATTTGATTTGAAAGTTAAATTAAATACTTTGTACCACTAAGCAGTCGTGTGTGCAACCGGCTTGTATGAAGACTCAAGCATCAACGTGACAACGACTACAGAATCTGATAAAAAACTCCTCCAAGACTCAGATATGAAACCCCACTTTTACGAAAAGTAGACATCAACTTGATCTCATCACTAATGAATTCTGGCTACACTTTGATCTCGTACAGAAAAATTTATGACACTTTGCATCAACAAATAATCTACAGTCATAACCACCCGATTACAGTTGCATGGTCACGAATTTCAAAATGCCAGAATCTTCATATATACGTGAAATTTTATTCCCCCTCATTTTTGCAAATTCTAACCGTACCAAATTTTTCATTGAAATTCCCCCAAAAATCTGGATAAATTTGTTTTTATCAAAAGCGGATTTAACGTTAAGGCCCATTGGTAGTCAGTATACCAAATGATCATTATTCTACACAGGTATTTGTGACTACCCCGATATCTTCAACCAACTGTGATCGTATCATCAAATTTGTACTCTGAAGCTCTAGACGGTGTCCTTAAACAACCGAATTAGATGTTAAAATCTCGAAAAAATTTGCAATTACCAAATTTTTTCTAGACACTCATCTCGTCAATATGATAAAAAAAATTGCCTTCGTACTAGGGTAACTACCTTCGTGCGAAGGTAATCTATCTTCGAGCGAAGTGGCGCCTATCTTCGTACGAAGGTAATTATCTTCGTGCAAAGATAGTACCTTCGTGCGAAAATAATCCATGATGAACACATTTTTCGATCCAAAATCTTTATTTCTGCGAATTTCAAGCTGATTCTAGCATAAATCTAGTCGAAAATGATTTTTTAACAATTCTATAAGTTCAATTTTACTTTTTTTCCTGTGGATTGTCTGTTTATTTGATGTTTTACATCCAAAACCTTCCAAAGTCCATAATTCAAGAACGTAGGTGAAAACCTTAGCTCTGATACCACTTGTAGGATCATTTTGTCCAATAGCAAAGGTCCTATTTTGAGTTTCTAGTCTATAGGCATTGAATTCATATATATTAGTGACAATTAACAAGATTATTTCATCAATTACCGATTTGATTCAATGTTTAACAGTTACAAATGACCAGGAAATCCGACAGAGCCTCGTTGTGTCAGTCGCAAAAGTTCTACACACTAACACCTCACACTAGCTATATATAGACATGCTACCTTTGTGCGAGGGTAGTTTATCTTCGAACGAAGGTAATTTACCTTCGTGTGAAGGTAGACTTCACGTACGTGCGAAGTTAAATACAAACAATGTAAATCTAACGTTTTCGCCCTACTACAAAATACAGACACAACCCTAGGACGTTAGCAATAGACATTATGCACCAACCAACTCCCCCTAGGATGTTGCCGCAGTCTTGGTCTGTCTTCAAAACTTTAAATATTTGACTTTAACCGCCAAAGAAATTCTTACGCGGCTTCCTACGCTCTTCAGAATGTATTGGCGTTTGATCAGTCGCATGAGCCCACTTCATGAATTTAAATCTTCTTAATCGAGCTTCTTTAGACTTTTCTTCGATCTTCTCCAATCTTTGTTGCTCTTTCATAAATTCTTCTTTCTCTAACTCTCTCTATGTTGATTCCCACAATTTTCCTGAATTAATACCGTGCGCATAGTAAACATTGATCATGCCTTGGTATTGCATCACTTGCGTTTTCTCCTTCGCATTGTAACAGATCTTGTTGAAGAACAAGCATTTGATATCATCTTATGAACAGTTAACTAGCCACATCGGGTCTAGTATACGAATAGTTCTCCACAATCCTCATATCCTCTTTCGTTCAATCATATCTGAATTCAAATCTTTAGTAATATCCCAGGTTCCATCAGCTTTCAAAACAATAACTGCTTCACTTGTTTCAAAATACACTTGCCACCACTAAAAGAATTCATGGAAATCTTGTTCGATCTTCATCAACGACATGTTTTTAATCACATGTGGCCGTTTTATCACAAGCGTGACATCTTTCTCTTTAGTAACTTTGTCAATCTTTATCTTTTTCTTCAGAATCAATGGTTTCCACTTGTTAAAACCATAAGCTGCTTCATATTTGATTAACTTCCATAATCTTTGATCATGAAACTTCATTTGGAAGTTAACACTCTTCGTCTGTACAAACTCTTTGATATCCCAGTATGGCAACGTCTTCAAATCATTCAAATACCTGAAGTATTGAACACCATATTCCCTTTTGGATCGCATAGACATCCAAATCGAATGACTCTTCATTAACTCCCAACATATAGCAATTTCTTCCTTTGTATAATTATGCACAAACTCGCCTTCCTCAACATTGTGGTCTAGATATAAAATCCGGGGCTTATAACAATTAGAAACATCTGTTATTGGTAAAGCTGTGAAGATTCCTGACTGTTCTGCATTGTGAATTTTCTCTTTCTGCTCCCCATGGCGTTGTGTATCATCTTCTTGGTTAGCAGAATCATTCAGATTAGCATCGTAATAAAAAAACCATTAATCTTTGTTGTTTCGACAATCAACCCTATTCCACCTTGCGTATTACCGTCATCGTCGCCTTTGTCATCATCATCTTTATTAGCTTTTTACCGACATCTTTTCTTGTTCATCATCCTCCTCGTCGCCATAAATTAGTCTAACTTTGCATCTATCTCAGTATACATTCTCCTACGTTCTGCAATCTTTTCTATCACAGAATTATCATAAACATCCACTGGTCCTCCAACAAGTACAAAATTAACCGGTTCAACATCAACATCTATGTCAACTTCTTCCTCATTCTCAACACTAGTAGTAGTAATTTCTTGCACATATTCAGCTTCTGGCACAGATTGTTCTATCACATATACCTCATCAATCTTTTCTTTCCCCTTACCTAAAGCTTTAGCATCTTCCTCTGCCTTCTTAGCCCGTTCAGGTGCTTTTTGCCTTGCTTCTTCAACTTCTAAACGGTCAAATTCAACATCAAAGTCTATCCCCAATATGCTAGCCAATACCTTCTGAAACAAATCAAATCTTTGATTATTCCGAGCATGTTCATCCTCAAAATCATTTACCACCCGTCTCAACCTATCATTATCAATCACCAGGCTTTTGAGCACAGCTTTCATATACTCTCGATCATTTTCAAGAAATTTCACTTTGCCTTCTAATATTTCTTTATTATCTTCCAAGGCTTTGATTGTGCTTTCTATTTCTGCTATTTTGGAGTCATTGAACATGTCTGCATCGAAATTTTCATCAAGCCCTTCTGTAAATGGAATCTCCCCAAAATCTATAGGAAATATATCTAACAATGATTGTCTCGGAGCTAATATAGGTGTTGGTTGTTTGGGTGTTGTTTGAGTTTGCGGAGATGTTTGATATTGTGGAGATATTGGTTGTGGTGGAGTTTGATGTGAGGGTGTGATATATTGTGGTGATGATTGTGGTTGTGGTGATGGTGCTTGTTGTGATGAAGAAATGTGAATAGGTGACGCCTATGGTTGTTCAACACTTTCAACCTCTACTGTCTTTCTTCTCCTGTATTTCTTTCTAGCTTTCTTTATTGCGGGAGACCCAGTAGTCCTTTTCTGTGTATCAGTCTTACTCTTGACTCTCGATGCCTTCTTAGTTGGCCTTTCAGCTTCAGTATCATTATTAGACGGAATATACACGTCATCGTCATCTCCAACCACTTTCTTCTTCTTGATCTGAGCCAACCTTTCACCTTTTTCAACTCTGTCAAATGTATCTTCAGAATTATCATCGTTATCACCACCTGCACCTTCCTTTTCTCTATCAAAGGTATCAGAAAATACCTCTTCCTCGACATTCACTTCGTCCTCGACACTCACTTCGGCTTCAACATGTACACTTCTTTATCTTCATTACCAATCCGTACGAAAGATCGTATAGCTTTCTTCTCTGGTACAAACTTTGCATTCTCCTAGAACCTCTCTATGTGTGAGCGATAGGCCTTATGAAGGTATGTAAGCCCTTTAACAATCGGTAACTCGCTCAAAAACTTTAATATTGACTTGAAAGGAGCAATTTCTAGAATACTCTCATCAAGAATACAACAGATGTTGTATTTCTTGTCGAAGTTTGATTTCTTTTCCTGCACAAACACAAAGACGAAAACACTTAGAAATTTTTTTTTCGAAAAATGCCATTTAGCTTCGTGCGAAGGTAACTGGTGCGAAGTGGAGTTTTACCTTCGTGCGAAGGTAAATGATCAAAATACATATTTTGCACTTTATCTTCGTGCTAAGATAAATTACCTTTGTGCGAAGGTAACCTTATACACACGTGATAATTTTCCTCGATTTTCATGAAATTGATGTTACTAAAACAACCTAGAAGTGCCGATTAACACGATGGTATGTTCAATTTTAACTTTGGCCCATTAGATTGTCCTAGATCTACGTTTTATGTTTGTTTTAACCGAAAACTTCAATTTATAGTTCAATTAAGTCAAACTACCTTAGGCATTGTTTGTGGTGTGCCAATCGACCACTACAAGCTAAGAAATTTCGGAAGCACTTTGTTAAACGTTGTACAATTTTATCTTCGCTCAGAGTAGTAAACAGTGACAAATGAACTATCTTCATGCGAAGATTGTCTATATAGTTGACTATCTTCGTACGAGGATAATTATCTTCGTGCGAAGATAATTCCTTTAAGAGAAGATAAAATTGATTTTTAACATTTCATTTATTTTAACCAGCTTTAACGACCCACTCTGTTGACCAAGTCCAAGTTAAATACCCCGGTTAACTGATTTGTCTACCAAGTCCAAGTTAATGACCTTGGTTGAACACTTTGTAATCAAAATGATGTTTTAGGAAATGTAAAGTTTCAAGTTAATGAACTTTTAATCTTTTCAAAACATCTTATCAATACATATAAGCTCCCACCACGTTATCTTCCAGTATGCTCAGCATTCGGCATCTCTGGATTTTGAAAATTCGCTTTCCATCATCGGTAGTCAAAACTAAGATAGAAATAAAATCTCTTTGGTCTTTTCTGAAATGAAATGTAATAAACTATGTACAAAAATATTTACAGACATATTTTTGTGAGTTTGTTAGAGGATCATATCAGTTTTTGAGACATATCATTAGTATCGTTGACCTTTATAAGACTTTAAGTACTAAACAAATTCACTTAGATTATCAGTATACTTTTCAAAATAAACCTCTACGCATTTCTCAATTGTTTCGAGATACATTAGGTACTTTTTAGAAACTTGACTTAACCATGTTTCCCACCTCAGAATATACTCCCGTATCAAGATTCCCTGGATTTCATCTTACAGGTGAATATATCTAACTGATATCTGTATCTAGGTAATGCGAGACCTTAAGAGCTCAGGTTAGTACCACCCACCGACAAAGACATGAAGGTCATCTTGAAAGTAGTGTTCCAATTTGGAATCTTTTATTGCAATTGTAGATCTTTCGATACTTACAATTTGCTGTAGTTTTTGGGTTTTAAAAGCAAAAGTATTCTACAAGTTCTAGTCCATTACCCCAGATATCAATTATTTATAAAGACCTAGTATATCAGAATTCGGCAATCTCTCAAATGAAATTTCGGTGTACTTAGACCATATATCCGAGAGATGTTGATGTACTATCATTTCTTCTTTTCACACGAAAACTCTTTTTGTCTTTTTCATATTTTTTTGTACATTTTTGCATTTTTTAAATTTTTTGTATTTTCTACAACATTTCTCTCCCTAAAATAAACAAAAAACATATTTTTGGAGTTTTGTTTTTTAAAGAAAGAAATTCCAAAAACTATAAAATGTGACAAACCAATGAGGATTACGAAAACTCGTCATCCGATCCGTATTCAACCTCTAATTCCCCATATGATGTTAGATTTTTCATACCATTAATTCTCAAAAGATATCTGGTTCGATCAAATGGTTTGGTATAAAATCTGCTTTTGATCATTAGTATGGATCTTTTCTATTCGAATCAACTTTTTCCCGTGGCAATCACATATAAAGTGATGTCGAATTTTAATATGTTTAGTTTTAGAGTGATGAACCAGGTTTTTAGTTATATTGATGGCAACCTTGTTATCTACATATATGGGCTATATCAAGAAACTGCAAACCAAAGTCTCTCATCTGTTGTTGTTTCCACAAGATTTGGGAACAATAACTGGAAGCCGAAACGTATTCAGCCTCGCAAGTAGAGAGAGCGACCGTGATTTGCTTCTTGCATTGCCACGTTACTAAGCGTGTTCCGAAGAACTGGAAACCAACCGTTGTAGATTTGGCAATTAGTTTGTAGCATCCGAAATCTGAGTCTAAATATTCTGCGAGGTCGAAGGTGTCATTTCGCGGATACCACAAGTTGGCGCTTGGGCAACCTTTCAAATATCTGAAAATCCGCTTGACTATCATCAGGGGTGACACTTGAGGAATCAATTGATATCGGGCGCAAAAGCATGTTGGATACATGATATCTGCTCTTGATATTGTAATATACATCAGTGATCCAATCATTGATTGATATAAAGTTTCATCTATCTTGACTCCATGTTCGTCTTGACAGATGCCATGATTAATTGCCAACGGGGTAGATAATAGTGACATTCCCAATATTTAAAATTTCTCTAAGATATCATGGACGTACTTCGTCTTATGGATGAAGATACCATCAAGCAACTGATCGACCTGAAGCCCCAAGAAGAACTTCATCTCTCCCATTGAACTTATTTCAAATTTCTTTTTCATGACTTCTTCAAATTCTTACCACAGTGCATCATTTGAAGAGCCAAAGATGATGTCATCCACATAGATTTGTACAATCAGCAGATGTACTTTCACTTCCCGTGTGAAGAGTGTGCTATCAACAGTGCCTCTTGTAAAGTCGTTGTTTAACAGGTGCTGATAGAGTGTCTCATACAAGGCTCTCGGGGCCAGATGCAACCCGTATAATGCCTTATCTAGTTAGTAACCTTGTCTTTATGCACTGGATTGATAAACCCCGGTGGTTGTCCAACATACACTTCCTCTTTCACTTTTCCGTAAAGGAAAACTGATTTGACCTCCAACTGGCACACTTTAAAACCTTTCCATGACGCAAACACAAGGAATATGTGGATTACTTCTAGTCTTACGACCGAAGCATAAACCTCTGTATAATCAATGTCTTCTTACTGGTGAAACCTTTGACAACCATTCGAGCTTTATTGCGCACAATTACCCCTTGATCATATCTTTTGCACTTGAAAACCCATTTAGTAGTAATAGCTTTGTGATTATCCGGTAGGTCAACAAGCTTCCAGACACCAAGCTTTTGGATTATTGCAGCTCCTCCTACATTGCATTTATCCAGCTATCATCAGCAAGCGCTTCCTTATTCGATTTCGGCTAACTCTACGAAATAAAACAACGATGTAAGTATATATCTTGAATTGGTGCAATTTTGGTATAAAAACAACTAAGATCCTTGTTGATCTGATTACACATTTTAACTCCAACTTGCAGCCCTCCAATAATATTCTCAGAAGGGTGGTAAGACAAATTTCTCGTCATTACTTCATTAGGAACATTTACTTCGCTTTACAAATTTGTGATGTTTTATTCAGCAGCCGGAGTACTCATTGAAGCTTCATTCTTAGCGCTAGGACTTGCAGATTGATTTAACAAACTTGTTATCTGCTCAGAACCTTCATCGGAGCTGGATTCACCATCTTGATCATATGTCGGCCTAGTGTCAGAACAAGAATCATCAGACTGATCAAAAGTGGGCTTTGTGGCATTCACTATTGGTATGACAACGGATTCTGTTTGAGTCGTGCTCGGACCTTCTCTAGAATCATTTATGCCAATAGATAGTTGAGTAACCACTATCGGTCTTGGAACTTGTTCTTGATTAGATGCTTGTTTGGTTGTTGATATAACAACACAAATTCCTCTTCATTTGGTTCTTCTAGGGAAAATCGAAAGAATTCCATAAACTCTCATAGTTGAACATCCAGGATTCACCAAGCTTTTGAGTAGGCATTGTATACTTCTGACAATCAACATGTTGAGCAAGAATAACTCGATTTAAACTTGGCAAATATACTCTTCTCAATGGACTTGCATAGCCTACGAAAAATCCCTCCAAAGATCTGGCACCAAATTTACCATCTGAGTCAATAACCGTACATGGAGATCCAAATGGTTCCAAAAACTCTAAGTTCGGCTTTCATTGGTTAGGCAGTTCGAAACATGTCTCCTTATGTGCCTTGATGGCTAAAACCCTGTTCAACGTGTAACATGCAGAGGCAACGACTTCGCTCTAGAAACTAACAAGTAACTTTGAATCAGCGAGCATCGTGCATGCAGTTTCAATGAGAGTTCGGTTCTTACGTTTAGCTACTCCATTTTGTTGCGGAGTATGGGGGCGCTGAATTCGTGAAGAATACCTTTATCGTTACAAAATTCGAGCATTCGATTATTTTTGAACTCAGTACCATTATCACTTCATATTTGTTTGATTAGAAGGTGGTACAAGTTCTCTAACTTTCTGAAGAGAATCATAAGATTATCAAGTGTCTCATCTTTATTCTCCTGGAAGATAACCCACAAGAATCTAGAATAGTTGTCTGTCACAACGAAGCAATATTGATCACTAGATATGCTTTAACGTTGTCTAGCACGAAAAGATCCATATGAAGCCTCTCTAGTGGTAATTTTATAGAATTCAGAAGTTTTCTCGGGCGTGATTACTTATGCTACTTCCCTTTTTTGCAGCTAAGACACTCGTCATTCAGATGAAAACTTTTGAGATTAACACCTCCACTAGATTGTTGTGCACAAGATAGTTCATTTTTCTCAAATGGGTATGCCCTATATTATGATGCCATAAGACCGATTCTTTTTCATTTACTTTCGTAACAAAATATTATGCCGACTTCGATGTAGTGGATGCGATGCTCATGTCATTAATATAAAGATCATTCTCTCATGGAGCGCGCATGAGAATCCACTCCTCAAGAATTTCGAATCTCGGCTTCAAAATTAAGCTTTTTTATCATTGAAGTGCGTTGTAAACTTCCTATCACAAATATGTGAAATGCTTAGTAATTGTTCTCCAATTCAGCAATGTAGTTCACTTTGTCAAACGAGACTACTCCATTGGAATATTTTCCTTCTCCGACAATCCTTCCACCTTGTTTTCCAGCGAACCCTACATAGCCTCCACGAATAGACTTACCATCATAGAGTAAGGCCAGCATTCCGGTCATGTGATGAGAAGCTCCACTGTCCATTATCCATTTTGATATGATTGACCTCAGGAGCCCCTGCACATGTAAATACGCAGTTACTTGAACAGTGAAACCCAAGCCTTCTCAGTTTTGGGTGGGTTCGGAATATCAAACGTTGGAACCTTGACATTAACATCCTGTTTTTAGAATTTCCTTTTTCAAATAAAATGTTGAATCCCTTTTTTCAATTTTGGTTGAAGTTTCACCAATTTCAAATTTTGAAAAATTTAGAATTATTGGTTTCACAATTTTGTTGGATTCATTATTTCTTTTTAAGATATGTTTCGGAACAAACTCAGGTTTCTTTTGTCTCACATCTTATGTGGATTTCTTTGCATTGTAAACAAATTTTGAGTTACGTTGAGTACAATGTCATGCAATATGCCCAACTTTGTTTCATTTCCAACATGTTTATTGTCACAATCAGTAGATGAACTCAAATTATGCGCACGATGTTTCTTTTCTACATGGAATTCGTCGCTTGATTGTTCCTTTCCCAACCTTTCTTTTTCACTTACCGTGCTTGATCCAAACACAAAGTTAACTTTCTTTTGCGAATTTTAATTTTTGAAACTTATCATTTTTCTTCTTAGCATACCCCAACCCTTTACGCTTATTTCATAACTTTTACCTTTGTGATCATTTTACAAAAGCTTTTGGGTTTAGAGTAGTAAGACTTATTCAAATTTCCCAGTTCAGAAACATTGACTTCTGTTAGCTTAAACACCTGCTCTACTTTCTCCTAATTCACATTCTGAATCGGAAATTCTTGATCAGAATATAGTTTGTCCGATCCTTTCATGGTATAAGCAGCCAATGTAGAATCCTTATCCAAACTAGAATCTTATTTATCAAGATAATTATTGTGAAAGCTCTCCTCATTTTCAGACGGTGCACTTGCACTGGTATTCTCCAAATTCAACTAAGCACTTTCATACTCTTGCTATCACTTTCACTTCCCAAAACCTTTTCAACCACTGTTTTAACCACATCAGATTCACAGTCATTGTCTAATTTAGTGTATGTTACATCAATGTTTTCAGGCAACTCATTTTTCTTTTTAGTTTTCAAATTTAGTTTGAGCGCCTTTTCCACCCTGATGGTTTCTTTCTAGCATAGCTTTCCCACATGGATGGTGGAACACGGTTGTAACCAACACTTTTGTTCTTACCGTTCTTATCATTTTCTTCCTTTTCAATTTTCAGAAGAATATGATTAATGACATATGAACTGGTGAAATAACTGATTAACAATTTGTTAACCCTTTCCGTTTCGATTTTCATTTTTTCAAGCTCATTTTTAAGTTCAGCAATTTTGTTCAGATGAATGTTATTTGCCATTTGTTTGTCCATAAGAGTTGCTTTAAGCATCGACAAAGTTGCACTATCTTCACTGTTAACCTTTTCATATTGTTTAATTGCTTTAGATAATATTTCATAAGCTTGTTTAGTTTCGTTATAATCACTTGACAAATTATTTGAAAGGTTTTTCAGTTCAGAATAGTTGTTATCTTTCTCGACACATACCTTGCAAGGTTCTTGGCATCTCTTGCATGGTTTTTCAACCTCAACAACCTGAACTTTGACAACCTCCCTTACCGACTCTTTGACAAATTCAGTCACTGACTCTTCCTTGACTTCATCAGAAACTACCTCTTTAAGATTTTTCATCATTGCTTTGTTTGCAATCTCTGGCAAATTCTCGGCATTCATCTCTTTTTCCACATCTATCAATTCCACACATTCAGACTTTGATTCCTCTTCTGCTTGCACTTGTTAGCTTGAATCAAAATATCCTACAAAAGATGGAAACATATTAGGTGGAATCAGATATCTAAAAGCATTATGCAATATATTCTCTTTTTTAGCATGTGGTTCATGAATACATCCTTCAAGAACAGCTTCCTCGGGAGCTTCATCGAATACTGCTTCTGAATAATCTTTTGTTTCAGGTTTAGGCTCTTCGATTATCTCTGTGAGAAGTGTGAGACTTTCATTTTTAGAAATGTACTTGCTCCAGTTAAATCCTTCGTCTTCTTGGGCGACTACTAAAGCTTTGTCTTTAGCATTAGATGGACCGTCTTCTATTTGAATCATCCTTAAATTTGAATTGTGGTGGTGATGGCTTATGATAGATAACTTTCTTGTAGTAATCATCACCAAAAGGACTTTGATTGCTGTTGGTTTCTTAGTTAGTATATTCCCGTTTGAAATATCCTTCTCTCTACATCTGAAACAGGTAACTTTTGATTTGTCAAATCCAAGCTTCCCATCCAAACCTCCTAAACTAATTCTGCCCATAATTTCCATAAATTTCTGAGCTCTTTGCACTATATAAACCATGCACCATTTGATGTCAATAAGCTCTAATTATTCTTAATCTATTTGATCATAATCTTCCTTAGTCATATCTAGATTTCCTATCTTCCCAGCAACTAGGCCTTCGTAAGATTCAAGAACATATGCGAGCAACGACATGTGCTGCATGGCAGTATGTTCATTAAAATCTTGTGCGTTTTTGGAGATTCACAAATATGTTACACTGTAAAAACATTTGAGTTAGATTGACCAGATTGTTGACTTTGGAAACTGTTTGAGCTCTGTGAAGACTGAGGTGTTTTGGGTGAATTTTGTTCAAAGCTAGAAAATGATTGAAAACCGGATCGATTAGAAGATGGACTTGCAGAATTATCAGCACTAAAGGCGGTTTGTACTTTCGAACTTTGAGTACCAGCTGTATTGCCTTTAAAGTAAAGGTTTACATCTTGTTGTATTTGAGCACCTTTTGATTTGGCCATGTTCTACATTTCTAGTTCATGACCTTCGAGCTTTTCTATGAACTTTTATAGGCTGTAACCACTATACTCTGCACCATTTTTCAGAATCGTCAAGTACGTAAACCATTCACCCTCAGGCAAAGCATCTGCCACTTGTTGTAACGCTTCGCTTTATGTAACTTTCCATTTCTAGTATGTTTGCGTCGTAATTCTATTTTTGGAAATTCCAAACTTTGTACTCGTATCTCATTTCTGAATCATTGTAAATCCAAGGCTTTGATTGTAATCAAATTGATCAATTATGCGAAATCCACAATTTTTATGCATGCTTATACTTATGAACGTACGCTTAATCGTTACTTGATTTATCAATTCAGTTTAACTCGTGAATTCTCGTTGTGCATTTGTAAATCTTATACATTCAAATCAAGCAAGACGATGGATGATTTAAACACAAGACACTTAAGCAATTGGCATCGTAAAAAAACTTGTCACGTTTATGTCAAACACTTATCACCTAACAAGTCTTCTTTTAGGGTTATGTAACTTCTTTATGCATGTTTTAACCTCCCAAACACTTCACACTTAGATTATAAATAAAAAGGCAACATTTAAGCAACAATTAAAACCAATTACGTTTATTAATTAACAAAAACAAAAAAAAGAAAACCTAGCAGCTTGTAGCCGCAAGTTGCTAAGGTGAATAAAGCTTCTTGTTTCAAGACAAATGCCCACCTAATCCTCATAAAGCTAACGTAATTCAAACCCTAATCTTCCCTCTATAAAACCCCACCTTTCCCCAACCTTTTCTTACTTTTACAAGCCTCCAACACTTCACAAAACCTCCCTAAACCTCCAGAACTTTCTGTTGTCCCATGTTAGTTTGCAAGTGAGTTTCAACTCACTTCCTTCGATCTTTAAACCTTGTTTCTTCTTCTAAAACAGTTGGATAACCTCTAGGAAGGTTTTCACAAGTTTGCTTGAGCAAACAAAGGTGAAACCTCATCATTTTGAGGTCCAAAAGTGTCTTGAACTTTCTGTTCACTTTTATCTTTTCATAACTTTAAAAACTTCAAGTTTTCTTCATGTTTTCTTCCTCAACGATGTTTGCTAAGCCTCTTGAGATCTTACCATAGGTTTTCCATGGAAAATCAAGGTGGAACAATACCATTTTTATGGCCAAACTTTCTGGTTTTGAAAGTTAAACTTGTAAACCTTTTCTTAAACTTGTTTTCTTTTTACAACTCTATGCTACTTTGCCTCTAATCAAGTTTATGGTTAGTGAGCTAGCTAGAATTGTTTCATACAAAATCAATAGGTATAACATGCCTCTAAACTTGTTGTTTTACTAAGGGTCTTAACCCACAAGTGTTGAAACCATCCAAGCTCACAAGCTTGTGTTTTGGTGAAGGTGTGATTATATTGAGGCCTTGGCTATCCAACTTTCAATCCACCACCTCACTTGATGATTTCTATCCACTGAGCTATGTTTCACCTTCAATTGAGTAACAAGGCTATGACACGTCCCCAAACGTTGCCATGTTCGGGATGCACGCACCTACCTTGCTTACTCGGTCGAAACGTAGTTTAGTGAAGTACTTTATTTTTATTCATGACCATCTGGATTGCCCTTATGGAAATTTTTGTATTGGTGAATCTTACGAAAGAGGTTAAGGACGGTTATCCTCCTACCTCCATGCATGACTTCTATGACTTCCATGAAATCTATGATTTATATGATAAACTTGTTAATATTATATGTAACCTATATATGTAAATAATAAATATACCGAACCTTTGACAATGACCGTATGGTTACTTGTCCTAACATTAGGTTATTTTATCTAAGACTTAACCATCGTTACGATTCTATTGGGCATGACCCATAAAACCACAAACACCCTACGGGGCTTATAGTGTCAAAAACGAGCGTTAACGTCTAGTTAAATACTTTCGACTATACATACTTTTGCATACTTTAAATTCCTAAATTAACCAACTCCATTGTCATTCCAACAATCATACACCTACGTTTCCTTGTGTAGGATAACTCGGTGTTCGTCCCCCCTAATCATCCCAAACTCTTTCACGGAATTAACTTTGCAAACCCGTGAGTACACCCGCCACCCTTTTTACGCTTTACACTTTTTGGGTGCAATATGTTAATCTTTCATAAACACACTAAATCATACTTTTATTCTATGCAATCACACAAACAATCCATCATACATGCTATAGTTATATGATACTCGATTTTTTTACTTGGAACATTCTTATGTGATACTAATTGTCATTAACTTCGTGCGAGCCTCCCCTTAACGTGTATAGGCTATAGGAGTAACGCACCGCCCGTATTCTTGTGGTCATGTTAAGTTTAATCTATTATGTAGTGACACTTGAGGATTGACTTGTAGTTCACATGCCTTGTTTACATTAATCTTGTATACTAGCTTATCATGTGGATTTGTTTAAACGTTTTTATTACTTATGCTATGATTCAAACTTGTGTACTCCCAATACTTTGTATTGAACTATACTTTTTAACATGTTGCAGGTTGATGAGATTGATATGACGAAACTTAGTAGGAATGGCATAGAAACCAACATAGAATGCTAAGTTATTTATTACGTTTTGTTGAACTTGTCATATTTGAATTTTCATTGTATTGGAATTATGTTGTACTTGACATTTTCGATGAATGAAATGAAATGAACTGTTTAAATTAAATATTGTCAAATTTAGTGTTATGATGTCTCGAGCAATCTCGTTCATCTCACTCCGATGTTTCCGCTATCGGTTGGGCATGACACTTGTCAACTAACTTCTCATTTGTTTTCTGAATTCCCAACCTCTTCATTTGAACAACTAGGTGACAGTAACGCTCGATCAACTGCTTCATAGCTTCGCCTTTCAAAAGGTTGAAAATATCGAACTCTTTTCTAAGTAGTGCCATTTTACTCTTCCTCATTTGTGAACTTCCCTGGAACTTCAACCTTAAGGCATTCCATAATGATTGTGAGTTATCATCATGTTGCAGCAATGCTATGATATCTTCTTTGATTGATTGTTGCAGTATGCTCATCATTTTCTTCTCATTGACGAAACTTTCTTTTTTCAGCCGTTGTGAACTTAGTCAACGTCTTCTCCGATTCATTTTCCCCAATTGGTGCGGTATATTTTTCTTCTATAGCAAACCAACAGTTAAAATCGTTCGCTTGCACCCAGTTAACAAACCGTTCACTCCAACTATCATAATCCTCCAAATTCATCAATTTTGGGGGTTTCACCATTGTCCCCATTTCATTCTCCAAATTCAGATTTTGTGCGGCTACAACTGATATGTTAACAGTTGACATAGCAAACGCGTTGTAAAATTCATTCAGCCTGAAAATGTTAAAAACTAAAATGATTAAGATTTTGGTTCAGTAAAGTAAAAATATCAAAAATTGATTTATCTTCGTGCAAAGATAGATTTATATTCGTGCGAAGGTAAATGATTTTTAAACCTTTACAATTTCTATCATCGTACGAAGATAAAATTATCTTCGTGTGAAGGTAAAGTTATGTTTGTGCGAAGGTAGGTTCAAAACTTGACATTTTTTGCAATTTTCAACATGAATTCGTTTGTTTTCAGCTCTGATTTTCTCAAGGGTTTATCTAAACATGTTTTTACATATTATACTTGAAAATCAATTCATTTTGACCATGGATTCATTTTTAAAAGGTGAAAAATAAAAAGAATGAGTAGAATTAGAAATCTTCTAGGCTAAATCTTGAACAATTGTCTTCAAATTAGGCTCCCTGAGCTTTGATACCACTTGTAGGATCGTTTGTCCAATAGCAAAAGTCCTAATTTGAGTATCTAGTCTATATGCGCAGAATTCATATAAATTAGTGACAGATACAAATGACTAGGAAATCCGACAGAGCCTCACTGTCTCAGTCACAAAAATTCTACACACTAACACCTCACACTAAATATATATATATATATATATATATCTATATATATAGACATGCTACCTTTGTGCTAGGGTAGTTTATCTTCGCACGAAGGTAATTTACCTTCGTGCGAAGGTAGACTTCACCTACGTGCGAAGTTAAATATAAACAACGTAAATCTAAAATTTTCACCCTATTACAATATACAGACACAACCCTAGGACGTAGGCAATAGACATTATGCACCAACAAACTCCCCTTGGATGTTGTCGCAGTCTTGGTCTGTCTTCAAAAACTTCAAATATTTGACTTTTAACGCCCAAAGAAATTCTTGTGCGGCTTCCTACGCTCTTCAGACGGTATTGGCGTTTGATTAGTTGCATGAGCCCACTTCATGAACTAAAATCTTCTTAATCGAGCTTCTTTAGAATTTTCTTCGATCTTCTCCTATCTTCGTTCCTCTTTCATAAATTCTTCTTTCTCTAACTCTTTCCATGTTGATTCCCACATTTTTCCTTAATCAATACCATGCACATAACAAACATTAATCACGCCTTGGTATTGCATTGCTTGCATTTTCTCTTTCACATCGTAACATGTCTTGTTGAAGAATAAGCATTTGATATCATCTTTCGTACAATTAACTAGCCACCTCGGTCTAGTATGCGAATAGTTCTCCACAATCCCCATATCCTCTTTCGTTCGATCTTTAAAATTTGACATGGATGTATTCACTCTCATATCCTGAAAATTTCATCAAGCCCAATTGAAACCGGCGGCTCTGGATGGAAGTTTGGGCATAATATCACTAATTCGGTAGAATGTTATTAAGAAATGAGTAGAAACAGGATCAGGGGAAGCTTCATTCATTCATACTGAAAGAGTATACATCTTGTGAAGTTGGCGAAATTTTGGAGAAATTTCGCCAACATTTCCCTTTTGGGAACTCCAAAACTTACAAAACAATGAACACACGACACTATTTGTAGACACGTTTTACCATCATGCGAAGTGAGAAAATTACCTTCGTGCGAAGGTAGCTTACCTTCATACGGAGATAACAATTACCTTCACACGAAGTGAGCTATCACTTCATATGAAGTGACATATATGTACCTATCCCATTCGTACTTGGATCGTGTGTTAGTATCTAATCTATACAATATTCAACATACGCTCTATCTAGCCTATTCGTACAGCGACGGACACAAAGTGCATCAACAGATGACTCTTAGTGCGATTTGAGTTTTTTGAGCGATTTAAGATGAAGCGCTGTCAAAATTAACATTGGGGAGGTTGATTAGCACACCTCTTACAAAGCTGAAGGCAATAGGACTCGAATTGGACCTTATTTGGACGTTTTCGATAAGCCGCACAAAGAAAAGTAGATCTAGAGAAATCTAGCTGGCCAAAATTAAAATTGATCAATATAAACATGAAAATCGGCGTTGTTAGTAACTAAGAGAATCATCAATTTCATTAAAACGATCAAATTTTGATTCTTGTCAAATATAGTGTTGGAACGAAATGAGGACACTTCTACGAAGTGGAATATCCACTTCGCACGAAGTGAACTTGTTGAAATGTTTATAAACCACTCCGCACGAAGTGTCTTTTGGCCAAAAGTATGTTTTTTTATTGCACCACTTCGTACATGGAAATAACTACTTCGTACCAATGCACTTCGCATGAAATGTTTGGTTTTTTCGTCAAAATGTTCTAAGTGTTGAAATTCTAAGAGTTGTTTGTTATGTTTCACAGGAAAAGAAAACGTTGTTCGAGCCAATACACAACTTATGTTGTGTACTTGACAATACTATACTAGAAATGGCTCCGTTCAAAGATATTAGAGTTTATGGATCGCTTACCAATCAAGAAGGCGTTGACACATGAACACAAGGTGTATAGGTCACATATCGAACATTTTTGGAATGTTGCAAGATTTGTTTCTGAACCTAGAGCGATACATTCAGTAGTAAAGATCGGAGAGAAAGAATTCGAGGTCAAAATCACCAAAGAATTGGATTCTAGGGTTTTGGGCTTAAGAGATAAAGATAGTGATCCCACAGGCTATCCAGAAAGAATGGTGAAAGGATGTTTTTATAAAATGGGATATAAAGGATTATGAATGCCCCGAACTTCAAGAAAGCTAATCTTGGCAGGCCATATTAATTCTTCGTACATTCAGTAATACATGCGTTTAGTCACAGAAAGAGAGGCTTTGATGATATACTTGACAAAAGATGTGCATGATTACCGCATTGACACTAAATTTGCATACAACTTCACCCAAGTTATTTTTGATCAGATGGTGTCAAACATTACAAGATAAAAGTTTCTTCAATATCCAAGATTTTTACAGATGATGTTGGATGATCTGTTTCTAAACTTAGAGAAGAAAGTTGATAATGAGCTGATACTTAATCATATGGATAAAGAGACTTTGATTATATTGAATCTATATTTGAAGCAAGATTATGAGCCGGTTGCAAAGAAATTCTTTGGAGCTATTCATGACAAGAAGTATGTTGCATCGCCAAAGGACAAGTGGAGGAAAGATACTAGCGGCTCCGAGAATGATGTAGAGGAACGTTAGGATGGTTTTATTCCAAGGAGGAGTAGTTAGTTTGAGAAAGAGAAAAAGAAAAAGAAGCGTTCAACTCCGAAGAAAAAGCCTACTCAAGCAAGAAGCGTGCAACTGTACAAACTATGCTTATAGATGAACAATCTGAAGAAGAGATACAAGTGAATGCAACTGTGAACGAACCAGTTGGTGAGAATGTGAACGTACATGACGATGTTTTCTCTGTTATATGTGATCAAGATCATGATGATGTGAATATTACTAAGAGTGCTGATGATGTTGAGAAAGAAGTAGTGGAATGAAAGAATAGTTCGGATGATAGTGTTGATTTATAGAAAGCTGCAGAGAAAGAAAGGGCTGAACTACCAAAGCAACAACAAAAATGTAAGGAGGTTGGATATGAAGACGATACATATGTTCCTTCTGATCTAGAGGAGATATCTGAAAGGCCGACAAAGAAAAACAGACGTGTCAAAAGGAAGCCTTCTGATATACAGAAAAAGACAAAAGGGTCTCCTGCGGCAAAGAAAGCCCGTCGAAAGTTTTGAAAGCCAGGAAGACACCTAAGGTGGAAGTTACTACTGAAAATGTTGAATCTGTTATTCCACCGTCACCACCACAACAACCACTTCATCACCACAACAACCACCACCATCACCATAACATGCTACACCACCACAACCATCTTCAACACCAAAACAGCCAACACCTCCTGTAAAACAAAGAACTCCACAATCTACTCAAAGACGTCAATCCTTTCCAACAGATGATTTTGGCAAAATTCCTTACAATAGGTTTGAAGGAGGATTAGATGGTGATTTCTTCAATGATACAAAGATTGCAGAGTTAGAAAGTAGGGTCAAGCTTCTTGAAGATTATAGAAAGAATCTAGAAGTTGTGTTGGCAAGTTTTCTTTCTGAGAATGAACGATTATGAAGGTTGATTGAAGGTTATGAAGCAGAAAGAATTCGGAGTGATAAAAAGATGGATTTATTTCAGAAGATATTGACTAAAAGGTTGGGTATAGATTTTGAAGTTGAAGCTGATCTGATAGAGATTGAGGAAGCAAACCAAAGAACAGCTTGAAAGAGCGTGCAAAGCTAAAAAAGATAGATGAAATTCCATTGATTATTCCTACTGAGCCTGAAACCGAAGCTGAACCGTTAATCAACTATGTGCTGGTTGGAGGACCTGTTGATGTTTATGGGATTTCAGCAAAAGAAATGTATTTGCTGAAATTAATGAAAACGTTGATGGTTATGATGAGAATGATGATGAAGATGTTAGTGGAAAAGATAAGAAAGATGATGATGATAAAGGCTATGACAATGATGATAATCAGGGAGGTACAGGTGTAACTGTTCTAGACGCAAAGATCACTGAGTCGTTTGACTATGATGCTTATCTGAATGACACAGCCAATCAAGAAGATGATTCGCAGAGACAAGGGAAGCAAAAGGATCTGGTAAACGCTGTAGAGCAATCAGGAAACTTCTGATGATTTATTGAAGTGTAGGGTTAAGGAGACCGTGAATGAAGGAAATGTTCCTAAACTTTTATTAAAGGAAGAGATAGCTGAAGCAAAGAAGTCATGGTTCATAGAGCTGCCCAAAGAACGTAAATGCAGAATACCATTGGCTTTCTTTACATGAGATCAAGATAAATCGTTGGGTGATATTCTGAGATGGGGTTGGATTAAAAGGTTGAATGTTTATACTATCAAGAGGGAGTTTGGAGTGCAATACTTTAGATTTCTCTGTTATATTCAAACGTTACCCAGGTAGGATGTGGAAGTGTTAGTTCAAACGAAGATGATCAATTATGAGATGAAGTTTCACGATCAAAGACTATGGAAGCTGATAAAGTATGAAGCTGATCATGGTTTCAATCACTAGAAACCACATATACCAAAGAAAAAGATAAAGATTAATTCAGTGACGAAGGAAAAGGATGTGACTTTGATTGTTAAACATCCAGGCATTATGAAGAACATGCCTCTAATGAAGACAAAACAAGATTTCAAGAATTCTTCAAGTGGTGGCAATGCGATGTTGAAACGGGCGAAGTAGTGATTGTTTTGAAGAATGAAGGTTTATGGAGGATGATACGTATACTAGACCCGATGTGGCTAGTTAATTCTTCAGAGAAAGATGTGGAGTGTCTATTCTTTAACAATATATGCTACAAGACATGAGAAAAGACTCAAGCAATACAATACCAAGGTGTAATTACCGTTTGCTATGCACATGGTATTAATTCAGGGAAAATGTGGAAGTCGAAATGGGGAGAGCTAGAACGTAAAGAGTTTATGAAGCAGATGCGTAAAGAAGAAGAATTGATGCTGTTACACAAAAAGCTGCTCTTAGAATATTTCAGTTTTTGAAATAGGCACCTACGACTGATCAAACGCATATTCCAAGTGAAGAGCATTGGAAGCCTAGAAAGAATTTCTTCGGTCGTTAATGTTATAATATTATAAAGATTTTGAAAACTGACCAAGACTACGAAAATATCCAAGGGGGAGTTTGTTGATACAGAATGTCTATAGCCTACGTCTTAGGGTCATGTCGAGTCATTGTAATAGGGTTTTACATGTTAGAATTATATTTTGGATGTTTTGTAAGTCACTTCTCACGAAGTGATGTTCACTTCGTACGAAGTGGTAAACCCAACTCGTGCGAAGCAGTCATGTCTATAAATAGCTGAATTGTGGTCTTGAGTCTGTAACAATTTTGAAGAATGTATGGTGAAGCCCTACAAAGTTTGTTTCAGGATTTTACACGTATACCACATTAATGAAACAGTAAATAGTAATCTTGATATTCTCGCTTGTTATAAAATGGATTCCGCACATGTTATAACTAGTTAATCAGATTAAGTCATGTCCTTATTGGATAAGAAGATCCTTCAAATCTAGTTATGAATTGTTATCAAAACGTTTATAACATTATGAATGAAAAAATACATAAACTAAACTAGAGGGACTCGATGTGAATATATGATAACTAAATTAGAGAAAAAGAAAGTGAAGGAAGAGGTAGGGGTGTGTGTGTGTGTTTTAGAGAGAGGGAGGAAAGGGAAGAACTTCACTTTAATCAAAAGTCTAAAATTTGACAAATTGAAGAGGCAAATCAGCACAAATCTTATGCATGAACATTGATTTATAATCATCAAAGCTTGTCTAACAAGTGGTAAGTCATAATTTGTAAGTTTGTGGAGTTTTTATGTAATGAGAAAATGTGAAGGAGGTTATATCTTATATGTCAAGTATGTATAATGAGAAATTGGATATGGAACTCTTTTTAAGAATAATATGTGATTCCTAATTTGTATGAAATTAATCGGTAAATTTAATTTATAGAAAACCTCAGGAATCATGAAGTGGGTTTTGAGTTATGATCGTATATTATGAAGTATTAGATAAGACTTATGTTAACAAATTGTCATGATTGTAGTTTAATGATTATCGTTGAAGAAATTTGTGATATTAAGTATAAGTGAGATTTTGTGTAGATAGAAAATGGTATATAATAACATGACAAGTTGTAGATTCTAAACATTTTGATAGATGCACACCAAGTGCTCGATGAAATGCATTAGTTGATAAATGTTGTGAATTATGACGGTTATTGATATTGTTTAGAGTTTAGAATGTGAAGAATCTTTGTATGAAATGAAATGGATTGTTAGAACTAAAAATGAATGTGTTGAATGTAGGCAGTTGTCACACCCCGACCCGCAGCGGAAAAGGTGACCGGGGCATGATTGGGTTTTCATCAAAGCTCATGACATTTATTATAAGGTTTCATATTTATTATTTCAATTTAAAAGAGATCATACAATCATATCAAACAAATACAACATGTTCTATTCATCCTTCTAAACTTCATTATTTTTCTTCTAAGGCAATTTCCTATGTTTTCCATGCTTCATCCTGTTCACCTGTATCATATGTAAAAATGGTTTTTGGATCAACAAAAAGTTGGCGAGTGAACCTTGTTAGAAAACATTTATTATTTATTTCTGATTGTATTTAATATGGAAAAATCGTGCAATATTCATATATGAACAAATGTAAATAAACATACAATAACAACAATTAGCATACAATAACAAACCACAACAAACAATAACATACATTAACAAACCAACATCATACAATCACAAACCATTAGCATACGATATCAAACAACAACAAACAATAACATACATTAACAACCAACAGCATACAATAACATATAACTTGCATAAATATATAACATAAATGAAACTGTGCGATCAAGGCTCAATCAAACGGAGCCGATCGTATTGCATGTACTGAAAATGATAAATGTCTGTGCGATCAAGGCTCAATCAAACGGACCCGTCGTATGCGTACTGAAAATAAAATACTGTGCGATCAGCCAATCAAGGGACCATGTATGTAGAACGCAGGTCATGCTCAAAATGAAATGGGGAACTGCTCAACGCTCATAATGTAATGGGGAGCGGTGGCCTATGAAATTGCATGTACTGAAAATAATAAATTAAATCTAAACAATAATCAAACAAACAGTTTACACAGGCTGGATACACATTTATTCATGATATGATGTATGCACAATGATTTAAATATAATAAATAGTAAGACACATGATACACCCCAAAAACGTGATTTAAACGGGGAATTTGTAGAGATTCACTCACATTGGGTGCGTTCGGTGAATGATGATGAATGCGCACGAGTTTAGAGGATTGATCGTCGAGGAATAACTAACCTAATTAATAATGAAAAGTAAGGTAAATAAATGGATTTTATTAACAACTTTAATAGCATTTTTGGATATATTTTTGTGAGTTTTAGGCTATTTTCTAACTTTAAAAATGTTATTTTTAAGTATTTTTAATTGATTTTTAAATAAAATAAATAAATAAAAATAATAAAAAAAATGTTGACTTTTTGACCGTTGACCGGTTTTATTGTATATATGTATGCGCCGGGTGAGGCTCGAACCCGAGACCTCCCGTTCGCGTGCACGCAGCTCTACCAACTGAGCTACGTGTCTAACCTGAAATATTTCTGTTTTTAATTATATTTATATACTAATTGAATTAATCCGAAAATCATTTATTTTAAAAACGATTTTAATGTCTCGCTCGGTGCTTGCCAAAGGTCTCGAACCCGGGACCTGTGGGTTACCGTGCACACAGTCCACCGCTGGACTGTGTGTCTAACTTGGTAAATAATCTGGTTTTTATTATACTTAACATCTAACGGAGTTAACCCGGTTCAGTTTACAAAAAAAGCATTTTATTACAGCGAATGAGGTTGGGACAGGAATCGAACTCGCGACGTGTATGTATTTATTTGCACACAGTCCACCGCTGGACTGTGTGTCTAACCCGTTTATAATACCGATTTTAAATAATCTTATAACATAACTACTTCGTCTTCTTCGTTCAAAATTCAGACAACGGTTATCTAACTGTTACTTGATTAATTCAGTTAATGAACAAGATGAACAATTGAAAAGTATGAACCGAAGAGTTTGGGGAAAGAAAGTACCGAACAGATCGTCTTCTTCAGAAAATCCGGCGAAACTCGTCGGCTCTGTTTTGGAACCTTCGGCTGTTAGAATCAATTAACAGTTTGGAGGGATTAGATGTGAAATTGAACTAATGAGTAATGATTATCAGTATGTTTGAATGATCATACCGGTTAACAGCGAGTTTCCGACAAATCCAGAAGTTTTCCGGTGAAAACAGAAAGTCCAGCAATGTCGTCTGTGGTTGATTCTGAGCGATGGGTTAATGTTAGTAAGGTTCTAACAATTGATTGAAACAGTAAAGTCGAGGTATTTTACCGTTTTGAGTTGAGTCTCGGTTTTCCGGCGACTTGCAGAGAATTCCGGCGATGATCAGAAAGCAATTCCGACGACCAGAAAATAGAGTAAACACAAAATTAGAAGCTTTGGGAATGAAATTGAATCGCGAGATGAGTGTTTTGTTGAAGTAATTTCAGAATGAAAGTTTTTGGTTATAAAAACCAAACATCACCTGAATTCAAGTTCATTAACGTCTGAATTGATTTAAGATGTCGGTTTTATCGGTTATGATCAAGATTCCGCGAGCACTCAAACGTCTTGGTCGGTTTGAAAGCCGATATCGGTTTTAGTTGGCGAAACAGGTTGACTCTCAGTTGAACATATGATTTAATTGCTCCCCAGAACTTCACAAAAAGATCAAGTGGCGGAGCGGTTGTAGAGATGTGTGTTAATGCTTTGTAGGCTCTCGGCTGACCCGGGTTCGAGTCCCGGCTTCAGCATATTGTTTTTAATTCACTATTTTTAATACATTTTCAAAAATAGATTTTATATTCTAATATACTTATTAATTATGTATCGTTTAAAATTAATTTGGGCATTAAATACTCAACGAAATTTTTAACTGCTTGTTCGGTTAATAAACGAAGCGGGTTTGGTAAATCCGGTTTTTGGCGGATGTTACAGTATCCCCTACTTTTAGAAATTTCGTCCCAAAATTTAAGTAGTGGCATATTTGTCTAGAAAGGATGGTGTTTTAATTTGACAATTACATACTTAGAAGAGAGTAAGAGTTTAAATTTTGTTGGAGGCGGTTAACGTTCCTTGTAAGGGTTGAATACCCTGCTACAGGAATCGCTTTTTGATGCCTAAAGTGTATGAATACGGAACATGGATACACAGAGTTGATTGACTAAGTATGATGTTATGCATATGAGTTTGGGTACGTTTGAAAGATTAGGTTATATCCTAAAACATAACTTTTACTACTAAAACCTACATGGAACTTCTCATAACCGCCTGACAATGCCTCTGATCCTTTGGCAAGAATACTTATATATAGGAAGTACCAGCGGCGTATCCACCATATTCTTGTCAAATTTTCAGTGGTTTTATCAGTAAGTTATGATTGGTTCTATGATGTGACTCTAGAACATAAATAAACACAACAACTAATATCTGAGTCCTAATTCTGATAGCATACATGTTTGATTGATGACACAATCCAATTCCTTTAAATGATAAGATGATATGAATGCTAAATCAGTGAGTATAACACAAACTTCAATCAAGACAATACCAAATCCTACATGGAACTTCTCATAACCGCATGATAATGCCTCTGGTCCTTTGACAAGAATACTTATATATAGGAAGTACCAGCGGCGTATCCACCATATTCTCGTCAAATTTTCATTGGTTTTATCGGTTAGTTATGATTAGTCTTATCTGACTCTAAAACATAAACAAACACAACAACCAAAACTTGATTCCTTGAATGATGACAATACCTCTCTCGTTTGTTATGATGGAGAGGTTAGTCTATCTAGAAAATGGAACACAATCCAATTTCTTTAAATGATGAGTTGATATGAATGTCAAATCAGTGAGTGTAAAACAAATTTCAACCAAACATTACTAAATCCTACATGGAACTTCTCATAACCGCCTGATAATGCCTCTGATCCTTTGACAAGAATACTTATATATAGGAAGTACCAGCGGCGTATCCACCATATTCTCGTCAAATTTTCATTGGTTTTATCAGTAAGCTATGATTAGTCCTATGTGACTCTAAAACATAAATAAACACAACAAACAATGCCTGAGTCATAATCCTGATAGTATACATGTTTGAATGATGACAGTCCCTCTCTCGTTTGTTGTGATGGAGAGGTTAGTCTAAGTAGAAGTGAGACACAGCCCAACTTCTTTAAATAATGAGATTGAAATACGTTGAGATGTATGATGGTATGAATGTTAAATCAATGAGTATAAAACAAAACTGAAATAGTAATTCGCATTGAGATCCTTGGATAAATTTCCAATTTAAAATTGAGACACGTGAAAATTGAGATAATCATAAAGAAAAACATAAAACTAAGCGGTTGGAGTTGAATCTTGATTTTCAATGAAGGGGACTAGTTGGGTGTTTTCGTTTGGGCCGTCATTATCTTCAACCGGATTGGCGTTTATGATGTTAACCAATTGAGGGCACGTGTTTCTAAAATGGGTAGGGTCGCCACAATTGAAACAAGCTCGAACATATGGGAACATGGGGTATTGGGGTTGTTGATACGTTTGGATCATGTTTTGAGTAGGGGGTGAGTTTTGGTTTTGAGAGGTGCGGCAAACTTTGCTCAAATGACCATAGCGTTCACAATTCGCACATAGTCGACAAAGTACGGTAGATGGATGGTGATAAAAACAGGTGTTACATCGAGGGTGAGGTCCAAGGTAAGGTTTCTTATTTGGGTAGGTTGAGTCGGGTGCTACTTGAGTGATTGGGATAGCTTGGAGGGGTACGGCTTGTAAGGCTGGTTGGTTGCGTTGGGTGACAGCGAAAAGTTGCTCGTCTCGTTTCCTCTTGGAAATAGGTTGAGAAGGGATTCGGTTTGGGTGGAGTTTGAAATTTCAGTTGATGCTTTATCCTCTTTCTTCTCCTCCTTGAAGTCTTTGTTCCGGATTCGGTTCTCGGTGAGCTCTGTAGCTATCTCCATTGCTGCTTCCAAAGTTGCAGGTGTGGTACTTATTACAGAGTCTTGAATCTTTGAAGGAAGACCTCGAATGTAGTGCTCGATCAAACGGTAGAGGGGAGTGAACAAGTTGAGAACCATTTGATTTAACTCAAGGAATCTTTTGTTGTACGTGGTGTGGTCGCCTTCCTTTTGTTTCAACGAATAGAACTCATCCTCCAATTTCTTGATTTTGCTCCTTGGGCAAAACCATCTTGTCATGATTTCTTTCAATTCTTCCCAAGTCAAAGTCATAGTATCTTCAACACCACGTTTGGCCTTCTCTGTATTCACCAAGTAAGTGCTATTCCAAATAAACGACCAGTAGCATATCGCACTTTGCGATCATCGGGCAATCGCAAGTTAGAAAAATGTTTTCCATTTCTTCAAACCAATAGAGAAAGCTGTGACACCTTCAGTCCCTTCGTATTTTGTAGGGTCGCAGGATTTGAAATGCTTGTAAGTACATTTAGTGGTATTTGGGGGAGGGTTGATAACATTTTGATCCTCTTGGTTGACAGGATTAGCGGTAAGAGCTTGTTGGACTTGAATTACAATGTTGGTATTACGGCAGCCATTTGTTGAGCGATTAGGGCAGCCATGCGCTCGCGAGCTTTTCCTGCTCTCATCTTCCTACGAGCGGAATTAGAAGACATCTACAAGGAATACATCTGAAGAGTATGAGTTGGATGTTTTTGGGATCATGTGTCGTATTTAGGAATGAACATTCTTAAAATAAACATAGCAAAATAAATCTACTACATCCATAGGATGTCTTGGGCTTTGCTCGTAATTGGGCCTTGCATGCCGCCATACTTCACCTTCGTAATCATGTGAGCCCCATGATTACCGGGTTTTTCATATGGTTCGCATGTGTTTGCCTGGTTACGTACACTAAAACCCGGAGAAAATCGAGAAATATGTAACGTATGATATTCAGAATGTGTCAAGGTGTGGACACGGTGACACTCAAAGTGGGGTTAGTTCGAACGACGTTTGGTGTGGCATGCTTTGGCCTAATAGGTCCTTCGTACTCTCATCGTTAGTCCCCAGGTAGGCAAACTGGTCCGTTAAATTGGATTTATACGAATGCCAACCTAGACAGGATGTTCCGACTACCGGTACTTGTACCCTTACAGTTACTACATGCCCGTCGCAGAACTCACTTTGATGAGATTTGAAAAATTAAAAATGCGACAAAATCTTTGAATAACGAAAGTATGAAGATGATTTGAATATATGAACATTGAAACATGTATGATGAATATGTATGTAAGTATGTATGTTTGACTGTAAGTATAATTCACTATGTATCACAAAATGTAATATTGGAAATGTTTGCATGCATTTGTGTAAGTAATAAATATGAAACAAATAAATATCATAAGTTTGCATGTAACCACATAAACAATTAAAATCTAGTCAACTATAGTATAGGCTCTAAGGGTCTAATAACCTATCCTATATCCCTATAGTCAAAAGCTCCGATACCAATCTGTCACACCACGACCCGCAGCGGAAAAGGTGACCGGGGCATGATTGGGTTTTCATCAAAGCTCATGACATTTATTATAAGGTTTCATATTTATTATTTCAATTTAAAAGAGATCATACAATCATATCAAACAAATACAACATGTTCTATTCATCCTTCTAAACTTCATTATTTTTCTTCTAAGGCAATTTCCTATGTTTTCCATGCTTCATCCTGTTCACCTGTATCATATGTAAAAATGGTTTTTGGATCAACAAAAAGTTGGCGAATGAACCTTGTTAGAAAACATTTATTATTTATTTCTGATTGTATTTAATATGGAAAAATCGTGCAATATTCATATATGAACAAATGTAAATAAACATACAATAACAACAATTAGCATACAATAACAAACCACAACAAACAATAAGATACATTAACAAACCAACAGCATACAATCACAAACCATTATCATACGATATCAAACAACAACAAACAATAACATACATTAACAACCAACAGCATACAATAACATATCAACTTGCATAAATATATAACATAAATGAAACTGTGCGATCAAGGCTCAATCAAACGGAGCCGATCGTATTGCATGTACTGAAAATGATAAATGTCTGTGCGATCAAGGCTCAATCAAACGGAGCCGATCGTATTGCATGTACTGAAAATGAAAAATATCTGTGCGATCAAGGCTCAATCAAACGGAGCCGATCGTATGTAGGCAACGCCAGGTTCACGCTCATAATGAAATGGGGAACTGCTCAACGCTCATAATGTAATGGGAGCGGCGGCCTATGAAATTGCATGTACTGAAAATAATAAATTAAATCTAAACAATAATCAAACAAACAGTTTACACAGGCTGGATACACATTTATTCATGATATGATGTATGCACAATGATTTAAATATAATAAATAGTAAGACACATGATACACCCCAAAAACGTGATTTAAACGGGGAATTTGTAGAGATTCACTCACATTGGGTGCGTTCGGTGAATGATGATGAATGCGCACGAGTTTAGAGGATTGATCGTCGAGGAATAACTAACCTAATTAATAATGAAAAGTAAGGTAAATAAATGGATTTTATTAACAACTTTAATAGCATTTTTGGATATATTTTTGTGAGTTTTAGGCTATTTTCTAACTTTAAAAATGTTATTTTTAAGTATTTTTAATTGATTTTTAAATAAAATAAATAAATAAAAATAATAAAAAAAATGTTGACTTTTTGACCGTTGACCGGTTTTATTGTATATATGTATGCGCCGGGTGAGGCTTGAACCCGAGACCTCCCGTTCGCGTGCACGCAGCTCTACCAACTGAGCTACGTATCTAACCTGAAATATTTCTGTTTTTAATTATATTTATATACTAATTGAATTAATCCGAAAATCATTTATTTTAAAAACGATTTTAATGTCTCGCTCGGTGCTTGCCAAAGGTCTCGAACCCGGGACCTGTGGGTTACCGTGCACACAGTCCACCGCTGGACTGTGTGTCTAACTTGGTAAATAATCTGGTTTTTATTATACTTAACATCTAACGGAGTTAACCCGGTTCAGTTTACAAAAAAAGCATTTTATTACAGCGAATGAGGTTGGGACAGGAATCGAACTCGCGACGTGTATGTATTTATTTGCACACAGTCCACCGCTGGACTGTGTGTCTAACCCGTTTATAATACCGATTTTAAATAATCTTATAACATAACTACTTCGTCTTCTTCGTTCAAAATTCAGACAACGGTTATCTAACTGTTACTTGATTAATTCAGTTAATGAACAAGATGAACAATTGAAAAGTATTGAATCGAAGAGTTTGGGGAAAGAAAGTACCGAACAGATCGTCTTCTTCAAAAAATCCGGCGAAGCTCGTCGGCTCTGTTTTGGAACCTTCGGCTGTTAGAGTCAATTAACAGTTTGGAGGGATTAGATGTGAAATTGAACTAATGAGTAATGACTATCAGTATGTTTGAATGATCATACCGGTTAACAGCGAGTTTCCGACAAATCCAGAAGTTTTCCGGTGAAAACAGAAAGTCCAGCAATGTCGTCTGTGGTTGATTCTGATCGATGGGTTAATGTTAGTAAGGTTCTAACAATTGATTGAAACAGTAAAGTCGAGGTATTTTACCGTTTTGAGTTGAGTCTCGGTTTTCTGGCGACTTGCAGAGAATTCCGGCGATGATCAGAAAGCAATTCCGACGACCAGAAAATAGAATAAACACAAAATTAGAAGCTTTGGGAATGAAATTGAATCGCGAGATGAGTGTTTTGTTGAAGTAATTTCAGAATGAAAGTTTTTGGTTATAAAAACCAAACATCACCTGAATTCAAGTTCATTAACGTCTGAATTGATTTAAGATGTCGGTTTTATCGGTTATGATCAAGATTCCGCGAGCACTCAAACGTCTTGGTCGGTTTGAAAGCCGATATCGGTTTCAGTTGGCGAAACAGGTTGACTCTCATTTGAACATATGATTTAATTGCTCCCCAGAACTTCACAAAAAGATCAAGTGGCGGAGCGGTTGTAGAGATGTGTGTTAATGCTTTGTAGGCTCTCGGCTGACCCGGGTTCGAGTCCCGGCTTCAGCATATTGTTTTTAATTCACTATTTTTAATACATTTTCAAAAATAGATTTTATATTCTAATATACTTATTAATTATGTATCGTTTAAAATTAATTTGGGCATTAAATACGCAACGAAATTTTTAACTGGTTGTTCGGTTAATAAACGAAGCGGGTTTGGTAAATCCGGTTTTTGGCAGATGTTACAGGCGTGAAGGTGGAAAGTTTAAGCGGCCAGAAACCTCAAGCCTCACAAGACCGAGGTACGTTACTTGTATGATTAAAGTTTATTTGTATAATGTTTACTGAATTATATCATGGTATCCGTAATTCGTTAAAGAATGATCATGTAATAGACCCATCACGAACGGGTCAAACAAACCAGAATGTTATGCTAATGGATGATCATGTGATAGACCCATTACGAACGCGTCAACGATCTAGAATGAAATATTTAATATGGTCATACAGTTGATCTGGTACGAATGGGTCAACGAACTAGAAAGAAGTATTTAATATGGGTCATATAGTTTATCTGGTACGAACAGGTCAACGAACTAGAAGGAAGTATTTAATATGGTCATACAGTTGATCCAGTACGAACGGGTCAACGAACTAGAACGAAATATTTAATATGGTCATATAGTTGATCCGGTACGAACGAGTCAACGCACTTGAAATATATGGTCATACAATTGATCCTGTACAAATTGGTCAATGAACTAGAATGAAATATTTAATATGGTCATACAGTTGATCCGATACGAACGGGTCAACGGACTAGGATGAAATGTTTAATATGGTCATACAGTTGATCCGCTACGAACGGGTCAACGAACTAGAATGAAATGTTTAATATGGTCATACAGTTGATCCGGTATGAATGGGTCAACGGACTAGAATGAAATGTTTAATATGGCCATACAGTTGATCTGGTATGAACGGGTCAACGGACTAGAATGAAATGTTTAATATGGTCATACAGTTGATTCGGTACGAATCGGTCAACGAACAAGAATGTTAGGTTTAGAATGAATACGTAAACGATCTGATACGAACGGGTAAAAGAATAAGAATGTTATGTTTAGAATGAATATTTAGACGAACCGATACGAACGTGTCAAAGAATAAGAATTTTACGTTTAAAAAGAATATGTAGGCGATCCAGTACGAACGGGTCAAAGAATAAGATTGTTATGTTTGGAGTGATCATGTAGACGAATCTAGTATAAGTGGGTCAACGAGCTAGAATATAATGTTTGAAATAGTCATGTATTTTTCTTTGTGAGCGGGTTAAATGTCTATAAAGTGATTATTATTCGAACGGATTAAAGTGAAGAAATCGAGTAGATAAGTAAGCCAAATCTAATGTAATGGAAGGAATATAAACATGAAGTTTATGGGAATAATGAAAATGGTGGAATGTCATGTTCAATGAGAGTTAGGACTTTACCCTTCTTTTAAATAAATCTTTGTTTATGTTGTAGGTAAAACCGCACTTTAAGCGGACTCACAAGCTTGAAAAGAACACACGCACAACTCTTTTTTGCCCTCAACACGCTTCCGCACAAGTTTATGCAATGGGTAAAACTTTTGGTTGTTTATGTAGTTAAAGTCTAGTTGTTAGAAATGCTCCAAAATCATGTGATTATTACTTTTGTTAAATAGTAGTTGATTGTATATAGTTTTAAAAGGTTAACTTTGTATAATTTGGCCCAATTTCAAGTAATTTATAGAAGTTTAAATTTGGTCATAAAATTTTGTTGTTTAATATATGGTTTTGACCACTTGAAAGAATGGGTGTTTCAGACAATTCTTTGTAAAATTTGATTGTATATATAATTTCGCATTTTTACCCATTTTCTCACAAAAATGTGAGTTTTGAGCCTTTACCGAGCATTCAAATATATATCTTTACTAATTGCTCATTTTTATTTCTTGTGTTAATATTCGTATGGTTCTTACGAAACTAGAATTTAACAAGACAATACATTCCCGGTCCTTACCAACAAATCCAAGTAAATATATGATAGAGGCATTATGATATTTAAACCCTCTTTGTCATCTTCAACTTTATTTTCTTTTTATCTCCCCACCAAAAACAAATACAAAATTATTCCCCTAGTTAAACCTAAACCCCTTTGAGCCTAAACCTTTCATTTCAAAACCTGTAAAACGCTATTTTGCACAAACTACCCGTCACCCAAAACCAATCTTTATTTTAGTAAAATGCGGTTCTTTTGAAAATTATATAAAAAGAGGTAACTTTATCTTATCAAAAAAAAAAATTCTAGTTACTTGAAATAAATAAGTAAAAGTATTGCTTTTAAATATTTAGCTTATAACTGAGTCATAAATATATAAATTTTCAAAAGAAAACCAATTTTATGTTTTTAGCCACTTTTTAGTAAAACTATTCTACCACTAGCCAACAATCTACCCTTTTAAAAGTTCTCCATATATTTACAAAGATTTTGTTAAAAAAGGAGAAGGTTTGATTACTTGTATAGCATATGGTAGGAATAAGTCCCATACGGGTATCGAGCGTTTCACTTATACATTTTCGGCCGAGTATTGAGTGATCACTTGTGAGGTGTGTGAATTTGTATGTAGCTAAATGAAATTTTATAAAGGCATGTTATGCCCAAAATATCTATTTTTCTTGGAAAAAGTGTTCTAAATAAATCATGTCGAATAAGATTGTAAATAATTTAAAAACAAGAATAAAAAGAACTTACATTCCCGACACTCTACAAACAAGACCCTAAAACTTCTCTTCTACCCATTCCATTTGGGTGTGTAAGCATATATTAAGAGTTTTGCTTGAAGGACAAGCAAATATTCAAGTGTGGGGGTATTTTATATGCATCAAATACAACATATAAATTAAATCAAATGCGGTATAAAATCAACCCCTTTTAATACTAATGTTGGGAAAAGTGTGTTTCTTTGTATGCTTTTGATTTTCAGGATAAAAAGAGTACAAAAGAAACATGTTAAAAACAAAATCCAACATAAATATAGAAGATGGGAAGACAACACATTATTCCTGCCCTCTGAGCTTCACCCCAAGACGAAAAACAATAAATCAGAAGTTTGGCACGGGGCCGTCCCTTATTGGCATGGGGTCGTGCCCCTTCAAGATTTCAGATTAGAAGAAAACAAACAGAAACAGACAAGAGACACGGGGTCGTGTCCACTTGGGCACGGGCCGTGGTCAACTTCTAGATTTGCATATCTAGGATAGTACAACAAGTACAATGGCCACGAGGCCGTGCCGTTGACACACGGGGCCATGTAGCACACTGATCTGACATATGAATTAAATGAAGACAAAGAAGAAGGAAGACAGGGAGCTGTGTGAATGGTCTGTGTAACGCTTGACATTTTTGTACTCTCCTTATTAGAAGGTGTGATCGTATTTCTATTTATAGAAGCTTGTATTCTGTCTTATTCGTATTTCCCTTCCAACTTTGTAATCTGAGACTTCGATCATAATGAAATATTTATTTTACCCATACTTGTTATGCTAGCAATCAATTATTCAAGTACAAACTTACATGCAAATCATACTTATCATACGTACAATACTAATACGTTACCACCTTATGCTTAAATTACTTCAACCGATAGAAATGCGCAAAAACGGCCTAAACCAACCCAACTTCGCACAAAGCAAACCTAACTTCGTACAAAGTGACCCTCAACGCGCACGAACTGTGTGACATCCCGGCTTTTCAGGTATCTTAAACGCGCTACTTTATGGTTATTCACTCCTACGCTGATTTAATTCGGAGAATTCAATTACATGCTTGCAATAACTACGCTAACTTTGTGAATCTATAGGGTGAATTACGTGCTATGTGTTATTAGACGGGTTGTATCTGAATTACGTGCTATGTGTTATTAGACGTTTGTGAATCTATTGCGTCTCACTCCAAATACGTGATTTAATATTTTATAAACTCCATGTCGCGAATAATATTTTAATAACTTCTATTTATAAACCGAACCAAGCCTGTGAAACGTTTCGACTTCGCGACTTAGCAAACCCAACCCGCACACCCCCTTGCGACCCACACCTCCTTGCGGCCCAAGGAAATAACCCAAACTTGAGGCCCAAGGCACTAACCCAAACCCCTCCCCCCCCCTTGTTATATTTACATGCATGTTGTAGCTTTAAAAAAAACAGACAAACCCTAATACCCTAGTGAGGTCGACGGCAGCCCCCCCTCTCTCACGGTCGCGCAAACTACACCTCTCGGATTGATTCCAAGCTTGTCCGGTTCCCTAATCATCATTGTTTCAAGGTTAGGGTTTAATTGTATTGCGATTCACACTAGGTTTTGTGTAATCTTGATCATGATTATGTGCTTGTATGATTATTAGTATGAAAAAGTGTTGTGGTGTATGATTAGTTCGGATGAATACGCGAATCTTTGCGGTTGTGATGATATGTTGAATACTAAAATCGTAGGCTGAGTTTTATCGATAAAAATCATGATATATATATTTAGGGTTTGCATGAATATTGATATATATGATGATATTTGACAAGTAACCTGCTGTTAATCAATACAACTAAGCGTCATGAACGTTTAAACATGTTCTAATGCGATTAAGTCGAAAACAGTGAGCTGATTTACATTTACAGCCAACTTCAGTTGGCTGTAACCTGATCATTATTTATCGAAAAGTGGATTTTCTGAAGCCTAAAACATGTATTTTTGAAAAATGCTTCAAATGGCGCCTGATTCATATTTTTCTGAGGTTGTTTGCTATTTTTAAATGGTTATTTAGTGCAGCAGCTGAAGCGTCGTAAATTCTGCAGAATTTGCAGGTTGTTTATCGGGTCGGATCTCATAGTCTGTACGGGGTTAGGTCACGGAATTTGTACAGTAACTGGACACGGGAATTTCCGAAAATCTCCAACAGGAATATGTTAATTGGATGAAAGATGATTTTTAAATAATTTTTCTCGTGGACTGCAGTCAGAAAGCGACGAATCTGACTGCAACCTAGTATATAAATGTTTATAAATAATTGGCAAAGATTTAGGATTTGAAAATTTTACACAAAATTCAACAGTCTAATTGACACCTTCTGTAAAAAAATTGAAATTTTTGGAATGTTGGAACTATTTTATAAAAATCCTCAAAAACTGCCCAGTTATGAGCGTACAAGCTGAAACATGATAACTTACGTTTGTGTGTACCTAAGTGTTGTATGAGTTATCCTATGTTTATGACAAGTTGGTTTGATCGTTATTTTTATGATGATACTTTGCATGCATGATTATGGTTTCGAATTGGTTATTACGTGTGTCGTACTGTGTGTTAGTTATGCATAGGGTTTTGTGTCAGTGTGTTCACACACTAACTTTAAATCGGTTGACATGTTAGGACGCGATTAGCGGTTCCATCATTTGCTTCTTTTGCGTTTATTCTAACCGAGCAATTTAAGGTGAGTTCACGGCCCCTATTTTATCCAGTTTTGAACAACAGGGGGAGAAACATGTATACGCTCTACAACTCAATCTTTTTACGTTATGCGAAATTAACGCCGTTAACTATTCGGTAACTAAGTTAATGTTAATATACGTTATGGTCACTAAGTAGCTTTATCACGGAAGTCCTCAACCAACTCTCGGATCGTTAGTATTGGGTTAGATAGCGGGGAAATTATAGTAGTACTTCTGGGCCCGACAACCCCACCCGAGCTAGTCGCGCTAGCCGACGGGAATGGTCAACGGGTGATTAATTTGGCCTAACTTTCGCCATGGTCAGTGATAGACCTGGCAACACTGAGGCAACAACAATCAGCTTCGATCGTGAACTCTTATGTGACGTAACTTTAGGCTCCCTACCTACATGTTAACATTGAACTTAATTACGAACCAACATTATTATTCCGGGTTAAGAATAATGGAACTATGTCGTTATCCCGGGTTAGGGATAACGGGGAAAAAAATCTTTTAAACCGAACTTGTGAACATATAAAAACTTGTGAACTCACTCTTCTATAATGTTGACCCTTGTTTCTTTGCATGTTTCTCAGGACGCTAGGAGCGCTAGGTGCACTTACTTGCATTGATCAAGACATTTTTATCGAGTCTTTATTTACGAATAATTTTTGGGATTTTGGTTTTTGCGTTTATGTTGGCGCCCGTGACTTTACTTTTATGCTTCCGCTAAACTTTGAAAGTATGATATTTTGAAAATGACTATGAATGTTTACAACAGATGATTTTGGAAAACGTTTAAATAAATCATATAGAGTTGTTCGATATTGCTAGTGTCTGAGATTCTGGTTTGATCACACGCCTCGCGGTAATACTCCGCAAGTGGAAATTGAGGGTGTGGACAGATTGGTATCAGAGCCTTGCTAGCTATAGAGAATCAGGTTTGCATTTAAAAGTAGACCTAAACTATAGCTGTTACACGACACTAGACTTAGTTGGCACCGAACTGTGATATCTTGTTATGTGTTATACTACAATTGTTCTATGTGAGATATTTATGTATATTGTGATATACGCAGCTCGTAACTAACTACACCAACCCAGCAGGCTATGTCATCATCATCATCCGACAGATCTCGACAATCAAGGGCGACGGGGAAGGCACCCATGGTCGAACCCTCACCACCTCGTGGCGTGGAGACACGCTCAGCTGCTAGGAAAAGACTCGCTCTAGGAGGGGAGTCGTCCTCCCGTCCGACCACCGCTATACCGGTCAAACCGGTCAACTCTTCAGGAGTGGGGGACGATCTACTTAGGGATGTGTTAAGGAAACAACAGGAACAGCCGGAGAGAATGCAGGAGACTATCGAAGCACAGGGATGGCTGATACGTCAGCTGATTGGTAAAACTGAAGAGCTCGAGGAAGAGCAATATGAGAATAAGAGAGCTCGAAACATTTTAGCTAAGGACCTTCGTGCTGAATAGCTGAGGGCTGACTGGCTTGAAGACAGAGTTCTTGAGTCTAGATGGAGGATTTACGAACTGGAGCAGAACCAAGCACCACCTATCCCAGTACCTGCACCAGCACCGGCCCCTCCAGCGCCGGTAGAGGACGAAGAGGAGGATCCAGAGGAAGACCCGGAGGAGGATCCGGAGGAAGAAGAGCCGGAACAGGACCCGGCTGTTGAAGCTGAAAACGCTGAAGAGGAAGACGGCAGTGATAGCGACTTGGGAGATGGAGACAAGATGACTGACTCGTCTCGCCAATCTCCGTTTTGTTTCCTTTAGTTTGTTTGTTTCCAATTATGCTTGAACTTGAAAATTTATAATTAAACTGAGATGTTTGGTTGGTATTTTGTGAGACATTGTAATTTATTTAATCGAATGTTCCTTTTGATTATTTAATTTGTTGGGTTGACATAAATTGTGTGATCATTTAAGTGTGGAATATGATAACTATATTTGATATATACTTATCGGTGTGTGTTTGTGTTGTCTTGCGAAGATCTGAAATGGCAACCGGTCGTCGCGGGAATCTCAACATGTCAGCTGAAGAATTGGCCGCTTTAATCCAAGAACACGTGAATGCTGCTCTGGCAGGTGTTCCTAACCCACCAGCAGGTAACCAATATTAAATTTTCATGGGAAAATCTAATAGTTGGGCTAATAGACTTTCTCACTGACTACCTATCCTCTATCCTCAGGAGGGGGTCTTAACCCCTACAAGATGTTCCTTGATGCGAAACGAGCAAGTTCACGGGAGTTGAAGGACCCATAGGACTGGTCCGTTGGATTGAAAAGTCTGAATCGGTTTTCGAAATGTGCAATTGCCTTGAAGCTAATAAGGTCAAATATGTTGCCTCGACGTTGGAAGATGGGGCATTAACCTGGTGGAACGTACAAGTCCAAACGCGTGGACTTGTTGCGGCGAACGCAATGGCCTGGACCAAATTCAAAGCTCTAATCAAGGAAGAATACTGTCAGCGGGACAGAGTTCAGCAGTTGGAACAAGCGTTATGGAACCACAAGATGGTCAGGTCAGAAATTGAAGCGTACATAGCAAGACATCATGATCTGGTGTTCCTTTGTCCCGATTTGGCTAACACTGTCGATAAACGACTTCAGTTTTATCTTGGGGGTCTGGTCCCTGAGATCCAGGGCATGGTAATGTCTAGTAACCCTACGACGGAGCATCAAGCCTCGATTAGGCTGGCGCATAAACTCACCGATAACGGCGGTGGAGCAAAGGAAAGTTGCCACCTATGGGTGCAACTGAAATTGTCCCTGATAACAAAAGGAAATTTGAAGACTCACCGCTCGACAGTCTTCATCAGCCCAGCCACAACAAGGAAACCAGAAGCGGTCCAACAACTTCAACAACAATCGGGGTCACAACAATCAGTCTGCCAACAACACCCAGAACTCGAGCGACTATGCGGGTTCGAAAGCCGTAATGTAATCATTGTAACCTCCATCATCACGGCCCGTGCGCCGGAAATCGCTGCCAACGATGTGGCAAAGCGACATGCGGCAAAGCATTGTCGCGGGGAGATTATGTCACGACAAAATCAGAACCAGCACCAGGGTAATAACCGGGGATGCTATCAGTGCGGTAGCACTACCCACTTCAAGCGAGACTGCCCGCAACTTCGCAACAACAACAATGGTGGGAATAACAACAATAACCACAACAACAACAACAACAACAATAACAACAATGGCAACAATCGAAATGGTGGCACAGGAGGTGCCAAAGGACGCGCATTCACGCTAGGCCGTGGAGAGGCCCGAAACGACTCGAATGTGGTCACCGGTAAGTTTCCCCTTAACGATCATTTTGCTACTGTACTTTTTGATACGGGTGCGGATAAGAGTTTTATATCTGAGTCTTTTAGAAAGAACCTAAATCTCTCACCTAAACCCCTAGAGACCCCTTACGTTATAGAACCAGTCGATGGAAAATCTGTAGATGTGACCCATCTAGTGACCGGATGTCAACTTAAGCTCGTGGGTCACACCTTTACCATTGATCTGATGATAACTACTCTGGGTAGTTTTGATGTGGTAGCCGGAATGGACTGGCTATCCGACGTCCGAGCTGAAGTTCTCTGTTTTGAGAAAGCTATCCGTATTCCGCTCTCTAACGACGAAGTCTTGATGATGCAAGGCGAGAAGGCAGGCGTCGTCACGAACATCATCTCTTACATGCAATCTCAGAAGTATCTTCGGAAGAAGAACTCTTTTGCTTTGCTCGCACTGGTCACCGAGCAGTCTAAGGACGAGAAGCGGATTGAAGATATCCCCGTCGTCTGTGACTTTCCCGATGTGTTTCCAGAGGAGTTACCCGGTCTTCCACCACATCGACAAGTGGAGTTTGAAATCGAATTGGCGAGCCATGCGACTCCTATCGCCAAGGCCCCGTACCGCTTAGCTCCAGCAGAGCTGCAAGAGCTGTCTACCCAACTTCAAGAATTGTTGGAAAAAAGGATTTATCCGACCCAGTACTTCGCCATGGGGAGCACCGGTCCTTTTTGTCAAGAAGAAGGACGGGACCTTCCGCATGTGCATTGACTACAGGGAACTCAATAAGGTTACCATCAAGAACCGATACCCATTACCTCGCATCGACGATCTTTTCGACCAGCTTCAAGGGTCAAGCTACTACTCCAAGATTGATCTACGGTCCGGTTATCACCAGCTACGTGTCAGGGAGGAGGATATCTCCAAGACGGCATTTTGCACTCGGTATGGCCATTACAAGTTCTTGGTCATGCCCTTCGGTCTCACCAATGCACCTGCGGTGTTCATGGACCTCATGAACCGCGTGTGTAAGCCGTATCTCGACAAGTTTGTCACCGTGTTCATCGATGATATACTCATCTACTCTAAGGGTGAAGAAGAACATGCTGAGCATCTACGATTATTGCTGGAACTACTTCAACAGAGAAACTATATGCCAAGTTTTCGAAGTGTGATTTCTGGATTCGGGAAGTTCAGTTCCTCGGGCATATCGTGAACGAAAAGGGTATACACGTTGATCCCGCCAAGATTGATGCTATCAAGAACTGGGAAGCACCTAGGACACCGACAGAGATCCGCCAATTTTTGGGTTTGGCTGGTTACTACAGACGTTTCATCGAGGGATTTTCCAAGATCGCACAACCGCTTACCACTCTCACTCAGAAGGGCACCAAGTATGCTTGGGGTGACAAACAGGAAGCAGCATTTCAATTACTGAAGCAGAAGCTTTGCAGTGCGCCCATTCTGTCCTTGCCAGAGGGGACGAATGATTTTGTGGTATATTGTGACGCTTCCATTCAGGGATTGGGATGTGTGCTCATGCAACATGAAAAGGTCATCGCGTATGCATCCTGACAGTTGAAGGTCCATGAGAAGAACTACACGACACATAACTTGGAATTAGGAGCAGTTGTGTTTGCACTTAAGATTTGGAGACACTATCTATATGGAACAAGGTGCACAATCTACACGGATCACAAGAGCCTCCAACATATTTTTGACCAGAAGGAGTTGAACATGCGACAGCGTCGTTGGGTCGAACTCCTGAACGATTATGAATCTGCCATTCGGTATCACCCGGGTAAAGCTAACGTGGTAGCTGATGCCCTTAGTCGGAAGGAGCACTTGAAACCTCGTCGGGTACGAGCACTACAGTTCACAATTCATTTTAGTTTGCCCGAACAGATATGCGACGCGCAGCTAGAAGCAGTTAAGGAAGAGAACATCAAGGCCGAATCTGTGGGAAAGATGGAACGCGATTGGGAAGTAAAACCCAATGGTGCCCGGTATTTCATGAATCGTATATGGGTCCCTCTCTACGGAAACCTCAAGGAGCTAGTTATGGACGAAGCTCACAAATCCCGATACTCTGTCCATCCTGGTTCGGATAAGATGTACCAAGACCTTAAAGCCGCTTACTGGTGGCCCAACTTGAAAGCGGATATAGCTACCTACGTGAGCAAGTGTTTGACTTGTGCGACAGTCAAGGTGGAATACCAGAAGCCATCAGGGCTTCTTCAACAACCTGAGATCCCAGTGTGGAAATGGGATCAGATCTCGATGGACTTTATCACTAAACTCCCGCGAACTTCGAGTGGTTTCAATACCATCTGGGTAATCGTGGATCGTCTAACTAAGTCTGCACACTTTCTAGCGACCAAAGAAACAGATAAGATGGATAAGTTGACTCGCATCTACATTAAGGAAGTAGTTTCTTGGCACGGGGTGCCAACGTCCATCATTTCAGACAGAGATGCTCGTTTCACGTCCAACTTTTGGCGGTCACTTCAGAAAGCGTTGGGTACACGCTTAGATATGAGCACAGCTTACCACCCTCAGACGGATGGTCAAAGTGAAAGGACCATTCAGACCTTGGAGGACATGCTTAGGGCATGCGTGGTAGACTTCGGGAACAGTTGGGAAATCCATCTGCCTTTAGTGGAATTCTCATATAACAACAGTTACCATACGAGTATTCAGGCAGCACCGTTTGAAGCATTGTACGGTCGCAAATGTAGATCACCGGTCTGTTGGGCAGAAGTCGGTGACAGTCAACTCACAGGTCCGGAGTTGATACTTGAGGCTACTGAAAAGATTGTACAATCAGAAACCGCATGGCAGCGGCACAGGATCGACAGAAAAGTTACGCTGATCAACGACACAAACCGCTCGAATTTCAAGTAGGCGACCGCGTCCTACTGAAGGTGTCACCCTGGAAGGGTGTAATTCATTTTGGGAAACGAGGCAAACTAAATCCACGGTACGTAGGCTCATTTGTGATTTCGAAGCGTATCGGGCCCGTAGCTTATCAGTTAGATCTTCCTGCCGAACTCAGTGGAGTTCACAACGTTTTTCACATGTCCAATCTGAAGAAGTGCCTATCAGATGAGACCCTAGTCATTCCATTGGATGAGATTCAAGTGGATGAGCAACTGCATTTTGTGGAACAACCTATCGAGATCATGGACCGTGAGATTAAGACTCAAAGGCACAGCAAGATACCGATCGTCAAGGTTTGTTGGAACTCTAAGCGTGGACCGGAGTTCACGTGGGAAAGAGAGGACCAAATGAAAAGCAAATATCCACACCTTTTTGCAGCTGAGCTGCAATCTGACGTTACCGCCAACTGAATTTCGGGACGAAATTCTTTCAACATGGGGATGATATGACAGCCTGGGATTTACTTGTACCATTCTAACAAACTGAATCTTTGTGCGTTGCATTCTAAACCGCGTTTATTCAATTTTCGAGATGAAAATTCTTTCAACATGGGGATAATGTGACATCCCGGCTTTTCAGGTATCTTAAACGCGCTACTTTATGGTTATTCACTCCTACGCTGATTTAATTCGAAGAATTCAATTACACGCTCGCAATAACTACGCTAACTTTGTGAATCTATAGGGTGAATTACGTGCTATGTGTTATTAGACGGGTTGTATCTGAATTACGTGCTATGTGTTATTAGATGTTTGTGAATCTATTGCGTCTCACTCCAAATACGTGATTTAATATTTTATAAACTCCGTGTCGCGAATAATATTTTAATAACTTCTATTTATAAACCGAACCAAGCCTGTGAAACGTTTCGACTTTGCAACCAAGCAAACCCAACCCGCCACCCACACCCCCTTGCGACCCACACCTCCTTGCGGCCCAAGGAAATAACCCAAACTTGAGGCCCAAGGCACTAACCCAAACCCCCCCCCTATCGCGACCCCCCCCTTGTTATATTTACATGCATGTTGTAGCTTTCAAAAAAAAAAAAACCCCAATACCCTAGTGAGGTCGATGGCAGCCCCCCCCCCTCTCACGGTCGCGCAAACTACACCTCTCGGATTGATTCCAAGCTTGTCCCGGTTCGCTAATCATCATCGTTTCAAGGTTAGGATTTAATTGTATTGCGATTCACACTAGGTTTTGTGTAATCTTGATCATGATTATGTGCTTGTATGATTATTAGTATGAAAAAGTGTTGTGGTGTATGATTAGTTCGGATGAATACGCGAATCTTTGCGGTTGTGATGATATGTTGAATACTAAAATTGTAGGCTGAGTTTTATTGATAAAAATCATGATATATATATTAAGGGTTTGCATGAATATTGATATATATGATGATATTTGACAAGTAACTTGCTGTTAATCATTACAACTAAGCGTCATGACCGTTTTAAACATGTTCTAATGCGATTAAGTCGAAAACAATGAGCTGATTTACATTTATAGCCAACTTCAGTTGGCTGTAACCTGATCATTATTTATCGAAAAGTGGATTTTCTGAAGCCTAAAACGTGTATATTTGAAAAATGCTTCAAATGGCGCTGGATTCATATTTTTCTGAGGTTGTTTGCTATTTTTAATGGTGATTTAGTGCAGCAGCTGAAGCTGCGTAAATTCTGCAGAATTTGCAGGTTGTTTATCGGGTCGGCTATCATAGTCTGTATGGGGTTAGGTCACGAAATTTGTACATTTACTGGACACGGGAATTTCCGAAAATCTCCCACTGGAATTATGTTAATAGGATGAAAGATGATTTTTAAATAAATTTTCTCGTGGACTGCAGTCAGAAAGCGACGAATCTGACTGCAGCCTAGTATATAAATGTTTATAAATAATTGGCAAAGATTTAGGATTTGAAAATTTTACACAAAATTCTACAGTCTAATTGACACCTCCTGGAAGATAATTGAAATTTTTGGAACATTGGAACTATTTTATAAAAATCCTCGAAAACTGCTCAGTTATGAGCGTACAAGCTGAAACATGATAACTTGCGTTTGTGTGTACCTAAGTGTTGTATGAGTTATCCTATGTTTATGACAAGTTGGTTTGATCGTTATTTTGTATGATGATACTTTGCATGCATGATTATGGTTTCGAATTGGTTATTACGTGTGCCGTACTGTGTGTTAGTTATGCGTAGGGTTTTGTGTCAGTGTGTTCACACACTAACTTTAAATCGGTTGACATATTAGGACGCGATTAGCGGTTCCATCATTTGCTTCTTTTGTGTTTATTCTAACCGAGCAATTTAAGGTGAGTTCACGGCCCCTATTTTATCCGGTTTTGAACAACAGGGGGAGAAACATGTATACGCTCTACAACTCAATCTTTTTACGTTATGCGAAATTAACGCCGTTAACTATTCGGTAACTATGTTAATGTTAATATACGTTATGGTCACTAAGTAGCTTTATCATGGAAGTCCTCAACCAACTCTCGGATCGTTAGTATTGGGTTAGATAGCGGGGAAATTATAGTAGTACTACTGGGCCCGACAAGCCCCACCCGAGCTAGTCGCGCTAGCCGACCGGGAATGGTCAACGGGTGATTAATTTGGCCTAACTTTCGCCATGGTCAGTGATAACACTGAGGCAACAACAGTCAGCTTCGATCGCGAACTCTTATGTGACGTAACTTTAGGCTCGCTACCTACAAGTTAACATTGAACTTAATTACGAACCAACATTATTATTCCGGGTTAGGAATAATGGAACTATGTCGTTATCCCGGGTTAGGGATAACGGGGAAAAACAATCTTTTAAACCGAACTTGTGAACTTATAAAAACTTGTGAACTCACTCTTCTATAATGTTGACCCTTGTTTCTTTGCATGTTTCTCAGGACGCTAGGAGCCCTAGGTGCACTCACTTGCATTGATCAAGACATTTTTATCGAGTCTTTATTTACGAATAATTTTCGGGATTTTGGTTTTAGCGTTTATGTTGGCGCCCGTGACTTTACTTTATGCTTCTGCTAAACTTTGAAACTATGATATTTTGAAAATGACTATGAATGTTTACAACAGATGATTTTGGAAAACGTTTAAATAAATCATATAGAGTCGTTCGATATTGCTAGTGTCTGAGATTCTGGTTTGATCACACGCCTCGCGGTAATACTCCGCAAGTGGAAATTGAGGGTGTGACAAACTGAACCTGAACTCTTTATATAAGACGCACTATCACACTTCACTTTCCATACACTTGCACTCATACTCTCATAATCTTGAATTCGTGGCAGATTGTTCTCAGACCCTTCTACGTGACTTCAACTAACTTTTACTTGCAAAGTCTTATGATTCTTTCATCTCTTTTTCTTTTGTACCAAGTGTAGAGGCAGACTAAGTCCATCATCCTCACTAGGATTGGATTTACGTTTTAGCAAGTGTGAGAATGTTGGGAGCCTTCACTACCCGAATTAAGTTCACACCTCACTTGAACATTTTGTATATTTACTTTCTGTAGATTCATGACCAACCGGGATTTTTAACTATGTTGGTGAACTTTGAGCTTTGGTGAATCATATAACAAGGTATTCATACGTCCTTGCTTGAAATCTATGACATATCTAGTGGACTACGTATATAAATTATATAAAACACGTATTTTCCTTGTAAACTGGTCAGAATCATGACACTATCAAATAGTGATTTAGTGTTGTGATCTCAGACTATTTTTCCTCATTCCTAAACTCCTCATTCACAGAAAACAGTGTCGAAATGGGTGTTAAATGAGTTAAAGAATTCCAAAACTGTCACTTCGCACGAAGTGGTCAGCCCACTTCGCACGAAGTGAAGCTTTCCACGTTTTCTTAACATATTTTCTGACTCTGAATTCGCATCTTTTGTTAAGCCCAGTCTATTCACACACTTATGTTTACCCATTTTAGGGTAACTTCGGTGTTCATCACCATAACAACCCAACTCAACAGATCCCGAATTACTAGGAAGCCTGCAAAATTATGAGCATACTCGATTCCCCCTTTTTATCTTACACTTTTGGGGTGCAACATATATGCCTATCAACTCATGAAATTCACTATGCTTTATACTAAATCACTATGGAAACATTCAAACATACATACTAAATCACTTGTGACTTATTCATGATACTTCTTAACTATGTACAAGCCTCCCTTAACACGTATAACGCTATAGTATTAACGCACCGCCCGTGTTCGTGAGGTCATGTTAAGTAAACAAAATGGTCTTTTCATTGCTATGATTAGATTATGCTAGTGGTAAACTTTGGGTTGACATGTGTAGAAGCATCGCTCTCTTAGTATGTTAGTTTTAAGTAAACGTTTATGCCATGTTGAATGTTAGACTTTATTATACTTAGTATCCAAACTTGTATACTCGCCAATGCTGTGTGTGTTGAACTATACTTTATATATGTTGCAGGCTGATGTTGACGATAAAGGATGCACGGAATCTAGTAGGATGAACTAGAAACCCACTTTTAGATCTAGACTTATGTTGTACTTGTACGTTGAATTAGTTAGTGTACTTTGAATTCGTTGTTGTATTTTGTTTCCAAATCCATGTACTAAATTTTTAGAAATGGAATGAAATGATGTTTCTTTAAATACTTGTCGCAATTTAGCGTTATGATGTCTCGAGCAATCTAAATTACGTCCGCCCCGATGATTCCGCCATCGATTGGGGTGTGACAGTCTGTTCTCAACTATAAATAGGGGTGCTTGGTTTCATTTCAACTCATCCCTTGGCAAACCACTTCTCTCACACTTGCCACCACTCCACCATCACAATACCACCATCATCCATCATCCACCTTAGAGTGTGTGTAGTACAGTCTCGGGATCCAAGATTGATCATAAGAGTTTTTGTGAAACAAATGCCATGCTTGGCTAATCTCTTACATCACTTGGTGAAGACAATTTATTTATGTATTACTTTTGATTTCCTAGCTTTGGTTAACTTTTTAGTTAGGTATGTATTAATGACTTTAATAACTAGTTTTTTATATTGAAAGTGAATTTTATTCTATTATCCTTTATGTTTTGTTGATTCACTCATTCGTGTCTTTACAGTCTATATAAAGCGCATTAACTGCCTGGAAGGGGGTTAGAAGGGTGGTATGGGTAAAGTTCTTGCCTCGTTCAGTGTATAGATCCTGCGAAGACTTGATTCAAGCTTATTAGGACTTCCCTTGACTCAAATAGCATCAAATCGGGTGAAGTAAGAATGACTTGAATCCCTTATAACTCTAAACCGGCCTTGAGGGACTGTATTCCTACTGACTCAGACCAATATGGCCGAGGGTAACGTTGCCTCCAAAAGAGGGACATGCCATATTTTGCATTAATAACTTACTTAATTATCTTTCAAAATTTCGGCCTTGTGGGACTGTATCCCTGCTGACTCAGACCAATATGGCTAAGGGTAGCATTGCTTCCAAAAGAGGGACATGTCACTTTAACTAAGATAATCTCTTAAAAAACCCAAAGCATGGAATCATCAAAGGATACGTAAATAATAAGTCGGAACCAATATCTTGTCTATTTGTTTCTTTTATTACTTTAGTTAGTTCTTTATTTTTACTTATCAAAAACCTTTCCTAAGTTTTTTGAGTAGATTAGACTTCGACTATATTCTGGTATTAAAAGCTCTTATGTCCTTGGACAACCTCGGTATCTTACCGTCATTATACTAGCGTGTTGTGGAGAGTGATAGTTGCATATTATGTTTTTTGTAAATTAAAGCTTGAATAACGATTGAAAAGTACTTAAAATATATCTAAAATCCATACCCACGCTCGCACACATCACTAGGAAAACTAGTAATTGTAGAAATAGCTAGTGGCAAACCTCTTGTACTCGCAAATGTCATTTTCAATTGCCAATTAAACCTCAATGACCATAATTTTCCCATAAACCTCATGCCAATGCAACTTGGGAGTTTCGATGTCATAGTAGGCATGGACTGGCTAACTAGACATCATGCTAAAGTTATATGTTTCGTTAACATTGTTCGCATACCTCTTCCATTTGGCGAAGTCTTAGAAGTTAATGGAGAGAAACCTTCTAGTAGACCCAAACTCATGACGTGTACCCAAGCCCATAAATACCTATAAAAGAAATATGTAGCCTTCTTGGCACACATCGTAAAAGGAGAAAGGTAAGACTAAAAGTATTTAAGACATCCCATTGTTCAGGATTTTCCAAGGTGTTTCCTAAAAAGCTACCTAGCTTACCCCTAGTACGCCAAGTGGAATTTCTCATAGACCTTGTACCTGGTGCCAACCCAATTGCCAAATCCCTTATCGTCTTGCACCGTCTGAGATGCAAGAATTGTCGAGACAGCTCCAAGAGCTATCGGACAAAGGATTTATCCGTCCAAGCTTTTCACCCTAGAGTGCAACTTTGTTGTTTGTGAAAAAGAAGGATGGATCCTTTCGTATGTGTATTGATTATCGTGAGCTTAACAAACTCACGATTAAATATTGACATCCCCTACCTCGTACTAGTGGTTTTTTCGATCAACTACAAGGTGCTACCTGTTTTTGAGATCGACCTCCGTTCTAGGTATCATCAACTTCGTGTACTCGAAGAGTATATTCCCAAAACTGCTTTTCGCTCTCGATACGACCATTACGAGTTCTTTAATCATGGCTTTTGGCTTGACTAATGCTCCAGCCATTTTCATGGACTTAATGAATAAGGTCTGTAAATCTTATTTAGATAAGTTCATCATTGTTTTCATCGATGATATCTTAATTTATTCAAATCTCAAACTGACCACGAACATCACCTCTGTCTAACGATGAAACTTCTAAAGAAGGAACAACTTTATGCTAAATTCTCCAAGTGTGAATTTTAGCTGAAGGAAGTTCAATTCTTGGGTTACAATGTTAATGAATAAGGTATACATGGATCCTTCTGAAATCACTATGATAAAGGATTGGAATACGCCCACTACTTCAACCGAAGTTCGCTCTTTTCTTGGTCTCACTGGTTAGTACCACGATTCAATGTGAACTTCTCAAAAATTGCAATTCCCCTCACTTCTTTAACTCAATTGAATAAACCTTTTGAGTGGGGACCCAAACAAGAAGAAGCTTTCCAAACCTTGAAACAAAGGCATTGTCATGCCCCTATTCTATCCCTACCTGATAGCAATAATGATTTTGTTGTGAAATGTGATGCCTCATATCTAGGCCTTGGCTGTGTTCTCATGCAAAGAGATAAAGTCATAGCCTATGCATCAAGACAACTGAAAATCCACGAAATGAACTACACAACTCTTGATCTTGAGTTAGGTATTGTTTTCGCACTCAAAATTTGGAGACACTACCTTTATGGTACCAAATGTGTGGTTTTCACTGACCACAACAGTCTCCAACATATATTCAATCAGAAGGAGTTAAACATGTGACAACGACGTTGGGTGAACTTCTGAACGACTATAACTGCGATTTGCTACCATCCTTGTAAGGCGAATGTTGTAGCCGATGCACTTACTCGTAAAGAATGTGTCAAACTTCACTGTGTTTGAGTTCAATCTGATATCCAAACACGTATTTCCCAAGCCCAACATACTTACGTAACCCAAGGCATGATAAGTAACGAATTGCCACATAATCTTGAGCTTCCGCTAGAAACTAAAGATGATGGGTTACTCTATTTCTTAAATCGTTTGTGGATTCCAAACTAAGATGATCTTTGTACATTATTGATGAACGAGGCCCACAAGTCTCGTTAATCTATTCATCCTGGTACGGACAAAATGTACATGGATCTTTGTACCAGTATTGGTAGCCGGGTATGAAGAAGGACATAGCCTTGTATGTGTCCAAATGCCTTACTTGTCTTAAGGTTAAGGCAGAACATCAACGTCCCTATGGTTTTCTTGAACAACCATAAGTTCTGGTATGGAAGTGGGAGAATATTGCTATAGATCTCATCACTAAATTACCACGCACTTCTAGAGGTCATGATGCCATTTGGGTAATAATTGACCGTCTAACTAAGTCAGCACACTTTTTGCCGATTCGCGAAGATTTCTCTGATGAGAATCTTGCTAGGATCTATATTGATGAGATTGTATCACATCCTGGTGTTCCTTTGAACATCATATCAGATCGTGATGCACATTTCCATCTCGTTTTTGGAAGACCATACAATCAGCCATGGGAACCAAATTATATCTAAGCACTATTTATCATCCTCAAATGGATGGACAAACTGAAAGGACAATCAAAGCACTTGACGATATGCTTAGAGCTTGTGTGATCGACTTTGGTGGTAGTTGGGATTCGCATCTACCTTTGATCGAACTCTCCTACAACAACAGTTATCACTCCATATCAACATAGCTCCTTTTGAGGCTCTTTATGGTCGAAAATGTCGTTCACTTGTCTGTTGGAATGAAGTTGGTAAAGGTCAAATCACCAGACCTTAACTCATTCAAGAAACAATAGACAAAATCATGAAAATCCGTAATAACGTTTTTGACAGCTAGAAGTCATTAGAAGAGTTATGCTTACAAGTGACACAAACCTTTGGAATTTCAAATTCGTGATCACGTTCTTCTCAAGGTATCCCCTTGGAAGGGTGTGATTAGATTTGGAAAGAAATGTAAATAGCACCTTGATTTGTGGGACCTTTTAAGATCATTGAAAAGATCGGAAAGGTAGCCTACAAACTCGAACTACCAACTGAACTTGGGAACGTTCATCCAACCTTCACGTATCCAACCTGAAAAGGTGTTTATCTGATGAAAACCTCCCCATCCATCGTTACGAAATTTGCATTGATGACACTATGCATTTTGTCGAGAAACCTATGGAAATCATGGACCGTGAAGTCAATAAACTCAAGCGTAGTTGAATACTAATTGTTAAGTTCGTTGCGAATCCAAACGTGGCCTAGAGTTTACCTGGGAATGAGAGGACCAAATGAAAGCAAAATACCTCCATATTCACAAGTCTCCACCAATACAGTTTAAGGACGAAATTTCCCAAAGTAGGGGAGACTGTAACATTTGTAAAATTTCAACCATTATACACTTTCGATCGTTTCCGTCTTTAATAAAATTTTATAATTTATTTACGAAATACGTAATAGTACTGTCCAAGTTACATATGCCTTAATACACTTCAAATAGCTTACATAACAAGTTAAAAGGGTTAAAATGGCAAACAAGCGATAATACAAGTGCAGGGCCAAAAACTGCCAAAAAGTGAAATTTTTTTGTCAAAAGGCCTTACAAACCGTAAGACATATTTCCATACGATCCGTATGGGGTGCCCAGAATTAAAATTTTAGCTTGATCACCAAGCATTGCCACCTATCTTCAAAGCTTGCCACCTTGCATAAATTTTGCCACCTTCTTTCTGGTTAGGGCACATGCTAAGACACTAATCAACATCCAATAACACTTCTTATCACCTCCTTGATCCTCAATTAGTATAAATAGCCTTTCAATCTTCACATTTTCTTCACACCACTTCAAAGTCAAAGTGTAAAGTTCTTTTTCTAATCTTCTTGGAGCTTGCTTCTGCATTGAAGACTCCTTCTCTAAGTCTAATCTTCCCTTTTGAAACACAAGTGTTTCTCCTAGTCTATTTCATTTCTTTTGGCTAGTTAAGATCCAAAAGTCAAGCAAATTGACTTTTGCTTTAACTTTCAGTTTGACCATTTTGGTCTAGTCAAAGTTCAAAATGAACTTTGCTACATGATCGTAATGATGAAGGTGTAAATCCTTACACCCTCTGATCATCATGTTTAGTAGGCGAAATGACGAGTCATAACTTTTATGAAATAAAAGTAAAAAAAGCATAAAAATGCATTTACGACGATTGAGTTTTCGAGTATTGAAATTTAAAGTTTTGACACCTAATCAGTTTTATAACATCACTAGACAAGTTTTAACATGTTAGCTCATCATTTCTGGTTTAGTGCTTATTCCTTAGTCAAAAGTTAAGCGGTTTGACTTCTACTTTGACTTCCGAATCTGTCCCATTTATATGACCATGGTAAATAGGGAATAACCCTCTGAGGTTATACCTTATGGTCATTTCGTTTGGTTAGTCAAATGACGAGTCAGCTTTAGATACTTTTAAAATGGTTAAAAAAACCATTTTGCGTAAAATGAGTTTTTGTAACATTCATAAAAATAAATCCAAAAACCCGACCCGTTTTTGTAACTCGATCTGTATTCATATTCCACGTAATTTTGTTTAATGTTTAAGCAATAAAATGTCTTGGATTCTATGTTTTGATCATACATGTTATCATATCTGGTGATTTATAGTCTTATACATGTTTTAGACAACCTTGTAAATTCATTTCCATGTATTTTGAAGCAACCCTCCATATCTCTAAGGTCTAAAACTAAGGTTTTCCTTAAGTTAATCAAAAACTTTAGAGACTTCATGAACATACCTAGCACATCATATCCTAACCTTCTTATCATCTAAACTTCATTATATACATGCCTTAAGATAAGACATTATGTTTTGGAGGGTTTAGATGTAAATGATAGCGAGTAAGAAGCTCTACATGTCATATTCTTACTTTTGTCATAAGATGACTTTCAGGTGACTTTCTTGCCAACTTTTCTCCATCCTTGAGCTATCATTAGGGTCCATTCAAAGCTCCAAGATATTCTTGGTATACTAAGGATCAAGTAGGTTCAAATGGTGCATAAAACTGATCAAGTAGGTTCAAATGGTGCTTAAGTCACGCTTATAAATTGGATTTTCTCCTTATTCTCGTGCGGTTTTTCACTAAGGATTAAAAAAGCAAACACGGTGAGTGAATTCTTACAAACTTCCCCTTTTTATCCATGTTTTGGGGTGTATCATTTCTCGTTTATTTATATCGTGCATTCAAACACTTGTGCTGCTACCATTATATGATATAACGTGTTATGTAACTTTTGGTTTATTGTTATGTGGTTATGTTTTCTCATTTCAGTTAAGCATTCCCATTAGGCCCATCAGTTCCTTGTTGGATACGAGTAGAGCATCGCGTTACCCAATTAGATCGGCTCCGTTTGATTGAGCCTTGATCTCATATCACATCATTTATCATGCTTATGTGTACATTGCTAGATGCTTATGTGGTTTGTGGATAGTTTACATATACGTTTGCTCATACTTGGTTATGCACATTTTTATTAAATTAATCAACATAATTATTTCCTTTAAATGATTAAACGGATTCACTCTCCAACCTTTGTTGACCCAAAAACCATTTTTACACATGATACAGGTGAACAGGTACGAAGAGAAGATTGGACATAGGATGGGGCTTAGTTAACAAGAAACGGATTAGTGCAATATTCTTGTATAAACATCATCTTGTGTTTGTAATTGTTTATGTGAATTATTTGTATTGTGAGACACTTGTATGAATTAATGAATATTTAAAACAAGTAATAGCAAGTCATGAGCTCTCGAGTTAACCCAATCATGCCTCGATCACCTATTCCGCTGCGGGTCGGGGTGTGACAGATTGGTATCTGAGCTATTGACTTTAGGGATATAGGATAGGTTATTAGACCCTTAGAACTTATACTTTAGTCAACTAGGACCTATGTGCTTATGTGATTTCATGTTTTGTTTGACATATGATTTGCTATTGCTCACACATTTAAATTCATTTCATTTCACGCACAAACGCATGCAAACACTCTATTTGTTACTTGATTATGTAATACGTGCAATGTGTTATAATTATGTCATGAAGTCTACATATATTTATATATATACATATCACTCCACCTAAAATGTACCATACGAAACTTATTAAACCCAAATTTATAAGTTCTAGATTTCCTGTAAATTTTCGAAACATTTCTCTCCATTTTCCAAATACTTATTTTTATGTTATTCAAACTTTTGTGATGTTTTTTTTTCCGTTTTCAAATCTCATCAAGATGAGTTCATGTGACGGGCATGTAGTAACTAGAAGGGTTTGTAGTACCGGTAGTCGGGACATCCTGTCTAGGATTGGCATTCGTATAAATCCGAATTAACGGACCAGTTTGCCTACCTGGGGACATCTGATGAGAGTACGAAGGACCTATGAGGCCAAAGCATACCCCACCAAACGTCGTGTGAACTAACCCCACTTTGAGGTGTCACCGTGTCCACACCTGGATGCACTCTGACTTTCATACGTTACATTCATATTTCTCGATTTTCTTCAGGTTTTAGTGTACGTTACCAGGCTAACACATGCGAACCATACGAAAGCCCGGTAATCATGGGGGCCCACATGATTGCAAAGGTAAAGTATGGCGGCATGCAAGGCCAATTACGAACGAAGCCCAATAACACTTTAAAAGTGTTGTGTTATCATAAGTTATTGTTTTCAAATACACCCAAAAGTTTTCATTTTATCATATGCTTATATATATATATATATATATATATATATTTCTTTCGCATCCTTGCTAGTAAATCCATCAACAGAATCTCACAATCTCGTTTGCGTAAATTCCTGTAGATGTCCTCTAGACACCTTTGCGGAGGAAAAAGAATCGGAAACTCCGGTAAACGCATGGCTGCCCAAATCGCCAAGCAAATGGCTTCCATGACTCCTAACATTGTGATCCAAGTCAACAAGCCCTCACTAATAACCAAGTCAACCAAGTCGAACCAAAAGCTGGAAATGCTCCCGCAACTACATCCAAGTGCTCCTATAAGCACTTCAAGTCTTGCGACCCCCCAAAATATGAGGGAACAGAAGGGATCACTGCACTTCTTTGATGGTTCGAGGAAATGGAAAGCACCTTCCTAAATTGTGATTGCCCTAATGATCGTAAGGTTCGTTATGCTATCGGCCGCCTCGTTGGAACAGCTCTAACCTGGTGGAACGCTGAAAAGGGTCGAAGAGGGGCTGAGGGTGTTGTGGCCCTAGCCTGGGAACTACTCAAGGAACTAATGACTAAACGGTTATGTCCTAGGAGTGAGATCAAGAAGTTGGAGGATGAATTCTACCTCTTAAAGCAAAATGATGGAGACCACGTGGCCTATAACAAACGTTTCTTCAAGCTGAACCAGATGGTCCCAAATATGTTCACTCCTTCTCACCGTCTCATTGAACATTACATTAGGGGTCTTCCTTCTGGTATCCAGGATTCCGTGATGAGCACTGTACCCGCAACATTGGAAACTGCAATGGATTAGCCACCGAACTCACCGAAAATCATATTCGAAATGGAGACTTTAAAAAGAAGGGCACAACTAACAAGGCTTCGGTGGAAGAGCCAAAAGCAATCGAGGCTAAACCATCTTCCGGTTCTGATACCAAACGAAAGCATGACGGTACAAATTACGCTATTGCCTCGACCAACCCAACTTCACAAGCTGTACCCCTCCAAGCCATCCCAATCACCCAAGTGGCATCCAATCTAGCTTACCCAAAACAAGAAACCCTACACTGGTCCCCACCCTCAATGCAACGCCTACCATCACCACCAACTCACCGTACCTTGCTGACTGTGTGCCAATTGTGAGCGTTATGGTCATCTGAGTAACACATGTCGTACTCCTCAAAACCAAGCTCCACTTTCTGCCCAAAACATGATCCAACCCTATCAACAACCTCATTATCCCATGGTTCCATATGTTCGAGCTTGCTTTAATTGTGGTGATCCTACTCATTTCAGAAACACGTGCCCTAGGCTGGTTAACATCATCAATGCTCAAGCCTAAGCAAATCCAGTTAACCAAGTGAACCAGGCAAACCCAGCACCCCCACCAGCAAGAGGGAGAGCCTACAACATCGACACAAACCCAGTTGAGGTCAACGACGGTGCGAACGAACAGCCTAACTAGCCTTTCTCTCATAATGAAGGCTCAAGACTCTGCTCCAGTTGTTTATTTTATTTTTATTCCCAATCAAGCTTTAATAAATTACATTTCTTGTCCTAACTATTCAAGTTACCATTGTTTTCAATTTGGGTAATAATGTTTCAAGATTTCATTATTTCACATTAATGCCATCAATGCAATTTATATCACGCTATGCCAATTTGTTTCATTACATATCTCTATACAACGATTAAATTTCATGTCATCATACATCACGACGAACCCCGTCTCATCATTTAGGGAAGTTGGGCCGTGTCTCACTTTTTCATAGACTAACCACTTCCTCATAACACACGAGAGAGGTACTACCGTCATTTAGTCTTGCTATCTTCGGATTCCCCAGACTCAAGCATGGGTTGTTATGTTTGTTTATGTTTGGTAGATTTTAGGACGAGTCACATAGAACTAATCGTGACTTAATAAGCCAATGAAAATTTGACAAGGACATGGTGGATACGCTGCAGGTACTTCCTATATATAAGTGTTCTTGTCAAGTGATCAAAAGCATTGTTAGACGGTTATGGGAAGTTCTGTGTAAGTAGTGTCAATCTCAATTTGGATAACGATGTGGTTGATGATTTCGTTTTGTGAGGTAACTTTATCATTATGACGCTCCGATTTTCTCAAAAACCCTTATCATGAGACAATATCTGGTTAGCCATCTCCGTGTTACAATGCTTTTCACTTCTACACCTCAGGCATCAAAAAGCAATTCATGTAGCGGGGTATTCAACCCTTACTAGGAATGTTACCACCTCAATCAAAATCCAAACTTCACACTCACCTAGTTATGTATAACCTTAGCTTCATCGAGATTTTTATTACCTAGCATACTCGAGATCCAATCTATAAGAAACCCTATTAACTAACCCTCAAGAATGGTTTCCTCCTAATTTTGGAACGAAATTCCTAAAAGTAGGGGAGATTTTTACATCCGTCAAAAACGGGTATCAAGAAGTCCGACCCACTTTGAAATCTGGATCCTAACCTTTAAACCTCGGAAATTTTTGCAAAATAAATAATTGTTGAAAGATTTTACTCTTAAATTTAAATTCATTTATCGATTTATTTATTTATAGATTTAATTTATTTAACATCACAATTAAAATCATTAATAAAATCTAGTTAGTTTTGTTAGGTTTTAAAGTGCGTTTTAAGGTAATAGAGTTAGTAGCCAAGTTAGTTCGGATAGTAGAGTTAAGGGGTCTGATTTGTAACATTTCAAAACTTTAAATTTAAAAAAAATATAAAATAGTGGACCAGGGATTTGAACCCGGGTGTCGCTAATAAACGAAACACTTGAGCCACTCCACCACATCAAACCTTTGTTAAAATTTCCATTTCCAAAATCCTTAAACACTGCAATCCCTTTTGAATTATCTTTACCACCCAAATGTTAAATAGCTAAACGTTACCTCCTAATTTCGGGATGAAATTTCCAAAAGTAGGGGAGACTATAACATTCGTAAAAAAATGAATCCTAAAACCCGACCCGTTTTTGTAACTCGATCCGTTTTCATATTCCACGTAATTTTGTTTAATGTTTAAGCATGGATTCTATGTTTTGATCACACATGTTATCATATCTGGTGATTTATAGTCTTATACATGTTTTAGACAACCATGTAAATTCATTTCCATGTATTTTGAATCAACCCTCCATATCTCTAAGGTCTAAAACTAAGGTTTTCCTTAAGTTAACAAAAACTTTGGAGACTTCGTGAACATACCTAGCACATCATATCCTAACCTTCTTATCATCTAAACTTCATTATATACATGCCGTAAGATAAGACATTGTGTTTTGGAGGGTTTAGATGTAAATGATAGCGAGTAAGAAGCTCTACATGTCGTATTCTTACTTTTGTCATAAGATGAATTTCAGGTGACTTTCTTGCCAACTTTTCTCCATCCTTGAGCTATCATTCTGGTCCATTCAAAGCTCCAAGATATACTAGGTATGCTAAGGATCAAGTAGGTTCAAATGGTGCATAAAACTGAGCTCCAGCGTAACGGGAATCACAAACACAAGTTTTAGAACATAACCCTCGACCCGCATCAAGACCCAAGGTTTAAGCCCAATTCTCGACACCATGGATGTTGGATTACTCTCTTCCATATGATAGTACTCTGAAAATAATGAACGTAGGCGAAAACCGTGCGGAAACGGAGTTATAACGAAGCGGGAATCATGAAAACAAGTTTAGTGTTTGTTGCTGATTTGAAAGACGCGAAAATCTTGTTTTAAAGTTATCCCACATCGCCCTAATCACCATTTTATGCTCCATTTCACACCTATAAATACCCTTGCTTGGTTCTTTATAGTTTGCAACTCCTAGTTTGAGTATAAACAAATGGAATAACCAATTTTGGTGGCTCCACAAGCACAATACCCCTTTGGGTGTGGTGTGTAGTAGTTTTTATTTCCGCTTTCGATGAGGAGGTGCTGCCCTTCAAGCTCTTCTCATTTTGTAAAGTTCTTATTTGAGGTAATCTTCCTTTCTTTTTTTTTAATATTCATATATTTATTGATTTCTTAGTTTAATATTAGTTACATTAGTTTAAGGAGCATTAGGCTCGTTAAGGTAGCCTAGTTTAGGCTCGCCTTTAGGCTTGGCGTAGCCTTGTAGAGGCTCGTTAGGCTCAACGAGTCTAACATATCATGTTCGTTCATTTAGCTATGCCTAGCATAACATTTACCCTTTTCTTGTTGCATTCGTTTGTATAGCTTAAGTCACGCTTATCAATTGGATTTTCTCCTTATTCTCGTGCGGTTTTTCACTAAGGATTAAAAACGCAAACACGGTGAGTGAATTCTTACAAACATCCCCTTTATATCCATGTTTTGGGGTGTATCATGTCTCATTTATTTATATCGTGTATTTAAACACTTGTGTTGCTACCTTTATATGATCTAACGTGTTATGTAACTTTTGGTTTATTGTTATGTGGTTATGTTTTCTCATTTCAGTCAAGCATTCACATTAGGCCCATCAGTTCCTTGTTTGATACGAGTAGAGCATCACGTTGCCTAATTAGATCGCTCCGTTTGATTGAGCCTTGATCTCATATCACATCATTTATCATGCTTATGTGTACATTGCTAGATGCTTATGTGGTTTGTGGATAGTTTACATATACGTTTGCTCATACTTGGTTATGCACATTTTTATTAAATTAATCAACATAATTATTTCCTTCAAATGATTAAACAGGATTCACTCGCCAACCTTTGTTGACCCAAAAACCATTTTACACATGATACATGTGAACAGGTACGAAGAGAAGATTGGACATAGGATGAGCCCTAGTTAACAAGAAACGGATTGGTGCAATATACTTGTTATAAACATCGTCTTGTGTTTGTAATTGTTATGTGAATTATTTGTATTGTGAGACACTTGATATGAATTAATGAATATTTAAAACAAGAATAGCAAGTCATAAGCTCTCGAGTTAACCCAATCATGCCCTGATCACCTATTCCGCTGCAGGTCGGGGTGTGACAGTTTTAAACATATATGGGCAATGTTTTTGACATATAACTGAACATACAACATTAATAAACATGTTTTGACATATCGGACTCGTCATACGACTCATTCGACCATTCGAACCTGTAATTACACATACAACCCGTTAAAGTGGCGTAAACCATTTTAACATGTCGTAGTGGGTCAAAACACCTTTAGACACCTTCTAATCAGAATGTAAGAGGTATTATGAACCATATTACACGAGATCCTTCACTCGTTTAGTTAATAAATATCATTCTATCCGTTCTTCCGTTTAAGTCATGATATACACTAGTTGATAATTATCTGAATTATTAGGAAACAATTGAGCTTCGCTAAACATCATTAAGCAAGTCATCCACAATCCAAGTGAGTACATAGTTCCCCACTTTTTAGTTTCCAAATGTTTTTGGAGTGATTCATATGTGCTAATTATTTTCCACATTTACAAAACTTATTTACATATGATCTATATACACAACATGCTTACATCGTATGAAACTTAATGGTGCGTTGAACATGAAAATGATACATTAATTAACTTTGGCTAAGCCGACCGGTAGTATATTATGGTACCATAGGATTGACAACCTCATTCCTGCTTCCTAGGTCTATTTGGAAGTTTCCTTTAGGAATACAGAAATTGTGTAACACATTTGATAAACCTTTATTTTTAAGGATTTGTCCGACAATCAACAAGGCTTGAATGTATTCGCCGATAAACCACACTTCTTTTATACAAATAAGGCAAATTTTTTACATACAAAACAATACATTTTGTTTACACACCAAATAATAATTAAAATAAAGGGTTAATGGCATTAATCTGAAAGTACAGGATATCATAATCTTCAAGTCATTTGCGCTATGGTGAGTGATACAACAAGAACACTTATATATAGGAAGTACCAGCGGCGTATTCACCATGCTCTTATTGTATTACACTCATCTCTTTATTTTAATTCTATATTATAACACCACAAAACTTAACACATAATCACTCATACTTTGTTTCATGACATAAGTTGTGAGACCCCGACCACGGCGGAAACGTCCGAGAGTCTTGTCAAGAACTATTATTTCACAACACATGGCACATAAAGTTTTGTATAATTGAATTTAATTATTTACATTATCTTGGGAGCATGAAATAAAAAACATAAGAATTTTCTTTCAAATTTTAGTCACTAAGGCCCAAGTCCGCCCTAGGTGAAGCATGCTCAAAGTCAATCATTAGCTCCTGAAACATATGTGAAAATAAAACGTTAGCATAAAAATGCATGTGAGTAACATAGGTTTTTTGATTAAGATTTATGGCTTTGAAAGTTAAAAGAAATGTTCAACTATTACAAAAGTAGCCATGATCCTTTACAAAAATGTTTCTTTTATGAAATCATATGAAAATCAAATGATTTAAAAGAAATGATGTATGGTTAACTTAATAACCAAAATAACTCGTGCCTTGTATAAAATATGTCATGTCTTGTATTTTGTTTGAAGTGGTTTAGATAACGCTACTTTATGTAATATAATGAAAGCACTTATATATAGGAAGTACCAGCGGCGTGTCCACCATGCTTTTATCATATTACACACGTCTCGTCATTTAAATCACTTACCATGAGCCAATAATTGAGATGTCTTGTTTAAACCAATGTCACGTATAAACCAATGCCATTTACAAACCAAATGTCTTTTATAAACAAATGTCTATGTATAGACCAATGTCTTGTATAAACCAAATGTTATTTATAACAAATGTCTATGTATAAACCAATGTCTTGTATGGCAAACAAAAGTCTAAATTAAACTATAAAATAAATGTCTTGTATAAATAACCAAAATGTCTTCTCTTGTCAAAATGTATTGTATAAACAGGTGTTTTGAATAAACAAAGGTCTTGTTTAAGCAAAAACTCTTGTCTTATAAATCAATTGCTTTTATTGTATAGACATATATATATGGATTGTTGGCAAATACATTCAAGCCTTGTTGATTATTGGATAAACCTTTATAAAGACAAAGGTTTATCAAATGTTCATCGGTTTGTGTCATTCCCTAAAGTCACTTCCAAACAAACCTAGGAAGCAGGAGCGGGATTGTCAATCCTATGGTACCATTACATACTACCGGTCTGCGTGATCAATGTTAATGAATGTATCATTGTATATTCAACGCACCAATATGTCTTGAATAATGTAAGCATGTCATGAAAATGTTTTGAAATCATGTACTTTGCATACTAAGTCAATATACCAAGCAATAATGTCTTTGAGGGGGCTATGTACTCACTTGGGATTGCGTAAATGTCTTGTTCAAATGATCAAACAAAGTTCAAGGATTGAAGAGTTCAAGTGTTTCCTAATGTATCATAATACTTGTTCGTGTGTCGAGACTTCAATCGGGGGATTGGATAGAATGAGGTCTTATAAACCAAATGAGTTTTGGGACTCATATGATATCGTTTATACTACCATACATTCTAATTTGGAAGAGTTTCTAAGTGCTTTGACCCATTAGGACTTGTTAATATGGTTCACGCCACTTGAACGGGTCGCAAGCGTAACTATGGGTTTGGATGGTTAAATAAGTCCTATGATGAGTCTTAATGTCAAAACAAGTTTGATTATGTTATAATATCAGTTTAGATGTCAAAACTATGATCTTACATGTTTAAAACCATTTTATGAACCAAAAGGGTGTTTTCGGCATTTTAAAAGTACTTAAAATCGACTCATCATATAAGTAACCAAACTATATGACTATAAGGTATAACCTTAGAGGGTTATTCCCTAATTACTATGGTCATAAAAATGGGCTTGGTCGAATCCTAAGATAGACCAAACGGGTCAGATTCGAAAGTCAAAGCGGTAGTAAAACCGCTCGGCTTACGACTAAGAAATAAGCACTGAACTAGAAATGACGAGTTAGAAAAGTTTGAAAATCTCTAATAATGTTATAAAACTGATTTGGTGTCAAAACCTGTAGTTTTAGTACCCAAAAACGTTTTCGTCGTAAAATGCATTTTTATACATTTTTTTTACTTTAACTCGTAAAACTTTGACTCGTCATCTCACCTACTAAATGTGGTAATCAGAAGGTGCAATCGCAAGGGATTAATACCTTCATGATTATGATCACGTTGCACAGTTTAATTTTAACTTTGCCTTGACCAAAATGGTCAGAACCGAAAGTCAAACAGGAAGCCAAACTATTTAACGTTTAGCTCAAAATAGATGTAATAATGAAAGAACTAGGAATAGTACTTACTTGTGTTGAAGAACACTTTCAGAACTAAAGACAGGAGGCTTCCAAAGGCTGGAAAAAGCTCCAAGAAGGATAGAAAAAAGAGCTTCATACTTTGCTTTGAAGTGTTTTGAAGTGGTGTGAAAAAATACGGATGAATTAAAGGGTATTTATAGTGTTTTAGGATCAAGGAGGTGATGAAAAGTGTTACCAAGTGTGGATTAGTTTCCTAACATGTGTTAACACCAAATTAAGTGTGGCCAAACTTGGTGATGAAGCAAACTTGTTTTTTGACAATTTTGGCCCCTAGACTTGTATTGTCGTGTTTTGTCATTTTAACCCCTCTTAACCTAATATTTAGATTATATAAAGGCGTTAAGGCATGTATAACTTGGATTTTGTCACGAATGTCGTGGATGTTGGTTCGTTCGATTGTACGGTTTCACGTTTTGTAAATAAAGTATAAAACTTTATTGAACATAAAAATGACCGAATTTAGTGCAATGATTGACATTTTTGCATTCTTACCAATAAAATGCAAGATTTTTAGGAATAAAAATGTTTGGATTGTATAATGATTGATAAATATATATTCTCGCAAATAAAACACAAGATTTTATTAAATACAAAAATGTTCCGGAACTGTTCAATGACTAAAAATGTACAGATGTCGTATAAGTTGCACATAAACACATGTACTTGTTTCACAGATAACCGAGTTCATAGCACTGGTAGAGGTTGTGTAGCCGCACTAGGTGTAATCACAAAATGAAAGAAAATTACGAAAGTAGTGTAATTTTCAAGGAATAGAATCCTCAGAGTCGGTTTATAGATGTTTGTTACACATATGTGTAGTCACATTGAATTTGTAAATGAAATAGGAATAATAATATCATTACAAAATAACCGAGAAGTGTTCACGAATTTTGGATGACAAACAGAAAACATAAATGTTTATTAGTGCATTGACATCAGCATGAGCCTCGTTGTTGTAAAACTCGCTCCAAGGGTTGGGTTGTCATTTGCAAACCTAGGGCAATTATGTTTGAAGTGATTAGGATCACCACAATTGAAGCATGTTCCAAAGGGTAATGAGGAAAAACAAGTAACGCATGAGGAGGAGGTACAACAAGTTGAGCAGGGGTAGCTTAGTTTCGGATTGAGGTAACACGACAAGTGGCGGCTAAGTTGCCTAGAAGACCACAATTAGTGCACCGACGGCATGGAAAGTGAGCTTGGTGGTGATAGTTGCAATGGTTGCACAAAGGTGCTTTTCATCTATAAATTTTCCTAGCTGGTGGTGGGGCCACCGGGTTAGGAGCTCTTGATTATTTGAGGTTGGGTAATATTTGTAAAATTCTTTGAAACATTACGCTTCTTAGACTTTTTGGATGGTTCAACTTTTACTTCCTTTGGTGCCTTCAGAGTAGCCTCAACAATTTTCCTTTTCTTTCCTTGATGAATTTCCTTTCTTGACATGGGGGCTTGTTACGGTTGTAGATAGCTCAATGGCCCCACTGTGTATTACTGCCATTTGTTGAGCGATCATGGTAGCAAGTTTGGAATTTGGACATTGCTTTGGTTATTAGGTCCAGGAGGCATCCTTTGAACAAAATAGATGCAAGTGAAAAATAAACGAGTGAGATCCACAGGTAAATCATAAATTAAAAGGAATTTGGTAATGAAGTGAACAATTTGATTTGTATGAGTTCAAAAAATATATTGTTTTTCGATTTAGGAAAACAGGGTTGCAAATTTGTTTTGAAAGAAGGAATGCATGATAGATGAGTTTTTATATAAGTTTGGATGAGGAAATACAAACCAAGTTAATGGTTTGTGTGATTTATCAATCCTTCATCTTTTAAAAATTATTTTTAAGATAACTTATGTTTAGTTGAATCACTTTAATAGAGAAAATACGTACGTAAACGTACGAGAGTTCTTGATAACACAATAGAGACATAAAGAGTTGTGATGTGACATGTAATTCGTTCCAGAGGTTTTGAATAAAAACATATCACCAAAGGTAACAGAGCAAAATAACGACACAAGTGTCATAATGTTTTGAAAACGTTCGACTAATCAAGGTAGATGGGTTTTCATAATGTTTTGGGAAGACATGCTTTAGCCTATAAGTGGACATTCACCCAAGAGTTCGTAAGAGTGACTGGTCCGATTATGTGGATTTGAATGAACACTCTAGCCTTGGACAGAAAATTCGGAGTACAGGCATCCACCCTTCCGGATTGTATGTGTTCACATTATTAAAACCAATATTTCGACGAAATTTTTGGAAAATACTTTGAGATTTAAAGCCTAAGGATTTAAGATAAATCATTTTAAGGCTAGATGATTTGGAAGTTATAAAATAGTTATGGCAAGGATAAGGATGAGGATGGGGATTAGGATAGAGATCCTAAGATAACTCATGTTGCGGTCCCTATAAAGGTTATAATCTAGGTCAAAAGCATTCTAATAACCTAATTCTTTATAACCAGTGCTCTGATACTAATCTATAACACCCCGACCACGAATACAACTTGCAGCGGAAACGTCGGGGAGTCACGTTACAAATTGCTCGTAACACATGGTACTAAAGTTTCATTATATTATATTTCTTTTCAACCACAAAAGATTACAACTAATTGTTCTTAGATTAAAGTGAAGTAAGGCACGAGTCCATTACTACGTGTAACATACTTGAATAATCATCGCATATATTTGCACCTAAAATATATGTGAAAATAATGTCAACAATAAAGTTAGTGAGTAACATAGGTTTTATGGTCAAATTCATGGCTACAAATTTTTATTTAAACATGTTTAAACAACTACAAGAGTTGATATTATAAATAAATCTTTGTAGCCATGAATCTTGACAAAATCTGTGACATCTCGTAATTTCATGTTAACGCTGTTTACTCTCTCAGTTAAATCTTTACGATTTATACTCATAAACAAAATTATATTATACGTACATGCAATTATAACTTATAGGATTAACCTAAACTATAAGGATTAATCCCGCACATGCACTTAAAAGTTAACTAGGTTAACTTCCAACGCTAAATTTGAAAACTTGTAAACATGAGGGACTTGTTGGTCTAAACACACAAAGTTATTGAAATAACTTCCTACCCAAGTTTGAGATTTGGAAACATAAGGGACTAGTTTTGCATTTAATCAAACTAAAATTATAATTAGTTTAATAATCAACAAAACCCTAATCCGCCCCCTACTCTCATGATCGTCCATATCTCTCTCTCCCTCTCTCTTCTCTCTCTCTCTCTCTCTCTCTCTCTCTAGGCGACAAAAACAAGCAAGAAGCCCTCCTCTTTGTTGGTTTGATCTTCACTCCATCTCTAGGTAATCTATCTAAGGCTCATTTAAAGTTCTTGTTACACTTACATGATTCATGGTTGCGTTTTCTTGATCACATAATTTGGTTGTATACATTAAAATATCGTTTACAAGTACTAGGGTTGCTAGAAACATGTTCTTGATGTTTATGTTAATGGTTTTTGGAAGTCTAGTAACTATATGATTTAATATCCATGCTAGGGTTCGTGTATGCCATGATATTGATGATGGAACTTGATGTCAAACTGATATATATGATGTTATATAGGTTATATTTGCTGAAAACATGAAAAAAGAATCGTAAATATGTTTAAATGAAAGCTGACCTTAAACAGATTTTGTCTAGGTTTTTACAACCAAACTAGCATCGGCTGTAACATGATCAAAACTTAACAAAAGCATATAGTTCTTGAGTCTAAAATGTAACGCCTCGCTTGTTCGTACTTTCCTTAATAAGAAAGTATAATCGTATTTCTGTTTATGGAAACTTGTATTCGTATCATATTCGTAATTCTTTTCCAATCGTGTAATTCGAGACATTGATCGTAATTAAATTCATACTTGATACATACTTATTTTACATGCATTCAATTGTTAAATACTTGTTTACATACAAACCGATACTTGTTATACGTGTAAATACTCATACATACATACTCGATACCTAAACTATACTTACAAATACGTTACACACTTAAAAACATGCAAAAATATCAAGTTAGAGCATGAAATGAAGGAAACACTAAGTTCAGGGACTAAAAGTGACAAAAATCAAACAAATCAACGGATTAAGGCTGCTCGCGCCCCGCGATCGTCCCTTGTCTTGCCTCTCACGGCCCGCCAGAAGGCTTGATCCGCAGTTTGTTGTTTCAAGCTCATGGATTGGGCAAATGTGTGTTTCTTGCATTAATTACACCCACCTAACTCACCCCCTAACCTCAACTATAAATACCCACTCCTCCCACTCTCATTTCACACCTCAAAAATTCATATCTCTCTCTAAATTCAGAAAGTTCAAGACTTTCAAGTGAGTTCTAACTCACCTTTCCCTCCCTTCTTTACTCTTTCTTCCTTCTTAACACTTGGAACACCTCTAGGAGTGTTTCCATAGGTTTTCCACGGAAAACCAATATGGAACATCACCCATACTTGAGGTCCCAAGTGTAAGAAACTTTCGTTTTAATAGGGTTTTAACCCATAAGTGTTGTATCCTTCCAAGCTTGTTCTTGAAACAAGACTTGAGTTAGTAGTGTGCGATTACTTGGAAGCCTTGGCTATCCTACCTTCAATCCACCACCTCACTTGATGATTTTGATTATTTTACAACTTTTTTTTTCATTTAAACTTATTCATGACCAGCCTTGTTGTCCTTGTGACAACTTATGCATTGGTGAACAACACGAAAGAGGTTAAAGGAAGGTTATCCTCCTACCTCCATGCATGACTTCTATGAACTTCCATGATAATTATGATCTACTATTATGTATACTACGTAAATATATATATATATATATATATATATATATATACTCTAAACGAACCCTTGATGATAATCGAATGATTGTTCGTCATGGTACTAGGTTACATCACCTAAGTACTTAATTTCTCGTTACGATTCTAATGGGCATCTTATCCTATGAAAACACATCCACCTGAATGGGTATTATAGTGTCGAAAAGAGTATTAAGTATAGGTGATTATTTTCTCGTATACATACTTTGGTACATTTAAAATTCCCAATCCTCCGTTATCATCCGAATACTTACCAACCTACGTTTTCCTCATGTAGGATAACTCGGTGTTCCTCCAACTCTTCACATAAATTACCAAGCGGAAGCTTACAAAACTGTGAGTACACTTGACCCATTTCCCTTTTTACAGAATTTGGGTTGTAACATGTTAACTTACATAATACACAAATATACACACTCCATGCTTTATACACTCGATCCGTTATGCATGCTTATTGTTATGCTTAGGTTCATGCTAGATTCATACACGCTTCTTGTCATTAACTTAGCTAGCCCCAACTTAATATATATAGCGCAATAGGAGTAGCACACCGCCCGTCGGGGTATTGTTAAGCTTAAGCTGATTCTTATTCTTATTCTTAAATAGTCTCGTTACTTTGTGTGACGAGGGATACTTAATTCTTGTGGAAACTTGGTTTGATAATTAGTATTGCATGCTAGCTTACCATTTATACAATTGTCATGTGGATTTGAGCAAACTCTTTTACACTTATGTTATGTACTCAAACTTGTGTACTCGCCAATACTTTTGTTATTGAACTATACTTTTAACTGTTGCAGGTTAAAGATGTTGAATATGACGAAACTTAGTAGGGACGCCATAGAAACGCACCTAGAATGTTAGGCTTTCATGTTGTAATTTTGTTGACGTTGTTGTATTTTGATTTATGTTGTAATTGACAATTTCATATATGAAAGAACGAGTTTTGATTTTAATATTGTCGCAAATAGTGTTATGATGCCTTGAGCAATCAATTTCGTCTCACTCCAATGTTTCCACCATTGATTGGGGTGTGACATAAAACATGGTGAAATGAAACAGCTTTCAAACACAACTAAAATCATAATTTTTCGACAAGTTTAGGTATTTTAAAAGATTAAAACTGAAACACAGGTGCAAGCTGCATTTTTCTAAAGAAATTGCAGCCTATTATAGGAGTCATTATATGGTTTAGGATTTGAGGTAATATATGAAATTTGTACAAAAGATAGTTCTAGGAGGTCATCAAATCCTCCAACTTGAATTTCGTCAATCAGATCGACAGAGATTTTTCTATAAAATAAAACATAAATTGTCGACAGAATGTGACGAAATTGCCCTTTATATGTTATATGATTTTTGGCGATTTTTCTGTGAACAATTAGTCTTTGAGAAAATTACACAGCGCTTTTTGGACCTAATGATACGTCTCATAATTTATTTGTAATTTTTCTCTTTCGTTACTATTTTAAATAAATTCATGAAAACAGCTCAACAATGGATGTTGAGCTGAAACTACTGAAACATGATGTTTATGTGTATAAGTACAATTGCTTCTAGTATGAGGTGTTAGTTTTTACTTGACGTCTAATCGAATATCATTGAAGGTGTTACATTTTATGAGTTGTACACTAAGTGTAGACATGTATGCATATTGTCACACCCCAACCGATGGCGGAAACATCGGAGTGAGACGAAATAGATTGCTCATTGCTCACAACGCTAATAATGAAAATATTTAAATAAAGTCGAATTTCATTTCAGAAATAATTGTCAAATACAACATGGAAAAAAATACAACAATAACATAATACAACAAAATTGATACAACATCGTTAACCTAAACGTCTAAATGTGTGTATCTAAGTCCTTGTTATTTGATTTCATAGCATCCTCTTCACCAACCTGTTACATGTTTTAAAATACAATTCAATGCAAAAGCAAAGGCGAGTACACAAGTTTAAGCATAGCATACGTATACGAATAAAGTTTAAACAAATCCTCATGGCAACTATGATTTTACAAGAGCATATACAAGGCATGCAATACTACTAGTCAAACCCTTAACGCAATCATGATGTTTTAACATGGCCTCAAGTTTACACGACGGAGGGGGATGTGTTACTTCCTAAAGCGCTTATACATGTCAAACGAAGGCTTAAAACAAGTTAATGACTGAAGTATCACATACAGAATGTCCAAGATATAAGCATCACGTAAGCGTATCAAGTATTCCTGTGTATAGGATTGTTTGTGCATTTCATAAAGTTTAAGTGTTGTGGTTTTGGTATAAGTAAACATGTTACACCCAAAAGTGTTGTAAACAAAAGTGGGTCGAGTGTACTCACGGTTTTGCTAAGTCTTCAAACTTGACAAGTCCGTGAAGGTGGTTGGTGGATGGGATGAGCGCCGAGTTACCCTAAAAGAGGAAGACGTAGGCTGGTAAGTATACGAACGATAACAGGAGGTTAGGAATTTTTAAATACACCAAAGTATGTTATACGAGAAAATAATCATCTGGACTTAACACTCGTTTTTGACACTATAAGACCCATTCGGATTGATGTGTTTTCATGGGTTAGGTTACCCATTAGAATCGTAACGAGAGATTAAGTACTTAGGTGATGTAACCTAGTACCATAACGGACAATTTGATTACCATCAAGAGTTCAGTTAGCGAATATATACATATATTATATAGTATACGTAATAAGTAAATCATAAACATCATGTAATTTCATAGAAGTCATGCATGAGGTAGGAGGATAACCTTCCTTTTAAAACCTCGTTCGTTTAGTTTACCAATGCACAAGTCATCACAAAGACGTTAAGGATGGTCATGAGTAAGTTATAACATAAACGTAAAAGACAAAAGTAAACGAAAACATAAAGTGAGGTGGTGGATCGACAGTAGGATAGCCAAGGCTTCCAAGTGATCACACTCTACTAACTCAAGTCTTGTTTCAAGAACAAGCTTGGAAGGATACAACACTTGTGGGTAAAACCCTATTAAAATGAAACGATTCTTACACTTGGGACCTTAGACATGCTAAATGTTCCAAGTTGGTCTTCCATGGAAGACTTATGGAGACATTCCAAAGGTATTTCAAGTGGTAAGAAAGAAGAAAGATCAAAAGGAGAGAGGTGAGTTAGAACTCACTTTTGAAGCCTTGATCTTCTAGAGAAGAGAGAGCTCTTAGAGCTTAGAGAGAAGGGAAGAGATGATTTGAGGTGTGATTTGAGAGGAGATGGAGTGGGGTATTTATAGATGGGATGGGGAGGGTGAACGGATAAAACACAAAATTGGCCAATCCATGAGCTTGAAATCAACTTTTTCGGATTATGCCCCTCTCGTGGGCCGCGAGAGGGTGAAGGTGACTCGGTCGCGGGCCGCTAGCAGTCTGGCGGGCCGCGATAGATTAACAGGGGTTCGGTCGCGGGCCGCGAGGTGGGCTATTCCAGAAGCTCTTTGGTTTTTGTCACTTTTAGTCCCTTAACTTAGTTTATTTTACCAAATTTGCATTGTTTAAGCGTATATCACGTACAAGTGTCGAGTGTGAAAGCGCATAACAAGTATCGGTTATGTAATAAACGTTTGAATGCATGTGTAAGACAATATGTATCAAGTATAAGTTTCCTTATGATTCAAGTCTCGGATTACAAAGTTGGGAAAAGGAATACGAATACAAGTTTCAAAAATAGAAATACGATTACACTTTCTAATTAAAGAAGGTATGAAAAAGCGAGGCGTTACAGATATTATGTGGTTGTATACGTGTAGAATTTATTTGACTTATATGGATAGTAATTAACGACAAAATGGGCCATATCAAGACGTGGTTGACCACACTTAAAGCTAGTCACTAAATTCAAAGAAATCTCCACAACAGAAGAAGGCCTTTTGGAAAGGTTGGGGAGATTTCTGCACAAGACTTGCAGTCTAAACAAAAGAAGAAGAATTCAAAGAAATCTCCACAACAGAAGAAGGCCTTTGCAAACGACAAGTACAGACATCCAAATTCATCCTCGTCTGTAAGAAATGTGCAAGGATATCAAGCACAGAAGGGATCAGTTAGTCCTTCAAGGCCTGCACGAGCAAATCAAGCTGATCAGAATGCTTTACATGTGAAGAGACAAACGTGCTTCAATTACGGCATTCCTGGTCACATTGCTCGAAACTGTACACGTGGTCCCTATGTTCTGTGTCATGCTAAAAATCAGAAGGTTACACCAAAGAATAACAATCATTCCAAGCCGAGGAAGGTATCATCACCTAAGGCAATGAAGAATGTGAATTCCAAGGTTAAACCATCTAATGAGGATTGGAATGTTGCCAAAAACAAACGCAAGACTGTTCAGAAACAAAAATCTTTTTCTAAAATTTCTAAACCTAAACAGCCAAAGTTGCTCAATCAAAGGCAACAACCGCGTTTATTAAACCGAAACAGATTTGGAAACCTAAATCCAAAGCGGCAGCAACATCACCAATCCTTGAAACAAAAGGGGACTTGTGTCTTAAAGAAGTGTCTTATTTTGATGCTTCAGGGAAACCCAGGACCACGATGGCCTGGGTCCCACTGTCTTACTAATCTCTTTATTTTCTCAGGAACAACCAAGGAGGAGTTGTTGACAATCTCTGGAATGTTGGTAGCGGTTGTTCCAGGGACATGAAGGATAACATCTCACTGTTGCAAAAAGGTTAAATTTTTACGATTATGATGTTTCCTCTGGAGGAGGTGAGGTAAGAAAAGATCAGCAAAAAGGTACAAATTTAAATTTCGTGCGTTAATGTTGAAATTGATTAGTTTTTAATCTAATGAAGGAACGGTTAAGCAAAAACAATAAAAAATATTTTCCTTTTCCTTTTGTTAAAAACTTTGTGCATAGTTTTCTTTATTAGGTAAATTTGTGCATAAAGTATGATGCACAAATTTAGGGGGGAAGAGGGCGATATATGTATACATGTATAGTTTAAGGGGGAGAAAATTAGAAAAATACAAAAACATTATTTGAAAAACAAAAATAAAAAGTTATGGGAAATGAAATAAATATTCGTGATAAAGGGCGTGACTGACACATGTAAGGTGCTGTAGCTGAAAAGACTAGGATCTAATGTGATATGTCAATAGGCTTACGCTCAAAGTGATTAAAAGATACTAAGTGATATAAACATAATGAACTATGTATCTTGTGGGTAACATACCATCGGCATATGATTTCATGGTCTTAAATCTTGCATTGATAGATAGCCAACATCTCAGGCTTCGGGTCTTTATGCTGTTGAGTCATCCGGGAATATCTTGGCTGCCCTGCTTTTGCATCTAGATTATATGCAGACCTAGGCACAGTCAGGATATTCTTAAAAGAGCCAAAATAGGCTAAAACCTTAAAAGAAAGGAAATCTCATCATGAGAAAATTCCATAAATTTAAACATACCAAATAAGGTATTTGCCTAACTCTCGCCATATACTATTGGTCACTCTGCTGTACGGAAGTACTGACCTGTTCACCAATAGTCTGACGTTGTAAAGTTTAAAGGATGATCTCAGTATACTCACATGCTATGATGAATCGTTGTGCTTACCTTGATCGCGGGGGTATGTCATGGTATGGGACACATAGGTATTATAGTATACTACTACCTTAAGCATATCACGAAGTTGAAAAATGAAAGTTGAGTGTTAAAGTTTAAGTGGACAAACATATTGGCAATCACATAGACCAGTCTGAATAAGTTCGCACCGAAAAGTGTTCCTTGGTCTGCTTGAAAACGATTTTGATCCCATTGCAATTGCATAGTTGTAACTATTGAGTTAGTTTCTTTGTTTATTTGTCTTTCTGTTTATATTCTTATAATTTAAAAAATTAAAAAATAGAAAAAATAAAAAATCAAAAAATAGAGTGCTTTATTTGTTTTATAAAAAAATTATTAACCGTTCTTGAAGATTTGACTAATCATCAAAGGATGAAAGAAATTTGAATTTCGATCCGAGTACAAGTACTTGGATGTACCAAGTATTCATGTGGTACTCTCCCTGTTGCATAAGAATGTTTTGCTTATAAATTTCTGAGAATTGTACAGATCTTGATTTAGATCAAGAATTAGGGATTGCTGAAATTGAGATGCTGTTAGTTGCCGACAAAACATAAAGCATCGCAACAGCAAAGTGTACCTGAGTCAGAAGAATCAGATTCCACTCATCATCTGACTGTGATAGTACATTTGAAGAAGTACCTGTGAACCTGCTTGCTTGAAAGAAAAGAGCTGCTAAGATTCCTCCTCTCACAATCTTTTGACAAAGATGTTTCAAGCAAAGCTGATCAAGATCCTGATATGAAGCTAGCCACAACAGCCGAAGAAAATTACCCAGTGCTGAGAGTTCATCGAAGTATGAGGTCCTAAAAGTATGAGACTGACTTCCTCAACATTTACAGCATAGCGACAACCATAGATTCTGTTGAAGACGTTGCTGAATTTGCACTATGAAGACAATTTGATGCATCAGTTTAGGGGAGATTGTTAGGCCCTAGAACTGTGAGACTGAAGCATCAAATATATGTAACGGTCTATGGTAGTTAACTAGGTTTAACTAGGTTAGTTTGTATTAGGTTTGGACCTTGAATAGGTCATTTGGGCATGGGGTTATGCCTTACCCTAGGTATATAAGCTTAGCTTATTCATTTCTAGGGTTAAGCTTTTGTGATTTCTCTAGAGAGAGCCTCCATCTTGTACCAGACGGTTTTGCTTATTCAAGTAATAGAATCGTCTGCAAGGTGTTAAAGTGAATTCGTATTGTTCTTCATCATTTCGGTTTTTCTTGAAGATCATCAAGTTTGGATTCCGCCCATCCTTGGTGATTGTGTGATATCAGTGTTAGATCCGGATTATCGAGACTTACAGAAACATGCATTTATTACAAAATAAAATATTAATTAGAACTATTCATTCCTAAAACATTATCTGGTTCATACCTGGTTTGGATGAAAATAGATTGAATAGTTATAGTTGGTTTAACAAAAAAAATGTATTTTAGATAATACATGAGGTAAACCGACCAATAATTTATTAAAAAATGTAAACATCTTTATAAATAAAAGACACCTATAAGTGATATTACACTTTGAATGATATCATACAATATAATTTAATTCTTTAAACACATCTTTGTTTTCATTGGTAATCTTAATATTGATAAATTTACCTTGAATTTTAGTAAATTCCACCACATATGAATGAGAAACAAGCATTTCTTAGAAAATAAAAAAAATAATAAGTGTTATGTGTATATATGTTTTAGCTTTCACACTATATGATACGACTACAACTATTAAATTTATGTTAAAAAATATAAGAAGACACGCATAACTATTATAACATTTGGGTCATATAATACAATATAAATTAACTGTTTGAATACATCTTTTTCTATTCATTAGTAATCTTATTATTGCAAATTTAGCATGAATTTTAATGATTTGCACCATATATAGAGTACGAAACATGCATTTATTATAAAAAGAATGCATTTCTAACTAATTATCCATAAAGCATTGTTAAGTTCACAATTGGTTTGGACAAACATAGGCAAAATTGTTGGTTTCACAAAAAAAAAATTGTATTTTAGACAAACTATGGTGCAGTCTTGAGGTAACCTTCAAAACACATAAAGATGGATATCTAGATAATAAAACATGAGAAATAATTATTTTGTTGATATATTTGTATAATTATTAAATATGTCATGTGTTATATTTATATATGTTTTAGCTATTATATAATATAATATGATAAATATGATGAGACTCTAACTAACCTTATGTATGTTAAATATATATATATATATATATATATATAATAAAAATCTATCAAAACAAAGACATCAATAAACAATATATATTTTTATTTCATATCATAGAATATGATTTAACTCTTTGAACACATCTATTTGTATTCATTAGTAATCTTATTATTAGTAAATTTATCTTGAATTTAACTATTTGCATAGCATATGGTGTGAGAAATATACATTTATTAGAGAATAAAAAAATTAATTACAACTAAGTATTCCTAAAACAACGTCAGATTCACAATTGGTTTGGATGAGAATAGATAGACTAGTTGGTTTTGTGAAAAAAAAATGTATTTTAGATAGAACAGGGGAGTCCTGCGGTAATCTTCAAGACACATAAAGATAGATATCTAAATAATGAAACTTGCGAAAAAATACTTTTGTAATATACATGTATAATTATTAAATATGTCATGTGTGACTAAGTATTATGAGTATGTGTATTTTAGCTTTCATATTATATGATACAACTATCTCTAACCATTAAATCTACAATAAAAAAATTTTATATAAACACCTATATAAAAAATACGCTAATAACTAATATAACATTTAGTGTCATATCATACAATATAATTTAACTGTTTGAACATATCTTTTTCTATTCAATGGTAATCTTTTTTTTCAACGGTAAATTTGGATAATTTACGGACTACTGGAGTATCATCATGCCATTAGTGGAATTACCCTATCATATCCATCTCCACTAGGAATAGTCTATACACCAATTAAGCAGGAAACCCAGTAAATATAGGAAAACCCTCTTGTGAGAATCAAACCTAGGACCTATTGTTCCCCAAGTCTTATTTCACCCCCAAGATGCCATTAGGCTATAAAGCCATGACAAATTTACCAAGAATCTTAATATTTCAAATTTTCATGAATTTTAATGATTTGCAGCACATATGGAGTGAGAAACATGTATTTGTTAAAAAAAAAATTAATTACACTAATTATCCATAAAACATTGTTAGCTTCGCTATTGGTTTGGGTGAAAATAGACAAAATTGTTGGTTTCGCAAAAATAATTGTATTTTAGAAAAAAATAGGGTGCAATCCTGAGGTAACCTTTAAAACACATAAATATAGTTATTTGGATATTGAGAAATAATATTAGTTTTGTGATGTACTTGTACAATTATTAAATATGTCATGTGTGAAAAAGTAATATGTGCAAATATGTTTTAGCAACCATATAATACGGTGCACCCCTAACTAACTGTTAAATTTATGTTAAAATATATAAAAAACTTCTATTTAAAGAAAAGACATCTATTAAAACCACCAATAAAAGCATGGATCAAGCAAATCGTTTTCAAAAATACCACTATGCAAATTGTTTAACATAGGGTATAACCAATATTAAAACCACCAATAAAAGCATGGATCAAGCAAATCGTTTTCAAAAATACCACTATGCAAATTGTTTAACATAGGGTATAACCAACATTGCATAACAATGTTGATAAGTAGGAGTTAAATAATTTTTTAATGGTGTAAAAACTAAACATAAAAAACAAATGTTAGATCAACAAAAGAACATATGATTTTAAAAGCTAAAACATGACATCCTGATAAAAATAAAAAAATAATGAAGCATTCTCCACCCAAAGATAGTGAATCTTGAACACAATCAGAACATCGTTCGAAGGCATGCAACATCTGTTGAAGAAGAAGAAGAAATCTTTGTTTGATAGCCAATGACCTATTGAAGACAAAGCACTAATCATGAAGAACAAACATTTGTTATGGCTAAATAGATGTTTGATAGAACTCAACAACGGTTTGAAGAACATCGGTTTAATCAATGTAACAATGTTAGCTTACAACATATGTTTTATGTAATAAATCAGATGATAGATTCCCGCAGATGTGTGCTAACATATGATGAATAGTTTCTGTTAGGAATGTTAGACGTCACTATCAGGGTGACGTCATCTGATTGCAAATAGAGCATTCATGCTTGTATAAATAGATTATGTGTTAGAGATCTATTTCATCACTTATCATTCCTTTTGTACTAACACTAAATTGTGTGATCAGGCTGAGGGGAGTTTGTAAAATCATTTCTATAATTTTTAATCCTTTGATTATTAATACAAAACAGTTTTGATATAACTTTCCACTCTTTTATGCTCATATAATTCCGCATTTTCATTTATAACTTCATGTATACATTCATATTTGTACACCCAAAGCATATTAGTTAAACTCATATCCTATAATTGGTATCAGAGCTTGGTCATATTAAACTTGATTTCATAATCAGTTTAATATGCAAAGATCAACTCACAAAGAGATCCTGTCTATTCGTTATATCTGAAATCAGAGTTTAAAATGTAAAATTCAAAAAGTTTCTGTACATGCTTTGCTTTCACAAAAGATCAAAAGGTATTCCATAAAAAATCATGATCCCCATAACAATGGTTTTAGCAATAAGCCTCTGAAGCTTGTCAGATCTGAATATAATATCTAGCAACATCAGATGGCGCAGGTGTTATCTCAAAAGAACAAAGGATGTTGGAAGTCCATAATATTTGGACCACATATTCCAATTGTACCTAGTACCAAAAATTCGAATGTTTAGGAGCCAAAGAAACTAGAAAACTACTCAGGGCTAGATCTTCAAAAGTTTGAGATAGATGCTAAAGCATTCAATAATGTTGTAAAGTCTCTACCAAATGAGATATATGTTGAGCTATTACATTCTAGTAGTGCAAATGAGTTATGGGATGAGTGAAAAGAAAATTTCAGTAAAATAGAGGAAATTGTTGAGAACAACCAAGAAATTCTCAACAACAAGATGTTGAGAATGCATTTAAAACAATACAAACAACATTTTGTAAAAAGGTTAATGTAGAAGTTATAAAAATAATGATCCCTAAAATTTCACTGAATGTGATTATGCTATAATGGCTACCAAAATTGGAGCCTCTACATGCCTTGATAGTCTATAGCATGTTGACAGTGGAGGATCCAGACATATGACTGGATGCAAAGCTCTGCTATCAAACTTCTTTGCACATGGAAGAGGTGATATATGGCAATGATTTAAAACCTAAAGTGTTGGGTTCAGGAACTGTCCAAGCTGGTAAGCTAAAATTTGAAAATGTTAATCTTATTAATAACCTAAAATTCAATGTACTTACTGTTTCACAAATGAGTGATAAAGGTTATGACTCATTTTTTACCAAGAAAACTTGTAAAATTGTTGGACTAGAAGTAGTAAAGAAGATTGACAAAATTATAGCTGACAACACTTCACAACTTATTGCTCACAAATGTGGCAATGTATCTTTAGTGGACATGTTAAAAGATAACCCCATGAAAAATGTCTGCCTATTTTATGTTGCTTCAACAAAAGAAATAAAATTATGGCATAGAAGGTTGGGACATGTTAATTTACAAACAATTAACTCTCTGACAAAACAAAATCTTGTCAGAAGCTTACCTATCAAACAATTCAAGTGTGATGAACACTGTATTTTATACCTAAAAAGGGAAGCAACACAAACTTTCATACAAGCACATTGATGAGTCCAAAAAACCCATTGTTTACAAATGCTACATGTGGATTTGTTTGGCCCTATAAAAATCATGAGTTTAAGGAAAAAGAGATATTGTCTTGTTATAGTTGATGATTTTTCAAGGTTTACATGAACTTATTTTTTACATTCCAAATATGAGACTGCATGCACTTTGAAGAACTTTGTTATCAAAGTTGAAAAACAATATGATCTACTAGTAAAAGTCTTCAGGAGTGATAATGGGACAGAGTTTAGAAATCAATAACTTGATGAATTCTATGCATCAAAAGGAATAATGAGAGAACTAAGAATTCCAAGAACACAAAAACAGAATGGGGTAGTTGAAAGAATAAATAGAATCCTAATTAAGGCTGCAAGAACTATGGTTGCAGATTCTGGCATTCTTTTGTCCTTCTGGGCTGAGGCTGTGAATATTGCATGCTATGTTCGAAACAGAGTCTGGATTAACCCTAGTGATGATGCATTATGTCTTCTACCTACTTCATCGAGTCGTGTCGAGTTTGTAATAGGACGAATGTTAGATTATACTGTTTTTGGGTTGTAATGTACATCCGTGCGGATGTAGTCACATCTGCATGGATGGACACATCCGTACGGAAATAAGTTAGTTCGTACGAATGTGTTTAGTCCGCACGAAGGTACTTTTATGTGTATAAATAGCCATGTGGACTTCGGGTTAGATAGATTTTGCTGATCAGACGACAAAGCTCTGTTACTGTGTTTCAGGATTGTAAACATTGACGAATTAATGAAAACAGTGAAAAATTAAGTAATCTTGTATTGTCGCCTAACTAAATTGGATTTCACACAATTTGGACTTGGTTAATAGATATTACCTGAGCTATGCATATGGAAAACGGTTCTCACAATTGGTATCAAAGCTACAGTACCGATTTAATCGATCTAACAGTGGATTGAATCACCTACGCTCATGATTTATGGGTTTTAATGGGTTTATAGATGAAAAACATCAAATAAATGGTCAATTCACGGACAAAAAGTAAAATTGAAACATATGTTTGATCAATAATGAATTTCGACCTAGTGTGTGAAAAAATCATCATCTAATTTGAATAAATAAAGATTTTAGATCAATAAATGTGAATAGTGACGTTTCGAATCGACGATTAAGTTTCGTGGGCAGGAGGGTCACATCCATACGAAGGTACTACGTCCGCACGGACCTGCAACGTCTGCACGGAAGTAAACCTTATCCGTTCGAAAAATTGTGCTTCATCTGCACGAACTAGTCCTTCATCCGCATGAACCAGCCTATATCCTCACAGAAGACATTCATCCACACGAACCAGACCTCCTCCGCACGAACTAGCCACATTCGTTCCAAAATCAGTTATATATTCGCACGAAGGAGACATTCGCACGAATGAAGATTTTTCATCCATGCGAAAGAGTCAAAGTGCCTAAAAAGGATTTTTTTTATCGGGGGTGACGAGACTAGTGTCCAGAAAAAAATTGGTGACTGAAATTTTTTTCAAGTTTTTAACGTTAAATATGGGCTGCTCGGGGACACCCTCGGAGGCTTCAGAGAATAGATATGATGATGAGATCATAGAGTTTTGAATATAGTGGGGTAGTCATTAATACCTATGTAGAATGTTTATCATTGGTATAGTGACTATCAATGGGCCAACAAGAAAAATCCACATTGATGAAAAACGGACTTTTGACGAAACCAAAATGTCATATTTGAGTTTTTCAGTGAATTGAGTGCACTAAATTTTCCAAGTTTGAGGGAGAAATTCAGTGTTGAGTTTAAAGATGTCATAATTTGCAAAAATGAGGGGGAATAAAAATTTTATTAAAATATATTGAAATTCCGGCATTTTTGAAATTCAGACGTGCAACAGTATTCAGGTGGTTCCGACTTTAGATTGTCGGGGATACATAAGATCTGTATTTGTTAGTTCGTGGTCATAGGAAGTTCAGAGTCTTAGGGTTTGAGTCCCGAGTCTTCATTCAAGCCGGATAGCAGGATTACCGTTAGGACTCAGGAGATGTACTAATATTGTCGATACCTAAAACATATCACAACTTTGTGATATTCTAAAGTGTCAAAATGGTTAATCTTCAAGCAGATGAATTGTTTTTCGGACAAACCGTCAGGGAATATGATGTTTATCGATTAAGTTGTTGTCGGGACTAACAAAAAAGACTATATATCTGTTATTGTGACGAAAAGGAAGAATGTGAATTTGATCGTGGAAGAATGTTTCTAGATCTGAATGTGTTACTAGATGATTTGTTATCTGATGAAGATTTGCTGATTGTGGAAATTACTGTTTACACTGATCAATCATCAGAAGTGTGCTTAAAGGTGATTACGGAAAACAGGATTTCATATTTTCGTGAGTATTCACAAACTTGAAGTTTACTGGTGTGGTGATTCGAAGTTTCTATCATTTTCCGATTGGGGTTTTTGAAGATTAAAAAATTGATCTATAAGACGTAAATCAAAAACCGAACACGGATATGGTTAAAGTCGAAACGGAGAAGCTGCATTGATTAGTTTCAAGATTGGTGGTTATTCGTGAAGATTGTAGTTAAGCAAATCAGAGTATGTCGGGAACTATACAAACAAAGAACTAAAGTGTCATTCTAGGGGGAATCATTTCAGCGAGAATATGCCTAGCGCAAAATGCAAACCCAAATCATCTATCAAGGGGGAATGATCTGAAAATATCAAATGCTTGAATAAAGTTGCAGAATATTCAAACACGAGTCTCATATTTAAAGATTAAGATTTGACAGTGATGTACAAGGGGGAAACTGTTAGTGCATATTCTGTGTTTCCTCTACTGCGCGAATAGGCTAGATAGAGCGTTTGTTGAATATTGTATAGTTACAAGTTAGAAACGGACACATGAGACCTTAGAAGGACGAGAGCACATTCGTATGAATGTAACACGTCCGCACGGACGTAACACGTTCGTACGGATGTACACATCTGCACGAATGTGTACATCCTCACCAAACCACATGTATAAATAGTGTCGTGTGTTCATAGTTTGATAAGTTTTGGAGATCTTAGATGGGAAATGCTAGAGAATTTTTTTCTTGAACTTGTAAATGATGGATGCTCTTTCGGTATGAATGAAATCATTCGACTTATGACTATTATGACGGAAATTCTACCGAATCAGCTCTATCCTATCTAAACTTCCGTCTAAACCCGCTCAATCCGAACTTACAATTCACAAGTTAACCGATTTGAGAGAAATTGTTAAGTGCTAAAAGTTTGTCCAAAATTAACCTAGGGGTGTTGATTTGCACAACACTTGCTATGGGAAAGGTATAATACATTGCAATTTAGACTAAAATTGACAAAAGGGGGCCTTAAAGAACAAAATCTTAGATATGTGAACATTTGTCATTCAAAAGAAAAAATTGAACACACAATAAAGCTTATCGGCATTTTCTGTAACGTTCAGTATTTTTTTTCAACTACCTTTGATCATTTATCAATAAAGGGACTCTAAATTTTATATTACTCTTGTTATTTTATTTTAAATAGGTATACATTAAATAAATATTTGAAAAAAAATAGTAACAATTTAGTTTTTATAAATGGTGTTTAACAACTAATTATTTTATAAAATACAAAATACTTTTTACGCATTAATATATATATATTATATATATATATATATTGGAGAGTTCAAATGAGAAGAAAAATTTTGTAAGAATAAAAAGAATAACTTTTAAACCAATAGAAATTCTTCATTTACTTCATTTAATATGTGTATTTAATATTATAAAAAAGAGCATATAAGTAAATCTATAATTGTCATTAATTAGCTAATTAATTAAACTTTTAACTTATTTTTTTAATATACTTTTTCAAGATAAAATAATTTACGGTGAAAGACAATTTTCGACATGTGTAGGATAAATTTTGAAATGTGTAGGGTAAATTTACATGTGTGTAGGGTAAATTCCGATAAGTATAAGATATATGTAGGATAAATTTTAAAATGTGTAGAATTAAATGTTTTTATTTTATTAATAAGAGATAACATAATTATTGAGAAGAGTTATATACTATTTAATGTTTTACAAATATGTTCTTTCTTCTTTTTCTTCTCGTATTAAATTATTCTCAAATAAACCTTCACAGTATAAAAAACAATGTGTGTTGTTTCTTTGCCATCAAAGGAAAGGAAAGGAAAGCATGAAATATTTTTGTAAATAGGGACCATTTGTGTTGAAACATTAAAACTTAAGAAAAGAAATTAAACAAAAGCCACCCCGCTTTATCTGTTATCATCTCCGGCAAGTTCCCTGGATTCCGGTAAACCGAAAACTCAATAATCCGATTCTTCCTGTTTTGCGATCTCGCTTACTCACCGGAATTCCAAAACTCCGACCATTCTTAATATGACCAATCCGAGCTCTCTCAGGTGCGTTCTTGTATGAGTTCTGTTCGTTAAAATTTAACGGTATATTAAAAGCACTAAACTAATTTAAATTTTTGGGTAGTTTGGTGTTTTGATCGGGGAAGATGACAAAGTGCAGTGTATCTTTAAATAATATTTGATTTCTTAAAATTTTCAAATAGTGAGCTTGTCTTACCGGTCAGTGATTCCACATTAAGATTTTGGACCGTTGAATACCCGGATTCTAGTCTCCTGTTCGTTTTTTTAAACTCAATTTTCAATCTAAATTTTAATTACAAATTACGTTTAATATCATTTAAAAAACTGTTTTTATTAAAGTCAGTTGTTAATCTAAATTTTAATTATAAATTACATTTAACATCATTTAAAAACTGTTTGCTTAATAAAGCTAAACGTTAACATAAAAATAATTATTTATTTATTTAATTATTTAATATTCTTATAAATTCCCCAACTTAATCCAAAATTCTCGAAATCCCATATTAGACTTAAATACAAGTATGTGTATTAAACAATATTCCATATATTTTAATAGGATAACTCTTTGAGTTTTCTCACATCTTCACTACAACAAGCTTCTTTGTGCGTTGTTTACGAACCCAGTGAGTTTACATAGCCATTTTCTTCAAACTTTTGGGTGAAACATGTTACTTGAACTTTTCAATTACTTATGTCATACTTGTATCTTTATTGTGTTAAATGATGCTTTAGGAGCTAACATTAGATACATAGTACAATCATTAACTTCGTAAAAGCTAATTGTAGAGATTATAGTGCTATAGGTCTGACAAACTCATCCCAATTGTTTTCCGAGGATGATTGAAACAACATACATACAAACTTTTGGTTTTCAAATTCATTCAGTCACTAGGTTTGATTGTACACACCATTTGTTCCAAGGTGTTAGTTTTCACAAGATGGTTTTAGATAAACTTGACATGATACTTACTTACTTATTTTCGCAAACCTATGTATGCTCACCAATTTCTTTGTACTTGACCCATTATTTTCAACATGTTTCAGGTAATAGAGTTTGTTGATGCTTACAAGATTTACTACTCACATAGGAAGCTTATCAGGACTTAGATAAATTTAATACGGACACATTGTGTTACTTGTTTTTTTTTTATGTATTTAATGTTCCAAATTAATTAATAAATATTTAAATTTTAGTTCCATGTGCGTTTAAGCAATCTACCAAGTGATGCCCCGATGTTTCCGCCATCGGTCGTGGTGTTACACTTTCAGGTCATAATACAACATTCAATTTGTTCAAAACATGTAAAAATCAAAAGAATTGAAAATTGAATTTGAAATTGATGAAGTTACATCCATACAGAAGTAACTCATTCGCACGAATGGAGTTATATCTGCACGGAAGTAAACGTGTTTTGGTAAAAATTCTTTACCTTTGCACGAATGTAAGTTGTTTGTATATTTTGATGTACTTTCGTACGAAGGAACACATTCGTTCAAAGCATCATTGGCACCAAATTTGAAATTTTTTAAATATTTCTGAGTCTTGAATTTGTCGTGTTTCAAGCTAAATCAACGAACTTTGATCCAAAACATAACAGTGTTGTTTAATAGATGAGAAATTATCAAAGATGGAACCTTTCAAGCCGATTCTGGAATTCATAGATCGTGTTCGGATAAAGAAAGTGTTAACTGATCAACACAAGGCGTATAGATCACATGTAGAGCATTTCTAGAAACATGCAAAGTTTGTTGTTGATCCTCCAGCTATTCATTCTTTTGCTAAAGTTGGTAATGAAGACATAGAGGTGGTTATTACTGAAGATCAAATTAGGAGTGTATTGGATTTTGGAGACGCAACTGGATCTCCTACTGGATATCCAGAACGAATGGTTAAAGGATGTTTCTATTGATTGGGATACACTGGGCACATTAACGAGATGTTGTTTTTTCAAAAGCAAACGTTTCAAGGCCTTATAAGTTCTTTATGCATTCAGTTATTCATGCTATGGGGCACAGGAAGTAAGGATATGATGTTGCAGTTGACTATTTGATGTGTATGGCTTTAACTTTAAACTTACCTTACAGCTTTTCAATTTTCGAGCAGATGAAGACGAACATAGTTCAAGAAAGATTTTACAGTATCGAAGGCTTGTATATATGCTACTGGATGATCTTATTTCGAATCTTGCCAAAGATGAATCTGACTTGCTGCCATTGGAACACATGATGAATTTATCACTAGATCTCATTCAACAGTACAAGATCAACCAGAAAAGGATATTCCTCAATTCAAGCGATTTTTTGATTGTCTTAAAGACAAAGATTATATTGCTCCACCGAAAGGAAAATAGAGAAAAGATGAAAGCAACTCCGACAATGAAGAGAAAAAATTGGAAGGGTTTGTTGTGAAGAGATGCAAATGGTTTGAAAAGGAAGATGGAAAGAAAAGATGTGCAATGAAGCTGACAGCGCCAAAGAAGACGACAAGAAAGAGAACTCCAAAGACAATGCTGCGTGACGAGAGTAGTGAAGAAGAGAATGTGAATGTGAACATAGATGATGAAGTTATCTCTGCTACTTCTGATAGAGATAAAGCTGAAAATAATACTACTGAAATTGTTGATGACATAGAAAAGGAAGCGTTTGAGGGTGGATTAGGGAAAAAGGTGACGATGAGACAGAAAGCGAAGAAATAGATGTTTATAATGTAAAAAAATATTACAAATCTCATGATCCTCGAGCAATGGCTGAAATGAGGGCAGCTAGATCAAAGAAAAGGCGTTCTAAAGATAGCAATGATGATACATATGTGCCTTCTGATCGAGAAACAATCAAGAAAACGACTAAGAGGCAAAAGAGTAAAGTTGTAGATGTTAGTAAGAAAAAGACAGGGTTTCCGTTGACAAAGAAAGCACGTAAGAGAATTGAAAAGCCAGTGAAAGAAACAATAACTACCAGAGCTGATCTAGTAGTTACTGAGTAAAGTGCATCATCTGTGGAAGCTGAGATTGAACATGTGATTCCTATTCAAACTAAAACAGCGTCACAGCAAGCTCTATACACCAATTCCATCAATTCACCACAACCTGAAGCACAGCCTCGAGTACAACCTCAAGCAGAACCTCAATCTTCTCAAAGACGACAATCTCATCCAATTGGTCCTTCTTTTAGAGTCAGTGGATATATATGAGAAGAACAACCATTTCCGAACATAGATACAAGGGATTTTAATTTCTTGCATGATCCAAATGATGAAAAAATAAAGTAGATGGAAAGCATAATCAAGCATCCGAAAAGTGAGCATAAACATATGGAAGTTGTAATTGCTAGTCTGGTTTCGCGGAACGAACAACTAAGGAAGATACTGAGTGAGCTGGAAGCTGATAAGAAGTTAAAAGATCGAAGCTTGATGTTCTATACAAAGTGTTAGAAAAAAGAATGGGGATTGATTTCGAAGCTGAATTTAATTAGACAGAGATAGATGAAGCTAAGGCAAGAGCCGCTTAGAGAGCAAGCAAAGCTGCTGTAGAAACAGAGGGTGCAAGTACTAACAAGCGCAAGGGAAAAGTTAATGCTATTGTAGAGATTATATATGAGCTTGAGAAAGAGAAAGAACTTGAAACTGAAAAGATAGATATCACAAATTCATTCTTATTAGTGGAGTACGAGGTGTACCATATGAGAAAGAAAAAGAGAAAGAAGATGATGATAAAGAGGATGACGAAGATTTGGTTATTGAAGGTTCTGATCATGATAGTGAAGGAAAAGATGATGATGAAGATGATGATAACCAAGGTGGTACTGGTTTGATATTATATGAAGCTAAATCTTCTGAAGCTGATAATCAGAATGAGTATATGAATGATGCTGAAACCAAGAAGACGATGTTGATATTGAGGGGGAGTATGATACGGTTAATGATGATGATACTCTAGGAATCCTCACAGACATTATTCCTTTAACGGCAGTTCCTGTAAGTAACAAATGAACTATCTATTTCTAGATCACGACGTTGAAGAAGGTGAATACGTTCATCACTATTCAAAAGAAGAGATTGATCAGATGTTCCGTATCGATGAAAACTCATTCGAGTTTGACTTTGAAGAAGAGCTTAATAATATTAATATTGCAAAGCCTGAAGATTATGTGTTCAAATATATTCCAGAGGCTGATAATTATAACAATGTTGTCATGGAAGATGATGCAGACGATGAGATTGCAAAATATTATGTTGATGGAACTGATAATTTCCCAACATTCCAAGAAATGTTTTATGAAGACACACATGAATTGCTGAAAATAAAAATTGAAGAAACTATTATAGATGGTGAATCCCCAATGGTTGATAGAAATGAGATTAGAGAAGCCATGAAAGCTTGGTTCAAAGCCATACCTAAAGAAAAAAAGATTAGAAGACCATTGGCGTTCTTTTCAAGACACCCTGATGTTTCACTGGGGGATATCATAAGTTGGGGATGGATACCGGAATTAAATGTTAGGGGGAATAAAAAGAAAAATCAGAGTTCAATATTTCCAATATTTACAAGATATGAAGTCTCTGTTGTGGTGTGACGTGCAGGAGTTGTGTCAAACTAAATTGATTAACTTCCAAATGAAACCGGGTGATCAAAAGCTATGGAAAGTTATTAGATATGACGCACATAACAATTCCCAACTTGGAAGCCATACTATCCTAAAAGATTAACAAAGATTGATCTGGTAACAAAACTACCTGACGTGACATTGATTGTGAAACGTCCTCGAGCTATGAAACATATGCCTTTAATGAAGATTGAATAAGATTTTCAAAAGGACTTCAGATGGTGGGAATATGATAAAGAGACTAGTGAAGCAATAATTCTGTTAAAGACTGAAGGATTGTGGAGAGCGATGAGGATTCTAGATCCTATGTGGCTAGTGAATTTATCAGAGAAAATGTTGAGTGTTTGTACTACAACAAGATTGTTCATCACGTACAGGATGTTGTACAGGCTATGAAGTATGAAAATGTCATCAAAGTCTGCTACGCTTACAAGATTAATTCGGGAAAAATGTGGAACTCAAAGTGTAGAGAGATCGAACGAAAGAGTTTATGAGGGAAGTTCGTAAAGAAGAACAGATTAAAGATCGAATGAAGAAGGCATCGATTAGTAGATATCACTTTATGAAGCATGTGCCTCCAACTGATCAACACCAATGACTTAATTTGAGCTTAAACGTCAAAGAGTAAAGAAGTATTTCTTCAGCAGATAGTTTTTGAAGTTACTGAAGTTTTGAAGAGCGATCGAGACTACGGCAACATCCAAGGGTGAGTTTGTTGATGCACTATGTCTCTTACCTACGTCGTCGAGTCATGTCGAGTCTGTAATAGGACGAATGTTAGATTATACTGTTTTTGGGTTGTAATGTACATTCGTACATAAGTAAGTTAGTTTGTACGAACGTGTTTAGTCCGCACGAAGGTACTTTCATGTGTATAAATAGTCGTGTGGACTTAGGGTTAGATAGATTTTGCTGATCAGATGGCAAATCTCTGTCAGCGTGTTTTCAGGATTGTAAATGTTAACAAATTAATGAAAACAGTGGAAAATTAAATAATCTTGTATTGTCACCTAACTAAATTGGATTCCGCACAATTTGGACTAGGTTAACAGATATTACCTGAGCTATTCATATGAAAACGGTCCTCACACCTAGGCATCAAAAGACTGCCTATGAAATTATGTTTAATATCAACCACTAAACTCGTAGAGAATGCCTTTTTAGCTTTCTTAAATCTTCTAGCTTAAAGTTAACAAGCCACACAGGATCCAAAATCCTAATGATTTCATTTGTGACTTTCTTCATGGTAATCACTACTTCACCCATCTTACCATCAACGTACCAATACTTGATTCCTACCAAGTTATCTAGGTTAAACTGCCGCATCGGAATCTTCCTTACGCATCTAGCTGGCCTGTACACCATCTTGCGGATGCGCTTTCCCGTAAACTTATCTCTACTTTTCACACATTTACCAACGGCTGGTGGTATTAGTGGTTGGATTGTTCAAATCTAGCTGAGCTAATGATATAGATCATGTGTAGGAAGGGTCTTTAGATTTCTTGCATGGGCCTTGAAGTATTGCACTTTGTCTGTTCTCTTTATCATTATCTACCTATGTCACTCATCGAAGTCCCAACTTCTTATCTGCCCAGAATATTCACCTCTTGTGTTGATGTATCTTTTCTTCTACGTAAGATCAGGTGGAGGCGCCTTTAGCCACTTGTGTAAAACCTTTATGGCTTCCTCTGGGACCTCTTCAGGGTTGGAAACTTCTTCACCAGGTTTATCGGTGAAAATATGTTCTCGGAATTCTTTGAAGTCGACATCGTCAGATTCAAGTACACCGAAGTTTTCCATTGTGTATATAATATCTTCTCCCTTTCCGATCTCCACATGGTCTATATTAGCAATGACATCATCGTCAGACTTCCAATCCTCTATAATCCCTTCAACCATGTCATCCTTATCAAGATCGTGATTTGTCAAATAATGCTCAACAGTTGTATCTTCATCGCCCGATTCATTAGACAAACTCGACAAACTAGCTTCATCCTGAACTTGACTTTTTTTCCTTTATCCCCACTAGCTACATTGTTGGACTCCCCCTCAACTGCAGCAACGGTTGCAGGTTCCGTACCTTGTGTGCTACTTGGCTGCTCCCTTTACTGTGAAGTGTTAGGATCCTTTTCATCGTCGAGGTCATCTTGAATCTTTTTAAGTTCAACAAGTTTGCATAGAGCTTGAACTTGAAGTTGCCTGTTGCCGTTACTCTCCCCTGAGTAGCAAATAGCTCCACAAATTCAGTAACTATTCTTCGAACCTGTTGATTGGCAACAACAAGTTCTTGATGTCTTGCAGAAGAAGCGGCATCGTGCTTAATGAGAATCGACAACTAGTGAGCTTGATGATTTAATGATGCAGTCATTACAATAAGATGCATTTCATGAGCTTCAGACTTCTTCCATAGCTCAGCAATGGTTTTCTGTTGTGCTTTGATGAGATCTTGATTTGCATGAATTGTCTTTATCTGTTCAGCCAGGAAATTGTGAACTTTTGCAAACTTATTGTGCACATAGACAGGAAAGGTTAGACGTTCAATATTGTTAGGCTCAACAGCAGTACGAGGTCTTCGTGGCATTGTTGTAGGTCTCGGACCTTCAGGTTGTGGTTTTGGCATTCTTGGACCAACAACAATTTTAGGGCGCACACCATAAGGTCTTTTGTGCAACCGGTTTCTTCAACCTAGGGTCGGGCAGTTTCTGACCTCTATGACGCACAAAGCTTTGAGGAGAACCTGGCGACATTCCAACAAACACTTGGGGGAAAGAAGTCGTGCTAACTCCATACGAGGTAGCAAGCAAATTTCTAGAGGCCGGTAAAGCAGGGAATGAGCTGAACAATTAGGTAGTCAGAATAGTAGAAGTAATCATAGGAGGAGTAGCACTTACCATAGGGTGTGCTGACTGACAACACTGGTAACAGAAACAGATTCCACTGAAGTTGGGACATGAATAGCAGCGGTGATGGGAGAAGTGGAAACTCCACCAGAGACAACAGTAATTACCGTAGTTTTAGAAGTTATTCCAGACACACAACTTCTACACTTAAGGTTGTAGGTCTGGTTTGCGGATCGATGTTAACATTTCCAGAGATATCTAATCCTAAGTCAGATATGCAGAATCCATCTGAAATAGATAGAAACACAAGATTTCACAATTTTCAATGTTTTCTATTAACTTCACGGTCCAAGTACAATCTGACGGCGCTTCGCCTCCTGGTTGACCAAAACGTTACAAGTCACTCAGCTCGTACATCTATATATAGATATTTTACTTTGTACGAACTTAAAGTGACTACCCTTGTACGGAGTAAGCTTTACCTTCGTACGAAGGTGACCTATACACACAAAATCTAGACATTATAGCTCCTACGTAGGCAACAGACATATGCATCAACAGTCTTCCCCTTGGATGTTGTCGCAATCTGGATCTTCAATCTTGATCTATCTTCCAGAGTTCTTCAAAACTTGTAGTCGAGATTTCTTAGCTATGGACATATGCACCAAGAAACTCCCCATTGGACATAGCTCAGATATCTCAAATACACAGTTTTAACCTGTTCTGGATATATCTTCATAATCACAATCTTCCCCTAAAATCATACTTTGAATCTTTAAGATTTGACTTGAATGTACACAATCAAATTTCCTTACACAAACAATTTCTAAACAATCTCGTTTTTTCCGGAACACATTCAACATTATTTAATTATAATGGAAGATATGTGATTGAATGCAAAAATGTAAACTTTCTATAATGTAATATTTACAGTTTGTATTTTTGAGAGACATATCAGCTACACCGTTGTTCTAGATAAAACACTTAGTTTAAACAATTCACATGGATTATCGTTAAACTCAATCTAAAAACTTTCGTAATGCTTACCAATACGTTAATGTACATTAATTTGCACTAAGTTCTTATGGACCCCAGGATCTCAGCATATCCTCTCATTATGTAATACACTAACTCAAATAATGCCTTTAAACTTTCATTAACTGTGATTTATGTGAAAATAACGTAGAATGTTTAAACATTAACAATCAGGTCGATCTTTCGATACGCATAGAAAGTACAATGTTTAAACAAAATAAGAAATAAAAACAAGTTGAAATTGTTTAGATCTTAACCACCAGTTCGATATTCTCATATACACAGAGGTGATCCAAGATATAAACGAAACACCCAGTAAAATAAAGCAGAACGTTTAGGCACTAACATCCAGTTCAATATTTTTGTATACGCAGAGGATGTCCAATGCTTAAAAAATAAAGAAATAAAAAAATGTTAAGTTTTTTGAAAATGAAAAACACAATCATAGTGACTTTTTCAGTAGGTTTTTATTCTTTTCAGCATTTAGCGATTACCAAGTAGGTACACAGTCACGAAGGACAAAACTAAGTACTATGCTTTCAACCGTGTTCCCCACTAGAACTAGGTTTTTATCTATTTATGTATTTATCGTTTTTGCAAAACTACTAGTCTAGCTGAGCCTACCGAAACATCTTTAGTGAGATTGTTTAATCATTTTAAACAATACATATCTTTAGCATGCACTAATAGTCCACTGAAGTACTATCATTTCCTCTTTTTGCACAAGTAATCTCATTTCTTATTTTTCATTTTTCAATGTTTTGACATTTTGAGATTTTCTTTTGTTTTTGTCTTTTTGAAAATTCTATCTAATATGATTTTGAAATGATGTTTTTCAATTTTACTTGATTTTGACAATTTTGAAATTTTTTCTCCCCCTGAAATTGAAAACATCTTTCCGAAATCGAAAACAAAAATCTTCCATTTTAACCGTTTAACGAATTTTTACGAATGTGAACGTGAGACTATCATTTTGTTTGTGTGGAATTCAAAAACTTTAATCTCTATCTCATTATCCGTCTCTTCAAACTCTGCACGAACAACCACTGATTTTGAATAGACGTTTGCTTGAAGCCTGGTTATCCTGCACATGCAAATGAACTTTAATCAGTTTTGAATTGGAACCCAATCCATAAAGGATTTAGGTTGACCAAATTCATCTACACATGAAACCACCGTCCATTGACAATCTCTTTTATCATCAAACAGTTTGATAGATATTTCATCTGAAAATCTAACTTGATTTTTAGCAATTTTTTTATGAATTACTTTCTTTTCCACTGTTCTCTTTTTGTCCTTGAGTTGTATTTGATGAATTCGTTTTACTTGACTCATCATCACTCTTTAAAGAGTAAAACGATTCTTCAAAACTATTATCTGAATCATTTGTAGTATCGAAGGACAAAATTTTCTTCAAATATTCTCTAACTTTCTTTCTCTTTTTCCTCAATCTATCTTTCTGCCCTTGTAATAGCTTGACCTTTTGTTCGTTGGGCTTTTCTTCTGTTTTTCAGTTTTCTTCTTCTCTTTATCATTTTTCTTAATTTTTTTGTGAGATTTATCCAACGATTCTCTCTTTGATCTCATTGGACAATCTCTGGCAATATGACCTTTGATTTGGCAGTTATAGCATCTTCTCATATCAAACCTCTGCTTTAAATAATTTATAGCAATGTGTCCACTGATTCCATAGTTGAAACACACCCTGTTATCGCACCACTCCTATCTATCAAGCCATACACTCAAATCATAACACTCGTTTGATGTGTTATTGTTTTCATTTCATTTTCTTCTGAAAATTTGATTTTCTTTTGAGCACTGAGGTCAATCCTACACCACTTATTGTCAAATTTTTGTGATTTTTCATTTTCAAATTTTTGTAAATTTTATAATGATTGGATGATTGAACTGATGATCATTTATTGTTATTTTGAAATTTTTTAGAATTTTTAGAACTTTGTTTTTGCTTTTGTTTTTGTTCCCCATTCTTCTTAGAAGGTTTTTGCGTTGAACATTCACCTTTTTTTGAAAGGTCAGTGGCTTGGATCTGATAGAGTCTGATCTAATTAAGCTAGTCCATAATGCGCGGAATCCGTTTTAGATTAGGTGATATGTTTAACAAGATTACAATTCATTTAATTTTTTGTTTTCATTCAATAGTTCAACGTGTACAAGATCCTGAAAACACTTGGACAGAGCTTCGCCGTCCGGACTACACAATCCTTTACTGACTCAAGATCTAAGCACACATATATATAGACTTTGCACTTCGTACGAAGGTAAGTTCTTCACTTCGTAAACATACAAACATATGTAATCTAACATTTCATTCCTATTACAGACTCAATGTTATTCGATAACGTAGGTGACAAACATATGCATTAACAATCTCCCCCTTGGATGTTGTCGCAATCATCGAATTGTCTTTAAGCTTTGTCTTTAATCATCTTCAAATCTCTTCAATTCTTTAATAACTTTAACTTTCTTGTTCAGCATATATCATCAACAGTCTCTCCTTTACTTTGAGCTAGTATTGTAGACGTTAATAATCAACATGCTCCCCCTTTCTTTGAACTTCTTTCTCTTTAATCAACATTTCAATCTTGCTCCCCTTTTCTATCAACTTTCTATTCAAATTACTAAACGCACAAATAAATATTTCAGATTCAAACTTTGAATTTTTTATCACAAACATCTCAAATTTTAAACACGTTATTAGTTTAAACCTTTCAGTTAATCAAGTCCAAATTAACGACCCTGATTATCTGATTTATCTACCAATTAGTGACCTTGGTTAATCATTTTTGTAAACAAACTGATGTATTTATCAATATTAAGTTTCAAATTAATGAACTTTTATATTTTAAGAACAAACTTTCAATTTCCAATTTTAAATCAGCAGATTTAAACTTTGAAAATCAGCTTTCTAACATCGGAGGTTAAAACTAAGGTGAACATAAAATCTTTTTTCGTTTATAAAATGAAATAACTATGTATCAGACATATTTTTATGAGTTTTTGTCAGAGGATCAAATCATATTTTGATATGTATCACTAGTACCGTTGATCTTGAAAACTTTATGTTCTAAACACGTTCACTTAGATTGTCAGTATATTTGTCTAATTAAATCTCTACACATTTCTCAATTGCTCTGAGATACGGTAATTAGATGTCTTAGAACTTGACTTAAAAGTTTTTCCCACCTCAGAATATACTCCCGTATCAAGATTCCCTAGATTTCATCTTACAGGTGAATATATCTAACTAATATCTATATCTGGGTTGTGCGAGACCTTGAGAGTTCAGGTTAGTACCACCGTACAGACAAAGAGATTAAGGCTCGACTTAAAAGTGGTGTTCCATAATTTGGAATCTTTTAAACTTCAATTGTTAGATCTTTCAATACTTTCAATTTGATGCAGCTTTGGGTTTTTAGAGCAAAAGTATTCTACAAGTTCTAGGCCATTGCTGACGTAAAATCAGAAGAACTTGTATAATACCCCAGATATCAAATATCTATAAAGACCTAGTATCTCAGAATCCGACAATCTCTCAAATGAAACTTCGGTGTACTAAGACGATATTTCCGAGAGATGTTAACCCACTAATTAAGAAGTTTTTCTTTATGTTTATGTCTAAGAAACAATCTACTGAATGTGCGAAGCCTACTAGCACATCATCAGTGAGACCTGTTATAAACATTTTGACACTTCATTTCCTTAGCATACTGTATAGTCCACTTATTTACTATCATTTCCTCTTTTTACACAAAAACTCTTTTATCTTTTTCATGTTTTTGTCATTTTTGCATTTTAATATGTTTTTGTATTTTCTCAAAAAAAATTCTTCTCCTAAAGTTCAAAAACATATTTTGTATTTTGTTTTTAAAGAAAAACATTGACTGGCCGATTAGAATCACTTCAATTTGCCATACATTACTACTTCACATTTTTTTCTTTTAACCTTTCTCCCACTCATAATGACAAAACTTTGAGACTTTTGATTTTAAAAACATTTATAAATTTGTCTTTTCAATCAGTTTTGTCTATACAATAGTGAGGGTTCTGTTAAACATTTTCAATTGCTTTAAAATTGTAAATCATAAACGTTAAAGCAAAACTTATAGCCTAAAAATTTTCATTTGAAAAACCCGGTTGTTTTCTTATCATGTGCCAAGGAACTTCATTCTTCATTATGTACTTTGATCTCATAAATTCCTACAATCAAACAATCAGTTGAATAGAGATAACCAAGTCTTTCTAGTCTTGGATGAACTTTCGTTGACTTTAATTTTCTCTACCCAAACAGATTTATTTTCAACTTTTTCAAGTTTAGGAAACTCCTCTAAACTTTCAATTTTCACCGATTGTTTAGCTTTTTCAAAAAAAATTCCTTTCATCACCCATGTTTGTTTTTTAGACATTGCTTTCTTGAAATAAAACAAAGAATCTTTTTATTCATGACTATTTGAAGATTCACCAATTTTCAAAATTTGAAAAGTTAGTATGAACTGACTTCACTTTGTTTGTAGATTTTTTGATTTGTTTCCAAATCTGTGTTGGTACAAACATCAGGGATGATTCTTGTTTCAAATCTTCAGAGTTTTTCTTGACATCATGAACATGTTTAGATTTTGTTTGTGGATATCGTGTAGCAATGTGTCCAACCTTGTTACATTGAAAGCATGTCCTACTGTCGTTTCCAACAAAGGATCACATCACCTGTTCACTTTCTTGTTTTTTAGCATAAAATTTTACGTTTGATTGCTCTTTAGTCAGACTTTCCTTTTCTCTTTCTGAGCTTGTTCCGAAAATAAAGTTAATATTCTTTGAAAATTTTGGTTTTCGAAACTTGTTATTTTTCTTAACATATCCCAAACTTTTTCTTTTATTTTCAGGATAATTCTTTCCTTTTTGATTGTTATAATGAATTCTTTCCGTTCATATTGTACATGATAATATTAAGATCATCATTCAAACTATGTTCTGATTCTTTAATGTAATTCTAGTAAAAACTTTCTTCATTTTCAGAACAAGAACTTGACTCTGTTTTCTTCAAGTTAGATTCAACACTCTCAAATTTAGTGCTTTCACTTTCACTTTCCAAAACATTTACCACTTTTAACCACTTTAGTAACACAATCATAGGTTACATCAATGTTATTAGGCAGTTCATCTGTTTGTTCAGTTTTGAGTTTTAAATTGAGAGCCTTCTCCACCCTGTAAGGTTTCTTTTTGGAATAACTATTCCACATCGAGGGTGGAACACGATGATGACCCGGATCCCTGTTTTGATTATCAGACACATTTTCTTCCTTTCAATTATTTCTGGTTGTTTAGGAAGAATATGATCAATCACATATGAAACGTTGAATAACCGATCAGCAACTTGTTAACCCATTTCGTCTCTATTCTCATAGTTTCTAGCTCCTGTTTTAGTTTGGCAATCGTATCAAGATGAATGTTTATAGCCATTTGTTTGTCCATGACCGTTGCCTTGAGCATTGACAGTGTAGCACTGTCTTCACGACTTGCTTGTTCAAACTATTTAATGGTTTTGCTTAACTTATCGTATGCTTCTTTTGTTTCTTTATAGTCACTTGACAAGTTATCCATATGACGTTTTAACTCTCTATACTTTTCATCTTTTTTCCAGACAGGACTTGCACGGTTCTGAACAGTTAGTAAACTGTCTTTGTATCTCAACTTTCTAAATTTTCTTCTCTTCCTGAACTTTTTCAATCTTGAATTTTTTATCACCTTTAAAAATTTCATCTTCTTCATTTAACTGATCCATCAATACTTTCTCAACAATTATGTATTCTTCGCATTGTGTATTCTGACAATTACTTTGATTACTGAAGATAACATTATAAGCATCAGGAGACAAAAATGCTTGACAAGCGCTTTGTAAAAATTCTCCTTCAGAAAGATAATTATGATCAGATTCTTCAAGAATTTCATCATAAACAATCTAAGCACAACTTTCTTCCATTTCTGGTTCCGATTATTCAATAATTTCTGCCAACAATGCGTGATCTGCGGGTTTCGAAAGATATTTATCCCTATTAAAACCTTCATCTTCCTGTGTAGTGACTAGGGCTTTATCTTTTGATCTTGCCGAACCTTCATCTAGTTGGAAAAATTCTTGATTAATTATGAGGTTGAGAAGTTCTATGATTTGTTGCTCGTGTATAATAATCATCTAAAGGTTTTTAATAAATTTCATGAACTTCTCTGTTCGAATATTTTCTTTTGAAGTGACCCTTTTCCCTACACTTGAAGCAAGTCACTTTGGATTTATCAAATCCTAGTTTTGTGTCAGGACCAGCGAGACATTTCCTCCCAGTAATTTCTGAAAAAGTTTGAGCCCTACGAAGTACACTAGCCAAACACCATTTTATATCCAGCAGCTCTAACTCCTGTGAATCAATCTGATCATAATCCTCCTTTGTCATTTCTGGATTTCCTATTCTTCCAACAACCAGACTCTCATATGTTCCCACACTGAAGTAAGTAAGCTCATGTGCTGTGTAGCCGTGTTTTCTGTGAAATCTGTAGCGTTCTGAAGATTTATAGCCATGTTGCACTGTAGGATACGAGGATTGGAGTTACTTTGATTGTGTTGGCTATTATAACTGTTCCAGCTTTGAGATGACTGGGGGCTCTATATTGGAGTATTTGGTTCAAAGCTAGAATAAGATGTGAACTCACTACCACTGTTGGAAGTAATTGTTGAATGACCAGATGAACTTTCCGCGTTGAACGTGGTTGGAATCTTTGGGCCTTCAATACTGACTGTTGGACTTTCTTTGCAGTAAAGATTAACATCTTGTTGAACATTAACATTTCTGTTTTTAGCGATTTTTTGCATTTTCAGTTCATGCCCTTCGAGCTTCTCGATGAATTTACTCAAACTCAATGAACTATATTCTGAACTGTTTTTCAAATTGTTAGATAGTCGACCATTTTCCCTGAGGTAATGTGTCGGCCAACTTGTCAACCAGTTCTTCATTCTCTTTTCGTATTCCTAACCTTTTCATTTTCACAACAAGATGAAAATATCTCTCAATGACTTGTTTCATCGTTTGTCTCTAAAAGCTATGAAAATGTCAAATTCTTTCTTGAGTAGCGCCGCTTTGCTTTTTAACATTTGTGTGTTTCCTTGAAGCTTTACTCTTAACGCATTCCAGATTGATTGAGCATCACCATCATGCTGTAAGAGAGTGAATATGTCTTTTTGATGGCTTGCTGTAAAATATTCATCATTTTCTTTTCTCTGATGAATTTATCTTTCTCTTCTAGATTAAATTGTGTCAATGTCTTTTCAAGCCCGTTATCACCAACCGGTGCAACATATATTTCTTTAATGGCGTACCAGCAATTGAAGTGATTTGCTTGTACCCAATTAACAAACCTCTCGTTCCAACCGTAATAGTCTTCTAAACACATCAGCCTCGGGGGTTTAATCATGGTCCCCATTTTGTCTTCGAGATTTATGTTTTGAGCCGCTACAGTTGTTGAGGCTGCTGACATTGCGAATGCGTTGAAGAATTCGTTCTCCATTTTTGTCGAAAGATTTGTTGAAAACTTGCTTCGTGCGAAGTAGACTTGGTGCGAATTAACCCTAGAACAAGAAACCATAAAAACAATTAAGTTCTCCTCGTGGGAAGTAAAAAAAATTCAATTTTAGATTTATCTTCGTTCGAAGATAAATTCTAAAATTTGCAAGAGTTTCACTTGTACGGAGTTATATTTAACTTCATGCTAAGATAAAATTATCTTCCCGAGAAGTTGATTTTAAGATCGTGCGAAGGTAAAGTTCAAAATTTCACGTTTTTCAACATTTTTATCATGATTCTAGTTGATTTTAGGTCTGATTCTTTCAAGGGTTTGTTATTAGTCAATTTTAAGTAATCCTGGAAAAGATCAGTCCATATTGTCCATTCAATCTTTGGGAAATGATAAAAAGATGAGAAAATGAGTAGACGAGAAGTAGAATCTTGTTGAATGTCTTCAAATCAGGCCTTCCTACACTGATACCACTTGAAAGGCCCGTGCTTGGATCCGATAAGCTCACGTCTGATCTAATTAACCTAGTCCATAACGTGCGGAATCCGTTTTAGATTAGGCGACATGTTTAACAAGATTACAATTCATTCAATTATCTGTTTTCATTCAATAGTTCAACGTGTACCATATCCTGAAAACACTCGGACAGAGCTTCGCCGTCCGGTCTACACAATCCTTTACTGACTCAAGATCTAAGCACACATATGTATAGACTTTGCACTTCGTGCGAAGGTATGTTCTTCACTTCATGCGAAGTTAAACATACAAACATATGTAATCTAACATTTGGTTCCAATTACAGACTCAATGTTATTCGATGACATAGGCGACAAACATGTATATTTTTTAGCAGATTGTGGAACAGTTTCTTGAAATTTTTCTTTAATTTCAAAAATATTTCATTTTTATCATTTTCATCATCAGTATCTTCAATTATGACATTTTCATAATTTGTGACATTGTCACTTATTGGTATTTCAACTGAGGAAGATTTAAAACCAATTCCACGATTACAAATTCATATTCATCCTCCCAGTCTCTTTATTTTTATCAATCGATTTTGGAACCATATGATCTAACATTAAAGACGAAGTACCAAAACCTTTTAATTTATTATCTAAATCATCAATTTTATTTTTAGCAACCTAACATCGTTTTCAAGTTGAGTTATTCTCTCAAGATATTGTGATTTGGTTTTCAAATTTATTTTTCTTTAAAACTAATTTTTCATTTTTTAATTTTTTAATTTTGTTTTGAAATTCCTTTACATTTTATTTTAACTTTTTATTTTCTAATGTCAAACTCTCCAAATTATTCAAGAGTTTGACATTGTCTGCCCGATAATCTTTCAAATTTACATCATAATTTGGGTAGATTGGTTTAGAACTTGAAGCCTCTTTTGTAGATGTACTTAAATCTTTGACTTCATAAATTTTCGCCATCATTATTCTTCTCTCTAAATCTAACCTCTTATATTTTTTCTCTTCAACTCTTGGTATCTGGTATCTCATCTTATCAATGAAATTATACCCATCAATGTACCTATAGTCACATTCACTTTTAAATTTTGTCAACACTTCATCCCAATCCGAAGAAAAAGATTCTATTAATTTGACATTCTTCTGTTTAGTAGTTTTTATACAAATTAAATTTGTCCATTTCTAAAAGTAATTTTGTATATCTTTCAGATGCGTCTTTCATAGATTCATCGTCTCTGATTTTCAAATTTTCGAATCTATCTCTTAGCACCTCTTGTATTCTGTATTTTTCAACAGTTGTTTTAGTCGTCATTTTCACAAATTCTCACTTGGAAACCAAACAATTTTTAAAGTTCGTTCGAGGAATCAAACTCCTTCGTGCAAAGGTAACCAATTCGTGCAAATGTACTTAACTTCATGAGAAGTAAAAATTCAAACGAACTTAAACACCTCGTGCGAAGTGAACTTTCAAAATGATTCAAAAATTCAGTTTAAGCGAAGGTACAAGTCAAAAATTACACAATAAAAGTCAAATCTACCTTCGTGCGAAGATAGAATCTACCTTCGTGCGAATATAGTTATCTTCGTGTGAAGGTGAAACATGTTTTTCACATTTTTTGAAAATTTCGGCATGAAATCGTTTGAATTTTAAGCTGATTTTTCAATATTTTAGTCAAAACTGAGTTTTTTACAATCCTCGAAAAATCAGTTCTTTTTAACCGTGGAATCTATGAGAAACAAAGAAAATTGAGTAGAAAGAATATTTTTCAGTCCAAATCTTGTTTTTTCAGTAGATATTAGCCTCTAGCTCTGATACCACTTGTAGGTCTGGTTTGCAGATTGACGTTAACGTTTTCGGAGATATCTAATCCTAAGTCGGATGTGCGGAATCCATCAGAATGAAGATATCAAAGATCTATTTTTCAAAAATATCTGTTGAAACCTCTGTTAGGCTCAACAGACCTAAGAATAACTTGATCAGTGTTTCGAAACCTCTGTTTGACTTTTGGTCAACAAAGTCTTCAAAAAGTCTCTATTTGGAACATTTATTGGGTTGAACAGAGTTTTGAAGAAAATAGTGGTTCTTTTGCCTTGAACAGTGGTTATTACACATGAACCGAGTTTTGAACCACTCCAACAGATGTTATAGCTCTTTTGAATAGGTTTTGCTTTTGTTGATTTTATCAATCTTGTCTGGATTTTTAAAACAAAGTTTTTGGTTTTTCTGATTTTTGACATGAAATAAAGGAAGGTAAGATAATTCTGGTTTTTCAAAACTTTTTCTTTCTTTTATTGGGATAGAAGGGTAGTTGTGAAGGTAACCTCTTCACTTTAAAATTACCATCAGTGGTTCCCTATAGAGGGTGTTAAATGGGTCAATCCTGTAGATGATCCAAGACACTAACTGACTTGGATTTGTGTTATCAACCACTAAAATTGCTCGTTGGGATTGGTCTTTGGTCACTAGGAGCTGTTGAACAATCTTTAACGGATGTTTTTGATCCTCTACAAGTGCTTGTACACTTGGGTCAATAGGTGGTTGACTATTCCTAACAAGATGTTGATACCCATGAGGATGCATGTTGACCCTAGGCTTATGGAGTTGTGGTGCATGTTTTGTGTATCTGTAAGGCACCATATTGGGAGGTGGTTGCCCATAGCCCCTAGGTAATGCATTTTGAGGTACATCAGTATGATCAGACTCAACTCTTTTGGGAAATTACTGAGAATACCTGTTACCAGGCTCATTATCCCTTTTGAAACTCATATTTCTTTTTAACCAATTTTTTACAGAATTTTTGGATCTCAGAAATGAGCACTAATGAATCAAATGGTTAATCTTACCACAGATGGTGCACCCAAAATTGGATTCACATATGTTATTGCTTTTATTCATTTCAAGGGCTTTTAACTTAAAATAGTCTTATACCCAATAGTTTGTTTTGCCACAAAAACTACACAACATATCTGAAATCTTCTTTTTCCTTTTACCTTTGTCTCTCTTTTCAGAAACAAATGGTTTAACATCTGTTTGAGAGTCGGTAATAGGAATGAGTTTTATCTTAGGTGGCTTGAGACCATCTAGATTTGCAAAGTCAATTGGTTTGAAGTTATCAAGATCATCCCACTCATTTGAACAAGTTGGTTTGAAAACAGATTTGGTTTTTCAGTCTGAGTGGAACCTTTTGGCTTTTCTAGAGTGACATTCTTTCCACTAGTTTCAATAATCTTGTCTTTTTTTCTAATTGATTTGGTTGAAATATCTTCAACTAACTCTAAGCAAATGGAAGTGTTTACAAAATGGTCAGGTTTAGCAAGACTTGCAACAAACTTCTCATTGCTTTTTATTTGTTTTTCTAGCATTTTTTCAAAAATAGAGCAAGATTTTACTCATTTATCACAACTGACTTGGGTGTCTTCTAACTCCATTTGACATTTGTGATATTTTTCTATCATTGACTGGAGTTGGTCTCTGATTATTGATGCTTCATGTTTTAAGGTGCTGATTTCCTGATCTGTTTTCAGTTAGTCGATTTTTAAAGTCATTTTTTTGTTTTTCTAGGATAATATCACTAACTTGGATCTTTTCACAAAGGTTTTCATTTGCCTCCTTAATGTTAGAAAATGCAATGATACGTTTGTCTAAACAGAGTTCTTTCAGAACTTGAGGTGATACCTTGGAAGCAGCAGCCTTCAGATGATCAACATTGATGAGATCAGTGGTACTTTTGGGATAGTTTTTAGTTCCTTCTGCATTACCCTCTTCATAAACCAATGTTTATCTTGGGCTCTCAGTACTTTCACCAATCGAAACTTCACAAGCAGATGTTTCCTTCTCTTGAGATTCTTCTCCTGAGGTATGATCCAAAGCCATAAAACAAAAGTTTGCATGTTTAACATTATTACTTGTAAATAAAGCAAGATTATCATTTAAGTCTTGAAGCATACTGTTCCAATCAACATAGCCTTGTGTGAAAAGCTTTGTTGATTTGGCTTAGTAGTTGTAGGAGTAGGAGCAGTTTGTTGTGCTGGAACATGAGCCATGGGCAGGCCATTTGCAAATACTGAACTTGAGGAAGTGGTGCTTAGATATATTGCACAGGTGCAGGACTTGCAAAATGGGCAGTGTTTTGAACTTTGATACAAGGGTATTTTGGGTATTTTGATAAAAGTGTGTTTGGTTAATAGCATGAGGTCTTTGATTTGGATATGTAATAACTGGAGTAGAGCTTTGACTCCTACATTCCCTAACAAAGTGACCTAGCTGATTGCATTTGAAACACTTAATCTTCGATTTGTCTAACCCAACCCTAGATCTCCCATTAAGTCCTGGATAACTTCTACCAGTTTTTTATAAGATATGTTTACTCTTACACTTAGTAGAGCTATTTGGTGCAGAATATCCATTTCCTTAAGATCAATGGGATCAATAAATTTAAGATCATCAAAAACATATGACAGGTTATCTTGATTATGACTATCATCACTAGCTGTAAAAGCATAGTTTGAGGATTGTTGACCAGAGTTAATTCTTGTTGATATGTTAATGAAGTGATCATAACTCTGGTCATTTAACATTCCTTTTGATGAACTTTCCTAACCCAAAAGTGTCGTATTTCCGAATACATATTCGTACGAAGATGAACTAACTTCGTACGAAGGTAGACTCACCTTCACACGAAGTGCCAAGTCTATATATATGTGTGTGCGTAGGTCTTGAGTCTGTAATGGATTGTGTACACTGGACGGCGGAGCTTTGTCCAAGTTTTTTCAGGATCTTGTAAATGTTGAACCATTAATGAAAATATATAATTGAATGAATTGTAATCTTGTTAAACATGTCGCCTAAGCTAAAACAGATTCCGCACGTTATGGACTAGGTTAATTAGATCAGACCTGAGCTTATTGGATCCGAGCACGGACCTACAAGTGGTATCAGAGCTTGAAGGCCTGATTGGAAGACATTCAAAACACACAAAGCGAAGAAAAGAAGAAATAATCTAAAAAAGAAGTTATCACTGAGAAAGCAAGGATAGATCGGTTAAACGAGGAAGCTGAAATGTTAAAAGTTGAACAGAAATTCGTGCTCAAAGAAGTAAAAGAAGAGAGAAAATTGAGGAAATTGAAGAAGAAAGGCAGTGCACAAAATGTTTAGAACCGTGCAAATCTTGTTTAGAAAAAGATGAAAAGTATAGAGAGCTGAAACGTCATACAAATAATTTGACTAGAGATTTCAAAGAGATGAAATAGTCTTATGATAAGCTAAGTAGAACAATCAACCTACACCGTGATGAAAGTAAGGAAAACAACGCTACTATTTCAATGTTACAGGAAACGATCATGGACAAACAGATGGCGATAAACATTCACATTGACACGATTGCTAAATTGAAGAGTGAGCTAGAAATAATGAAAATAGAAAAGGAAAGGGTTGATAAAAAGTTGATCAGTAGTTATTCAAAGGCGTCTTATGTCTTGGATCATATTCTACGAAGCCGGCTGGAAAAGACAAAAATGGAGAAGATATCTACGGTTATCAAGATAGAGGTCTAGGTTATAATTGATGTCCACCCCTGATGTGGAACAATTACGCCAGAAAAAATCCTGACGGGGAAAAAAGGCATTGAATCTGAAATTGAAAACAGTAAAACAGAACAGGAAGATCAGTTGCCTGACAACATCGATGTGACTTATTCAAAATCTGATATAGACAATGGATCAGAAATGGTTAAAAACGTAGTTGATAAGGTTTTGGGTGATGAAAATGATAAATCTAATTTTGAAAATATAAAACCAAAAATTGAAAAAGAAAGTTCAAGTTCACAACCTTAAAGTGACGAAAGTTTTCATGATGCTTATCTTCATAAATCAGGCTATAGTTAAAATGATGATCCGAATATTTTAATGTACAAAATGTGTGGATCTAATCAACTATATTCTGAGACTGAATTTCCATTCAGAATGTGAATTTAGAACATGTTGAAAACGTTTTCAAGCTTGTTGAAATTGAAATGTCTGAAATTGAAGATTTTACAAGTGATCAAAGCTTTTAAAACTTCAAACAAGATAGATCTTATTATACCAAACCAAGAAATTTCTACCCTAAGTATCAACAAAAAATCATTACAAGGGAATAATTGGTTCGGGATATAATAAGTAAAACTATAACAAGTTTGAAAAATAAAAATTTGTAAAGAAAACAACTTTTGTGCCAGCAAGTTCAGAAAGTACAAAAGAAAGTCAATTTTTCAAACAATCTAATGAAAATTTTTTCGCTCAACAATAATGAAAACAGGTTCAGAATCCTCTATTGTACAGACAAAAGGATGTGCTTTCGATGTAATCAAAGTAGACACATTGCTAGTAGATGTCCACAAAAGAAACTTGAACCTGTTTACAACATTAAGAAAAATTCTGAATATGTGAAACAAAAATCACCGATGTTTGTGCCAATGTAGGTTTGGAAACAAATCAAAAAGTCTACAAACAAAGTGAAAGTAAATTATACTAAGTTTTCAAATTTTGAAATTGATGAATCTTCAAAAAGGAATGAACAAAAAGATTCTTCGTTTTATTTCAAGAAAGCAATGTCTAAAAACAAACATGGGTGATGAAAGAAAACATTGTTGAAAAAGTTAAACAATCAGTGAAAATTTAAAGTTTAGAGGACTTTCCTAAACTTGAGAAAGTTAAAAATAAATTTGATTGTGTGAAGGAAATTAAAGTTGAAGTTGAAGAAAATTCACCTAAGACTGAAAAGACTTGGGTGTCTCTATTCTACTAATTGTGTTTGTTTGTGTGCAATAATTTCAAAGATTGAAGCATATTATGAAAATGAAGTTCCTCAGCACATGACGAGAAAGTAACTGGGTTTTTAAAATGAAAATTCCTTAGGCTATAATGAGTTTGCTTTAACGTTTATCATTTACAATTTTAAAGAAATTGAAAACGTTATCACAGATCCCTCACTGTTGAACAGACAAAACTGGTTGAAAATACATATTATAAATGTTTTTAAAATCAAAAGTATCAAAGTTTTGTCATCTTGAGGGGGAGAAAGCTTAAAAGAAAAATGTGAAGTAGTAATGGATGGCGAATAGAAGTGATTCTAATCGGTCGGTCAATGTTCTTCTTTAATAACAAAAATACAAAAAATATGTTTTTGAATTGTAGGGGGAGAAAAAATTTGAGAAAAACACAACAACATATTAAAATGTAAAAAAGTACAAAAGCATGCAAAAAGACAAACAGAGTTTTCGTGTAAAAGAGGAAATGATAGTACATCAGTGGACTATCACTAGTATGCTAAAGAAATGTAATGTCAAAATGTTTAAACAGGTCTCACTGATGATGTACCATTAGCCTTCGCACATTCAGTAGATTGTTTCTGAGATATAAACATAAAGAAAACTTCTTAATTAGTGGCTTAACATCTATCGTATATATATGTCTTAGTACACCAAAATTTTGTTTGAGAGATTGCCAGATTCTGAGATACTAGGTCTTCATAGATAATTAATATCTGGGGTATTATATAAGTTCTTCTGATTTTGCGTCAGCAATGGCCTAGAACTTGTAGAATATTTTGCTTTAAAAACCCAAAACTGCATTAAATTGTAAGTATCGAAAGATATGACAATTGCAGTCAAAGATTCCTAATATGGAACACCACTTTTAAGTCAAGCCTTCGTCTCTTTGTCTGTACGGTGGTACTAACCTAAGCTCTCAAGGTCTCGCACAACCCAGATAGAGATATCAGTTAGATATATTCGCCCGTAAGATGAAATCTAGGGAATCTTGATACGGGAGTATATTCTAAGATAGGAAACACTGTTAAGTCAAGTTCTAAAATATCTAATATCGTATCTCAGAAAAATTGAGAAATATGTAGAAGTTTAAGTGGATCAGTATACTGACAATCTATGTGAATTTGTTTAGAACTTAAAGTTTAATCAAGATCAACGATATTAGAGATATGTCTCAAAAACTGATATGATCATCTAACACAAACTCACAAAAATGTGTCTGTAAATGTGTTTGTATATAGTGATTTCACTTTATAAACTAAAAAAAGGATTTTATGTTCAAATTAGTTTCAACCACTGATGATGAAAAGCTGATTTTCTGTTGGTGCATAATGTCTATTGCCTACGTCTAGGATATGTTGATTTTGTATATAGGGCTTAAAACGTCAGATTGTAAATGTTATTGTATAGATTATTTGTTTTGTAGTTGGCTCGTACGAGTGACACTGTGTCACTCGTACGAGGCAACCACTCATACGAATCACAGTCTCTGCAACACACTCTCCTGTGCGAGTCATGTCGACCTATAAATAGAGGAGTGTTGTGTCAGAGCTAGAGTGTTAGTCCAGTTGGTGTGGCGAAGCCCTGCTGAATTGTTTACTTGCGTTGTACTTTTTCACGTCAATCAATATATTCAAAGCATTTAAACAGTAGATCTCACTTGTTCGTTTGTCAACCTCACTAACAATGAAATCCCGCCTCTGTTAGTTGAGTTAGATCAGTCTGGTTGCTCATCGGAGGAGTCGATCCCCCATTCACAAGTGGTATCAGAGCCTTGACGTCTGATCTGCTGACAAACATCAAGTTTCTGCAGGCTACCAACTGTTTCAGATTCAGATTCACTATTGCAGCTTTCTACTTCTACACTTTCCCAAACTGATATCGGAATTGGATGAATTTACAGACAAAATGGACTAGGATTCTAGGGTATCACGTTAAAATCAATCCTTAACAATTTCAGATCTAAAATCGAACTTAATCATGTCAAAATCGGTAAAATTCATACGTTTGGAGACTTAAGTTGTCTCGTACGGGTAGAGAGACCACTCGAACGAACGACTGTCAGTATGATTTACGTCATCCATACGAACGAGTAAACAAAAGTTCTTAAAATTTATAAGTTAAAAGTTGAAACTGTGATTCGCACTAAAGAAGTCATTCGTACGAGCAACCTACTCGTACGAAGCAAACATTTTCACTCGTACGAACATCTTGTTCGCACGAGTATCACTATGTATGAATCATCTCGTTCGCACGAATCTCTGCGTCGTACGAGCGCATCTTGGCCGCACGAACTAATTTGTCATCTGCACGAAGAAATTTTATCATTCTAATCAGTTTTTTCGAAAAGTGTGTTTCTAAATCTTTGTAGAAAAATGGCAGAAGAGTTCTATAACACATTTGCTACATCAGCAGTCACAACTACTGCAGCATAAAACATAAACCTCAAGAACGAAATGGGTACGATGACGAAACCGCCAAAGTTGATGAACCTCGAAGACTTCGATTGTTGGGGTGAATTTTTCATGAATTGGTTCAGGCGAATCATTTTACTTGTTGGTTTGCTATCAAAGAAAAGTATCAATCTCCTGTTGGAGAAAACGGTCTCGAAAAGACATTGGCTCAACTTTCGGATTTTGAAAGAGAAAAGTTTATAAATGAGAAGAAAATGATGAACATTCTACAACAATCCATCAAGGAAGACCTACTAGCGCTGTTATAACATGATGATGACGCACAATCATTATGGAATGCACTTCGATTAAAATTCCAAGTTAGTGCACAACTGCGAAAAAGCAAAAGGGCATTGTTGAGTAAAGAATTTGACATCTTTACCTTGATCAAAGGAGAGACGGTAAAGCAACTGATTGAAAGATTCTGTCATCTTGTTGTGCAAATGAAACGAATGGGAATCATAAAGACGAACGAAGAACTTGTTGATAAACACACAGATTCCTTGCCACAAGGCGAATGGTCTACCTATTTGACCATTTTGAAGAATGGAACTGAATATGGTAATTTTTCATTACCATGATTCATTGAAAGATTGGAGGGGCACGAACTAGAAATGCAGAAGATGGCGAAGAACAAAGGTGTTCAAATGCAACAAGACGTCAATCTTTATTTCAAGAATAGTTCTGCCGCTCAAATACAATCTCCAAAGATCCAGACTGCCTTTAGCGCTTACAGCACACCGAGTCCACCATCAAATCAAAACAGTAGTTTTCAATCATTTGCTACGGTCAATCCGAACATGTCTCAAAGCCCACAGTCATCACATGGATCGAGCAATCCCCAATTCAACCAGACCAGTCAATCAAATCCTACTCAAAGGGTACTACAGTGCAATATCACCGTTGATTTCTAGAATGCACAAAACTTTGATGAGAAGACCGCAAAGCAGTATATGTCACTATTAGCATCGGTTCTCGACTCTTATGACAGTCTTGTAGCAGGAAAGATTGGAAATTCTGAAATGACCATAGAGGACTATGATCAGATTGATTCGGTAGAGATAGAGCTGATCGACATCAAATGGTGTATGACATCTATTATTAGACGCGCACAACGCTTCATGGGGAAAGAAAACTTGGGAGGTTTGGATGGAAAACTTGGATTCGACAAGTCTAAAGTTACTTGTTTCAAGTGTCGGGAGAAGGGACATTTTAAACATGAATGCCCAAACAGAGAAGTTCAGGGTAATCAGAACCCATTTGCCGATGACTACTACAAGAAAGCTATCTACCACCATCCTCAACCAAGAAGTCGAATGGTGCAAATTGAAGATAGATAGCCAGAGACCAAAGACAAAGCGCTAGTAGTAACTCAAGAAGACGAGGGCTTTAACTGGAACAAATACATTTCCAAGAATGAGAGTTTGGCATTGGTTGCTGAAATAATCGAAGAACCTGAAGAAGAATCAGAGGCATCTTTTGATGAGGCATTCCAGAAGATGATTATTACTATCACACATCATCAGAAGAGGAGGAACTTTTAAACAATGCATTTAAACATCCCTGCCTAACGATATCTTGAAAACTTTTGCAGGTTACTTTGGACTAAGCCATCGATCATCTTGTGAAGAACAGAAGACGCCTGATGTTGAACAGAGAGTCGATGAAAAGATGAAGAAGTTGATTGATGAGACTAGCAAAGCGTGTATGGGAAATGTTAACGAGGTAAATGAGTCTAAATGTGAGTCTGTGGTAGAAAAACCATGTTTGAAATGAGCTAAGCCATGCAGTGAATGTGTTGTAAAAGACACACGATATAATGAGCTCAAAAGTTCAACAGATAATTTGTCATGTGACTATAAAGTCACAAAAGAAGCTTATGACAAATTGAGCAAATTTGTTAAACAGTATGGAAAAGCTCTTAGAGAAAATGACGGAACACTTTCTATACTCAAAGCGACAGTAATGGACAAGCAAATGGCCATTAATATTCACTTAAATACTAAATCTGAGCAAACAAGTGAGCTTGAGAAGGTAAGAATCGAAACTGAATGGGTTAACAAATTGTTAATCAGTTATTCCACAAGCTCATACGTCATTGATCACATTTTACCCAAAATCGAAAACAAAGAAGAATCTAAAAAAGATGATAACAAGAGTGCAAGTTACGATCGTGGTCCACCACCCATGTGGAATAGCTATGCTTGTAAAAATCCATTAGGGGTGGAAAAGTCGCTCAATTTAAAATTGAAAACCGAACAGTCAAACGAGCTGCCTACAAACATCGACATAACTTACACAAAACCTGAAAGTGAATGTGATTCTGAGGTAGTTCAAACTGTGGTTGAAAGTATTTTAAAAGATGAATCAGAAAAATCTGAATCTAATGTTGAAACATCGGAAAATAGTTTAAACAATGCTCCAAACATCATAGTTTATAAAATGCATGGATCTGATAAACTATATTCTGATGAGGATTTTTCCATCCAGAATGTGAATCTGGATCGTGTTGATAAATTGTTCAAGCTTGTGGAGGTAAGCCATTCTGATTTAGACAAACACAATGTATCATTTTACTCTAAATCAAAATGTTAACAGACCCTATCATCATAAAAACAGAGATTATCCTGAGAATAAGAGGGCTGGTTTGGGTTTCCAAAAGCGAAGAATGAACAACAAGTTCCAAAAGCTAAACCTTACTAAGAATATCAATTTTATTTTTGGGACAACAACAGAAAAAGAAAATGAAATCATTGGAACACAATCCAATGATCAGCTTAAAAAGGAAAAAGAAAGTAGGAAACAAGTTTTGGGTTCATTTGTCCGAAAAGACAGAAGGATGTGTTATAAATGTAAAAAGGTTGGGCATATTGCACGATATTGCTCACACACACATTCAAAATATGTTTCTAACTCTAACAGGTTTACCAAGGATGAAAAACAAAAGGCACCTATGGTCGCACCTAAGCAAATTTTGAAAAGAAACAACGAATCCTATAAAAATGTTAAACCAACGATTCAACGTAATTCTAAATTCAAAATTGGTGAAACATCAACTAGATATAGTCAAATGGATTCAAAATTTTATTCTAAAAAGGCTAATTTGAAAACGAAAACATGGGTTGCAAAAGTCAAACCATCCAAGGTAGAACTGAAACCTTCTGTTCCACACACAACCGAGCCTAAAAAGAATGTCAAAAACAAAGTTGGTCCGAAATTTGACATTCCGAACCCACCCAAGACCAAACAGGCTTGGGTTTCTTTGTTTAAATAGTTTCTTCCTCATGTGTGCAGGGGCTCCCGCGATTGATTATGTCTAAATGGATTATGGATAGTGGAGCTTCTCGACACATGACCGGGATGCTTGTGTTATTACACCACGTCAAGGCTATCCGAGGAGGTTACGTTGGTTTCGCTGGAACACAAGGTGGTAGAATCGTTGGAGAGGGTATTGTCACAAATGGAGTGGTTTCGTTTTATAAAGTGAACTACATCGCTGAACTTGAGAACAATCTACTCAGTATTTCGCAGATTTGTGACAAGAAATTCACAACGCCCTTCAATGATAAAGAATGCTTAATTCTAAAGCCGAGATCAAGATTCCTGAGGAATGGATTCTTATGCATGCTCCGAGAGAAAATGATCTGTATGTTCTCGATATAAGTGTCGCATCTACAACATCGAAGAAGGTTCAATGCTTTGTTTCTAAAGCTACAGAGAAAGAGTCTATTCTATGGCATAGGAAGATGGGGCACATTCATCTGAGAAAGATGAATTATCTGGTGCACAACGACCTAGTGGAGGGTGTTAATCTGAAGAATTTTCAATTATCCGATGATTGTCTGAGCTGTAAAAAGGGGGAAACATCATAAGAAATCACACCCACGAAAGCTGCTGAATTCTATCAAGCTGCCACTAAAGAGGCTTCATATGGATCTTTTCGGGCCAGTAAACGTCAAAAGTATTTCTGGTGATCTATATTGCCTAGTCATTACAGATGATTTCTCAAGATTCTCATGGGTTTTCTTTCTGAGAGTAAAGATGAAACATTTGAAACTCTAATGAATCTCTTCAGGAAGCTTGAAAACCTTTATCACTTTCCAATCAAGAGAATCCGCAATGACAAAGGTACAGAGTTCAAGAACAAACGGATGCTCGAGTTCTGCAACGAAAAGGGGATTCTTCATGAATTTAGTGCTCCTTATACTCCACAACAAAATGGAGTAGTTGAGCGAACGAATCACACATTGATTGAGACTGCCAGAACCATGCTCGCCGATTCGAAATTGCCTATTAGTTTCTGGAGTGAAGCAGTCGCATCAGCGTGTTACACCCTGAATCGTGTGTTAATAGTAAAGCCTCACAACAAGACTTGTTTTAAGTTGCTAAATCAACGGAAGCCTAACCATGCGTTTCTGGAACCTTTTGGATCACCGTGTACTGTATTGGACCTGGATGGTAAATTTGGAGCCAAATCCTTGGAAGGATTTTTCGTCGGTTATACTACTTCACAGAAACATGTCTTTTTGCTGTGTATGAACCAGGTTATTCTTGCGCAGCATGTTGATTGTCAACGTTATACTACATCTACGCAGAAACATGGGGATCCATGGTTGTTCAACTACGATGGTTTGTGGAATTCTTTCAACCTACCAGACATGCCATCTAAAGCAGAACTTGCTATGCTTTTTCAACAGCATCAAATCTCTAATCAAGAGTAAGTTACCAGACTGTTAGTAATTTCCCCGTCACTTCCTGTGTCAAACACTTCTGATGTATGTCCAAGCACTACTCTTCAAGACTCTGTTTCTGTACCTTTCATGAACACTACTGAATCGTCTGTATAGCAACCACTCAATGCCGAATCCGATCGAGAACCGACTTTCGATGATGGAGGATATAGTTCCGATGAAGGGTCTTAACATATTGAAAGCTTCTTGAATACTCAAGCTGAGCAATCAAACTTCAGGATTGAAGCCACATCTTCTGCTCCGGTTGTTGATGAAGTGATCACGAACTTGCAGACTCAAGTAGATTTTCCTAGTGAAGTGAAGCCGAGAACACTTTCTTATCATAGATCGGAGAATATTATTGGCAGTTTACAAACGGGAGTGCAAACTCGCAATCAAATCAACAAGGATCTAAGCTTTTTTTATACTCATATTGCTCCACTGCAAACCACACTTTCTAATAGTTGTTTTGTTTCTCAGGTAGACCCCAGGAACTAGAAAGACGCGTTAAAAGAAGAGAGTTGGTTGGACGCAATGCAAGAGGAATTGCTTCAATTCCAGAAGTTAGGAGTCTGGAAGCTTGTTGACCTGCCAGATCATCATAAAAAGATAAACACTAGATGGGTCTTCAAGTGCAAACGTGATGATAGAGGGATTGTGGTACGTAACAAAGCTCGACTCGTGGTACAAGGTTTTTATCAGCAGGAAGGGATAGACTACACCGAAGTCTATGCCCCAGTCGCTTGTCTTGAAGCAATCCGCATATTCTTGGCCTTTGCCTCTTGGAAAGGGTTCAAGGTGTACCAGCTGGATGTCAAATCTGCTAACCTGTACGGAAAAGTTAAAGAGGAGGTGTATGTCGGACAACCACCGGGGTTTGTCGATCCCATACACAAAGACAAAGTCTACCTTCTAAACAAAGCCTTATATGGTCTACATCAAACCCAGAGAGCTTGGTATGAAACGCTGTCATGACATCTTCTAGACAATGGCTTTCTCAGAGGAACTGTAGATTCTACCCTCTTTACTAAGGAAGTGGATGGGCATTTAACTATCGTGCAAATATATGTGGATGATATCATCTTCGGATCGACAAATGATAAGTTATGTAAAGACTTCGAAGAAGTCATGAAGCGCAAATTTGAAATGAGTGCGATGGGGGAGATGAAGTTCTTTCTAGGACTTCAGGTCGATCAATTGGCCTGATGGTATCTTCATCCATTAGACGAAGTATGTTCATGACATATTGGAGAAATTCGATATGACAGGAACTAAACCAGCATCTACCTCATTGGCTCCTAATCACGGCATTTGTCGAGATCTTAATGGAGTCAAAGTTGCCGAAATATTATACCACTCCATGATCGGATCCTTGGTGTATCTCACTGTTTCTCGACCTGATATCATCTGTCCTACATGCTGTGCGCCGTTTTCAATCCAGTCCAAGAGATTCGCACTTGCTAGCCGTCAAGCGTATTATGAGATATTTGAAAGGATTTCCAAGCACCAGCTTGTGGTATCCTCGACACAACGACTTCAATCTTGCGGGTTAATCGGTTTCTGATTTTGGTTGCTGCAAACTAAACGCCAAATCTACTATGGCTAGTTGCCAGTTCTTCGAAACCCGTTTGGTAACATGGAAATGCATGAAACAGACCGTGGTCGCTCTCTCTATGTGTGAAGCTGAATACGTTTCAGCATCCAGTTGTTCCCAGATTCTCTGGATACAATAGCAGGTGAGAGACTTCGGACTGCAATTTCTTGACACACCCATATATGTAGATAATCAGGCTGCAATTGATATCACTAAAACCTCATGTCAACACTCAAATACTAAACATATTGAGATTCGACACCACTTTATCTATGACTGCTACGAGAAAAAGTTGGTTAGAATTGAAAAAATCCACACTGATGACCAAAAAGCAGATTTTTATACCAAAGCATTTGATCGTTCAAGATTTAAAAATCTTTTAAAATTAAATGGTTTAAGAAATATGACATTAGGGGATGTTCATGAGGTTGAGTTTAAGGATGACGACAAGACGTGATTCTCATCTGTATGACGTGTTTTTCTGTACATACTTTCTTAAATTTCTAAAAATCCAAAAATATGTTTTTGATTTTAGGGGGAGAAAGTTTGAGAAAATACAAAAACATATAAAAGACAAAAAGAGTTTTTTTGTGAAAAAGAGATATCATATTACATCAATATGACAGTCACAGTATGCTAAAGATATGGAATGATTAAACAAGTACTTAAACAGGTCTTACTGAGCATGTGCAAATAGGCTTCACTCGTTCAGTAAATTGTTTATCAAGATATAAACCTAAAAAACTGAATAACTTGTGGGTTAACATCGTTCGGATATATGGACTTAGTACTCCGAAATTTCGTTTGAGAGAATGCTAGATTCTGCGAAACTAGGTCTTTATATATAATCCATATCTGGGGTATTATCTGAGTTCTTCTGATTTTGCGTCAGCAATGACCTAGAACTTGTATAATACTTTACGCATTATTCGCCTACAAAAGCTGCTAAAAAATTATTATTTCATAAACTTTGTGACATTTGCAGTTCAAAAGATTCCTTTAAGGAACACCACCTAAAGACGAGCCTTCATCTCTTTGTCTGTACGGAAGTACTAACCTGAGCTCTCAAGGTCTTGCAATTCACCCCATTTACAGATATCAATTGGATATATTCACCTGTGAAATGATATTCTAGGAATCTCGATGCGGGAGTATATTGTGAGATGGGAAACACAGTTACTTCATGTTCCTTTAATATTACCTAACATATCTTGAAGCAGTTGATAAACGAGAAGAGGTTTAAATGGATAAATATATTGGCAATCTAGGTAAATCTGGTTAAAAGCTTAATGAGTATACAAAGATCAACGGTACTCGTGATTTGTTAAAAACTTGATATGATTCTCTTAACACAAAACTCATAAAAAATATGTATGTGTATACATCTTTACTTAATATTTCTTTTCAGAAAAATCCTAAAACCCAAAAAGATTTTCAGTTTTCTTAGCATTTTAGTTTACTTTTAGTCTACCGATGATGAAAACACTGATAGTTCAAGTCATGGCGACACCTTGTTGAAGGAAAACTGAAGACCACGGATTGGGAGCTAATCATGAAGAGAAAGTTTACCTGAACGTCAATAAAGTTCATTAATTTGAAACTTTATATTTTTAAATAAATAAATATGTTTTGGTCAAACAAAGGTCAACCAAGTTCATTAACTTGGACTTGGTAGGCTAATAAGATAACCAGGGTCATTAACTTGGACTTGGTTAACTGAGTGGGTTTTAAATAGATAAAATTTCATAAAAAATCAAAAATCAAAAAAGTTTTACAAGTATCAAATTGACTCGTACGAGTGGCACTGACTCATACGAGTGACATTTGTTTTCATTTGCACGAAGCATCGATTCGTATGAGCGATACTGAATTAGTATAAAAGGCTCCTTCAGTCGCACGAGTCAGCCTAATGTCACTGTGCGATTGAGAGAGAACTTTGTGTGAACCAGTTCTGTACTTCATTTTTCTTGACAAATTCTATGTGCCAATACATTGGGGAGGTCGATTCACACACCTCTTACAATGGGAAAGGTACTAATGCTTTTTCTTAGCCGTTATAATGCCGGATTTAGACCAAACAGACTTAAAACGTAGATTTAGGGAAATTGGACCTGTGAAACATAAAATTGAACTTAAAAATGTTAAAATAAGCCCCAATAACCTATAAATCAACCATCAATTTGTTAAAATCAACACGTTTTAAGATCGGTTCAAACTTGGTGTTATTTGGTACGGCTTACAACTCGTACGAATGTTCACTCGTACTAGCGAAGGTTTTCAGAATGTTAGATCTTTTCACTCGTACGAGTAAGATCTTTAAAAGGTTAAAAGATAGAATTGTTAAAAGTTGATAACTCGTACGAAGCATTGTTCGTACGAAGCAGTTTGGTCAAAATCTTTGAAAATTTTCTAAGTATTTGGTCACTCGTATGAAGTAGTGACTCGTATGAGTGATGATTTGATCCAAACTTGAAAATTTGTCTAAGTGTTGACTCGTACGAATGAATGGATCGTACGAGTGATTCTCAAAGTTGAAATTTTTGAAAAATTGTCTAACGTTTTAAAATGTCTATGTGTACAGGTCAAGAAATCTTCTTTTTCTCTGTTCCACAACGTATGTTGTCTTCTTGATGAATCTATTCCAGAGATTGTTGCCTATCAGGAGGTATTAGAGTTTTTGGGAAGAATTCGTATTACATAGGCTCTGACAGATCGCCATGTCGCTTATAGATCACATATTGAGTACTTCTGGAACGCTGCAGTGTTTGATTCTGAGGAGAATGTGATTGTCTCAGCTGTGAGAATTGGCGATGAAGAAATTAAGGTGAAAATTACAGAAGAGTTAATCAGAATGATGTTAATTTTAAAGACCATGAAGATGATCCGACAGGTTTTTCAGAATATATGGTGAAGGAATGTTTCTACCGCATGGTTTACGTCAAGTTCGTGAATGCTGCTCCTTTCAAGAAGGGTAACCTAAGTGCTTTTGATATATTGCCCATTGTGTTATTCATGCACTAAGTCACCGAAAAGGAGGTTTTGACGATTTGGTTGACTACCAAATATGCATGATCACCGCGCTTGTTCTTAATCTTCCATACAACTTTTCAAATGCGATATTCACTTAGATGGTGCAGAATATTCAGAGAGAAATTTCTGCAGTATCCACATTTCATTCAGATGCTGCTAGATCATCTGCATCCAAATTTGAAGAAAAAGAAAGATGACGTGCTGAAGTTGGAACACATGGATGTCTCTACTCTGAAGAAGATGAATCTACATCTTAAGACATTCTCGAACGCAAAGCCTGTGTTTAGAGCAATCATTGATAAAGATTATGTCGCTCACACACTAGGAAAGTGGAGAAAGGAAGATAGTGGTGACGAGAATGAAGAGATTACAGCACTTGATGGTTTTGTTGCAAAGCGTAGTGCTTAGTTTGTCAAAGATGGGGAAAAGAGAGCAAAGAGGAAGCCAATGTCTGCATCTTCTTCTTTATTCCTCAGAAGAAAAAGATAACAGCTAAGAGTTCTAGTCTGATTATTGAACCAGAGATTGAAGAGAATATTGAAGACATAGCTGCTGATATAGAGAGGCAAGCTTTTGGTCGTGAAAAAGTGGCTGAAGAAGCGACGTCTTCTACCACTAACTCAGAGGATAGAAGAGCTGGTGAAAGAGAGAGAGCTAAAAAGATATAGTTGAACGACTCGCAGAGAAAAAGCGTAAGGTTGAAGAAAGAAAGCGAAAAAGCGACAGGAGAGGACGATTCGACTTATATACCTTCGGGTTTAGATTATGATACTCCTGTGCGCAAGCCTGTCAAGAAGAAATCTCGATGTCTGAAACGATCAGCTGAGAGAAGCACTGATTCTCCTAATGTCAAATCAAAAGAAAAAGTGCAAACACAGACTGAAGAGGAGATACATCCACCAACACCGGCTCATCAACAAACATCTCAGCCAGCACCATCTCCACCACGTCAATCTCCACCACAGCAGCAAGCAACACAACCGACACCGCAACCTCCGTCGCAACCCTCACAGTCACAACCTCATTTTGATTTTGATTTTGATTTTGGTGACATACCTGGGGGCGAAGATTTTACTGCTGACATGTTCAATGACCCACACGTTGAAGAATTACAGAATGAGGTCATGTTAAACACCGTCAAGATTGCAGACTTACAGGAATAGCTCAATGCCGTAAACGAAGACAAACAGCAGCTCGAAGCGATGTCAGCCAACATTGTGTCGGAAAATGAGCGTTTACAGATTCGCATGGCCGAATATAAAGAAGAACGACTCAGGACCGATAGAAGGATGAATCTTTTTTAGTAGCTACTGACCAAGAAACTGGGTGTTAATATTGCTGCTGAGATTGATGAAATCGAACGATCTGAAGCAAGAGAGCGTGTCGCTGAATGTGAATGTCTTGCAAAGGAATTATCAGATACGTAAGGCAAGGGCAAAGCTAAAGTGGTTGAGGATTCTGTGAATGTCACAACTGAGCAAGAAGCTGAGTCTGTGCCAGTTATTACAGATATTGTGGTATATTGTCACACCCCGACCCGCAGCGGAAAAGGTGATCGGGGCATAATTGGGTTATCATCAAAGCTCATGACATTTATTATATGTTTCATATTCATTAATACAATTTAATGGAAATTTACAATAAATGATACAACATGTTCTAACTATCAGTCTAAGCTTCTTGTTTCTCTTCTAAGGCATATCCTATGTTTTCCTTGCTTCAACCTGTCCACCTGTATCATGTGTAAAAAGGTTTTTGGATCAACATAATGTTGGCGAGTGAATCCTATGGAAAAACATTTGAACGAGTTTATCCAATTGATTATAAATAATGTGCATACCTCATATGAGTAAATGTAGATGTAAATTTATTCACACAACACATAATACTGAATATTGAACATACAAACACCAAATGATAGTTTTGAGGCACGCGTTGTTCTCGTCTCACACGAGGAACTGATGGGCCTAATAAATGAGTTTTGAGGCACGCGTTGTTCTTACGAACTGATGGGCCTAATGTATGAGTTTTGAGGCACGCGTTGTTCTCGTCTCACACGAGGAACTGATGGGCCTAATAAATGAGTTTTGAGGCACGCGTTGTTCTCGTCTCACACGAGGAACTGATGGGCCTAATAAATGAGTTTTGAGGCACGCGTTGTTCTTACGAACTGATGGGCCTAAATAATTTGTATACAACTTTGACAATATGAAATACATCACAACCAAACAATAGTTACATTCTAATTTAGTTCATATAATGGTATAGCACGAATTTGCATAAGAGAATTAGTTTAAGCGACACATAATACACCCCAAAACATGAATAAAAAGGGGAGTTTGTAAGAATTCACTCACATTGGGTGCGTTCGGTTGATGAGGTTGAATGCACGCGAAATGGTGTTAACCACGAGTGAAATTAATCCTAGATAAATCGCATAATGGTTCGGTAAGTAAACGGGTTTTATGAATCTATTTTAGTAGGTTTGTTGGGTGTATTTTTGTGAGTTTGAGGCTATTTTCTAACCTTAAAAAAAATGTTATTTTTAAGTATTTATAATTGATTTTTAATTAAAATAATTAAATAAAAATAATAAAAAAAATAATATTTTATTTTATTGCTACAGTACACGTTGACCGTTGACTTGACTATCGTTGACCGGTTCATAGGCATTTTGTTGTGCGCCGGGTGAGGCTCGAACCCGAGACCTCCCGTACGCGTGCACGCAGCTCTACCAACTGAGCTACGTGTCTAACCCGTTATATATCCGATTTTAATTATATATATATATTAATTAGATTTAACAGAAATCCTTTATTATTAAAAACGAAATAAATCTCAGAACCGGTGTGCTCCACAGGTCTCGAACCCGGGACCTGTGGGTTAGCGGACACACACTCCACCGCTGGACCGTGTGTCTCACTTGGTTATAAACTCAGTTATCAATATACTTAACATATCATAAAACACTCCGGTTCTGTTTTGCGAAAAAGAGAATTTTTATCAAGGCGGCGTGTGTGAAACCGGAATCGAACTCGTGACCTTAGCGTTAAAAGTGCACACAGTCCACCGCTGGACTGTGTGTCTAACCCGGTAAATAACTTGATTTTAATTATACTTATCCATTACCGAAATGTCGTCTTCTTCACTGTTTTTAACCGGAAGTGACGACTAACTGGTTAAAATGTTGATTTAAGTTTCTATAGCGTTTAATGATCAATTACAAATGATATAAAAGTAAAAAGGGAATGAATTTAAGCGTGAGATATACCGACTGGTTATACTCTGTTTTCCGGCAGAACTCCGGCGACAGAAACCTTTTTCCGGCGACAACTTCTTGCAGCAGAGAGTCTTCCGAAAGGTTACAAAGGTGGTGGGTGACTTCGGTGAAAGTTTAGGGGGTTCAGTAAGCTCGAAGGTTAATGATACGGTTTTCCGGCGATGTATCAAATACTTCCGGTGAGTGAGTTTTCGCTGAGATGAGGTGCGATTTGAGTGTGAAAAACTTCTGGCGAGTTATGGGTGCATTTATAGGGTAACAACGAGATGAATGGGGTCTGAATTCGGTCTATATTCGAAGTCAACTGTTCTCCGGCGATTATGGCTAATGACGCGTTTTCAGACGTTGGCTAGCTGTCGCTAGAGTTAATTGATTGATTAATTTGAACAAAAACGTGTTTTATGGGCGAAGTCGTCGGGATTTCCGACGACTGCTGTTTGGGCGCAAGTTGACCGAGTTTGAATTTCTCACATCATTATTTGATTTAATAAAACCATTTACTTAACAGAAAAACAAAGTGGCGGAGTGGTTTACGGTGTGTGAGTTAAGTGTTTGGTTGACCCGGTAGAGACCCGAGTTCGAAACCCGGTATAATTAAAACATTTTTATTTTGTTATTTTTATCAGTTTTTCAAAAACTAAATATATATCCCCGCATAATAAGTGATTACGGATCGTTTAAAATTATTTTGGGCATTTAATTCGCAACGAAAAATTTGACTGACTGTTCGGTTGATAAACGGAGCGGGTTTGGTAAATCCGTTTTTGACGGATGTTACAGTATCCCCTGCTTTTTAGAAATTTCGTCCCGAAATTTAATTAGGGATATAATTGACTGAAAAAAAAAATGATGGTGTTGAGTTTGCCGGTTACATTTTTAGAAGAAAATTAGGGTTTAGGTTTTTGTTTGAGGCGGTAACGTTCCTTGTAAAGGTTAAGTATCCTAATACAGGAATCGCTTTTTGTTGCCTACTGTATAAGTATTGTTAAGCAGGAATGATTCGCTAAAATGATATCATGCATAAGAGTTTGAATATGCTTAGGGTTATATCCTAAGGCAGAAATTCTACAATCTACACAAAAAAAAACACAACAACTAACAATTGTATCCACATTCTGATAGCATATATGTTTGAATGGTGACAGTTCCTCTCTCGTTTGTTACGATGGAGAGGTTAGTCAATGTAGAAATGGATCGCATTCCAATTTCTTTAAATAGTGAGATGATATATATATGAAACACAATTTCAACCAAGGCAATACTAAATCCTACATGGAACATCTCATAACCGCCTGATAATGCCTCTGATCCTTTGGCAAGAATACTTATATATAGGAAGTACCAGCGGCGTATCCACCATATTCTTGTCAAATTTTTCATTGGTTTCATCAGTGAATTATGATTAGTCCTATAACTCTACAACCAATACATCAAACATAAAAATACTGAAATGAAATATATCTGTGCGATCAAGGCTCAATCAAACGGAGCCGATCGTATTGTATGTATTGAGAATGAAATTGTATGTGTGCTCAAGGCTCAATCAAACGGAGCCGAGCTTATTGCATGTATTGAAAATGAATAACTTAATCACAACAAACAACCTATGCATGGAACCTCTCATAACCGACTGATAATGTCTCCGATCATTTGACAAGAATACTTATATATAGGAAGTACCAGCGGCGTATCCACCATATTCTTGTCAAATTCTCATTGACTTTATCCGCAAGTTATGATTAGTTCTATGCGACTCTACAACACAACAACCAGCGCTTGAGTCTTAATTCTGATAGTAACCGTGTTTGACAAAACCTCTCTCGTTTAATATGATGGAGAGGTTAGTCTATGTAGAAGTGAGACACAACTCAACTTCTTTAAATGATGAAACTGAAATATGCCGTGAAGTATGATGATATGAATAATGAGTATAAAACAAACTGAACTAGTAATTTGCATTAAAATTTCTTGGGTAAAATTCCAACTGAGATACATGAAAATCGAGATATAAACATAAAAACTAAGTGATTGGAGTTGAATCTTGATTCTTGGTGAGAGAAGGCTAGTTAAGTGGTTGGTTTGGTCCGTTAACATCTTCAACAGGATTGGCATTGATGTTATAAACTCTTCCCCTTGCTGGCGGTGGAGCTGGATTTGCTTGGTTTGCTTGGTTAACTGGGTTTGCCTGAGCTTGGGCATTTATGATGTTAACCAAACGAGGGCACGTGTTCCTAAAATGGGTAGGGTCGCCACAATTGAAACAAGCTCGAACATTTGGGTACATGGGGTATTGAGGTTGTTGATATGTTTGGATCATGGGTTGAGTAGGGGTTGAGGTTTGGTTTTGAGGGGTGCGGCAAACGTTGCTCAAATGACCGTAGCGTCCACAATTCGCACATAGTCGACAGGGTAAGGTAGATGGATGGTGATAGAAACAGGTGTTGCATTGAGGGTGAGGTCCAATGTAAGGTTTCTTGTTTGGGTAAGTTGAGTTGGGTGCTACTTGAGCGTTTGGGATAGTTCGAGGAGGTACAACTTGTGAAGCTGGTTGGTTACGTTGGGTGACAGCGAAGATTTGCCCATCACGTTTTCTCTTAGAAATAGGTGGTGTAGGGGATTCGGTTCGGGTGGAGTTTGAGGTTTCGGTTGATGCTTTATCCTTCTTCTTCTCCTCTTTGAAATCTTTATTCCGGATTCGGTTCTCGGTGAGCGCGGTTGCTAGCTCCATTGCTGCTTCCAAAGTTGCAGGCGAGGTGCTTATTACAGGGTCTTGAATTTTTGATGGAAGACCACGAATGTAGTGCTCGATCAAACGGTAGAGGGGAGTGAACAAGTTGGGAACCATTTGATTTAACTCAAGGAATCTCTTGTTGTATGTGGTGTGGTCGCCTTCCTTTTGTTTCAAAGCATGGAACTCATCCTCCAATTTCTTGATTTCACTTCTTGGGCAAAACCGTCTTGTCATGATTCCCTTCAATTCTTCCCAAGTCAAGGTCATAGTTTCTTCAACACCTCGTTTGGTCTTTTCTGTATTCCACCATGTGAGTGCCGTTCCAAGTAAGCGACCGGTAGCATAACGCACTTTGCGATCATCGGGGCAATCGCAATTTAGAAAAGTGTTCTCCATTTCTTCGAACCAATGGAGGAGAGCGGTGACACCCTCAGTACCTTCGTATTTTGGAGGATCGCAGGATTTGAAATGTTTGTAGGTGCATTTAGTGACTGAAGGATTGATAGTGTTTTGATCTTCTTGTTGAGTTGGGTTAACGGAATTAGCGGTAAGGGCTTGTTGAACTTGAACTACAATGTTGGGTATTACGGTCGCCATTTGCTGAGCGATTTGGGTAGCCATGCGTTCACGGGCTTTTCCTGCTCTCATTTTCCTACGAGCGAGGCTAGAAGACATCTACAAGGAATACATGTCAAGAGTATGAGTTGAATGCCTTTGGGATCGTGGGTCGTGTTTGGGATTGAACGTTCATAAAATAATTATAGAAAAATAGCTCTACTACATCCATAGGATGTCTTGGGCTTTGCTCGCTGTTAGGCCCGTCATGCCGCCATACTTTTACCTGTGTAATCATGTGGGCCCCCATGAATACCGGTTTTTCATATGGTTTGCATGGTTTCTGCCTGATTGCGTACACAAAACCCGGAGAAAATCGAGAAATATGTATACAACGTGTGATATTCGGAATGTGTCCAGGTGTAGACACGGTGACATCTCAAAGGGAGGTTAGTTCGAACGACGTTTGGTGTGGCATGCTTTGGCCTAATAGGTCCGTCGTACTCTCATCGTTAGTCCCCAGGTAGGCAAACTGGTCCGTTATTTTGGATTTATACGAATGCCAACCTAGACAGGACGTTCCGACTACCGGTACTTGTACCCTTCCAGTTACTACATGCCCGTCGCAGAACTTACTTTGATGAGATTTGAAATTTGCATAAAATCTTTGGATACTGAGAGTATGAAAATAAATTGAGTACATGAACATCGATATATGTATATATGTATAATGAATGAGCATGTATGTTTGACTGAAATGTAAACAAATATGAAACAAATAAATATCACAAGTTTGTATGTAACCACCTAATCAATTTAAAATTTAGGCAGACTATAGTATAGGCTCTAAGGGTCTAATAACCTATCCTATATCCCTATAGTCATGGCTCTGATACCAATCTGTCACACCCCGACCCGCAGCGGAAAAGGTGATCGGGGCATAATTGGGTTATCATCAAAGCTCATGACATTTATTATATGTTTCATATTCATTAATACAATTTAATGGAAATTTACAATAAATGATACAACATGTTCTAACTATCAGTCTAAGCTTCTTGTTTCTCTTCTAAGGCATATCCTATGTTTTCCTTGCTTCAACCTGTCCACCTGTATCATGTGTAAAAAGGTTTTTGGATCAACATAATGTTGGCGAGTGAATCCTATGGAAAAACATTTGAACGAGTTTATCCAATTGATTATAAATAATGTGCATACCTCATATGAGTAAATGTAGATGTAAATTTATTCACACAACACATAATACTGAATATTGAACATACAAACACCAAATGATAGTTTTGAGGCACGCGTTGTTCTCGTCTCACACGAGGAACTGATGGGCCTAATAAATGAGTTTTGAGGCACGCGTTGTTCTTACGAACTGATGGGCCTAATGTATGAGTTTTGAGGCACGCGTTGTTCTCGTCTCACACGAGGAAACTGATGGGCCTAATAAATGAGTTTTGAGGCACGCGTTGTTCTCGTCTCACACGAGGAACTGATGGGCCTAATAAATGAGTTTTGAGGCACGCGTTGTTCTTACGAACTGATGGGCCTAAATAATTTGTATACAACTTTGACAATATGAAATACATCACAACCAAACAATAGTTACATTCTAATTTAGTTCATATAATGGTATAGCACGAATTTGCATAAGAGAATTAGTTTAAGCGACACATAATACACCCCAAAACATGAATAAAAAGGGGAGTTTGTAAGAATTCACTCACATTGGGTGCGTTCGGTTGATGAGGTTGAATGCACGCGAAATGGTGTTAACCACGAGTGAAATTAATCCTAGATAAATCGCATAATGGTTCGGTAAGTAAACGGGTTTTATGAATCTATTTTAGTAGGTTTGTTGGGTGTATTTTTGTGAGTTTGAGGCTATTTTCTAACCTTAAAAAAAATGTTATTTTTAAGTATTTATAATTGATTTTTAATTAAAATAATTAAATAAAAATATAAAAAAAATAATATTTTATTTTATTGCTACAGTACACGTTGACCGTTGACTTGACTATCGTTGACCGGTTCATAGGCATTTTGTTGTGCGCCGGGTGAGGCTCGAACCCGAGACCTCCCGTACGCGTGCACGCAGCTCTACCAACTGAGCTACGTGTCTAACCCGTTATATATCCGATTTTAATTATATATATATATTAATTAGATTTAACAGAAATCCTTTATTATTAAAAACGAAATAAATCTCAGAACCGGTGTGCTCCACAGGTCTCGAACCCGGGACCTGTGGGTTAGCGGACACACACTCCACCGCTGGACCGTGTGTCTCACTTGGTTATAAACTCAGTTATCAATATACTTAACATATCATAAAACACTCCGGTTCTGTTTTGCGAAAAAGAGAATTTTTATCAAGGCGGCGTGTGTGAAACCGGAATCGAACTCGTGACCTTAGCGTTAAAAGTGCACACAGTCCACCGCTGGACTGTGTGTCTAACCCGGTAAATAACTTGATTTTAATTATACTTATCCATTACCGAAATGTCGTCTTCTTCACTGTTTTTAACCGGAAGTGACGACTAACTGGTTAAAATGTTGATTTAAGTTTCTATAGCGTTTAATGATCAATTACAAATGATATAAAAGTAAAAAGGGAATGAATTTAAGCGTGAGATATACCGACTGGTTATACTCTGTTTTCCGGCAGAACTCCGGCGACAGAAACCTTTTTCCGGCGACAACTTCTTGCAGCAGAGAGTCTTCCGAAAGGTTACAAAGGTGGTGGGTGACTTCGGTGAAAGTTTAGGGGGTTCAGTAAGCTCGAAGGTTAATGATACGGTTTTCCGGCGATGTATCAAATACTTCCGGTGAGTGAGTTTTCGCTGAGATGAGGTGCGATTTGAGTGTGAAAAACTTCTGGCGAGTTATGGGTGCATTTATAGGGTAACAACGAGATGAATGGGGTCTGAATTCGGTCTATATTCGAAGTCAACTGTTCTCCGGCGATTATGGCTAATGACGCGTTTTCAGACGTTGGCTAGCTGTCGCTAGAGTTAATTGATTGATTAATTTGAACAAAAACGTGTTTTATGGGCGAAGTCGTCGGGATTTCCGACGACTGCTGTTTGGGCGCAAGTTGACCGAGTTTGAATTTCTCACATCATTATTTGATTTAATAAAACCATTTACTTAACAGAAAAACAAAGTGGCGGAGTGGTTTACGGTGTGTGAGTTAAGTGTTTGGTTGACCCGGTAGAGACCCGAGTTCGAAACCCGGTATAATTAAAACATTTTTATTTTGTTATTTTTATCAGTTTTTCAAAAACTAAATATATATCCCCGCATAATAAGTGATTACGGATCGTTTAAAATTATTTTGGGCATTTAATTCGCAACGAAAAATTTGACTGACTGTTCGGTTGATAAACGGAGCGGGTTTGGTAAATCCGTTTTTGACGGATGTTACATATATACAGTCTCAAAGAAGTTTGTTCTAGTAGGAAAGGCAAAGGATGTGGATATTGACATGACAGATCTTTCAGATAGACATCATGAATGGCTACAGAAGAGGAAGTTAGAAAGAGAGATTGAAACAGCGGTTGAAAAGTTTGATGAGGATGCTACAAAGAGAAAGAGGACTTAGAAGATTTAGATGATTTGTTTTCTAATAAGTCTGACGATGATGATAATGGTAGTAATGATGATGATATGGGAGGATCGGGTGTTCGTGTAACAGAATCTGTTTTAAATGAAGATATTGATTATTCTGCGTACTTGGATGATTCAGCGAATCAGGTAAATGAAGATAGAGATCATGGAAGATCTGGAGGTTCGAAAGGTGCTCAGCAGGCAGGAATTCTCACGGTAACTGATGTATCTACTGTTCTTGTTGTGCCAAAGCCGAAGATTTTATATCTTGAGCATGATGTTGTAGAGGGTGAATATGTCCATAGCTATACTAAGGAAGAAATTGCTAAGATGTTAGGCGTGGACGAAGAAAATTTTGAGTTTGACTTTGAAGACGAGCTCAATGACATTAGCGCTTTCGAGCCAAGTGATTATGTCTTCGAGCATGTTGAAGATGCAAATGATTATGATAGAGTTGTCGTGGAGGATGATTCTGATGACGATGTTACTAACCTTGCCGATCAGGGTACAAATGACTGCCCAACTTTTACAAAGTTGTTTGCAGCTGAAAATTCTGATGTTCTGAAACGCAAAGTTGAAGAAGCTGCTAAACATGGTACTATTCCTCAACAGTTGAATAGAGCTGAAATTGCAGAGATGAGGAAGAAGTGGTTCAAAGTTTCACCAGCCGAGCGAAAGTTCAAATGTCCTCTAGCATTCTTTACACGTGATGCAGATATTTCTCTAGGGGACATAATTAGTTGGGGTTGGATCGAGGAACTTAATGTTTACGCTATCAAAAAGGAGTTTGGGATCCAATACTTCAGATACTTGAGCGACATCAAATCCTTGTCATATTGGGATATTAAAGAGCTCGCGCAAACGAAGATGATAAATCAGAAGATGAAATTTCACGACCAACGGCTATGGAAGTTGATCAAGCTTGAAGCTGCACATGGATTTATACATTGGAAACCTCATTTTCTGAAGCGTATTACGAAGATTGATCTGATTACTAAAGAAAAAAATGTTACGCTCATCATGAAGAGGCCAAAGGTAATGAAGAATTTGCCTATGATTCAGATGGAACAAGATTTCCATAAAAATTTCAAGTGGTGGCACTATGATTCTAACACGGGAGAAGCTGTGATTTGTGTGCACCCTGATGATGATTCGTTGAAGATAACAGAGGAGCTTACCGAAGCCGCATAGCACACAAACGAATATATGGGCTGTGGCATGGCATTCGAGTACTAGACCCTATGTGGCTAGTAAATTGTTCGAAGAAAGATATAGATTGCTTGTTCTACAGCAAAAATCAGCTACGAAGAGAAAGACAAAGAACAAGCACTCCAGTTTCAGAAGATTGTTAATGTCTGTTTCGCAAATGATATACATTCTGGATCGACATGGAACACTTCTTGGAGGAAACTGTAGGAGACAGAGCAAAAGAAGAAAGATAATAAGGAAGCAAGGATTGCAGAGCGAGCTCGTATAGCGTCGCTAAGAAGTTTTCGATTTAGAAATACAGTTAATCTACCTCCTCCAACAGATCAAACGGCAATAGCTTTTGAGGAGCGTCGCAAGCCACCGAAGCATTTCTTTGGTCGATAAACGTTAAATCTTATGAAGTTTTTTTGAAGACTATCCAAGACTGCGGCAACATCCAAGGGGGAGTTTGTTGGTGCATAATGTCTATTGCCTACGTCTAGGATATGTTTATTTTATATATAGGGCTTAGAACGCCAGATTGTAAATGTTATTGTATAGATTATTTGTTTTATAGTTGGCTCGTACGAGTGAGTCACAAGGCTTGTATGAGTGACACTCTGTCACTCGTACGAGGCAGCCACTCGCACGAGTCACGGTCTCTGCAACACACTCTCCTATGCGAGTCATTTCAATCTAAAAATAGGGGAGTGTTATGTCAGAGCTAGAGTGTTAGTCCAGTTGGTGTGGCGGAGCCCTGCTAAATTGTTTACTTGCGTTGTACTTTTTCATGTCAATTAATATATTCAAAGCAGTTAAACAGTAGATCTCACTTGTTCGTTTGCCAACCTCACTAACAATGAATTCCGCCTCTGTTAGTTGAGTTAGATCAGTTCGGTTGCTCATTGGAGGAGTCGATCCCCATTCACATTTTCAAAATCTAAAGCTGCTGAGCTAAATATGGAATTGAAAGTTTATTTTAAAATGATTAAAAGTTCATTAATTTGAAACTTAAAATGCGATAGAAAACATCAGTTTGTTTACAAAGTAACCATGGTCATTCGTTTGAACTTGGTAGATAAATTAGGTAATCAAGCTCATTAACTTGGACTTGATTAACTAAGAGGGTTTAAACTGATAAAGTGTTTAAAATTTGAAATGTTTGTGATAAAAATTTCAAAGTTTGACTCTGAAATGTTTATTTAGTTTGAACAGGAAGCTGATAGAGAGGAGCAAGATTGAAACGTTGATCAAAGATAAAAGAAGCTCAAAGAAAGGGGGAGCGTGTTAATGCTTAACGTCTACAATACAAGCTTAGAATAAAGGAGAGATTGTTGATTATATTTGTTGAATAAGAATGTTAAAATTATTAAAGTATTAAAGAGATATGAAGATGGTCAAAGACTCCGAAGCTTAAAGAGTATTCGAAGACTACGGCAACATCTAAGGGGGAGACTGTTGATGCATATGTCTGTTGCCTACATCATCGAATAACATCGACTCTGTAATAGGGGCAAAATGTTAGATGTATGTTGGTTGTATGCTCACTTCGTACGAAGTTAAGTTCACTCCGTATGAAGGTAGACTGGTTCTCTTCATACGAGGAAGAACTAACTTCGTATGAAGGTAGACTCACCTTCGCATGAAGTGCCAAGTCAATATATATGTGTGCTTAGGTCTTGAGTCTGTAACAGATCGTGTAGACTGGACGGTGGAGCTCTGTCCAAGTGTTTTCAGGATCTTGTAAACATTGAACCATTAATGAAAACAGATAATTGAATGAATTATAATCTTGTTAAACATGTCGCCTAATCTAAAACGGATTCAGCATGTTATTGACTAGGTTAATTAGATTAGACCTTAGCTTATTGGATCTGAGCATGAACCTACATCCTTTGTACCACCAAAATACTCTTTCAATGTAATAGGTCGGCATAGATATCTTTCGGTAATACCATAGCCACAATGCTAAAGGCTGTCGCATCAAGCTCAAATTTTTGATACTCTTGCTTTGAGTATTTATCAAGCTTCTTTGGCTCAAATACATGTTGGTTTTCGGTATTTGGTACCATTGGGACATGTGGTCCAAAAACCACAGATCTCCAACACCCGGTATTTTGCTGAGATAGCATATGTTTCATCCTACCTCGCCTGATATTGTATTCAGATCTGACGAGCATAGGTGGCTTATTGCTGAAGCCTGTGTTATAGGGATCATTTTGTGCCATTCTCAAGTTCTTTTTAAAAGAAACACAGGATATGTGAGAGATACGTTATCAGTTCTTCATTAAACAACTCTGAGCTACGCACTGAAATTGGATCTTTTAAGAGCTGATCTTTTTGTGTTAAACTAATTGTGAAATCAAGTTTAAACGTGACCAGGCTCTGATACCAATTGTTAAGATCTGAGTTTGATGTTTGTAAACAAATATTGATTATCAATAATAATATTCACAAACTAAGACTTATCATCAACGAAAAGTTTCAAATGATTCAATTAATTAAAAGTTTTACAACTCGATCGAATCTACAAATTCCACCTTAGCTGATCACACAAACAGATCAGTTTGTACAAGAGAAAATGTGAAGGTGTGGTGTGTGATAAATAAGTCACTAACTGGAGTTATCTATTTATACACAAGTGACATCTAACATTCCTAACAAAAAAGATTCTCAGATGTTTGCGAACATCTAAGCAATCTTATCATCTGTTCTAGACTATGCTAAACACTGTTGAAATAAATTATTGTTACATTGAATAAACACTGTCTAAGTTATCCTCTGATTCAGTTGTCCAAACATCTAGTTGGCCTAACAGATGTTTGGTCTTCTTCATTCGACCTTTGCTTCATCAGGGCTTTGGTCTTCACAAAAGATGCTAGCCTTCAATAGTAGCTATACTCTTGTACAGTGGTTCCAAGTCTTCAATAGATGTTAGCCAGGCTCTTGAACAGATGTTCTGAATAGGTGTTCAAGATTAGTTATCTTTGGGGAGAAGTTGGTTCAATCTATTTCTTATTTCTTGATCAGTTGATCATGTTATGGCTATTGAATATCATCTATTCTTTTGTAGGTCCAACACTTTCTATTAGTTCGACTAGAACTGGCCATCACCATTATATTAGTGTTACCACTACCACCATCACCGTGTCGTGGAACCGTCACCAAACAAGCCGACGACCTATCGCAGTCGAGTTCGTCGGTAACAACAACCTTTGCCACAACGACATCACCACTACCACAATTGTTTCCACTGCAACACTTGAAGGCCATCGTACCACATGTAACACAACTGGTGCATCAGACGGATGCACCATAATCAATTTTATGTTCCGGTATGAAGGTAACCAACCATATCTATAACCTTTTTTCACACATTTTTTATTCTCTGAAACTAGATTTGTAGAATACACAGCTTCCGGCACCATAATCAGTCCATAATTCATAAGCATATGTGATTCAATTGACTGTTAGATCGATTGTATCGGTACCGTAGCTCTGATACCACTTGATAGTCCAGGAACCGGCGGTTTAGACAGAAGTTTAGGTAGAATAGAACTAATTCGGTTAAGTGTTGTTAAGAATGGAGTAGAATCGGAAGTCGAATGATTCATTCATACCGAAAAAGTATACATCTTTACAAGATGGATTTCTCCAGCATTTCCCCTCTAGGACTCCAAAACTTAACAAACTATGAACACACGACACTATATATAGACACTGATTTGGTGTGGACTAAACTACCTCCGTATGATGGTGGACTTGTTTACCTCCATACGAAGATGTTACCTTAGTACGAAGGTGATTACATCCTCACCAACATGTCATGTCGTCATTTTTTGCACTAAACTATACAATATTCAACATGCTCTATCTAGCCTATTCGGACAGTGACGGACACACAAAATATACACTAACATTTTCCCCCTTGTACGTCACTGTCGAAGCTTGACCTTGAAATATGATAGCCCTGTTTGAATATTCTGCAACTTCAATCAGGCATCTTGATATCTTTAGATAATTTCCCCTTGATTGAAGATTCGGGCTTGCATTAACTTTAATCAGGTCTTTGTTTGCACGGTTCAAGACCTCCTTTAATTTTCTTATCTACAATCTTCACGAATAATCACCAACTTGAAACTAATCATCACAGCTTCTCTGTTTCGACTTTAACCACATCCATGTTCGGTTTTTGATTTAACACTTTAGCACATGAGCTGAATTTCTTAATCTTTAAATACCCAACCGACAATTGATAGAAACTTTGAATATCTCACTGAAGAACTTCAACTGAGTAAATACCCATGAAAATCTGAAATCCCATTTTTTCCGTAATCACTTTTATGCACACTCCTGAATGATTGATCAGCAAAATGGTAATCTCTTTAATTAGCAAATCTTCATCGGATAACAAATCACATGGTAACACATTCAGATCTTAGAAACATTCTTCCACAATCAGAATCACATTCTTCCTCTTCAGTCACGATAACATATATATAGTCTTCTCCGTTAGACCCAGCAGCAACTTAATCAACAAACATCATCATTCTCCGGTGGTTAGTCCGAAAAATAATTCCTCTGCTCGAAAATTAACCATTTTGACACTTTTAGACTATAATCGAGCATTTGTGTATCTGATATCTTGAACACCCTCTGATATCTTTAAAGTATCGACAATCATCCTACTAACCAGCTTGATGAAGACCTGAGACTCAAACCCTAAGACATCAATCTATATCACGATCTGAAGACTCTGAACTTCCTATGATCACAAACTAACGAATCCAGATCTTATGTATCCCCGGATAATCTGAACTCAAACCACCTGAATACTGTTGCACGTCACAAATTTCAAAAATGCCGGAATTTCAATATATTCTCTAAAATTTTTATTCCCCCTCATTTTTACAAATTCTAACCTCTGTAAAACATATCACTGAATTTCCCCCTCAAACATGGCAAATTCAGTCCTATCTTTTCACTGAAAAACTCCACTATGCAGAAAATATGTCATTTTGGTCCACAAAAGTGCGTTTTTCATCAATGCGGATTTTTTTTATGGCCCATTCATAGTCACTATACCAAACGATAATCATTCTGCACAGGTATCCGTGACTACCCCATTATCTTCAACCCTCTGTGATTGTGTCATCAAATCTATTCTCTAAAGCCCTCGACGGTGTCCACGAACAGCCCGTATTTGTCGTTAAATCTCGAGAAAGTTTTCAAGCACTAAATTTTTTCTAGACACTCGTCGCTTCGCCACGATCAAAAAAATGCCATTTTTAGGCATTTTGGTTACCTTCGTATGAGGGTAACTTACCTTCATACGAGGGTAACTTACCTTCGTGCGAAGATAACTACCTTCGTGCGAAGTAGTACCTTTGTGCGGAGGTAATCTGATTCAGTTTTTTCGATCCAAAATCTTTATTTCTTCGAATTTTATGATGATTCTTTCACAGACATGGTCGAAATTCAATTCTAAACAATCCTATGGTTTCAATTTTAATTTTTGTCTGTGGAGTGTTCGTTTATTTGATGATTTACATCTTAAACCCCTCAAAAGTCCATAATTCATGAGCATAGGTGATTCAATCGACTGTTAGATCGATTGTATCAGTACCGTAGCTCTGATACCACTTGATAGTCAATGAACCGGCAGTTTAGACGAAATTTTGGGTAGAATAGAACTAATTTGGTAGAATGTTATTAAGAATGGAGTAGAAGTGGAAGTCAATGATTCATTCATACCGAAAGAGTATACATCTTTACCAGCATTTCCCCTCTGGGAACTCCAAAACTTAACAAACTATGAACACACGACACTATATATAGACACTAATTTGGTGCAGACTAAACTACCTCACCTTCCAACGAAGGTGGACTTGTTTTCCTCCGTACGAAGATGTTACCTTCATATGAAGGTGATTACATCCTCACCAACATGTCATGTGTTTGTTTTTTTCACTAAACTATACAATACTCAATACACGCTTTATTTAGCCTATTCGCGCAGTGACGGACACACAAAATATACACTAACACAACGCTCATCAATTTTCGATACCTAGTCCTAATACACAATAAATACTTTGTAGCCTTCGTTTGGATAACCTTAACAACTTTTGTGTGAATCATCTAGCTACTTATCAGTTGAGTTACGTAACCCTTTTTCACTTTTACATTTTGGGGGTGATACATGTGCCTATTACAAAATTTAGATTACATTACATTTACATTTACATTTACAATTCAACTTTATGGCCTTGTATGATATCTAGTTGCTATTTGTGTGAACTAGCATGATTAATTATTATTATCAATAAGTAACTGTTCTATTGGCCTAACAACCCATCCCACTCCTTGGCCTTTTTAGGGGAGTTTAGGGATGATTAAAACCAAACTCTATCAAGAGGTTAATTTGTCACATTTTCTCACTTACACTATCAAAAGGTTAACTTATCACCGTTCCTCACTTTCATGTCAATATAGGTTTGAGTGTACATGTAGTTTTATGTTTTGTTTAACAAATTGCTTAGATGATTGCTATGCTATATGAACTTACACATTTAATTTATACATATATACATACCCTATGTTGCTCACCAACTTTTTGAAGTTAGGACTTGATTTTACACATGTTTGAGGTAACAATGTTTGATACTATTTCCAAGACTTTGCTACACATAGGAGCTTTGGACTTAGATATAGTTTATTTATGTTAATTTTGTGAACAAGTTATTTTCTTTCATGTATGAATATTTTACTTTGGTTAAAAGAATATTTAAATTTTAATAGTACCATCATGAGCTTTTGGATAGTTTGTGTAACGCCTTAACGTTTCCGCCGTTGGTTGGGGTCTTACACCCAAAGTTCCTTTGTTGTAGTATACATATGAAATGTATGTTTAATTTCATGTGGTAAGGACATATTAATGGTAACTAATGCTTGCTTATCTACGTCACACATTCGCTTATCCTATTATCCCATTCCCATATAGGACGTCACACGGTATCTACCTTCAACGTTTGTGTTGGAGATACGTATCCATCAGTGACACAAATCCACATACATGCATCCTGATACTATGCAAATGATTGGAATTTGTCTTTCCAATCAACATATTGTAAAACTTTGGTAGCTTTGGTGGTTTATTAGTTGTTCCAACTTCATGATCCATTTTAAGTCATTCGTTTAAATTACCATAGATAACATTTTTAACTTAATTTAGTTTTAAGTACTATAATTAAAAGTCCAACAGTAACAATTTAACAGTCTAAGTAAACATGACAAACAATCCTTAACCATACTGACAACTAGTAACCCTGCTAATGTTGTAAGCACGCTAACAAGTAAATCCGCTATACAGTAAACCCGCCAACTGGGTAGGAAAATCGCGTTGGGTGTGTAAACCCGCTAAATAGATAAGTACGATATAAGGGTAAACCCGCTAAGTCTGCAAACATGGTGAAGAACATGACCCTACTAATAGAGTAAACCCTCTAATAGATTAAACACACTAAAGGATAACCACGTTATTTGGGTAAACCCGCCAAATAGCTAAACTCGCTAATGGTTAAGCTCGTTGATAATGCTGAAACCCTAAGTGATAAACCAGTTAAGCTGATGAAACTATAGAATTTAGTAACCTCAAACGAATTCGAAAATTGATTAATACAACTAGAACAGTTCGAGGATCCCAAAGAACGGATTATCAAACAAGAACAGCCGAAGAAAACACTTGTTTCATACGTGAAACAAAAGAAAAAAACATTATTTTTGTAGAAAACCAATCTTAAACCAGACAATATAAAGCCAATTGCTCTGATACAAATTGTAGGTCCCTTAGACGTATCCTAACGCGACTGATAATCAACTAAAGTGTGGAATCCTCTTAGTAGATCAAACGATAACAGTAAACAAGTTCATTAAACAAGCAAATATGAGATCATTATAAACTAGTCTTCTATTGATTATCAAGAAACAATTTTACAATCAATTCAAGATTCTCAAGAAAATAAAACCTCTCACACACTCTCTAAGTCATGATTTTGGACCCTAGCCAAAACCCTACATGCAAAAATGTTTATATATCACATACATTTGCGACATGGGCTTAGCCCATACATCAAATCATTAAACCAGCTATACAGGTTAAGCCTTCTAAGGCCGCTCACTTGTTAAACCCGCTAAACATGTTAACACTACTAACCCGCTAAACATGTTAACACTGCTAACCAGCTAAACCTGCTCGTTAGCTAAACCCGCTAACTAGTTAACCATGCTAATCTGCTAAGACCACTAGCTACCTAAGCCCATAAGTTGTCTAAACTCGCCAATGCTCACAAGATATCCAAAGACCTTTTCACAAAGTTTGTCACACTATATGCACCAGCAACAGTTTTGGATGTTAAGACTTGTTTTGTCTTGAATGTTTCTATTGCTTATATATGAAATTCTTGTTTAAGAACAATGTGTCGAAGATTAAATTCTTGAGACCCTTGATTTGGGTTTTTCCAATCTGGTCAAGTCTTTTTTAGTTTTTAATATCAATTAACTCTCAAAGCAACTTTGGTCTAACGATGCCACGGTGTTGGATAAGGTTTTTACCTTTCCAAGTTGTAAGGGTTCAATTCCCCTAGTGGACAAAATATTTGTAGTTTAATATTAGATGTTGAGAGAAGTGAGTGATTTTTCGTTCTAGAAAGTATCTTGAAGAGATACAAATAAATAATATTAACATTACACGTGCATTCGTTAACTATTTATAGATTTATTGTAACAAAATTAAATGATCATTGATCACTTGAAATAAACATTTTGATTTATTGAAAAGCAAATATAACTCACTTAGTATAGAAAATCATATTAAAATTATTGCATATTTTTTAATAATGATATATGAAATGTAATATATGTAAAACATGATACTCAAAGCATGTAAATCACACACCTCTCTCTCACACACATATACAAACTCCTTTTACAGCGTAAGAAGCAATGAGAAGCCAACACGTGTACTTACGAGAGTTTTATATGGGTAAGGATATTCATTTACATGCTCCACACTCTTTTTTAAATCTCAATTAACTAATTCAAAATTTTAAAAAATCTCTCTCTATATCTATATATACACACACGCTATAAAATCAAGCATTTTCTTTTTCTATTTGATATATGTATAATATTGATATAATTTTTTTATAAAAAAATAAGTATTTTTGTTGTTATACCATTTTACGCTGTGATGTTACGTGCTCAGGTCTTGAATGCGTTTTTAATTACGTTAAATATGGGGTGTTTATCCCATTTTACATTGTGCTTATATGTTGCCAGAAAAATATGCATTCATAAACGGACCTTGGTACGTAACAGCATCATATAAAATGGTTTAACAACATAATTATTTGTGTAGTGTGTCGCATTTAAAAAAATAATTAATTTCTTTATAAAAAGTAAATCAATATTATTTACGTATTAAAAAGAAGAAAACACGCTCGATTTATGGTATAATCTAATAAAAATAAAGTGAAGTATATAAAAGTTATTTATATTTTAAATATTAGTAAAAATAGTATTTAATTTTAAAAAAAGTCAACACAAGAGGTCAAATCTATCTTTTTTTTCCTTTACTAACTACTTTTAATTATTGAAATACTACCAAGTTAATATTAATCATTAAATGATGTGATCAATGGTCTAGATTGCTTCGTACGCTTTTTAGACTATATTTTGTTGTTATGATTCTATAAATGTATGGTAGAGCAACACACTAGAATACTCACTTTTTGAAGCTAGAAAAAAATGAGTATTTCTGTTACAAAGAAGCTTTGTTTTCTTTTCATTGTATTGAGCTATTTCACGTGCTTTGTAATTGCTGATCCTAATGACAGCCCTTGTCTATTCGGCAGTTATATTACCGTTTATATATACAATGGAATCCCAGATTCAACAATCAATGTTCATGTGAAATCGGGAGACAACGATCTTAGCCATCAGAACACACTTTAAGACACTTTAAGTCCTGGGTATAGATTTAAATTCTGTGAGAGTGTTTTTGGAAATACTCTTTCCATGGGAGATTTTTCCGATAATTCAAGGTCAGCACATTTTCATCTTTTTAACCAAGAGATTGCAAAATATGTTGATAGCTCAAGTGCTTTCACAAATGTTTATTGGCTATTAAAACAAAATGGGTATTATTTATCAAGAAAATTTTAAACCATGTATAAAGGATCATGGGAGTAAGAGATTTGACCATGTTATTTGTTTCATAATTTAGCAGTATTAAAGTTATATTAGTGTTATGTTTATAAATTCTCCACAATACTAATATTTGGGTAGTGGTGTAAAATTAGCATCATATAATATGACGTGGCTATCACTAACTATTAACTCTTGTTAAAAAAAATTATAAACATCTATATAAAAAGAGGCCAATAACTTCTATAACATTTAGTGTCATTTCATACAATACAATTTAACTCTTTAAACACATCATATTGGTAATCTTAACATTGGCAAATTTACCTTGGATTTTAATGAATTCCACCACAGATGGAGTGAGAAGCATGCATTTACTACAAAATAAAAAGTTAATTACAGCTAATTATCCCTAAAACATTGTTCGCTTCACATGGCATATTTAATAGTTATACAAGCATATCACAAAAATAATTATCTCAATGTTTCATTATGTAGATATCTATTTTTATGTGTTGAAGGTTACTCTTGATTGCACCTTCTTCTTTCTAAAATAAAATTTCTTTTATGAATCCAACTATTTTGTCTATTTTCACGCATCCCAATTGTGAAGCGACCAATATTTTAGGGATAACTAGATATAATTAACTTTTTATTTTGTAGTAAATGCATGTTTCTTACTTCATATGTGGCGGGATTCATTAAAATCCAAGGTAAATTTGCCAATGTTAAGATTACCAATAAGATGTGTTCAAAGAGTTAGGTTATACTGTATGATATAACATTTTATTTGCCTCTTTTATATAGATGTTTATAATTTTTTTAACAAGAGTTAATAGTTAGTGATAGCCGCACCATATTATATGATTGCTAAAAATTATTTTAAACCACTACCCAAATATTAGTATTGTGGAGAATTCACAAACATAACATTAATATAATTTATTACTGTCAACTAATAAAACAAATAACATGGTCAAATCTCTTGCACCCATGATCCTCTATACGTCCATGATGGATCATCATATGGTTTAAATTCTTTTGATAGATAATATCCATTTTGTTTTAATAGCCAATAAACATTTGTGAAAGCACTTGAGCTATCAGCATAATTTGCAATCCCTTGGTCAAAAAGATTAAAATATGCCAATGTTGAATTATCGGAAAAATCTCTCTAGAAAAGAGTATTTCCATAAACACTCTTACAAAATTTAAATCTATAAAGAAATTATTTTTTAAAATACAACACATTACACGAATAATTATGTTGTTATATCATTTTATACGATTTTGTTACCTACCAAGGTTTGTTTATGAATGAATATTTTTCTAGCGACATAAAAGCACAATATAATATGGGATAACAATGCCATATTTATAGTAATAAAAAAACGCATTCAAGACCTGGGCACGTAACATCATAGCGTAAAATGGTATAACAACAAAAAAACTTATTTTTATAAAAACATTATATCAATATTATACATGTATCAAAGAGAAAAGAAAATGCTCGATTTTATGGTGTGTGTGTGTGTGTATATATATATATATATCTTTAAAACAGTGAATTACTTAATTGAGATTTTTTTTTAAAATGTGGAGCATGTAAATGAACACAAATATCCTTACCCATATAAAACCCTGAGAAGTACACGTGTTGGCTCCTCATTGCTTCTTACGTTGTATAAAAGGCGTCGTTCATCTGTGTGTGTATATGTGTGAGAGAGAGTGTGAGTTATTTACATGCTTTGAGTATCATATTTTCATTATATTACCTATCATATATCATTATTCAAAAAACATGTAATAATTTTGAATATGATTTTCTATACTAAGAAGATATTTGCTTTCCAATAAATCAAAATGTTTATTTCAAGTGATCAATGATTATTTAGTTTTGTTACAATAAAGCTATAAATAGTTAACGAATGCATGTGTAAAGTTAATTTTATTTATTTGTATCTTTTCAAAATATTTTCTAGAACGAAAATTCACTCACTTCTCTCTACATCTAATATTAAACTAAAACCCTTTTGTATACCATGGGAATTAAACCCTTATGGTAAAAACCTTATCCAACACCGTGGCAGTGTTAGACGAAATGTGCTTTGATATTTAATCAATATTAAAAACAAAAAAATACTTGATCGGATTGGAAAAACCCCAAACCTGGGGTCGCAAGAAGTTAATCTCGAGCACATTGTTCTTAAAAAAGAATTTTATATATAAGCAATAGAAACATTCAAGACAAAATTGTTGTTGATGCATATCGTGTGACAACAACTTTGTGAAAAAATCTTTGGATATCTTGTGAATATTAGCGAGTCTAGACAACTTGCAGGCTTAGGTAGCTAGTGGTGTTAGCAGATTAGCAAGGTTAGCTAGTTAGCGAGTTTAGCTAACTAGCGGCTTTAGCTAACGAGCAGGTTTAGTTAGTTAGCAGTGTTAACATGTTTAGCGGGTTTAGCAAGTGAGCGACCTTAGCAGGCTTAATCTGTATAGCGGGTTTAGCGATCTAATGTATGGGCCAAGCCAAGTCCGAAAATGTGTGTGATATATAAACATGTTTGCATGTAGGGTTTTGGCTAGGGTCTAGAATTGTGAGTCAGCGAGTGTGAGAGATATTTTATGTTCTTGAGAGTCTTGAATTGATTGTAAACTTGTTTCTAGAAAATCAATAGAAGATTAGTTTTTACTGATCTTGTATTTGCTTGTTTAGTAAACTTGTTTATTGTTATTGTTTGATCTACTAAGATGTGATAGATATGCATCAAATGCGAAGTGATCAGGTAATCCATTTCATTGTGTTGTGCATGATTCAGTCGGTTCGATTATTATCCTCGGCCGAAGCCAAAACCAAACTCATCAGTTAGTATATTTTATTAACTAATCGGTTTTTGGTTAATCACTTCGTTTATTTGGTTAGATTGACGGTTTTTTATTTGGTTCATTTAGTTTTAATTAATAGTAAAAACCACACTTGGGCTAAAACTTTTGCTTAAAAATATATGAAATTGAGGTATGAATACATGAAATGAAAGTATAAATATGTGAAATGGAGATATAAGATATGAAATATATGAACCAGAGGTATAAAAGCTAGAATAAATGAAAATATGAATGATTCGGGTAGATTCAGCTAATTTTGGTTAAATGAGATTATAAAAAAAATTGATAACCGGTGATGTGCGCAAAATGCAACATATAGATTACATCAAGTAAGGCATAAAATCAACTCTTTTTCGGTACGAATGTTGGAAAAAGCATGTTTCTTTGTTTACTTTTAAATTACAATATCAAAAGGGATTAAACGAATAAAAGGAATAAATTAATAGCAGAAACCAACACAAATACAAAGAAGAAGGATTGACACGACCTACTGAACCCCATCCACATCCAAAACAACAAAAATAACAAGAACAGAAGCTTAAGCACGGGACCATGCCCACTAAGCATGGGGTCGCGCCCAGTCAAGATTCTCTACAGAAAAAGACAACAGCAACAGACAAACCAACACAGGGCCGTGCTAACCCAACTCAGTTCATGGTCAACTCTAAGATTCGTAGAATCTATGATAGTACGACAAGTACACTGACCACGGGGTCGTGCCATGACACCACGGGGCATGTTAGTACAAGACCTAACATCTGCAGTTAATGAAGTGAGAGAAAAAGATGACCACGGTGTCACACCCCCTGTAATCCCTTCACATCAGAGCGGGTGTGAACTAAACTGGTATCTTCATTGCACAGCGGAAGCAAACGTGAGTGCTAAGGTTTCTAGTAAATGAACGCCCGCTAACTACTCGAATCCCCATGGGTTCTACTATTCCAACCGTGCCATACTTGTAATCATAACCTGAGAAAGAACATGCGAAAAAATCAACATAAAGTTGGCGAGTTCATGGTTTGTTTGTTTTGTTTCAAATGAGTCATAAAACATTTGAGCATTTTGCATTCGAAAAACGGTTTGTGGGATTTTAGTATCCCAAAGCATTTGAAATGTCATGTTTGTATAACAGTATTGAAATGTTTTCCATGTTGTTTGCAAATCCATGCATATAATTGTTATGTTTCTAAACCGGTGATAAAATGTTTTCAATCGTATCTGTAAATAAACCGGTATTGAAATGTTTTCTGTTATCTTTGTAAACCGATGTTGACATGTTTTCTGTTATCTTTGTAAACCGGTATTGAAATCGTAGTATGTATTATGCCTATGGAATCTAAGGATATGTCAATGTGTAGCTAATACACTGACCTATGTGCCATAAGTAAGTAACCAACCCGAGACAACTTTGACATCATTGGGATCACAAAAGCACTCCTAACCGGTTAACTTACCAGGAGTGGAGCGTGTCTCAAACTCGATAGATCTATACCTTTTGCACCTTGGTCACTACGTGATTAATGGTTACTATTGTCATCCTACTTACGCACAGTGATCTGTTATCATCTAATCTCATAGCTACATACCAATTGTTATAAATCTGTTATTCGTGTTATTGGGCCTAGCCCATGTTATAAATAAAATTGGGGCCTCGCCCCTAGTTGTGACTATGACAATCCCGTAACTAGTCATAAAACTCATGCATATTTCGAAAAGCTTTGTATAGCTATGAAAACCGGTAAGTTTAGCATAAACCTTTCGTAAACCATTTGAGTTCATTGAAATCTGTTTGTAACATGGTTTAGAAATATATGATTTTCGTTCATTGAAACATTGTATGCTTTTGCAAAACTTGCATGTCTTTCCACCCCGAAACCATTTATAAAAATGTAAAACGGTAAGGGGGTTATGAACTCACCTTGATATCCTTGTGCAAAGCTAGCTTAATGTGATTCCATAGTGTTGTCTCCACAACTTGACTTGCAAGCATGCAATCTAAGGCATTCCTAAAACGGAATAACTCATAAGTTTCTAGAAATGACGTAGCTATACTACGTGTCACCGAGCTCTACCGAATCGCTACTCATACGATTCTATGAAATTGTCATTATCTTAACTCGGAATAACCAATCTATGGTTTTCTTAGAAACGACTTATTTTTCGAGCGACTTGAAATATATGTTTACATATAACATAATTATATTTCATGAAATCGTATTAGTCGTCATGTACATCGTCGGATAATAGTACGGATCTTCGTAGTTTTCGTAAGATATCATGTATATATACTTGTATATATACCCGTATAGATAATACATTTCGTATTCGCGCAATAGTCTTGCAGTATCGTGTCGTACTTCGTTAGGCGTTGAAATAGAATATAACAAATCACATTTGAGGTTCCCGAATCGTCGACGTTTGAAATAAATATCACTATATTCGTGTTATGCGATTTCTGAATTCTAGACATCAATAATATATGATTTCCGAATTCTGTCGTCTGAAATATTACACACCTTGTATTCGTCTTGTAAAAGCGTTCGGAAATCTTGGCGTTTCGAAATAAATATAAGCATTATATTTATTCTATGTAAAAAGTTATCGATGTTTCAAATTTAAATATTCGAATTTCCGACGTTTGAAGTAATCCTAAATAATTATATTTACTTCATAATCGATTGTCGAATGTTTGTTATCTTGAAATTACGCTTATGGTACGTTATCGGCTTGATTGTTATAGCTTACAATAGCGTCGGCAAAATAAATATATCTATATTTATTTTTGTAATTATCGCTTGAATCGGACGCTTTGTCTTTGAAATGTAATGCGTTTCGTATTGCGTATTTTACAAAAATCGGGCAGAGTTTCCACTGTTTTCGGACGATCCCGACAATACTAGTTGTCGATTTATTTATCAAAACGCAATCAATCAATATACCCATACAATATATATATAATAATTTCTCGTCGTGTTTCGAATATAATTTTCGCCAATTATACGTCCGATTTATTTTATTTATATATATCGTAACGTCGCGTTGATTCGGTTTTAGCTAGTAATTTTTACGCGATTATTGCACTTGATTCGACTATATATATATTTTTAACTTTTTGGCGATAAGGAATCGTTTACGGTTCGGTTTTGAGCTCGGTATCGCGATATATAATATTAACGTTTATTTACTAATATAAATAAAATTCGCATCGTAATTAAATTTTACTGAGTCTTGATTGACCCATTGACCCGACAGTTGACCGAGTTTGACCAGTTGACCGAGTTGACTCGCGTTGACCAGGATTAACCGATTTTGACCCGAACCGAAACTGAACCAATCGAGCGAAAGCTGCTCCGAATGAACCGAGTGAGCCGTAACTTAAACCGTGACACGCATCCGAACCTGAAAACAAACATTTAGACTTTTAAACTGGACCAAAAAATGTTTCGAACTTGAACTGAAACCTGAACCGAGATCTGAACTGAATCGGGTTTGAACTGTGTGAATCTCAATCGAGACCCGAGCCGTTGACTGTTGACTGGATTGAACCGAGATCCAAAACACCGCCGCCGTTGTCGCTGGCGAGCCGAAAAACCGCAGCCGCCGCCAGCTACCCCGACCCAAATCTTAAACGAACCAAAATATAGACTGAGATCTGAGTTGAATCTGGACCCGAAGAAAATTGAAATAACCCCTCCGCCACTGCTGCCGCGTTGAGCCGGCACCGCCTCCGCCGTGAACCACAGCTAACCACCGCCGCCGCTGCCGTGAGCTGCGTCGCCGCTGCTCTCTCTCTCTCTCTCTCTCTCTTTGTCTACGCTCTCTCTCTCTCTGTCTAGATGTATGTGTATGCGGGTGTATGTGTGTAATAAGGAGACAATGGTGTTGGAGTGTGTGTGTGACCGGAGAAGACGACCGGAGTCGCCGGTTTTGTTGCGGGAGTCCGGGGACCGGACTTGTAGTGAAAGAGAGCAGGGATGTTGTTGTGTGCTAGGGTTTCTTCAAATGAAGGTGGTGAAGGATTAGCTTGTTTATATACTTTCCATAGTTCGTTTTCAAAACCCGAACGTCGTTTAGTGCCAAAACTTATATATTCAGTCTCGAAAACGTTTAAAAATTATATCAGAAGTTGGTGTTTGACGAATAATCTGTTCGTTGCGTTAAAGTTGCGTAAAACAATTCGATGGTCGTTTCTTGTCCGTTTTTCGATCCGATTTTTACCGTGAGCGTTAAAATTCGAAAACGAAGCCAAATATATCATAATATATTAATATTTAGACGTAATTCTAGTCTGTGGCTTCCGTTTCGTTGTCGGTGCGTTCCGATTTTCCACGTAACTCCCGCGTTGTGCTTTGCGACGTTCAACAATCCAAATTTATCGCATAATTATAAATGTATGACAATACAAGTACAAATTTCGTATTTTTAGGTGTTGTCAGTATTTGTTTGGCATCGGTTCACTTATCGTTCAAATTTGCGTTTAGTTCTCGATTGTCGCCATATCGCGTAACGTGAAGCAAGTAGACGTTCCTAGGCTTTCCAAAGGCCTGATCAAGTTAATTTACGTCTAATATGCTAGTTATAATGGTATTACTGTTTGTTATGCGCTTAATTATGACATGAAACTGCCGGTTGTCACACACGAGGCCGTGCTAAATGGGCATGGGGCCATGTCTGCCCTCTATTTCCGGCTATAAATAGAGGTGCTTGGTTCATGAGAAAGGCATCCCTTGGCAAACCACTTCTCTCACACTTACCATTAGTCCACCACCACTACAACACCAACATCCACCACCATTATCCACATTTCATCTTTTAGAGTGTGTAGTAGTCTCGGGATCCAAGATTGATTGTAAGATTTCTTGTCAAACAAAGGCCTTTCTTGGCTAAATCTCTTACATTACTTGGTGAAGACAAATCTTTTATATATTACTTTTGATTTCCAATTTTTGGCAACTTTTTAATTGGGTATGTATTAATGACTTTACCTAGTTTATTATACTGAAAGTGAACTTTTTGATAAACATTTCTTCATGTTTTGTTGATTCACTCATTCGTGTCTTTACGATCTATATAAAGCACGTTAACTACCTAGAAGGGGGTTAGAAGGATATTTGGGTAAAGTTCTTACCTTGTTCAGTGTATAGATCCTGTGAAGACATCATTCAAGCTTATTAGGACTTCTCTTAAGGCAGATAGCATCAAATCAGGGGAAGTAAGAACGGCTTGAAACCCCTTATAAATAAACTACTATTTAAACTTTATCCGGCCTTACGGGACTCTATCCCTGCTGAATCAGACCAATATGGTCGAGGGTAACATCGCCTTCACAAGAGCGGCCTACCACTTTTTGCATTAATAACTTATTTAATTATCTTTCAATATTCCAAACTTGCGGGACTGTATCCTGCTGACTCAGACCAATATGGTTGAGGGTATCGTCTCCTTCACAAGAGGGGCCTACCACTATAACTAAGATAATCTTTTAAAAAGCCCAAAGTGCGGAAATCATCAAAGGATTCATAAAAGGGGAGTTGTAACCAAGTGATTCTTTCTAGTCTATTTGTTTGTACATTTTTAATTATAGTTTTTATCTTTTTAAAACTTTCAAAACCCTTTATCAAAATTTGGTTAAATTAGACGGTAACGATAAGCCAGTATTCAAAGCTCTTGTGTACTTGGACGACCTCGGTATCTTACCATCACTATACACGTCTACGATGGGTAAACTTGCCTTAACGTGTGTAGAGTGATAGCATTGTATCATGTTTTATAAATTTAAAACTTGATCCACGAGTAAAAAGTGCTTAAAATGTAACGAAAATTATAACCACGCTCAACCGTGTCCACTGGTTTTTGGCGCCGTTTCTGGGGACATAAGGATTTTAAAGAAGCTTAAAATTAACGGACTAATCATTTTTTATCTTTTTCTTTTAATTTTTAGGATTTTTCTTTGTTTTCTGCATTTTTTACTATCTGCAGCTGCAGCATGGGGCCGTGCCTTTAACAGCAGCTGGCAAAACTGTGAGTTGTCACACCCTGTATTTTCAACCAAACACTGGTGGGCCCGGGTGGGGAATGTCGTGGCGTAAGTTGATATCATCATAGTCAATTAAACACAGCACAGCGGAAGTCTTGGAGTTTAAATTACTATTACAAACTAAATGTTCAAAGTACGAAAAATAATATACAGACGGCTTGTAATGAAAGATCCACAGGCGGATCGTAAAATGTACAAAATGTATAACAGACTTTGGGCAGATCTAAGGATTTGCAAGATCCTCTTATATCACTACCGAGCAGCTTCCAGCCTATTTCGTATTGTACCTGCAAGCTTAGTCTTTTGAAAATACGTCAGCTTTCGCTGGTAAATACACCCGACTGACTCATTTTGAAAACTTTTTTAAAATTAGATTTAAGTGCACAGGACACAGATCTTTTATAACTTGGGATAGTCAGCGTTGTAACCTTGTTAACAGCTTTACATGTTTGTCAATACATATGGGGCCCAGTACAGAGACCGAGACATGATTAACGTACACACCACTTATGAACCCATGAAGGAGTTATCCCCAACTTGTGGGTAAAAATAATTTAGCATTCGCATATGTCGGGTGTATGCCTACACCCCGTGCTTTGGTCGTGGCCATTAACTAATGTAATGAGCCAAGGATATCCAGGACACGGTCGTTAACCCCCAATGTTTAAGTTATCAAACAAAACTGATCAAAACGGAATATGCGGATTTACTAGCCATAATCCGGCATTCGATTGATCCCATTTCCAACTAAGCAATAATAATTTACCGTAACTCAAGCCCATATAGGGTAAATAAGTCAAGAGTATTTACCTGAGCTAGTCTTTACTAAAAATGCAAGATTTAATATTCTCAGCCGTATTCAAAACAAAATAAGTGCAGATAGCATTTACTGGAAGGCTCTAGTCTGGTTATGGCATAAGCTAACCAATTAAAATGCTAACGGTCTTAATTTAAGTCACAGACTTAGACCGACTAGCATAATGGATAAAAAACGGTACGATACGCTAGATTAAGCGATGACCGGATAGAATGTAGTTTAAACCCAACAAGTACTTAAGACTTGTATAATATGGGTAAACAATTAACATTTTGGAATTTGATATTAAAATGATAAGGTTAAACCCGTTTCGGTTAATTTTCGTAAACTAGTTACATATACTTAACCGTATGCATATAAGCGATATCGGGTAACCAGATGAGTCATGAACAAGTTCTATATGTCATTATACTTTAAATAAGTTGTAATATCAGTAAGATATCAACTTATATGCCCGAAAAGGTTTTGAAACGAAATTATGCCTCATAAGGGCGTTTTGGTAATTATATGTTGTATAAAAGGAACTTGCATGTATTCTGATGTTATGATCATAAACATTCTGGAAAAATACTTAATTTGTGATATATTATCAGTAAGATAGCACACATAAGTGTGGTTTGTTGTTTAAGACCAAACTATGCACCGAAAGGCATTTTGGTCATTTAAAAGTATAGTTTACGATATTATACTAAAATCAGTTCATGATCAGAATATTAACATCATAATATGTTAATTACATTAACATATCAGTAGGTAATTCATTTGCAAGTTCATTGTTGATTAAAACCTTGTTTTATGTAAAAATGGCATTTTAGTCAAATTTTGACATTTTACGGAACTTGTGCATAAACTCAGATTATGATTATGATCATATAATATAAACTCATAGGGTTATGCTACATTGTATTATGATCAAATGTGACCTTAATTCAGAAGTTAACTGATCTAAGTCGGGTCAGAATCAAAAGTCAAAGTAGAAGTCAAGCTTTGCGACTTTCGGTTGCGAACCGACCCTAGGACTGAAATTGACGGATTGAACATGTTCCCACATGTTCTAATAATTATTACCAACTTGTTTAAGTGTCAAAAACATATTTATAACATATATAAACTCATATTATAATTTTTATAAAATCTGACCCGTTTGACTTTTAAAATATAAACTTTGACCCGTCAATCGACCTAGTAAACGTGATCCTTAGGAGGTGCCCTTTTAGGGATTAATACCTTCCTAATTACGATCACTTAGCCATGTTCATTTCGAACAATGGCTGATCATACTGGTCTTAACCGAAAGTCAAGGCATTTGTTGAAAATGCTTGACTTTTGGCTATTAAAAGCCTATAAAAGAAAAGAGCAGAGATGGAACACTTACAAGTGATCCAAGGGAAACTTAGAACTCAAAGGGAAGCTCCTAAATGGTCAGGAACTTCCAAGAGTATAATAGAGAGGAGAAAGAGTGAATGAGAAAAGAAATGAGTGAACTTAGTGGCCTATTTATAGTGCAAGAGGTGTAAGGAGATGGAGCCATGTGTTAGGAGTGTTGTAGGATCTTTACAAGTGTCCAATTAGGTGTCAAGAGCGGGAGGAGTGTGACAATTTGCAGGCTAGGTGACATCCTCACAAAGATTTGGGGTTTTGACACAATTAGTCCCTCAAAATAGTTTTACTAAATGTCATGAATTGTCCCTTGACTTATATTTCATGACATAATGACACAACTAGTTCTTTTTGTTCAATACAAGATGCATTGAAGAAGAATACGAATATCCAAACGTTAACGGGTGTCATACTAGGTGTCTTTACGACTTAAAAGTGTTTACTAGCTTAAACGTGAAGATACGAATACTTATGGTTTAATAGGTTAAATTTACCAAACTAGTAAAGTTAAAGGTTTGGTAAAAGAGTGGAATGCTCAAGGATGGTAAATAAAAATACATCGTCTCAACCGAGAGACGTTCGGGTCTTAAGGTAGTTTAGTAATATAAGAAATATGAAAATAACGAAGTCTAGGGGTCTCTGGGTAATTTTCTGAAAGTTAAAATATGGAAAAATATAAGCTTCAGGGGCTCGCCGTAGGCTACGGTCGCCTGACCGTAGCTTACGATCAATGTTATTTTGTTTCAGCAACATCAGACCGTAGCCTACGGTCCTAGATCGTAGGTTACAGTTAGTTATATATAACATTTTTGTGAATTTTGGACTTGTTTTAGGTTTAGTTGAGTGGTAACTTTTGTGGTATGATCCGAGGGTATGTATACGTGTCGGTATATTACTGAACACGAATTTTTCAAAGTGTTACATATCCCCTCCATTGTCCAACATTAGCGTATTTTCAGAATTAATCCCTCTTGTCCAACTAGCGGCTCATATGAGAGTTAGGACTTCGTAAAAGATCACTCAGAGACTCAGTATAAGCATGTTGACCCCGATGTCACTCAGAGGCTGGGCATGTTGACACTTATGGTCATCAGAGGCCAAGTTTAGGCATGTTGACACTAATGGTTACTCAGAGGCTAAGTTTAAGCATGTTAACACTAATGGTCACTCAGAGGCTAAGTTTATGCATGTTGACATCAGAAGGTCACTCAGAGACTTAGTTTGAGCATGCTGACCAGTCCCTATTAGTCTTTAATAGACTTATAAAAAATATAACACGTGTCACTATATTATTGGACACGATTTTACAAGGTGTTACATGAGCTATGACACGGGGCCGTGACTCCCTAACAATAACTGCAAAATAGGACTGTCTGATCCCAACGGTTAATAACGTCTGACGAGAACATGGACGGTATTGATTATTATTACTCTCGCAACTCTTATGGTGAATGGTGCTAATTATGTGGTGGGTCTCATCGAGATTTAGAATGCTACTTTCTTAATTTCAACCCCCACTACCTAATAGACCCATCGTTTTCCTGTGAAAGTCACCTTAAGAGGGGCGAAAGGAAAAACGATAACTATCGTCCATCTGAATGCCATCAAACCTCTTTTCAAAAAGACGTAACCTTAGATGATATGTACCAAATAGAAAAGATAATTCCCCAAAAATTAAAAGAAACAGAGTTTATGATGAATATGAGGTGTTCATCATAAAACACTAACAATGGAGAAGACTTGATGGGGCCCATTCAAAAATAAACGACACCAAGGCCACTACGTGTACCTCAACAGCTTGTGAGGACAAATGCGATAGTCGTCTCTGTTTCGATTGTGCCATGACGGACACATCACCGGCTACATCCGGTGCATACATAGACCAGAGCGATTCGACTCATACCTTCTTTAACAAGACCCGGATAAGGTAAATAAAGGTTGGTTTCGCCCACCGTATAGTTTAGGATTCTTCCTTTCCGATAACCTCTTACGTTTCCGTATAAATCATAAGCACTTTAGGTACATCGGAGCACTTCGTTGTTGTCCCTACCAGTAAAGAGTAACCCGGTAAAATAAAACGCCTTAAATAAGACAAAACTTCATAAATATCAAAAACAACACGGGGGTCATGCCATATGAACACGCCCCGTGCCCATCTGTTAAGACACCACGGGGTCGTGCCTCACCAACATGCCCCGTGGTCACTAACTACCAAAAGTTGTTTTGACCTATTGTAGACCACGTGGCCGTGCCACCCAGGCACGGGGCCATGCCACCCAAGAACGGGGTCGTGGCCACAGTGTTGTCACTTTCTATAAAGTCAGCTACTGGGCAGCATGTCTTGGACTCATTCCAAAGACAAAGATCTGATCTGATTCTACACATATACCCAAAAAGGTATAATCTTAAAATGTTTCATCAAACCTTCTTATCTTTGCCACTTTTATCTCTTTCCTTCTTCTCCAAATATTCAACCTCCATGAAAGGTTGAAGCTTCAAAGCTTCAAGCTTCATCAACATAAATAAGTGATTTCAAACCCAAACTCTCTTAAAATAAATGTTTTATAACAATGTTTCAAGTTATTTACGTAGAAAACTTTCAAAAATCAAAGAAAAAATAACTTAAAACAAAGAATTCTGGGTGCGAAATCATAACAAAGTGGAGGCACGGGGCCATGCCTAGGTGGCACGGGGTCGTGGTGATGTTTTGTGTGAATGACAACTTCCTTGTTTTTCTTAGAATGTCAAGCAAAAGCAGTGGAACTTCGTCAACTACTTTGGGGAACAACAGGAGGGGAAAGTGGCCTCCCTCGAGGCTACTCTTATCCATTACGTAAGTGCGCTAAGGGAGGCGATGGAGGAGATGACATCGGTGGAAGAGATCCTTATAGACCGGGTTAACTACTTAACAATGGGGCTTGAGACTAGCTTCCAAGAAATCAACCTTCTGCACCAAAGGTTGAATATTCTTGCTATGCCTCCAACGGAGCCAATCTTCCAACACGAAGATTGGAACCTAGCTCAAGAAGTCATCATCCCCACCGGATGGGAAGAAATTCCACCAGAACCACCTCCAGACACACTTCATGAGGTTCCGGCGACCACCAACCCTCTCCCACAAGAAGTTGTAGATGATGAGCCTTTCATCTTTCTCCCAAGGGAGATTGAGCAGATGCTGAATGACATATGAGGGTACATCCTCCGGGAAAAGCTTAAAAGCCCTTCGACATCCGGAAGCCACCTCCGGGTTTATGTTATAATTTTAATCATTCTAGGGAGAGCTTTTCAGGTATTTATTTCTTGTCATTAGGAGGCTAATCTATCTTAAGACTTTAAAATTATGTACTTTTTCGCTTTTCTTTAGGTTTGTAATGAATGAATGTTCTAAATAAAAGGGCGGTGTTTGTAAAACAAGAAATGGTGTGAAAACTGAGAAAAAGGGACCATGCACGTAACCCAGAGTCTGCAGCACCGGGCCGTGCCCACCAGGCACGCCCCCGTGCCCAAATGTTTGATGTGAAATTTTTCTGCAGAAAAGGTGGCACAGGACGTGCCCACCAGGCACGCCCCCGTGTCCATCATACTGTAAGTTTTCTGTTAACTTTGTTACTGGCACTTTGGCCACGGGGTCGTGTCCACCAGGCATGCCCTCGTGCCCAGTGACCAGTAACCTTAAAAAAATTGTTGTTTTAACCCCATTTTTTTGCATATTTAATTCAAACAAATCCTATTTGGGACACATTGAGGAAAATGTGTAATTTAAGTATGGGGGGATGTTAAAACCTTGAATCTAATGTCCTAAAAACAAGCCTTACACAGAACTGGCATTAGAATACCGGTAATGCTAATCACCCAAATATTTTTCAAAAATTTTCTATTTTTTACTTATCTTGGTTTAGTTTGGGAAAATAAGTTCTAAAAATTATTTTTTACTAATATACACCTGACAGTGTCGTGATAAAAAGAACCAATTAAGAAAATTATAAAAATGGGCATAACAAATCTTTGTAAAATTTGATTATATATACACTTTTACACTATACCCTTTTTCCCACAAAAAGTGAGTTTTGAGCCTTTACCGAGCATACAAATACATATCTATACTAATGGCTCAATTTTTCATTTCTTGTGTGAATAGCCCGTTTGGTTCTTACAAATCTAGAACTTGCCAAAACAATACATTCTCAATCCTTACCGACACAAATCCAAGTAAGTAAATGATGGAGGCATTAGGACTATAATCCATTTTTCATTTTAAACATTTATTTTCCTTTTCATATCCCCTAGTTAAACCCCTTTGAGCCTTAACCATTTCGTTTCTAAACCCGCAAAAATAAAATTTTTGCAAAAACAATCACCCACATCCACAAAACTTTTTATTTACACCATTTATTTTAGTAAAAAGTTCGGTTATAAATGACAGGTATAGCTTAGTTTCAACTTTGGCTATTAGAAAAACAACATTGTTAAAGTTTTTTTTTCTAATCCACAAAAATTATTCAAGAAAACCGACACTTTTTACGCTTTTCACCATTTTACCCAAAAACACATACCCCTAGCCAAAACCTACCATTTTAAAAGACATCTTGATATTTACAAGGATTAAACGTCAAAAAAGGAGGATGTTTGATTGTTTGTCAAGCCTATAGTAGGAGTAAGCTCCATACTGGGTCCAAGCGCTTTCACTAAAATATCTTCGGCCTAGTGTTGAGTGACCACTTGTGAGGTGTGTTTGTATATAACTAAATAGAATTTTAGAAAGGCATGTTATGCCCAGAACAAATAATTTTTCTTAAAATGTGTTTTAAATAAATCATGATGAATGAGATTGTAAGTAAAATAAAAAAAAATAAATTTAGAACTTGGATTCCCGACACTCTAAAGATAAACCCAAAACTTCTTTTCTACCAATTTCGTTTGGGTGTGTAAGCCACATTATAGAGTTTTGCTTGAGGACAAGCAAAGATTCAAGTGTGTGAGCATTTGATATGCGTAAAATGCAACATATAAATTACACCTAATAAGGCATAAAATCAACTCTTTTTCGGTATTAATGTTGGAAAAAGCATGTTTCTTTGTTTACTTTTAAATTACAAGATCAAAATAGCTTAAACGAATAAAAGGAACAAAATTAACAGCAGAAATCAACCCAAATACAAAGAAGAAGGATTGACACGACCTGCCGAACCCTCATCCACATCCAAAACAACAAAAATAACAAGAACAGAAGCTTAGGCACGAGGCCGTGTCCACCAGGTATGGGGCCGTGCCCAGTCAAGATTCTCGTAGAAAAAGACAATAGCAACACACAAACCAACACGAGGTCGTGCTAACCCAACACGGGGTCGTGGTCAACTCTAAGATTTACAGAATCTGTGATAGTACAATAAGTACAGTGACCATGGGGCTGTGCCATGATACCACGGGGTGTGTTTGTACAAGACCTGACATCTGTAGTTAATGAAATGAGAGAAAAAGATGACCACGGGGCCGTGCCAGGTGCCCTCTGTTTCCAGCTATAAATAGAGGTGCTTGGCATCCCTTGACAAACCACTTCTCTCACACCTGTCATCAGTCCACCACCACTACAACACCAACACTCACCACCATCGTTCACATTTCATCTTTTAGAGTGTGTAGTAGTCTCGGATCCAAAATTGATTGTAAGAGTTCTTGTCAAACAAAGGTCATGCTTGGCTAAATCTCTTACATCACTTGGTGAAGACAAATCTTTTATGTATTACTTTTGATTTCAATCTTTAGCAACCTTTTAATTAGGTATGTATTAATGACTTGAATAACTAGTTTTTATATTGAAAGTGAACTTTGGTTAAATATTTCTTCATGTTTTGTTGATTCACCCTTAAGGTCTGTATAAAGCTGGAAAGGGGTTAGAAGGGTGTTTAGGTTTTGAAACCTACCCTGCCCCAAACCGGTTTTGTTGACACAAAGCCCAGGCCCATATCCTGCAAAACTGACATAAACACATCATCATGAGGTATACCTTCAACAATTATTTTGCTGTTGGTCAGATTTCTCCCCCAATTGCAGCAGGTAATTTCTCGAATCTCTTTCAATATCTTCTTCATTTATGTAATCAAAATCAAGTGTTGCAACTAGCTGATTATCACTAATTGTGTATTCTATATATTCGAATCAATTTGTTCGAGAGGTTTAGGGCTAGGGTTTGTGTTCGCGTGTTGCGTTTTGGAACAAAAGTAGGTTAATTAAACGTGATTTTTAGGTGTTGATTTGATCGTTTTGTAATGAAATCACATAGAATTTAGTCAACCGATTGGATTTGATTAGTGTGAAGGATTTTGGCATGTTTAGTTGTGCTAAGGTTGGGGATCATGTTGATGTTTTGTGGTAATTGATGCTTGAATTTCAAGTTTTTTGTCTGTGTTTTGCTCCGAACTGATTCGAGTTGCAAAATCTGTTATCTGGTGAGCTGCATTTGTTTTGTTGCAAGTGGAGTACTCTTTGTGTTTGTGATATGTATGCAGCTTCTGGGTCATATGCAAAAACCATAAAACTATAAATGTAAAAGAAGATTATATTTGGCAAGTTTATGCAGGGATAAAACCGTTATAGTTGCTTTTCGTTCTTATCGATTGCATTAACCGTCCTTCTTTAGAGGTATTTGGTTAGGGATAGGGTTGGTGTTTGCATGTGGTGTTTTGGAAAAAGTCAAGAGCATTTAATGCGATTTATAGGTATCGATTAAGTCGTTTCGCTTTGAATTCGCAACGGTTTTGATGAATCGATGGGATTTAATCAGCGCAGAGAACATGTATCCTTCTTTAGAGGTTTGGTTAAGGCTAGGTTTGCGTGTGGTGTTTCAGAAAAGGTCAGGATATTTAATGTGATTTAATATATATACGTATTGATTAGGTCGTTTCGCTATGAATTCGCAACAGTTTTGATGATCCGATGAGATTTAATTAGCGTGGAGAATCTTTACGTGTTAATTGAAATTTCAAGTTTCTGTTAATATTTTGCTCTGATTACAATTCGAGTTGCAAATTTCAATTGTACTTTTGTGCTTCTAATATGTATGCTGCTTCTGGAGTATATTCTCAGGCTACTATGCAAAAACCGTTTTAACTATAAAATTGTAAAAGAACATTTATTTAGCAAATTTATGGAGGGATAAAATCGTTATAGTTGCTTTTCGTTTGCATCAACCATCCTCCTAGAGGTTTGGTCAAGGCTAGGGTTTGTGTTTAGAAAAAAAATCAGGATCTGTGCAATGAATAGCGGTGGGATAGCGGTTATCGGTCTCTTGCAAAATAGTGGTGTCAAATATCGGTCCAGAATATCGGAACCGCTATTACGGGCGATATTGACCGCTATTTTGATTCCCAAATATTGGTCATAGCACCGATTTTCCAGGTGGAATATATTCAGGCTCAGGCCAAATTAAGGAATAACAACTGAGCTTCAAGAGTTTGTTGATGGTAGAGATGGTCTTCTTTGGTCGGTTGTGCGAGAGGCAATGGGAGGAAATGAAGAAGTTGGGGTAAGTACCAGGACAAAAGATCGCGCTATAGAGATGATGATGATATTAGAATTGAAGTGGAAGATTTTGATGATCAATTGGATGCCTTGGTTGATGTGGAAGATTTCATGGCTTGTGATTAGATCATGTTTCAATTATTGAGACTTTCGATATTACCTTTAATATTATACATATACACACCTATATGTATATATATGTTTACACACACACATATATATAGGGGATGGATCAAATGAGAACTAGTTCCCGTGTGAGAACTCGTGACAACTCGACTTCCAAATTTTTTTCCAAAAAGAATTTCACCATTTTTTTCAAAAAATTACCTTTCCAAAAAAAATCTTAGAACACTTTTTACGGCGGGTAGAATCACTACAACATATATGCTACAGTGATTTACTCCATCATATATGATACTTACAGGTCAAGAAAAAACTGGCTCGTAAATTTTTTTTCCGGATTTTTTACAAATGTCTTAGTTAGATGCTAAGTAGTTAATGCGGTAAAATATCGGATATCGGTCAAGGACCAATATTTGAGATATCGGTTATTGCGGTGATCGGAAATCTTAATATCATGCTAAATTTATATTATATATAGCAATTTAACACTAACAATTCAGTATACTCTCCTACCACTAACAAATTAACCTTTTGCAACTTGCAAAACACTAACAATTGTAGCAAGTAGGAACTGACTAAGACTTAAAGAACACTAACATTTAACATTAACAACTAACAATAAAGACATAAAACACTAATAGCAGCAATAAGAAGAAAGACGAATGGTAGAAATAAGAAGAAACGTACATATATCGAGAAAATCGACGATATATTGGTCAAATATTGGTCCAATATCAGTCAGATACGGTCAATATTGCCGATATTATCGGTACCGATATTCTGACCGATATTTTGCGTTGTTATCTCGGTAGGGGTCCGATAAGCAATATATCACTGATATATTGGGATATTAACTACATAGGTTAGATCATAGTTATCGATAGCGAACATAGCGTTGCTATCGTGCGCTTCGTAGCGAATCGACCATATCTCGCAATATGTTGCTTAGCGACTCCATAGCGTGATTGTAGCAGGATTCCGACCAAGAATTCTGGCTCCGGTGCTGTAATTTCTGCCGGAAACCTACCGGAAGTGAGGAAGAAGAAGAAGAGAAAAGAGCGGCTGCGTGTTCTGTGTCTCAGCTTTTTAGGGTTAAATAACTTTTTGGATTTTAACCTTTAACCTCTCTATCTTTTCACTAGTTAACGTAAAGTCCCTAAAACTTGTAAAAATCTACATAAAAGTGTAAAACTAGTTTGTGTATTTTAACATTTAACCCCCTCTATCATCACTAGTTTACATTTGGTCCTTAATCTTCAAAATTTATACGTAAAAAGTATAAAATTAACATTAAATATATATAAATATTACAAATAGCTATATTTTATTTCTTAATTTTAACTACCTTATCGCTAAACACAAAATAGGGGGCGCTATTTCGTCGCTATTGCTACGTAGCATATGGGTACCTCGTCGCTATTCGCTATCGATAACTATGGGTTAGATGTTACTCTTACCTTTGTGCAAATTTTCGCTGACAAACTTGCACGGGGAGTAGGATTCTTGCGGTTCTCTCAGTTTTAGGGTGGTTCTCGTCTGAACCTGATCCTATATAGATATGTATATATATCGATCCCTCCCCCCGGTGATAACCTATATCTCACAGATATTTGATTTTGGACCGCTATAACTGCAGAGATCAAGATATTAATTGTGATTTATAGGTTTTGATTTGATCGTCTCGCTTTGATTTCACAACGCTTTCAGTGAATCAATGGGATTTTAGTATTTAATTAGCGCGAATAGTTTCAACATGCTCAGTGGAATACTAACGCTGGGGATGTTATGGTATTTGTGCTAATTGATGCATGAATTTTCAAGTTTCTTCTCATGGTTGTTGCAAGTTTCTGTTATATGGTGAGCTGCATTTTTTTGGTTGCAATTGGTCTACCTTTTGTGATTGTAACACGTACGCAGCTCCTGATCGTTTTCTTACAACATTCAGCAAAAACCATACAGCTAAACTTGTATGAGCAGCTTATATTTAACAAATATACGGAGGAATAAAATCATTGTCGTGGTTTCCAACTTTTCATAGGTGACGAAAGCGTAAGGCGCACAAAAATCGAGGGCCCGAGATAGACTTGTTTTAGGCTTGTCTAGGGCTAGTTTAGAATGCTTCAGCTCAGTTATGCTGGAATTTTTTGGTTTTACGATGTTGCAGCGTTTTCTGCAGGAGGATGGTTGATGCAAATGAAAAGGACAAAGCGCCGGATGCAACTGAAAAGGATGAACCTCCACCGAATTTATTAAGTATGTCAGTTTATATAATAAGTGCATCGATTACCGACTTTGAAAAACCTTTGGTTTTCTTCTGCAATTACAGACGACATCGAAGAGGAAGAAGACGGTGATGATGATGAAGATGAGTATGGGTACGATGATGACAACGATGATGACGATGAAGAGGACGAGGAAGAGTATGACAACGAAGAACCCGAACAAGAAGAAGAAAAGGTAAATGCTGTCAAGGAAGGTGGAAAAAAAGGTGAAGAACCGGAAACGGACAAAAAGTTAGACGAGAGTGCACAGAGTAAAGTTAACAGACGAAGGAGCAGGAACACAAAAAACGATTCTGGTACGTTGGCTGCTAACGGGGATAACGATAAGCCAGAATCATCTAACAGAAAGAAGGTTGCTAATGGGAACACAAAAAACGATTCTGGTACGTTGGCTGCTAACGGGGATAATAATAAGCGAGAATCATCGAACAAAAAGAAGGGTTCAAAGAGGGTTGAGTGCATGGGGATGGTGTTCATGTGCAGTTCGAAAACAAAAGCCGACTGCTTCCGCTACAAGGTTCTCGGGTTGCCTGAAAGTAAGAAAGATCAAGTGTTAAAGATTTATAAAGGAATGCGGCTGTTTCTATTCGATGTTGATTTGAGGTTGATGTACGGGATTTTCAAAGCTGCGGGACCCGGAGGTTATAACATTGAACCGAAGGCTTTCAAGTCCGAGTTCCCATCTCAAGTTAGTATTCATATTCATAAATGCATGCTTCCTGCTATTATTATAGTTATCTCCCTTTATCGATTTCTGAAGTTTATTTTACTATGACTTGCGAAAAATGGGTAGGTTGTCTAGTAATTTTTTATTCTTGAGACATCATCATAGAAGTTTGGTGCTTTTCTGACTGATTATAGTATGAACATTGTCTTATTAAACACAAAATGTTTTGTCACTAAATCAACATATTTAATTAGATCTAGAGATTAGAAGGGATTATCCCCCTGCTTGTGAACTTGGCTCTTGAGAGTGGGGCTGCAAACTACCGAATAACACGAACAAGACGTCAAGACCTTGTTCTTGTTCGTTTGTTAAGAAATATATGTGTTCATGAACACTTACCTTACCGAACGAGATTTTCTGTTCATGTTCGTTTGTTAGGGAATGAATGAGTTTGTGTTTGTTTGTTAACTTTAAGACAAAAAACGCAAACGAACGTTCATGAACACAAATGGAAACAAACGAACGATAAACAAGCGTTCATGAACAGAATATATATAATAAACTGATACTTACATATTTTATTTGTCGGATTTTTGAAGTAATTAAATTAAATAATTGAACTAAAAACACTAATGAATATCGAACACAAACGAACCGATACTGAACGTTCACGAACATAAATGAATGAACATGGCCTCTGTTCATGTTTGTTCGTTCATTTATTGAATGAACACGAACGAACTTCCCGCCGAATGGTTCACGAATTGTTCGCTGAGTGTTCGGTTCATTTGCAGCCCTACTTGAGAGGATGCATTTCAAGCTAAGATTTGGTAGTTCATCAGTTCGTCTTAAGTTTCTTCATTATTATTTTCATTTGGTGCTTGTGTATTAGATCGGGATTGTGATACCAATAATTTCAAATCTGTAGTGATGTCTGTTTATTTTCTTGAAGTAGATTGTACATTTGTACTTGCACGGTCGTATGTAAATTGTTTTCACATTATTGAATTATGTTAGTGGATACCGGATACATATGAAGCATGATTGAATAATTGGTATATTTTCAGTTACTAATTATTGTACCTATGAAGGAGGGGGTTGTTGATAATTTAAACATGACAAGATGGTTAAAGAATCATTATCTAACGTACTAGTTATCTACTAAAAGAACAGTTAGACTTAAGGTGTTATGTAATTGTTAATAATGTCCTTAATCCTTATGGTGCTACAAAAGTTCAGCTTTTATTTATGAAAAGTTCTCCAAAACTTAATCTCACATAGTCACATGTTTAATTTCTTATATGGTTTTTATGTTAAGTGTGTCAAATTTGATTACAAAAGTTATATTACTTCTATAATGAAATTTGCTTTTGTTCTATTGCAGTTTATCTAAATTTTTTTAACTTAGTATTCATTTTGCTGCATTCTTTTTCGTACTTGATTTCTAGTTTCTTTTTGCCTTTTGACCGACTGACGCTAGTTATATAAATCTGTATAGTTAACTCATGTAAACATTAATATTTGTTTTGCTAATCATGATGCATTATTCTTAATTATATGTTTAGGTTCGATTTACTGTGCTTGATGATTGCCTACCATTGGCAGAGGAGAATTTTAAGTGTGTACTTAAAGAAAACTACTACAGTAGAAGAAAGTTTGAAGGTCTGCTGCAATCAGAGCAGGTTTGTGTTCGGTTATATCTAGGGCTGCAAACGAACCGAACATTCAGTGAACTGTTTGTGAACCGTTTGGCGGGAAGCTCGTTTGTGTTCATTCTTTAATAAATGAACAAACACGTATGTTCGTTTAGTTGAATGAACGAACATGTACATAGGCCGCGTCCGTTCGTGAACGTTCGTGTTCGTTTGTGTTCGATAGTTCATTACTGTTTTTAGTTAATATATTTTATTTAAATGCTAAAAAATTCCGACAAATAAAATATTAAATAAGTACCAATGTATTAAATATTATGTTCATAAACGCTTGTTTGTGTTCGTTTGTTTCCATTTGTGTTCATGAACATTAGCTTGCGTTCATGAACATTCGTTTGCGTTCTTTGCCTAAAATTAACAAACGAACACGAACACTTTCATTTGCTTAACGAACGAACACAAACAAGGTCTTGTTCGTGTTTGTCTGGTTCGGTTGCAGCCTAGTTCTATCGTTGACGGGTCAACTGTTAAAAAACAAGTTATGTTTTGCATTACATGATTAACAATAACAAGTCTGAATTTGACAGGTAAAGAAGTTATGTAAACTGTTTGAGAAATTGGGTGGTGGGAGGCGTTCCAGATCCCGTAGAGCCCGACCCGTTGAAACTCGCCGATCTAGGCTTGATGAAAGCCGTAGAGACCGACTTGATGATCGACGCACGTCTCGGGCCCAAGAGAAACGTAAAAGAGCCCGGGATGAAGAACGGCATCCTCTCTCTACACCACCTAGAGAAAAAAGACGGTACCCTGACTATGACCGCCGTTCACCTGTTTTTTACAATCGTGAGCCACCTGTTCCGAGATACCATCGCTTGCCGGAACCCACTGCCATCCGCTCTCCAGTGAGATTATACACCTATGAGAGACAACCTTTAGACGTCCCACCTTACGTTCGTGACCATGTACCCAAGCCTCCCACTTATCGTGTCGTTGAGCGGGACCAAGAAAGGGATCGGGACCCATACCTAGCATATAGCAGAGAAGCACCACCGTCGTATCGTGACACAGTCTATACTACTACTGCTACTACAGTGCCACCGGGATACCACCTTGTAAGCAGAGAGTACCCCTACCCTTCTGCGGTTCAAGCACCTGATTATCGTATCTCTGGTGCGTCTCGTGTACCGAGTTATCGTGATGTGGAGATTGCAGGTGATTACCGTTCTGCAGCAACGTTAGCGTTACCAGATTACCGTTCTCGAACCCATTACAGATATCCGCTTTGATTTTATCTGAAATTTGTAATATTTATTTAGACGGTGCTCATAACATGTTTGTAGAAGTTACATTCGTGGCGCTTGTAACATATATGTTTCAAGAAGACGTGATTAAACTTTAAAATTGTTTTGTTGCTTGACGCATTTTCGGCGTTTTTGATGAAAGAAGTTCACATTTAAACATATTTCTTAGTTTGAGACGAGTGATCTTTTGGGAAGTTTTTATTCTGGTAGGGGGAAAAAGGATAATCCTAGTTGATATGTGATAGTTGCAAGTACCTTTCTTTTATTAAGAACGTCCCACTGGGGATGTTTTTTTTTACGGTTTTTGGATACTCTTTAAAGTTGATATACGCTTGTTTGTGGTTTGGTTTACGGTTTATACCGAAAACCAGATGTGTTTTAACTTCTGATCAGTCGTTTTAAAATTTTTTAACCATAACGGTTTGATTTACGCTTTATATTGAAAACTAGTCGTATAAAACTGGACCGGACCGCAGGATTTGATAATATATTTTGGTTTTTCTAAACATTTCATATTAGTTATTTATGTTTTATATTGGGCTTATTTATTTAAACAAAATAAAAGGCTAAATAACTCAATTAGTTGAATTGTTCAATTAACAAACAGGCTTTATATTAGTTTATCCTTATATAGGCTTGATGAAAATTCAAAACGCATTTCCTGCTCAAAGAAAACCTCAAAGAGTCAAAAGTCACAATCTTCGTACTCCCATAACCAATCATTCCACGAGCAGTAAGCAACAATCACATTTTGAACGACTGTTTCTAACAAAGTCTCAAAAAGAAAAGGAAAAACTCAACAGGGTTTTTTTTTATACATTTCATGATTTATTTTTGAAAATTTCTACTACAAGCAATTGAGCCTTTATTTCTTTAGTCTTTTTTTATAAACAGAGAAATAATATGCAGCTGGCTGGGTTCAAACCCCGGACTTGCTGGTTGCGTGTTCCCTGTCTAACCAGATGAGCTACTCAAGTATTTGTTCTTTGTTTCTTCACTCAGTATGGGGATGGAAACACTCAAAATACCTTTGTTATTAGATGCTTTATTAACAATTTTTTTAATCATAAATTATGTACGTAATAAGGAGATTGTAATAATGTCACCATGAAAGTTGTGTGGTTATAATCTATTACCTAAAGAGAATGTGATATAACATAAAGTTCGTGATCATGGTAATTGATGAGATTGTCATGATGCTCGTCTTGATAATGACATTAACGAGATCAGAAAGAAATCAACCACAAGAAATGACATGGGAATGGTCATACCAGAATAAGATATGAGAAACTTGTTATAAAATGAATGTTTCAAACAATACATTATTCTCTCATATTCTTGTTGTGTACTAAACAAACCTAAGTGCAACTAAAGCATATAAAATCATAAACTAGAAGTTTATGGATGTTAGACCAATCTAAGTCAGTGATAATTTTTAAAAAATATTGAAGAACCAGAAGATTATTCATGGTTCTTAAACATGCAATTTTTGCTCTTGAGGGAAGTTGCTGATATACCAACTAAAGTATAATTTGAACCCCCAAATATTATGGAAATGAGAAATGGATATGTGTATCCAGACATGATTCCTTCTTCAATGTTCTTAAACATGCAATTTTTGCTCTCAAAGGAAGTTAATGATATACCGACTAAAGTGCAGTTTTAATCCTTAAATATTGTATCCCAAATTGATACCATTTAGTGTTCTGATGCATCGTCTAAATGGCTATCAAATTTGTAAGTTGAAGTTTGCGTGACTTATGGCTTAGCTAATAAGATAGTAAACACATTATTCCAAACTAATTTAATAAATATGGTGATCTTGATTCCCATTTTAGTAATGCCTATTTGTGAGTCCCAAATCAGATTCGGATCACAGTGGTTGATTGTTATCACTCAAACAACTACAGATTAGTTGTTTGAATGTGTAAAAGTTAAGAAAAACCAAACAATGAAGATGAAGAATCTTGAATGGATCAAATAACTAGTGTTGTATATGAAATCCGAAAAAGATGTAATCAATACAACACCTGGATATTCGGATGTAAGCACAATAACAAGAATCACAACACAAGAGAATCACCAAAATCTGTCCAAGAAACTTGGAAAATCCTTCATTGAAGCACATATTTATACAAACTGACTACCCAACGTATTTAACAAATACGCTGGGTTATTAATTACGCCGCCAACATATGACTTTCATATAATTGCACTTTTGACCCTTCTAGATTGTCTAACTATTACAAACCAGCTCAAACTATGGGTAATCAAGTACCAACGGTCTCAAAATGTTCTAACAATATCCCCTCTAAACCGTTGCGTGCTTGAGTTCTTCAATCTTGTTTCGGAGCTTCAGGGTCTGCGGCTGATCCTTGATCTTTTTCTTGCGCAGCTTGATCAGTAGGTTGGTCGGTTGTTGCTTCAGAACTTGGATTAACAAAAGCTTCACTTGAGGTTTGTTGGAACTCCGTAGTGGCTTTATATGTGGATGAAACCGGATTTGAGATTGAGATGCAGCTTGAGATGGTGAGGGAGCTTTCTGTTGGGACGATGACTTGTGCTTTCTTTTCCTTTTTCTTGCCTCCTTTTTTTTTCTTTCTGCTTTTCGATTCTGATTACAATGTCCATCATTTCTATCTTTCTTTCTCTGGCCCGCTCCACCGCCCTTTGAAATGACATTCCTTCTTCTCTGTACTCATTTCCGGCTCCAATGTGGATTTTGTGACCATAGAGAATGTTAAGATCGGAAAGACAGAACATGAAGACATCCATCGGGTCTAAAATGCGAATATCTTCGTTAGAGACCAATCTGATCACTGCTTCTCCCGTCTTCCCGTCGTAGAACCATTTCTTGAAATTTGTAAGCATGACGAGCTGTTCTGGTGGGATTTTTACTCTTTTTTCAACCTTAGCAGGATCGATGACCCATGTAACCATTCTCTTTCCGGTGATGGGATCTTTTATGGTCTTCGACACTCTTCTTCGGGGTCGTTGTGGCTTGAAGACTGTGAAACCCCCGTTGCATTCTCTCAAAATAAGTCTTTCAAAGTCAGCTCCGATGCTACTGTTGGTTGGGTTTATCAAATCTAGCCTGCCCAGTTCCCGAATATCCCATCTTGGAAGGCTTTTCATATCAGCTCCGGTCTTGAAATGCTGAATGACTCCACCTCGTCTCTTTACAATGAACATTCCTTTGAGATTACAGTACTTCCAGCTTATTATTCTATCGGTAACTTCAAATTTTTCATCAGTGACCACCTGATAGAAGTCTGGAAGTTTTTCTCTTTCTTTCCTGAACCACTATGGACGCATTGGAGTTACTGAGTCACCATCATCTGTTTCATAAACAATATATTCTTCCAAACCCCATTCAACAAAGCGAGCTGGCATCTCATCTCTGTCCATCTCCTCTTCTTCACTTTCGTCATCTTCAGAGACGTGTACCGCAGATTCCAAACGCTTTTTCTTCTTTTCTGCATCCTCAGCCTTTTGTCTTTCTTCTTCAACCTTGAACTTCTCATAATTGATATTGTGGATGAGAACATCGGTTGTATGTCTGCCTTGGTGCAAAGCTCTCTGATCATTCGGTACATCTTTTCCATTCCATCCTGCTGAAATCGCACGAATCTTGTTTGTTCTTTGACATATGCGTGGAGCTCTTTGTTTTTCTTTCTTTGCTCCCTCAGCTTTTCGCGAATTACATACAGATCTCCTGAGCTGGGCCTTTCCCAATATCTTTTCACCAGCTTATCGTACAGATCCTGAAATGGACGCGGTCTTCGAGGAGCTTGTTGGGGCATCTGTTGTGCTTCTGTCGACGGTCCTCCCCCTGTTTTCTTTCGCTTCTGAGGGGGAGATAAACGAGAGCTTCTGGATCAACAATCAATTGATCAACAAACTCATCTAACTGCTCTTGCTCGGTAGTGACCGTCACTGGCGTTTCAGATTCTGTCATCTGTCGCCTCTTTCTTCTAGCTTCTCTTTTCTCTCTTTCTTCTGCCTCGTGAATTGCATAGAGATTTTCAATATGTTCACGATGTTCTCTTGTGCCTCCGGCCCTAAAGCTGCTTTCCATTAAACGTTCTTGAGAAGGGGTATCTTTTCATTTCTTTGATGAGTCCCCTTCTTTCATAAGTTGCTTTCCTTTATTCTTTCGAATTAGCTGCTCGGTTTCCTCTTCTTCCCCATCCACTTCCTCCTCAACATCTCCTTGTCTCTTTCTTTTCACACGTTCTCTGTATTTCTCATAGGCGGCTTTCATAACAGGAAATCTTTCTTCCATATACATCCACTGATGCAGCAGCACCCACTCTTCAGTTTTTAGTTCTGTAATCTGACGTCCTGTCGGCAACTGAAACTTGTATAGGTCGCCATCATGTGGGAGATTCGGATGCTGGTCGTTGATGAGAAGCTGAACAAACCGTGGTTACATGGCCCATGTGGAGGAATTTGCGTTGTCAACCATGCAGTAAAAGATAAGACCCGAGATATTGAATGACTGTTTTGTGCAAAGGTTGAGCATAGCAGCCGACCATTCTAAATTCAATCCATCATATCCTCCCTTTCTATGTGCGAAGCTCATAGCAAATACATGAAGAATGAATCTCCAGTCCTTTGTAAGCCCCTTTCTTTTATCTCGTTTTTCTCTCTGAAGTCTCATCCCTTTAAAGCCATCGAGGATGTCATCCTTCTTAACTCTGAGCGGATCACTGTGCTTGTCTCCAAGACTGAGGACTCTACGTACATTTTCCTCTGTTACTATGATCTTCTTGTTCCTCACTATAGCCATGATTCTCTTAACTTCGTTGACTGTTGACACCTTGGTTGTTTTCCAAAATTCTTCAAAAGTGGAGGTTGTAGATGATCGGATCGGCTTGAACAGCATACCAGATTCTACTTGAGTTTATCCACTCCGCTACATCTTCGGAATCACTTGGAGGTGGGACCAACTTGCATGGCTGATTGTGCTTTCGTGTTTTATCCCAAATGGTTTCCTTCACCATTTCTGAAATCGAAAACGAGTCAAGTTAGATTTATATACATAAATAGATATATGTATATATATATAAGTATAAATACATAATAATAACAAAATTAATTAAATTAAGAAATATATACATATTAATTTATACATAAGATATATAAAGATTATAAATAAAATAGAAAAGAAATCTAAAATGAATTTTATAAAACCGCTAGTATATACGGTAGACTAATTTCGCCGGACACACAGCTGTACACACGAGACTAGAGAAAACTACGCCGAATTAGGATTATTTACGCTGCACAAATGTCGCGGATTTAGACTTTGACTCGAGAACGTATCCAGCGAAGATGATTACTACCTGGTTCACCGGCGTAATTGTCAATTACGCCGGTTCTTGAACTAGCGTTCAAGACTTAAATCCGCTGACACTAAAGTTTGCGATAACTACGCCACATTCAAATTATCTACGTTGTGTTCATAATAAATACGCTGGCTTCAAGTTTTTCTTGATAAACCCATGAAAACCGGATGAAAACCAGATCCAAGTGTATATATATAACACAACAGTATATGAAATCGATGTATACGCACACTCAATCAACAAATAATCGACATTTGAAAGCCAAAATCATACCGATATCGATCTTATAAAATCTGATCAGATTACTTAGTGAAGACTGAATGTGAATGTTGGTTATCGGTTGAGAGGAAGAAGATGAAGAAATTTGAAAGATTTGAAAATATTTGCATAAAAAGGAAACTGAAATATATATACATATTTGCCTTCCAGCGTATTTATTAAATACGCTGGAACAATAAATACGCCGCGTTGATGGTTTTGTGAGATATCTTCAAAGCTAAGAAATCTTAGAAACAAATACGCTCGAAAATTTTAATTTTTCTCGAAAAATGTGCCCCTTTTAGACAACAATAGTGCAGAACTTTAAGAAAAAGATTAAGAAAAGTGGAAGGTTGCAATTTGAATTCTGAAAATTATTATTAGGCCAGAAGTTTCCTTTTTCACATAAAATTTATGCTTACTGATTCGAATCCTGTAACTTTCATGCAAAAGATCATACTGGTAACATTTCGTTAATTTAAGACAAAATATTAGATATTTTGAATAATCAAGGCACAAGAAAAACTGTCAGTATGTTTGTCCTTTTAAATCCATGCACCTATCTTTCAACATGCGAAGGAGAGCCTTTTATCATGTTGTGGTAATATTGACAAGAAATTCGATGTTCCCCCACTCATGCTGAACTATCAGAATGTTGTGCCCATGAGTCCCACATCAGGACATACCCCCGCGATCAAGGTATGCGCAAAGATTCCTCATAGCAAGTGAGTATATTGACCTTATTCGTATTTGAAATTTCAACGTTAGACAATTGGTGTTCAGGTCAGTACTTCCATACAGCATAGAGACCAAAGTCTAACGAGGGCTATGACAGATACCAAATACGGTATGATTTAAGCACTTGAATGATTCTCAATGAGAGCTTCATTTGAGTAGGGTTTTGGCCGCATTGGCTCTTTTGTAGAGATATCATAATTGTGTCTAGGTCAGCATATATCTGGATGCAGCAGAAGAGCAACTATGATATCCCCGAATGATTAGTCAATATAAAGACCCGAAATCTCAGACTTTGGCAATCTATCAACGCAAGATTTAAGACCATTAAGCCATACGCCGCAACATTTACCCGCAAGTTGCACAACATTGCGGGTATCCAGAATTCTTGTGTGTTCATTAGAATTTGCCTCCTTTTCGCAGTTTACTTCAAAGTATTGCTGAATCTACTGACACGTCGTTGCTTGAGGCCTCAATCTACTTCTGTTTTAAGATCAAAACAAAGTGTTAGCAGTTTTTCTATCATTTCTCATGTAGGAGTCAAACAAGGATTCTTGATTCAACAACATTTTTTGGAATTACTCCCCCCTTAAAATTTTATTTTCGAGAATTCATTGCTTGAAAAGAAATTTTAAATTTGCAGAAAATCTTTTTGGTGGGCATATTTCTATGAGATTTTTTTTAATCACTTCCACTCAAGGAAGTTGACCATCTCCAACCAGGTTACCAACTGGTTGAAGCGAGTTTTATCGAAGGCTTTCGTGAATATATCAGCTTTCTGTTGCATCATATCCACCGACACCACTTGAATATATCCTTTCTCATACGCATCTCTGATCGCATGAATACGAATTTCGATGTGTTTAGTTCTGGAGTGGTGGATAGGGTTCTTCACAATTCCAAGACACGCTTCGTTGTCGATGAATATAGGATTCTTCATAACATTGATTCCATAATCCAACAACTGATTTTGTATCCAGAGAACTTGAGAACAGCAACTGTAAGCTGCCGTGTATTCAGCTTGAGCAGTTGATGTGGAGACTGTTGTCTGCTTTTTGCTTTGCCATGAAATGAGACAATTTCCTAAAAATTGACAGCCTCCTAAGACAGATTTTTGGTCAACTTTACAACCTGCATGATCATTGTCAGAGTAAGCAATTCAATCAAAATTACTATCTTTAGGATACCACAAACCAATATTGGGAGTTCCTTTCAGATAGCGAAAGATTCTTTTGACAGCTGCTTCATGAGATTCTTTCGGATCCGTCTGAAATCGCACACAGAGACAGACAGCCCACATAATGTCAGGCCTACTTGCGGTCAGATACATTAACGAGCCTATCATAGAAAGATAGAAAGATTTATTCACGGGTTTTCCTTGAAGGTCCGAAGAGAGTTCTATCTGAGCAGCAAAGGGAGTACTGGCAGATTTGCAATCATTCATGTTGTACTTGGAGAGAATATCTCTGATATACTTAGACTGATGAATGAGTATACCGTCTTCTCTGTGCTTCACTTCTAATCCCAAGAAAAACGTAAGTTCTCCCATCATGCTCATTTCGAATTTTGCCTTCATTACTTGCTCGAACTCTCTGCAAAGACCTTCATCAGTTGACCCAAAGATGATATCGTCTATGTAGATCTGCACCAGCATCACATCATCTCCAATCCGCTTTGTGAAAAGAGTCATATCAATTTTCCCTCTTGAGTGCTCACATTCCAGAAGATATGTTGACAAAGTCTCATACCATGCTCGAGGAGCTTGGTGAAGACCATAGAGAGCTTTGTCAAGCTTATAGTACTTCGCAGGGAAGTGAGGATCTTCAAAGCCTGGAGGTTGACAGACATAGACTTCTTCTTTCACTTTCCGATATAGAAATGCACTCTTTACATCCATCTAAAACACCTTAAAGTTTTTGAACGAAGCGTAGGCTAAGAAGATTCTGATAGCTTCTAAGCGTGCAACCGGTGCAAAAACTTCCTCATAGTCAATCCCCTCCTCCTGCCGAAAACCTTGAACCACTAATCTTGCCTTATTTTTATAACTACACCACGATCGTCCATCTTGTTTTGAAACACCCACTTGGTATCAATTGGATACTTTCCATCTGGTAAATCAACGAGTTCCCAGACTTTAAGTTTCCGAAATTGGGCTAATTCTTCTTGCATTGCTTGTACCCAGCTAGAATCTTGAATTGCTTCTTCGATATCTCTTGGGACAGACTGCGAGAGAAAAGCTGCATACAGTCCTGTGTTGATGGTATGTGTTTGTCCACGTGTTCGAACTCCATCTTCAACAGAATCGATGACATTTTCAATTGGATGGTTTCGATTGGTCTTGTACCCTGCGTTGGCATGAGTTTCCACTTGTTGAGGCAGGTTAGTGAAATGTTCATCAACGTAGATAATTGGAGTTCCGTCTTCTTTAGGAGGTTCATCCACAACCTGCTGTGAAGAAGAATCATCATGTGCTGATGCATTCTCAGCAGATGTGTCGCCATTTACTTCGATAACAGGAAGAGTATGAGAGGCAGAGGTTGGGGTGAAACGGGTTGTAAAAGGAGTGAAACCAATGTCTGAAGGATCAAACAATGGCTCTAAGGGGTGGATTCAGCAGGTTCGGATTCAGTGATGGGTTCATCAATGTCGAAAGTGTTGAATACAATGTCTACGTCATAAAACCAATTTGGAGCGCTTCCAGTATTAGTGGAGTTTCCTTCTTGAAAATCGACTGATTCAATCACCATCTTTGTCCGTTTGTTGTAGACTCGATACGCCTTTTGAGAAGATGAGTAGCCCATGAAGTAGCATATGTCACCTACCGCTTCAAACTTGATGAGATTATCTTCAGTGTTGAGAAGTGTGCATGAGCATTCGAACGGTCTGAAGAAACTATCAGAGGCTTCCTTTTGAAAATTAGTTCATAAGCTGTCTTTCCGTGAGGTTTGACAATGAGAACACGATTCAAAACGTAGCATGCTGTGTTGACCGCTTCAGCCCAGAAGATTATAGGAAGCTTGAGTCGACAAGCATAGTTCTAGCAGCTTCGATGAGAGTTCTGTTCTTGCGTTCTGCTACACCATTTTGCTGAGGAGTTCTGGCAGCACTGTATTGAAGACGAATTCCTTTTCTTTGCAGAAGGAGACAAACGTATGATTCTTGAATTCTGTACTGTTGTCGCTTCTTACGGATTTCACCTTTAGCTTGATTACGTTTTCAATCATAGGGATGAAGCTTTTCAGAACGGAAGCTGTCTCACTCTTAGCTTCGAGGAAATACATCCATGAGAACCTTGAAAAATCATCTGTAATTACCAAACAATAAGATCTTTTAGCTAAACTTTTAACGCTTATAGGCCCGAAAAGATCCGTGTGAAGTAATTGCAGTGGGGCAGAAATCGTATTCATTGCTTTGGACTTATGCGGCTTTTTATGTTGCTTTCCTTGGGCACATGCGATGCATTTTTTAGAAAAAGGAAAATCTTTCATTGGTAAACCTCTTACTAGATTTAATTTAGAAAGCTTATTTATGTTTTTAAAGTTCACATGCCCCAAACGCCTGTGCCACAGCAGTGATTCCGATTCAGATGCTTTTGAAATAAGACATGTCATTTGCTCATTTGATTTGGCATTTTTCATTTTCCGTACGTAGGTATTGTTTTGATGGGAAGCTCTAAGCATGATCATTTCTGCAGGGACGGAGTATTCGGGTTTGAGGAATAAGCACTCCGTGTCATTGAACAGCACCGAAATTCCTTTGTCACAGACTTGTGAAACACTCATGAGATTGTAACACAATTCTGGAACATAGTTTACATTCTCCAGAGTAAGTGCTTCTGACACGACGTCACCCATTCCGATGATCTTCCCTCCCTTTTCGTCTCCAGCAAAGGACACAAAATCACCATCGATAACTCGAAAGTTTTTAAGCAGATCCTTTAACCCGGTCATATGCCTGGAGCATCCCCTGTCAACATGCCAGATATATTCCATGAGCATCCGAAGCCATTTCTGAATTTTATTCTGTTATACAACAACAATAACAACAAAAGATATTTACAGGCTAGCTAGCTTTTGGAACCCAGACTTGCTTTACATTAGTTCTATCATGATTTTGAGCAAGAGAGTTTTCTTTTCTTTTCCAAAAACAAGTTGAGTCAACTATGCATTTTACTGATTTCTTTAGATCGTCAAATTGATCAGTAAAACTCTTAACGAGATCTTGATTAGGTTTAGAAAATTTCTTGCTTTTGCAATGTTTTGCAGTATGTCCTAAATGACCACATCGAAAGCATTGTTTGCAGTTCGATCTTTTCTTCCTGGGTGCTGAGTGCGAAGATGATGTATGTGATGAGAATCTGGAGCTGCTTGAGGAATCTGATGACGTAACATAGCTTGAATCTTTGACTTTCTTCAACTTCTTGTCAGGATTATGCGTATCTTCAATGTCCTCCTCACTGTGCTCACTGTCTGATGACGAGGTTGATTCTTGACTTTCATTTGACATTTCTCCATCACTCTCTAAAGTTGTTGTGCTTGAATAATCTCTACTGCTTTCTTCAGTAAGGTCTTTATCAGTCTCTGAAGTACCTGCAACTGATGGAACAAACTCGAGAATTTCCCTTGTGAGGAACTTTCCAAATCTGTTTTTCTTCAATTCTGGCACAAAGACAGGAGATTCAAGCATAACATTTTCATCATTAAAAACAGATTTTAAGTCATGACTCTCAAGCTTAGCATGCACTTGGTTGTGAGTCTTAAGTGTAGGCGCAAGGCCATTAAAATCATCCCGAATGTTCAATTTTGGTACAAAGCCATTACAGTCATCCATCCTAGATAAACTATTACAGTTATCCTGAATAGAAATTATGTTTGTCTTATTAAAATTCCATGCGAACCAGTTAACTGTTGGATAACTGTCGCATGAGTAACCGATTCCTATTTTTGAACGTCCACATATATCTTCCTCATTGCACACATCTTCTTGACCCTCACACAGATCTACATTGCTTTCAGACATGTTAGTATTGTTTTGTGGTTTGTAAAAAGCATTTTGATCTAATAAATCATTTTTATTGATTAAATCATTTTTAGGATGAGGAGATGGCATAGGGACATAATTTTTGCTGGGCGGAGGAGGAAATATTTTTTTTTCATTTCCGAATTTATCCTTATATCCAATTCCATCCTTTATGACTGTCAGTCGTTGGCAGTTTACAATATCAACCAATGCTTTTTGACTAATTTCCCATTTATCAATAATGATTTGCAATTTGTTATTTTCATTTTGAGATTTTTCAAGTTTTTCGGTCAAATAATTTATGATAAAATCTTTTCTGAAAACAAATTCTTTTAAAGTCTGCATTTCAGCTATGGTTGAATTTAACTTTCGCTGATATGCAGCTTCATTTTCTTTTAGTTCTTGATTAATTTTCAAAATCTTTTCTTTTTCTTTAATTATGTCACGGTTGAGAGATTTGTAGCGTGCCACGACATTCAAACATGGTTTGGAGCACATCTTCGCTTTAAATTCATATGGTATGCTATTTACCAAATCCTTATCCTCAGTTTCTGACTTCATGGTGGTGGTAGAAGTTCCAACCTCTTTATTCTTGCTGCTACTGATGGTTTCTTGAACTGCAGGCTTCGACTCATTCATTTTAGCTTTCTGTTGTCCCTTCTCTGAGGTTTGTTCAGCAGGATTGATGATGCTTTTCAGACCGGTGTCATCTTTTGGAATCTTGGCGGTTTGCTTTTCAACACAATTTGAAGCAGACGTGGCATAAACAGTGGAGATGTTTGCCATGATGGGCTTGTTAACTTCACCTTTAGCCTCAGCTATTTCCTCTGACCAGTCATAATCTTCCACAACTAAAGCCTTTTGGTTGTTTTCAGCAATACTGTCACTCCCTTCAATGGCCACCGGTCTTCTTGTCTGGTTGAGTTCGGCATTCTCGTTCTTCAGCAACGGACACTCCCTTTTGAAATGGCCCAGATTTTTGCGATTGTAACATCTCAGCTTGGACTTGTCAATTCCAGCTTTTCCAAGAGCCAACCTTTTTCCCGTTTTATCTTGGAATTCTTCAATCGAAGAGTGATCATTGCCATCTGCCACTTCAAATCCATCTCCTCCATGTCGTCAGGATCCACTTGATACATGTCTTCATCTGTGAGGAAATCTCTCTTCAACTTTCCTGACATGAGAGCCTCATAGCTGCTTAAGAAGGTATTAAACAAAGCGACATGTTCTGTGGATATTTTAAGTGCTTGAGCATCCCTGGCCACGGTAGTCTTCTCGGAGGATGACGAGGCCTTCACAGAGCTTACGGAAGCATTCGGATAAGATTCGACAACACTTTGAGGATTTAATCCACATGGGGTGATAGGAGCAAGAAACACCATATTCTTGAGGGCCGAGGTTGCAGCAGCTTGTTGAGTAATCTTCTGAGAATACCCAGTTTGGTTCATCTCTCTCTTGACAATGTCCATTTCAAAGGCTTTTAGAGTGTTGATCAGTTCCGAGAGTGTAACAGGAGTTTTGCTGGTCAAGAAAGTTCTCTTAATCATCATGCATTGAAGGCTCCATTCTTTAGGGAGAGTATCTCGCAGCTTCTTGATTGATGCATAATTTGCAACAGGATTTCCCACTTTCTTCATCCTAGTCAGCACTCCCAGAAATCGACTGATGTGGTCGGATAAGCTTTCGTCACAAACACTTCCAAACATGTCATACTCTTTCTGGACCATGTCTCTTTTGTTGTCCATGAGCTCCTCATTTCCTTCATAGTGGTCGATTAGTGCTAACCACAGTTCGTGTGCGGAGGTGTACTCTTCAAACAAGTTGTAATCGTCCTTGGACAGAGCCATAGTAAGAGCAGCATGAGCCCTCCGGTCACGTTGAATGAGAGTTCTATCTTCATCTGTGAACGTTGATGGATCTTCATTGATTGTACGAATGTCGTCACGAATTATCATTGGAACATGCGGGACCCACTGTGACTGACATCCATTGAGTATAGTCGGTATACTCAAAGAAGGCTTTGATCCTGTTTTTCCAACTGCTGAAAGCTTCCGATCCTTTCAACTTCGGTGGCCTTGTAGCAATTCCAGTTTCTAGCTCAGCTTGGGCAATCGGATTGAGTTGATTGAGAGACATTATGGTTGATCGGTGATTAAATACGCTGGAGAGTGATAAATCAGGAAACAATTTTGCTACAAAGGAGACAAATACGCTGCAGATGAAACAAATACGCTGCAGATGAAACAAATACGCTGCACTTGAGATCAATTACGCTGCACTTGGATCAAATACGTTGATGAAGTATTGCGACTTTATCCTGCGAAAAAGCTAAATCCGCTGGATAATCAAAAACAAACAAAAGTTTGGTTAATTTCGCTGATCACCGTGATAAAATCGCTGAGGATTTGTATCACTGACTTCGAAGTCCCATTCGATTAATTTCGCTGGCCCTATTATGCTGAAACTCAACAAATTTGCTGGTTTAAACCCAGCGTATTTGTTAAATATGCGATATTCAAAGTTAAATACGCTATCTTCAAGAATATCTACGCCAACTTCAAAAATAAATATGCCCAGAAGGGTTTAAGTATGAACAAAAACCCTCTAATCACCCAAAAACGACTCAAAATTCATGTTTCTTTGCAGCAAAATGACAAAAATGTTTACCAAACCACTGATTAACAACAATCCAATGATTAAACACACCAGATCAAGCCATTTTAAGCCCAAACATTTGAAAAACCATAAAACTACGAAAACTTTTGAAAAACCTTCAAAATTTTAATAATCTTAACAAAAACTCAAACAATCAAGAGCACAAAGGCTCTAATACCAAATTGTGAGTCCCAAATCAGATTCGGATCACAGTGGTTGATTGTTATTACTCAAACAACTATAGATTAGTTGTTTGAATGTGTAAAAGTTAAGAAAAACCAAACAATGAAGATGAATAATCTTGAATGGATCAAACAACTAGTGTTGTATATGATATCCCAAAAAGATGTAATCAATAACAGCACCTGGATATTCGGATGTAAACACAATAACAAGAATCACAACAAGAGAATCACCAAAATCTGTCCAAGAAACTTGGACAATCCTTCATTGAAGCACATATTTATACAAACTGACTACCCAGCGTATTTAACAAATACACTAGGTTATTAATTACGCCGCAACATATGACTTTCATATAATTGCACTTTTGACCTTCTAGATTGTCTAACTATTACAAACCAGCTCAAACTATGGATAATCAAGTACCAACGGTCTCAAAATGTTCTAACACTATTGAACTAAGTGTTAAATTACATGTGACAAATGTTGTTAAACGAATTACTTTTGTTGAAGACAATGATCAAATGTCTACGATTGATTGCAAAGCCAATAATCATGAGATCAAAAGTTTATATTTGTATATGGAACATGTCTTTTTACATAAGGTGATATTAATCCACATCTAGCCAACAATTTATTAAACTTACTCCTCATTATAATTGGTTTTTGAAGAAAAACCAGATACGTCTCACCTATGATTTTTGGTTGTGCAATATATTTTGAAATTGATGCACCATGATGCACAAAGATGGTCAAAGAATGTTGAGAATATATGCTAGATATGAATAAAAGTTGATAACGAAGTACTTAAAGCCGTTAAAGGTGGGATTCGTTTGCGACAAAATTTTCATTTTCACGAATCCTTATTAACAACATTAAGGGGAGAGAAAAGTAGTTGGAAAGTTATATAAGTTGTAATAAATTATCATTATATCATATTGATACTCGAATCAAAAGTGTGAACCGGAAGTTTAAAGGATAATTCATTTATAAATTACCGAATTAATTACCAAATGCATTAACTAACCCATATGGAGTGACTAGCTAAGTCATGTATACCAACTGCTAGTGCTCCATTCAGACCAGTATCAGGAACAATAGCTATACATTGGTGATGGGCACGCAACATGATAGACTAGTTGGTTCCAAGAATAAGAATCCTTGAAAATGAAGCAAGTAATAAAAATGGTCAAGTCGAGGTAAGGTAAAAGGGTTTCCTAATGAGACATTAGACTTGAAAATTCTAAAAGAAACTCGTCTACCTATCTACCTAGTTTAAAAAGAGATCTTGGTAACTTACATCATTATCATATGTTGATTTCTCGGTGGGCCCGGACTTGGGGTTTATGCGTGACAATTGATAACATTATCATAATAGGCAGCGGAAGATGGAATTAGGTAAGATAATAAACGTAAAAGCTTGAATTTAATAAATAAAATTACACAAGTAGTTCGTACAAAAATCCATAGGTGGATCGAAATAAAATTCACTTGAGACTAATATGGGTCTTTTATGGTGGAGTTGCAAATTCGAACTTTTAAAATCAAGGCTACTTCAGTCTATTCCATATTTGCTATTAACCTGCATTTAGTCTTTTGAAAATACGTCAATTTTTAAAGGTAAATACAATTAAACGACTCTTTTGAAAATCTTTTCAAAATGTATTTAATACCATTTGGTAGTTCATTTTTAAATGACTTGGGACAAACTATATCTCTTGTTACCAGTTTTACATGCATGTCGATACAGTCGAGGAACGGAAATAAAATGCCGGTACATGATTAATCGACACACCAGATTTTCATAATCATATAAATATATAGCATTAGCGTCTGTCAGGTGTACGCCTTCACCCCGTGCTTAATTCGTGGCCATTTGCAATTAAATGAGTCAGGACGCCCAGGACACGGTCGTATTAACCCCCAAGTGTTTAAGTTATCAAGCAATATAAATAAAAATGGGTTTATTTGCATTTCTATGACATCATTCGCCCTTTTGCAATACCTGACCAAGTGGCTAATGCCATATCCCAAGCCTTATAATATAAAATAGGCTAAGAGTATTTACTTGTGCTAGTCTTTATAATATCAATATATTTAGCACAACCATATACAAAACAAGTCAGCTTAGATGCAATTTACTGGAGGCTTCTAGTCTGGAATGAACGGGAATATTATTCATTAGAATGTTAATGAATCATTTATAAGTCCTTGACTTTGATCGTTTAACTTAATAATACGCTCGGTTTGCTAGATTAAGCGTGGACTAGATAGAATGTGGTTTATACCCTTCCGAGTGCAAGGACTCCTATGATATGGGTTTACTAACCAAACATTCTGATTAGAAATGATTTTGAAAGGTTTTGACCCGATTCGACTAGTTTTATATATATATATATATTATTTTATTTAAACAAGTCGTACGTGTATATACGGTATCGGGTGGTCGAATGGGTATATGACAAGTCTATTATGCCAAAACATATTTCATAATGTTATAAAATCAGTTTCAAAGTCAGATTTATGTTTTATTGGTTTTAAAACCATTTCTATGCCAAAAGGGCATTTTTTGCATATTAATGTATATGATGTTGACTTGTCAATAAACCCATCAAACAACATGACAAGAAGGTATAAACTCAGAGGGCTATTCCCTATAATATTATGTTCATATAACATGCCTTGATCGGGTTCTAAGCTTGACCAAATGGGTAAGAATTTAAAGTCAAAGCAGAATTCAAACTGTTTGACTTTTGACTAAGATACAAGCTCTAAACTGGAAATGACAAGTTGGACATGATTAAACATGTCCTATTATGTTACATAAACTGTTATGATGTTAACACTTTAGGTTTTGATACTTAGAAGTTCATTTATCGTAATTTGAAAAATCTGTGTTTTTTACTTTTATTTAATATGTGGACTTGTCATTTCGCCTACTTAATGTGACTCTCAGAGGGTTTAATCACAAGGGATTAACACCTTCATTATTACGATGATGTTGCAAAGTTCCATCTTTGACTTGACCAAAATGGTCAGAACCGAAAGTCAAAGCAAAACTCAATTTGCTTGACTTTCGGCTAATAACTAGCCTAACAATGTAAAAGAACCGAGGAGAACACTTACAAGTGTTCAAGGAAGAAGATTAGACTTCAGATAGGAGGACTCTATGAAGGGAATCAGCTCCAACAGATAGAGAGAAAAAAATTTGAAAGGTGCAAGTGAAAATGGATAGCCAAGGGGCCTATTTATATTTGCACAAGTCTCATGAGATGATGCCAAGTGTTAGCATGGATCCTCAGGTGTTGATTAGTGTCAACATCGGTGGAAGAAGGAGAAGGAGGGTGGCAATTCGCAAGAAAGGTGGCAAGAAACAGCTATTGCAGCTGCCAACTATAGTCTATTGTCTACAGACCCCTTACGGACCGTAAGGGTAGTGGCTTATGGTATGTAAGGAACTCTGGCAGCCACTGTTTTCAAATACCTTACAGATCGTAAGGCATATGCCTTGTGGTCCGTAAGGGACCTCTAGAAGCCAAAATTTTGGCATTATATCAACATTGACCCCTCAACTTGTTTCCACACTTAATTTTATATAGTTTGTCACTCTTCTCCAACAAATCTGGAGTATGTTAAGAGTTCCAGGACACATGTTGCCATATGATTTGTCAATAATTTCTGAGTTTACAATTATGTTTTGAAATATATGTGGAATCGAAACAAAATCGACGTCGTTGATAATAATGTAGCGCTTAAAATAATGAAAATAATGAAGATTAAAAACTAAGATACGTCGATAAATGAAATGTTAAGTGACTAGCCAAAATGGAAAAATGGAAATGAGGAGAATTAGAATCTCTCATAAGTTTAGAAATTTTTAGACAAATAGTCCATCCAGTTAAAAAGTTGTAAAATATGGTAGATACAACCAAGTCTATTATGTGGAAGCATAATGAGAAAAAGTGAAATTATAATTAGGCACATGTATATTTGTAAAGACTTGTAATGTGACAACAGGCAAAATTAATGGTAATTCCGAACAACTTAACGATTATTTATAAGATTAATTTCATTCAATTGTGATTTAATTTATACATGATTGGGTCATACGAAGTCTAGCAATTATAGGACATGTTAAACTTGACAATTGATATTGTTACATTCATCGCGTCGCGAGAGAACAACTAACTATGTCCGAATATGTTGGCAAAATGCTGAAAACTCTATTCACCTAAACATACTATTCTTGCTAGCAAGTTCTGAAAACTGCTTGAACGATCAACAAACAATATGAAATCATATCATCATTGAAATATGAACAAAAACTCCTAATTACGGGCACAAATCATATCATCATTGAAATATGACAAAAACTCCTAATTACGGGCACAAATTGCAATAACACTTTAACTTTCCGGAAAATACTTATATTTATGAATTGTCCGATCCGCAATAAATTGTAACAAATATATTTGTCTACAACTTAAATTCAGCATTGGCAATGCCAAGAGAACTCGTAAAGGGTGTTGAACACCTTAAAAAAACCCAAGGATATCGATGGAATGATAGGGACATCGTTTCCGGTATTACGACGCACTTTCTATATATTGTCGGTTTCGGATAAACTAGTGATATATTTATTATCCTAACACCTAGTTAACTAGTCTAATGAACTAGTTAGACTTCATTTGACATCATTAGCACCATTAAGTCACTAATGGTACAAGAACTTGGTTAATTACCAAAATATCTAAACTTAATATTATGTGCACATGTTATATTTTAAAAAAGTTATTTTATAAATACTTACACTTTACGCCACTCCCTATGTGGGTCCCACAGGCCAACCTACAACTTAGATGAGATGAAGTTGATGTGTACGCATGGTAGCAAAGATATCATTTTGACTTCATGAGATTTGGAAAATCATAAAGCTTATCCCATATACCATACACTTCATTTTTTTTACAACTTTCATCACAACCAAATTCTTTCTCTCTCTCTTAAAGTCATGACCCATACACACTCTAGTTTTATCTTCATCTTCAACCTCTAAACTCCATAATTCAAGCATTCGAGAACCTCTTTAAGATGATCTAAGAAGCTACTAACATGGATGAGCATTAGGAGACACTTTGGAGTCTCTACACCTTCACCATCTTACATCCTAGAGCTTACTTACTTGTGCAAAGTTGTAAGATCATTTCCTACCATTTTTAAGCTTCTTATGATGTGTAGATTACTAAAGTACAACTTGATCATCTTGAACATTAAAGAAAACAAAGCTTAAAAACCCTAATCCCAACTTAAAAAGTCTATAATAATGATATATTATGTGTTGATTATGTTGTTTGTACTATTTAGTGTATATACTGTTAGGTCCTTAAGGTTTTTGCATTAGTCTTGTAGTATGTTTGGGCTTGCTTGTATTAGTATGGGCTTGGGAAGGCTAATGGGCCTAGCGTTTGGGGTAATGGTGGACTAATCCCCTCCTATAAATAGTAAATGATGTTTAGGGATTAGTGGTTCTTTGGTGGTTTCTATTAGCTTGTATTAGATAAATTCCAATTTGTATGTAAGTTAATCTTCATCTATTCTATTTCATCTTATTTCTTCTATCTCGAATCCATAGCTTGTTTGTGTGATTCCGCCACCAAACAAGCTTAGTGTGATATTGTAGATCCGATTTCCGGGACTTACAATTGGTATCAGAGCCAGGTTGAACCTGTTTCCATGCTCAAATCTGATATCACTCAGATTCGGATCAATATTGTTGCTGGTCTGCTGCTGTTTTGAAGAAATTTGAAGTTTCTGTTTGCATTTCAGATCATCTCTTGAAGACTCAAACGTATTTCGGATCATCACTTGAAGACTCGAACGCATTTCGAATCATCCTTTAAAGATTTGAATATATTTCGGATCAACAGTTTGAATTTCGAGTTCATTTCGGATAAGTTGTTCGAGTTTCGGATTCATTTCGGATCATCCTTGTTGAAGATTGCTTGCATTTTGGATCAAGTGCATAGTATTTCGGATAACCTCAGTGATCTCGGATCATTTCGGATAAATCTACTATTCCGAATTGATCTCTTTTGCATTTCGGATATACTACTATTTCGAGTGAACCATTTCGATTGGACTGTTTCGATTGGACTATTTTGGACTGTTCACTTTTCATTTTTAAATTACTTAATTCCTATTCGGTAAACCTAAAAATGATGAACCCGAACGGTGTTGTGACTGTTGTAGATCTCAACAACGCCACCTTAGCTGCTATCCAGTCTCAGACTCTAACGTTGCATCAGGAACTCGATCAGATTATCGGCACATCAAGCAAAAATCCAAGGTTGCTGTATGGAGACGATTATTTTGAATGGACCTGGCGTTTTGAGCAGTATTGTAAGGCAAAGGAGCCTAGGGTCTGGAGGTGTATTCGAGATGGTCCTCGTACCATTATGTACGCTACTGAAGATGATCCTCTAACTCAGATTCCTAAACCTGAAAATCTGTGGATGGACGATGATCGAAGAATCTAAGACGAAGATGATAAGGCAATGGCAAATCTCATTATGGCCCTTGGTCTGGATGTCTCAATTGTTTTCAGAAACTGAACGAATGCTAAGGAGGTTTGGGATGTGCTTAAGAATATGTATGAAGGAAACACTGACATGAAAGCAGGGTAAACATGTTGAACCAACAGTTCAGTTCGTTCAATCACATTTACGGGGAGACTGTGGAGAACCAAATCAGAAGATTTGTCAAACTGGTCTCACAAATGATAAGTGTTGGCATCACTATCACTAACAGTGGGATGAATCGCCAACTTCTGAACTTATTGCCAAAAAGCTGGGATGCTGATGTTTTGATGATAAAGCGTACAAGAAACCTGAATGAAGTCACACTCACCAAGCGATTGCTACAATCAAGTCATGTGAGATTGACAATCAGCAGAGAGAGCTAAATCACAAGAATTCAATGATTGTTGCCGGGATGACCAGTTCCAACACTGCTTTAATGTCTCAAAGTCATCCCAACAATATTTTCAGTCCTGTTCAAGGAGTATCGAACAACAATCCAAATGTTGTTTTCAGTCCGATAACACAAGCTCAGCTGCAAGCTTCGAAGACAAACTATGTGTACGGCATGTCTCTTCCGAACAACTCAGCCACACCCACTACTGCTTAGCAATACCCTCAGCACACTAATATGGTTTTCAGTCCAGTAAACCCTCCATCATCTCAAAATGTCCCATCCACACCCTTTGCAGAAAACATTGCCTTTCTAACCAAACCATATGAAGAAAAGTTGGCTCTCACAGACTCTATGCTTAACAACTTGCACGCTTTCATCGCAAGTGACCTCTTGCCCCCATCCGTTCTTGCTACAGAGATTAATCAGGTGGTCGAAGAAGATATTGAAGAGCTAGATGCATCCTAGAACTTGGCTATGGCAGCATTTCGAGCTGAAAGTCTCAAAAGAGATACGGTCATCATCCTATGTCAAACATTCGCACTGGATCCCTGAGAGACAAACTAAGATGCTACAGATGCCATCAGTCGGGACATTTTGCAAGGGATTGTAAGAAGGCACCAGTGGGGTATAAAGCTACTCAGGAAACTGCTGCTAGGAACTCTGAAAGGTCAATGCTTCCTGTTACACCTGCTCAAACTTCAACTTCAACTTTCACTTCCATTCAACAAGTCAAGGAAACACTTGAGCAAGAAAGGCTTTAATGGTTCAAATCCATAACTTCGAATCCATAGCTTGTTTGTCTGATTCCCCACCGAACAAGCTTAGTGTGATATTGTAGATCCGGTTTCCTGGACTTAAATATACTCTTGATGATTATGATAAAGTGAGTTGTTATATGTGATGATCTTATATGAAACTTGGTTAGAGATGATGATCTAGACATCATGATGTTTAGATCTAAACAAGATCACCATCCTTATAATCCATGGACTTTAGTATAAACTTGAAGGTGATTATAACTAAATGACTTTTATAGAAGTTATAAACCATGATTTGAACTACAATATTCTTAAAAGTAGCTTAAACAAGTTACTTAAAAATGTAAGAACTAGATTCACAAGCATGAGAAATATGATGGGTTATAATGATCTTGTTAAAGAATACATAAAGATATTATTTTTTTTACAAAAAGTGTTGTTAGAAAATATATATAAAGTCCATGGAAAATGAAGATGTAATGGATGATTCATGCATGCAAAGGTAGTACTTGGAACTTGATTGAGATGGATGATGATTAATGGGCTTAAACATGCTTAAAAATACGTTTAGAAAAACGTGGAAAACGCCATAGTTTAGGAGAAACTATGGCAAAGTTTTCGAAAAATCTAATCGTGATTAAGGCATGATTAAAAGGCGATTAAAATGGTTAAACGTGATTAGCGACCTTAATCGTGATTAGACAAATCTTAATGGTAAGGTTTAATTCTTAAACATCCAAGGGTTTTATAAACACTTGTATATTATTTTCATAAGATAAAAAGAATGGAAATAATATATATATATATATGTATATAATTTTGGGATGAATTATATATTTTAAATACTTCACTTGGTGCGTATAAGTACTTGTGTATTTGTATGTATGTATGTATGTTCTAGAGTTAGGAGAAATACCAACCAAATACAAATACATCATACATGAAGACTTCATAAATACTTAAATGTATAAATACGGACATGAATCTTCATGTATACATATACTTGGGAAATATACTACACAAAAGTATACATATGAAACACACTTATATTACATCCCTAAACGCGATGCGGACAACGGACAAAACGCACATCGGACAAACCGTCACATAAATATATATATATTGACAAAATAATATATATCCAAAACCGACTCAAAATAAATATAAGTTCGGTAATAATATTTATTACGTCATTATCGACAAAGATCGCAATATCGTCACTACGAGGAACGGATACATATCACTGACGAAACTTGGCATGCTCGATATGAAAATATATATTAAGGGTTATTATGACAAACTCTAAAAATAATATATTTTTAGACATTTGAAATGTATATATTTCAACACTTCTAATTTCCGGAAAGTATAAAATAAATAATCACTAAGTGTAAATATATAAGTATACAAGTATACTAATACGTATAAAATACGTACAATAATACACTTGGTGAAATGGCAAGCATACAAGAAACGTACATGTACACAAATACGTATAAATACGCAAGTACATAGTGATGCACACAAATACACTTGTTGAAGTGTACACATACAAGGAATACCGTACATGTACATCAACGAAAAATGCGATGTTAAACAATGTCCTTGCAAAACAGTAATGATAATCAAGTTCATTGACGCTTTACATACCACATTTTCACACAATGGAATTTCAAATGTTTTTAAATCATTTCATGCGCATTTAAAGTACATGAACTCGCTAAATTTTGTTGATGTTTTAAACTTACATGTATTTCAGGCAATTAAAGTGGATCTTGGTGCGGTCGTTTACAAGGCTTTCAAGGTTATTAAGAAGTAGATGTCGTCCATATTTTGAAGGGTTTGGTCTATATATTCCGTCTTTGAACGGAATATAGGATGCAAAGCCTTGATGTTAAAAACTATATTTTGAACAAGTCTTTTGTAAAATATTATAACTTCTGCCGTCTTTTGTTGTTAAATACTTATGACTTGTAACTTTTAAATTATGGCAATGGATGAACATTGTGCATATTTTATTTCATATAGTTGTTTACTTATATCGTATGCGATGAAAACTAATCTAGTTCACACCGCGCGCTTCCGGCTATAAACGGGTGTGACATATTGGTATTAGAGCTTTGATTGTAGTGAACTAGGATTTTTTTCGAGTCTAGTCTACAATCACTAGGATGCTCTCATGAAAACGGTTTTACAAAAACAAAGGGTTTTTATCGCATACACGAGCACAAGATCCACTACCCAAAACTTATTTCAAAATAATAATCCAAGGACGTTATGGGACTTAATCTATGAGAAATAGACACATTATATTATCATACTATGTGTCATGGACACATTACATTAACAAACTATGTGTTATAGGCACATTACATTATTAGTCTGCGGGTTATAAACATTTACAAGTTGCTTATATACGATAGAAATCCTGGTTAGATGGGATTATATGTGATTATATATATAACTTATTTATATATGTGTTGTACGAAATATTTTGCCAATAAGAAATACCTTCCATTTTGAATTCTATTATTATTCTCAACTCGCACGATGAGAATATCGACCTCAATTCTATTAAAGAGCTTACGGCGGACGTGGTTCCTAAGTGAGACCCTAAGCTTGATATTCGTAGAAGATGGTTGTTTTTCCCTCAAATGTGAAGGTGCCTGACTACAGTAGTGACGATGAGGCGGAGGTGGTAGCCTTGGACAACAACTCTATTGGTGGGACAAGGTCTCTATGGCTCATACTAATCATGACTGATGACACTCTTGTCTAGACAAGGAAGATGAGTACTCATCTTAAAGGTGTCCCTCCAGTTGTTATTGTTGCGGATTCTCTCTATTTCTATTTCTATTTCGTCTAATGTCGCGCCCTTTCGTGAGTAATGGTGACGAACATTAGCACGTGGACCATCACGAAGGTCCCTCCTATGTTGAAGGTACGTAGACAATAGTGTCCTCTCTCTGACTGATCGTCTGCTTTGAAAGAGAGAATGCTAGGGTGACCATGCAAGACAATTTATTATTATGGGCCGACGTAATAACAACTTGTATTGCATGGGAATCCTAGTGGGCTCTGCGGGTCAAGGTAATGATCACTATCCATTCAAAATTTTTAATTTGTTCAAGTTTCTATCTAGTAGAACACTAACTGGGGTGGTTACTATAACACCTACGATACAGAAAGACCACAACATTCGTTCACCTTATATTCGATCTATATCACACGTTGAGACTAGCCGTCTAAACAACAACACTTGTTAACCACCCAGGGAGGAGTTTTCCTCAACATTCTAGAGTTCTTATAGATGGGTTGGTTCTTTGGTGTCTATGACACCTTATCTTAGTTATTGGAAATAGTTACATTAAACTCCGTCGTTTGGCATTTGCCTTATTCCAAGGGATGGTATGGCATGAGCCATGCTGCAACTCCCTCATTTCATTCTATTCGACATCTATAGAAATTTTAACAATCTTATTGGAGCTCAAGGGATATCAACGTATTCTTCACACGGGTTAGTGCGGCGAAGGATTTTCCTACTTTGGACAATCGAGGTCCATGAAGTATGGAATACATGTTGTAAGGTTGGAGATGACCGTTTGGTTTCTCCTCCTCAACGAATTATTTCTTTTCTACTTAGACATATGGCCAATACTTGCAAGAGGTGCTAAGCATTTTGGATTGCGGTTATTCGCGTTATCATTGTTTCAAACATGTATGAACAATGTGATCTTGAGGTTTCCATGACCGATTGCATTCTAAATTCTTAGGCGCATGGTAGGCTATAACTGTCCAAATATAAGTCTAGATTCTTTGATACTATGTACCAAAAATAACATGGCGCCGAAAAGAAAATCTCCGCCCAAAAGGGTCAGTTAATCAACGCCCTACCATTAAAGTCAAACTACAGATTTTATGGAACAACATGAGGTTGTAGAAATTGCACAACATGAGGTATTGAGTCGACGCTAGTAACGGTACTGATGGTACTTGTGGTTCAAATCCTGATGGATCGAGAATGAGTGGCAATGCGACAGTCGAAGATGTGATCACACAAGGTTTTAATTATAAGCCTTACTGGACTGTAAGTCGTGAGACCTCGTAGATACAAGAGGTGCGGTAGGTTCTGTCCACTAAATAAAGACAATGTAGTCGGCTAGCCGTGCTAGTAAATGTACTCCTGAATAAACGATTAGGTAAACAAAGAGTCTCCTGCTGAATGCAACATTAACTTGGTGGAATCTCCAAATAGGAACTTTAGGGAGTGGTACAACAAGAGGTTATCATGGGAAGAACGTAAGGATCTTATGCAAGATGAGTATTGCTCATTGACCAAAATCCAAAGGTTGGAAACGGAATTCTAGGACTGGACCATGACAGGAGCCAATGTTGTTGGTTACACTCCATGTTTTCACGATCCCTCAAGGATTATTCAATACTAGGTAACACCTGATTCCCAAACGCATTGAGCACTACATTTGGGGTTTAGCCCCTAAGATGCAAAACATGGTCACATCATCCCACCCTACTTCGATCACTCGAACAGTAACTCTCGCAATTAGTCTCACCAAAGATGCGGTGAGAATGGGGAAATTGTCAAAAAGAGGTGCCGAGAGAAAAGAAACGCATGTAGAATCTACTAGCAATGGGAAGCAAAAGTTCTCACGCCAAGAGAAAGGTTCGAGAGTGAGTAACAAGCGAAAGGGAACTCCCATGATGAGAGAAACGAAGGCATTTGTTGCCATAAACGATGCTCGCACCAAGAAGTATGCTAATACTTGCTGGAATCCTGAATGTGATAAGTGAAACTTTCATCATGAGGTCACTTGCAAAAGTGCCAAGAGTTGCAATGTGGTGAGATTGGGCACAAAATAGAAACTAATAAGTCAATAATACTCAAGAAAGAACAAGGATGTTCTAATAGTGGAGTAGAGGCCACATCTAGCATGAATGTCTTAAGAATGAGTCAAACCAGTGAACCAATGTGTGAGTGATTAGAACTGCGGATACTCCATAAGTTCCCAATGTTGCCATGGGTATGTTCTACTCTACAATCATTATGTATCAAATTCTTCTGATACCGGGGACGAGTTAACTTAGTGTCTTTAGGTATTAAGTGTATACACAAATTCGAGCCATGTACAATAGACATACTTTTCTCTATCAAGTTAGCTAATGGGAAATTAGCTGAGTCACGTGAAGCCATTAAGGGTCACCGGTACGTTTCCAATCAACCAACACTTACATCCATTTTGTTTGACACCGGTGCCGACTTTAGTTTTGTTCTATAAATTTGAGAACGGGAAAATAGTTGAATTGGGGGAAATTATTAGTGGTTGCATACTTGAACTCGGAGCGCGAAAATTTACTATCGATCTTTTACCCGTTCATTTGGGTAGTTTTGACGTGGTTGTCAGCAAGGATTGGTTGTCCAACAACCGAGCAGAAGTGGTTTATCTTGAGGAACCATCTGTATCCCCCTTCCTAATGAAGAGATGCTCGTCCTACATAGAGAGAAACGCTAGACACCCCTATGAATCGTTAACCGCATAAAGGCACAGAAATGCCGACGAAAAGGTTGCATAGCCTTTCTAGCTCATTTAGTCGACAAGGAAACCAAGGAGCCTAAGTTGGAAGATATACCTTTGTGAAGGAGTTTCCCGAGGTCTTTCCGGAAGACTTGCCTGGACTGCCTCCACAATGACAAGTGGAGTTTCGCATTGATTCAGTGCCGGGAGCCGCACCTATGGCGAAATCTCCTTACCGATTAGCTCTGTCCAAGATGCAAGAGTTATCTATGCAACTTCAAGAGTTTTTAGATAAGGGATTCATTAGACCGAGTTTCTCACCTTGGGAAGCTTCGGTATTATTTGTAAAAAGAAGGAAGAGAGCTTTTGCATGTGTATACACTATTGAGAGTTGAATAAACTCACCATCTAGAATGGATACCCTCTATCAAAAGTTGACGATTTGTTCGATCAACTACAACGCTCGAGTTTCTACTCAGGATCGATTTGAGACTGGGTTACCATCAATTGAGGACCCAAGAAGAAAGCATACCCAAGGACGGCCTTTAGAACTCGTTAGGTCACTATGAGTTTCTTGTTATGTCATTCAGCTTAACAAATGCACTAGCGGTGTTCATGGATCTTATGAACCGCGTGTGCAAGTCGTACTTGGATAAATTCGTGATGGTATTTATTGATGACATACTAATATATTCACGATCAAAGGACGAGCATGAGCAACACTTACGAGCTATTTTAGAGCTTTTGAAGAAAAAACAACTTTATGCAAAGTTTTCCAAATGCGAATTTTGGACTAGCGAGGTACAATTTCTCGGGCATGTGGTGAATGAGAAAGGAATTCATGTCGATCCATCCACAATCGAGGCGATAAAGAACTAGGAAGCACCTAAGACCCCAACGGAAGTGCGACAATTTTTGGGATTGGCGGGCTATTATCAGAGATTTGTAGAGAACTTTTCAGAAGTTTCTCAACCGCTAACATCCCTAACACAAAAGGATAAGAAGTTTGATTGGGTCAAGAAACAAGAGGCGGCTTTCCAGCTACTAAAGGACAAACTTTGTGATGCGCCTACTTTATCTTTACCCGATGGTACCAAAGACTTCGTGGTTTATTGTGATGCATCGCATCAAGGTCTCGATTGCGTGTTGATGCGACGAGACAAAGTCATCACGTATGCGTCTCAACAATTGAAGGTGCATGAGAAAAACTATACCACACACGACCTCGAGTTAGGTGTGATGGTATTCGCTTTGAAATTTGGCGTCACTACTTATATGGTAATCAATGTACAATCTTTACGTATCATAAAAGTCTTAACATATATTTAATTAGAAAGAATTAAATATGCGACAACAACGTTGGCTCGAATTGTTGAACGACTACGACTGTGAGATAAAGTATCACCCAGGCAAGGCGAACGTCATGGCGGACATCTTGAGCCTCAAAGAACAAGTGAAAACTCTAAGGGTACGAGCCTTAGAGATGACCATACAAACTGACCTTACTTCTCGGATTCACGATGCTCAGCAAGAAGCACTTAAACCGGAAAACATTCAAGCGGAATCATTGCGTGGAATGGAAAAACAATTGGTGCCAAAGGAGGATGGAACATTATACTTTATGGGATGAATTTGGGTTCCATTCTCTGGCGACCTACATACGATTATTTTGGATGAAGCACATAAGTCAAGGTACTCTATCCATCCGGGATCAGATAACATGTATCAAGACTTAAAAGAATTCTATTGGTGGCCTAACCTTAAGGGCGACATCGCTACTTATGTAGGAAAATGCCTTACTTGAGCCAAGGTTAAGGCTGAATACCAGAAACCTTCGGGGTTGTTACAACAACCTGAAATTCCCATTTGGAAATGGGAACAAATCTCATGGACTTCATTACTATATTACCCCGGACCTCGAGAGGTCCCGCCATGATTTGGGTAATAGTTGACCGACTTACAGAGTCTGCACATTTCTTACCTATCCGTGAGAAGGATAGCATGGAGAAGCTAGCTGAATGGTATCTTAGAGAGATAGTGGCACAACATGGAGTGCCTATTTCTATCATATCGGACCGAGATGGTCGGTTCGTGTCAAGGATTTGGAAATCATTCCAAAAGGACTTTGGATCACGATTAGATCGTAATACGTCCTTTCGCCCTTAAACAGACGACCAAAGTGAACGAATGATACAGACTTGGAAGACATGTTACGTGCTTGTGTGATGGATCTGGGTGAAAATTGGGATACTCACTTGCCTTTAATGGAGATCTAACACAATAACAGTTATCACACTAGCATACAGGCCGCCCCGTTTGAAGCTTCATACGGACGAAAATACCGATCACTGCTATGTTGGGCGGAGACTAGAGACAAACAACTCATTGGTCTGGAATTAGTCCAAGAGACTACAGGCAAGATATTTCAAATTCGAGACCGTATCTAGGTGGCTCGCGATAGACAAAAGATAAACCATAATCTTTTGAGGTCAGAGACAAAATTTTGTTGAAAGCCTCGCCTTGGAAAGGCATAGCCAAATTTGGTATAAGCCTCGCCTTGGAAAGGCATAGCCAAATTTGGTATAAGCCTCGCCTTGGAAAGGCATAGCCAAATTTGGATACGTGGAAAGTTGAACCCACGCTACATAGGACCTTTTGAAATCGTAGCAAACGTTGGAACCCTTGCCTACAAACTAAAACTACCGAACGAGCTTAGTAGCGCTCACGACACATTTTCTGTGTCAAACCTTAAAAAGAGTCCTACTCAAGGAACAGTCATCATCCCGACGAATGAAATTCATATTGAAGACAAAATCCAATTCACAGAAGAACCTGTTGAGGTTATGGACTAGAAGGTCCAAAATACTAGGAGAAGTCGCATTAAACTAGTAAAATTCGTTGGAACTCTCTTCACGGTCCCGATTACACGTGGGAATGGGAAGACCAAATCAAATCCAAGTACCTACATCTGTTAAATGACTCCCCGAAAACCGGTAATGCAACTTGAATTTCGGGACAAAATTCTTCTAACGGGGGGAATGTGACAACCGACAAAATTAATGGTAATTCCATACAACTTAACGATTATTTATAGATTAATTTCGTTCGATTACGACTTAATTTATGCATGATTGGGTCATACAAAGTCTAGCAATTATAGGACATGTTAAACTTGACAATTGATATTGTTACATTCGTCGCGTTACGAGAAAACAACTAACTATGTCCGAATATGTTGGCAAAATGCTGAAAACACTATTCACCTGAATACACTATTCATGCCAGCAAGTTCTGAAAACTACCCGAACGATATGAAAGCATATCATCATTGAAATATGAACAAAAACCCCTAATTAGGGACACAAATTGCAATAACACTTTTAACTTTCTGGAAAATACTTATATTTATGAATTGTCAGATCCGCAATAAACCCCAACAAATATATTTGTCTACAACTTAAAATTCAGCATTTGCAATGCCAATAGAACTCGTAAAGGGTGTTGAATACCTTAAATAAACCCAAGGATATCGATGGAATGATAGAGGTTTCCGGTATTACGACGCATTTTCTATATATTGTCTGGTTTCGAACCGACGAACGAACTAGTGAAATTTTTATTATCCTAACACCTAGTTAACTAGTCTAATGAACTAGTTAGACTTCATTTGACATCATAAGCACCATTAAGTCACTAATGGTGCAAGAACTTGGTTAATTACCAAAATATCTAAACTTAATATTATGTGCACATGTTATATTTTATCAAAGTTATTTTATAAATACTTACACTTTACCCCCTCCCCATATGGGTCCCATAAGCCAACCTATAACTTAGATGAGATGAGTTGATGTGTAGGCATGGTAGCAAAGATATCATTTTGACTTCATGAGATTTGGAAAACCATAAAGCTTATCCCATATACCATACACTTCATTTTTTACAACTTTCATCACAACCAAATTCTTTCTCTCTCTCTCTTAAAAGTCACGACCCAAACACCCTCTAGTTTTATCTTCATCTTCAACCTCTAAACTCCATAATTCAAGCATTAAAGAACCTCTTTAAGATGATCTAAGAAGCAACTAACATGGAGACACTTTGGAGTCTCTACACCTTCATCATCTTACATCCTAGAGCTTACTTACTTATGCAAAGTTGTAAGATCATTTACTACCATTTTAAGCTTCTTTTAATGTGTAGATTACTAAAGTACAACTTGATCATCTTGAACATTAAAGAAAACAAAGCTTAAAAACCTTAATCCCAACTTAAAAAGTCTATAATAATTATATATTATGTGTTGATTATGTTGATTTGTGCTAGTTATGTATATACTCTTGATGCTTATGCTAAAGTGAGTTGTTATACGTGATGATCTTAAAGAAACTTGGTTAGGGATGATTTTCTAGACATCAAGATGTTTAGATCAAAACAAGATCATCATCTTCATAATCCATGGACTTTAGTATAAACTTGAATGTGATTTATAACTAATATGACTTTTATAGAAGTTAAAAACCATGATTTGAACAATAATAATCTTAAAAGTAGCTTAAACAAGTTGCTTAAAAATGCAAGAACTAGATTCAAAAGCATGAGAAATACGATGGGTTATAATGTTCTTGTTAAATAAACATAAAGATATTATTTTTTTTAAAAAGTCTTGTTAGAAAATATCAGTCTTGTAAAACTCGCGACTAGACGGCGACTACTCGGCGATTAATCGCTAGTCGGCCAGTAACTGAGTATTTTTCATTAATCAGTCCATTAATTGCTACTCGGCCAGCCAAAAATGGCGGTTCCGGGCAAAAGTTCTGTATGTACCGGCCAAAACCTCTAAATTTCGACCAGTTTCTAACCAAACTATGTGAATTTCAACAATTAATCTTGTATTCTTAAAAAAATGAGTTGAGTAAGAGTTAAAACCTAACTACTTAAAATATTTACCTATAAATATGTGTATATGCATACATTAAACTGAAAATTAAATATGAAAAACCCAATTAACCGCGAGTAATGCCGAGTAGTCGTTAGTCCCCACCTCACCGGCCGACGAGGGACTAGCGAGTTCTCCAACCTTGGAAAATATATATAAAGTCCATGGAAAATGAAGATATAATGGATGATTCATTCATGCAAAGCTAGTATTGGAACTTGATTGAGATGGATGATGATTAATGGGCTTAAACATGATTTAAAATACATTTAGAAAAACATGGAAAACACCAAAGTTTAGGGAAAACTATGACGAAATTTTCTAAAAATCTAATCGTGATTAAGGTGTAATTAAAAGGTGATTAAAATGGTTAAATATGATTATCGACCTTAATCATGATTAGACAAATCTTAATGGTAAGGTTTAAGCCTTAAACATCCAAGGGTTTTATAAACACTTGTATATTATTTTCATAAGATAAAATGAATGGAATAATATATATATATGTATGTATATAATTTTGGGATGAATTATATATTTTAAATGCTTTACTTGGTGTGTATAAATACTTGTGTATTTGTATGTATGTACTAGAGTTAGGAGAAATACCAACCAAATAAAAATACATCATACATGAAGACTTCGTAAATACTTAAATGTATAAATATGGACATCAATCTTCATGTATCCATATACTTGGGAAATATACTACACAAAAGTATACATATGAAACACACTTATGTTACATCCCTAAACATGATGCGGACAACGGACATCGGACAAACCGTCACATAAATATATACATTGACAAAATAATATATATCCAAAACCGATGCAAAATAAATATAAGTTCGGTAATAAAATTTATTACGTCATTACCGACAATGGTCGCCATATCGTCACGACGAGGAACGGATACATATCACCGACGACACTTGGGCATGCTCGATACGAAAATATATATTAACGATTATTACGACGAACTCTAAAAATAATATATTTTAGACACTGGAAATGTATATATTTCAACACTTCTAATTTCCGAAAAGTATAAAATGAATAATCACTAAGCGTAAATATATAAGTATACAAGTATACTAATACGTATAAAATACGTACAATAATACACTTTGTGAAATGGCAAGCATACAAGAAACGTACATGTACATGGATACGTATAAATACGCAAGTACATAGTGATGTACACAAATACACTTGTTGAAGTGTACACATACAAGGAATACCGTACATGTACATCAACGAAAAATACGATGTTAGAACTAGATATTTTTAACTATTATATCTAAATAAGATATACATATATATTTGTGGAACAAATATATACAATCGAACCGAACAAACTTATACATGTGAACGAGATTCACCATACTTAAAATATATATTTCAAAAATATATATAACGCATAACGAACTTACAATCGTGCGCGGCACGGAGACGCTTATGGGCTAGGCCCTCTTACACTGTGTGTGACACGGAGACTCAAGTGGGCTAAGCCCATTCTCACTTGTGTGAGGCACAAAGACTCTCATGGGCTAGGCCTACGTATACCGTGTGTGACATGGAGACTCAAATGGGCTAGGCCCATTCTCACTTGTGTGAGGCACAAAGACTCTCGTTGGCTAGGCCCACTTACACTCATGCTAGACACGAAGATTCACGAAGGGCGAGGCCCGTTCGTACACACTATGAATACGATATATATATATTATACATATTATATATATATATATATAATATGTATATATATATAAGAAGTATGTATATATTAAAAGCATACACACGAAACAAACGCCATCGTGCATATTTTATTTCATATAGTTATGACTTGTAACTTTTAAATTATGGCAATGGATGAACATCGTGCATGTTTTATTTCATATAGTTGTTTACTTATATCGTATGCGATGAAAACTAATCAAGTTCATACCGCGCGCTTCCGCCTATGAACGGGTGTGACACGTAACTAACTAGAGGAGAAATATTCTACAATTGTGGGTGCAACAACTTTCTTAATCTAGTAATACAAGAGAGAATTGATATACCTTTAATGGAAATCATGATATCCTATATATATTACAATGAAATTTACATGAAATCCATAAAGAATTTAAATTGTCAAAATCATGTAAAGTAGGTTCTCAAGAACGATATAACCGTTGTATACATATTGGATCCAAATAAATTATATTTGTTATATATGTTGATGAAATGAATATAATTAGAACTGATGATATTCCTAAGCGAGTTTAGTACTTAAAAACAAACATCCTAAGGATGTAATTCCTATGCAACAATAAGTATATCGTGATTATGATGTATCAATAAAGATGTACAAGATGGTACATTATAAAATGAAATGAAACATTGTTAACTAGTTCTTTGAATATGATACGAAGAAGGATATGATAAATGATGAAGTAATGTGGCAAATTTCTTGAAAGTGTGTGCACGTATCTGATTAATTAATATAGAAGGAAGTCCATGACAGATTATAAACGCATGAGACATTTAAATTAAAAGCTCAAGAAATATATCATACAAAGGTAACAAGTTTTATATGTGGACTAAAAAATCGGGTCAAACATGATATAATCAACTCGATGATTATCTCAAAAAAAGAGATATGTATACGAGTCGATCTATGTGTTTTATTAAATTAATACTATTATGTTTAGAAATATTATAATATATGTTAACGATAATAGTGTATCTCCTGAAATTGATATGTAAGTCAAGCATTTTTATTATCAATCAAGTTGCAAGTAAAGCACTTGAAATATTATATGTTGTTTTACTAATACTGATTCTACTACTATTATTATTGTTAGAAAACAAGTTATATTTTTTAGCATATTTGGAAACATATATAATTCCTCTAATTTCCGGTCAAACTTGTAACTACTACCCAACCAACCAATCATATGAGATCATATGAGAATCATGACCGGTGCATGGACTCTCTTTATTAATAAAAAACTTTATCGAATGGTCATATACTTTTAACCATTCCAACCCCTTGCCACAAAACTCATTGTTTTTCTTAACAGCACAAACTCATGTAATTCCATCAATATACTCCGGCCTAACAAGAAAAAACTAAACATTGTTTATAACTAGTTTTTTGTCTTGTCTGCGTTACGGGCACTAAGCTGAATATATCTTTCTCATAACATGTATATCTGTATTTCGGTTACTTGTACATATTACTTATAACACGATTTAAAAAAATTACATGGAGTCAACCAATAAAACAAAACACTACAAAACTTTTGCTAAAAAAACTAAAATAATGGAAAAACTATAATTTTAAACTTAGAGCAAAAATTGTAATTTTTCAGGACAAATGAGCATGTGCCAGTCATGCCTGGATGAATAAAATTACACTTATGCTCGCGTTCCAGTGCGTTATATTGAATATTTTTTTAGTTTCATAACATGTATGCATGTATTTAGATTACTTGTACATATTATTTATAACACGATCTAAGAAAAATACATCGAGAAAACCAATTAAGCCAAAACACTATCATATTGCTAAAAAAATTAAAACGATGACAGGTCTATAATTTTGAGATGGGGGTAAAATACTAATTTATGAGAACCAATGGGTGAGTGCTAGACAACTGCTTGACACAATAAAAGTTACCTTGAGTAATCAAGTAAAATAAAACATATTATAGTTTTGCAAAACAAAAAAAAACTAAAACGATGGCCAGATCACAATTTTTAACCGGGGAGAAATCGTAGTTTTTGAAATGGGGGGCAAAATCATAATTTTGAACAGTGGGTAAAATCGTAATTTTAAGCTGTGGGCAAAATCAAAACTTTTTTTGAACCGATAGCAAAATCGTAATTTGTGAGCTAGAGGGGAAAACATAATTTTATTTTGAATCGGGGACAAAAACATAATTTTGAGGTGATGGCCAATTCATAATTTTTAAGCTAGGGGTGAAAATATAATTTTATTTTAAACTTGGGGCAAAAACATAATTTTAAACTGAGAGCGAAACCGTAATTTTAAGCTGAGAATTTAAATAATAAATTGGTCACTATTCCGTGAGCCTCTAAATGTATGTATAGTAATAATAATAATTTAAGCTAGGGGTGAAAATATAATTTTATTTTAAACTTGGGGCAAAAACATAATTTTAAACTGAGAGCGAAACGTAATTTTAAGCTGAGAATTTAAATAATAAATTGGTCACTATTCCTTGAGCCTCTAAATGTATGTATAGTAAATAAATAAATAAATGCATATATGACCATGCCCGGCCCAGAGCAAGTGTTGGGTGGGCGACCGCTCTAGGCCTAAATCGAAATAAGGCCTGAAAAATTTATAATATATATATGTATATATATGGATGAGTTAAAATGAGAACAACTTGAATTGTGAGAACCGTAAGAACTATGCCATCCATATAGTTTTTTCGAATTTTTTTCTTCCAAAGTCATAAAAATCACTTGTTTCATAAAAAAATGCCGCATACCCACATTTACATGAGGCGTAAAAATATTTATCTTCATACAAAATTTAAACCAGCGCGTAAAAAACTTACATCAGTCAAAACTACCGACTCGACAATTTTTTTACAGATGTGTTTATAATATTTTCGTCTACGTTTGTGCAAAAAAAATTTGGCCTAACTCGCGCGGGAAGAAAAAGTTCTCACGGTTCTCACAACTCGTGGTGGTTCCCATTTGAACGGAGCCCTTTTTATATTTTATATATATATAATATATATATATATATATATTATTAGGGTTAGGATCGTGTGAGAACCACCAGGCTAATTGAGAAATTTGATAAGTATTCTGAACCACAAATTTTCCCTAAGCTTGTCGTAATATACACATATGTATAGTTTAAAATTGACTGTATACATATGTGTATAATTCAAGATTTAACAATATACATAGATGTATATAGTCGTTTTAGACTATACATATGTGTATGTTACAAAAAACTTAGGGAAATGTGTGGTTTAGAATGCTTATCAAGTTTCTCAATTAGGGTAGAATTCTCTTAGGATCCCTACCATATAGAGAGAGAGAGAGAGAGAAAATTGCAGTGTACGACCTTTATGTTTACATTAAATTGCAATGCACATCCTTTATGTTTATTTTTGTTACAATGCACGTCCTTACCACAAACATAGTTAGTTTTCTTAGTTAACTTAAACACATGACTAGCACATGATGGGTAAATTAGTCAATTTAATAAAATAATTAACGAGGTGTAGAAAAATAATTGTTGATAGGGGTAACAAGAGAGTTGACAATGTTAAGAATACTGTTGAAAATGGCAAGAAGCCGGTTGACAAGAATAACAAGAGTGTTGAATTAGGTAAAAGGGGTGTAGACAAGAGTACATGATTTTAGGTTTTATACCTTTTTTTTTGCTAATTCTGTTTTTTGGTCATTAGAGATGTATGTTATTATAACTGTTTGATCAATTGTTTTGGTACTATTATGTTATGTTATGATTACTATGGTTGATTAATATTTATTTGGTCATGATTTGATTTCTTCTTCTTCTTTTTTGTATTTTCTTATAAACATGATTTGTAGTTTATTTTTTTGTCACTTTAAAGGCTCAAATATGAATAAGGTTTAGATTTTTATACACTTCAATATTATTTTCTTAAAATGACTATTATGCCCATCATGTTCTAAACATGTCTTTAAGTTAACTAAGAAAACTAAGTAGGTTTATGGTAAAGGACGTGCATTGCAATAAAAAATAAGCGTAAAGGATGTGCACTGAAATTTTTAAACATAAAGGACGTGCAGTGCAATTTAATGTAAACGTAAAGGACATGCACTGTAATTTTATCTATTTAGAAAAATCTGTATGTTTAAAAAAACCTTAAAGGGCAAGGATTTATGAACTAAAATTGTTAAAGCTCAATTGTTTCAAAGCCCAATTGTTTTTGTCAATTAAATTTAGAAACCTAATTGTTTTAGTGTGTAATAGATTAATAACTTTTCCTAAATCAGCAAACAAACATAATATATTAATGACTAGGGCCCAAACTTTTTATCTCGCATAGGATCAAATTTTATTATTATTATTATTATTATTATTATTATTATTATTATTATTTGTGATTTTTGAAGACGACCCTGTATACGACGTAATTACACAAACCTAGAAACTTATTGTAAAAAAAAAATATTGTGAGGTCACTTTACATGGAAACTAGGACGATAAATACGTTTATTAATATGATACCTGCCTATAGATAAATATTTGACTGTACACATGGTTAAAAAAATTTGAACATTTTTTACTGTATACACACGCTCCCGTTAAAATAAACTTCTAAAATCACTTAACGCATCTAATTTTGAAAATGATTCAGCTAGTAGACTAATTTGATAACTGTTCTGGTTATAAAAAAACATTATTTTAACGAAAAAGAAAAGATCATTAAATGGGTAAATTAGTTTGGGCCTTTGAGGTGGCCCCATCGCATACTTCACTTTCGGTAGTTGATTAAATATAGTTACGTCATAATCCACCATATAAAATCGTTTAAAAGTTTCTTTTAATATTTTTAAAGTAAAAGTAATTATATCTATCTTTGCCATGCTAATATTTTAAAGTAAAGGTAATTACATCTATCTTTGTCATGCTAGAGAGGTTATGTTTTTTTAGTAACCTATCTTTTTATTTCTAAAACTGAAAGAAATTATATTATAATATAATTTTTAATGGTCTTAAATAAATCCCAGAGCTCTGAATTAACTATTTTTTAAACGCCGTCATGACAACAAAAGCTACTATTAAAAAGCTACGATTGAAATAGAAAACAAAAATAATATTTAAAAAATTAAAGCTATAAATCAATAAAAATATATATATATAGAAAACGAAAAACTGATTCGCTCCGTGTTAAAATAAAAATACAAAAACCTATAGGTTGTTTCAAACTAAAACGACATCGTTTTAGTAGGTTGTCACTTTAAAATGCTATGTTTTATAGATTTTTTTTGCTATATGGTGTTTGAGGGCATGAAAATAAAGCATTAAGCGTAGTGCCAGAGCTAAAAGAAAAAATCAGGAGTATCCCAAAATATTTTTTATGTACATTCATACAGTGTAAATGGAAAAATCACGATAATAAACAGAGTCGTCTCTAATAATCCCTAAAAAGTCGTGCGGGTGGGGTGGGCGAAGCTTATACGCTACAACGTCGAGCCGGTTCTAGAAATATAATGAAAGAATCATGAAAAATAATTATATAAGTGGTAAATCTTATATTAAATAAAGTAAAATAATGAAAGAATCATGAAGATTAATCATATAAGTGGTAAATCTTATACCAAATAAAGTAAAATAAGCAAAAAAAAATAATAATATGACAACATAGTTAAATAGTCTCATAAAAACAAAACTAAAACCATATTTTGTATAACATTATCTAAACTAAAAGAGTAAATGTCAATTTACGTCCTTGTGGTTTACACCAAAATGTAGGAACAACCCTAATTTGAAAAAACACTGCATTCCAGTCCCTAGAGTTGTCGATTGCGTTCAATCAGGTCCCTCATTGTATTTTCCAATTATTGTCCCTTTATTTAATTAATACCCTAAAGGGCAATAAGGTAAATTCACCCAAACATGTCTCCTACTCAACCCTTTTAATCCCATAGCTTCTTTGAGAAGCACAACTTCAATCCCCCCACCCTTCTAAACTCACTGGAGAAATTCCCCCCATGCTCCTCAGTCAACGATGAGGCAATACTCAGTAATCTTGTTTACATTCCACTTGATCGGTACGACGTTTGTCTTTATTTTGAATTTAATCTATGATTTCGATATGCGTGCCGAACTTATTAGCGTGATCATCTGAAAATGTGGTTTGCTTTTCTTCGAATTCAAGTCGAAATTCGTGTGCAGGTGAGTCGACGACTCATTAGGATCCAATGCCGGGTCCTTTTGAAGAGTGGAAGAGGGTTTAAGATAGAGCTATGTTTTAGCCACCGACCATGAATCCGATGGTGGTTGATTGGGTGTACATATTATATATGTAACTATTAGGATAACTATAAAACTTCAAAAGGGTTAATTTTAGACTAATCCTGATCATTTTTGGGTTTTTGGTGTTTATGATCAAGGGTTACCCTTCTTTTGTATGCCTATTAACTTAGACCGTTATGTATCCTTATTAACTTAGACTATGGATGCTAATTGTGGTCTGATTATATATTCAGCTCATTGTGTTATAATGGACATTTGTCTTAGCTGTGCATTAGGTTATGTTTCAGTTGTTGGTGTTTGAGCAGATTATATAAGCTATGTATTAGCTGATCTTGATCATTTTGAGTAGTTGTTTGAACATATTATAGTTGTGCATCAGTTTCACTTTCAGTTGGACATTTGATTTACCTGTGATTAGGACTGATTAGACAGTCAGTATGTTTGAACATCTTATAAGTTGAACATGCATCATAACCTTGTTGCATTTAGTTTAATGCATTCTGCTTCTTGCATTCAGCTTCTTGCATTTACTTGCAATCAGTTCAGGTATCATAAGCTTGCTGCAATCAGTTCATTCAGTTCAGGCATCATATGCTTGTTGCAATTAGTTCATGTTTGAGTTGTTGCTGCTGAATATGGAGGGAATTTAAGAAATTTTACAATAGGGAATTAAGAAATTTACAATCAGTTCATGGTGATTTGTAAGTAGATTTGGAAACTTTTTGAATATGGAAGGAATTTAAGAAAATTTACAACAGGGACCGAAATGGTGATGGAAGTTATGAGAGTAATTTAGTCTTTTCATAATATTTAGACCGTGAAAATAAAACGAGGGATCTAATTGAACGCAATCGACAACCCCAGAGACTGAAATGTAACGTTTTTTTTTCAAATGAGGGTTGTTCATGCATTTTGGTGTAACTTAAATTGACATTGACTCAAACTAAAATTTGCAATCAATAAAATTAAAACATTTTAGAAAAAAGTGAACCTTTTACTTGAACGTACTTGAAGGTACTGTGATCGTAAGCTACATAGAATAGTAGGATAGGAGGTAGCTTGAAATAAAAATGTTATATAGTAACCAATTTTGAAAGTAAACAAAATATTAGATTTACTAAATGTCTTTTAAAAAAAATCTAGGTATAAAATGATAGAAATAACAAACAATTATATAAAGATTTAATTAAATAATATATAATAACTTAAACAATTTAATAATATAAAATAAATACGAAATCAAATTCACATATGTGTTAAACTAGCATTTAACACCGCATTTCGTGACGGTTTCGTAATTCATGATTAATTCATGGTTAATATTGGACGTATAAAATAAGCATAAGAAAAGAAAAAAAGACCTAAAAAATATATGGAAAAGAAAAGAAAACAAAAGGAAAATGAAAAAAAAAAAGAGATCTGGAGAAAAAGAACAGTAATTAATTATTTACTTTGATATTAAATAAGTAATAAAAATGGACCATTGCAGAATTTGCATTGTTCACGATTCTCTTTGTTATTATATAAAATTAAATTAAATTAAATTAAATTATATATAATAACGTAAATAATTTTTCTATACTAATAAATGAAAATTATTTTTTTGACATATGTCGACATCTGATGTTTTTTTATTTTATTTTTCAAATTTTTCCTATTAAACAATAATTTAACTAAATATAATTTAGATAAAGATGATAATTTTTTTATTAACTTTGAATTAATAATAATATATATAATTTGTAGCTTCTCATTTTCTGTAGGAGATAAAAGAAGCTTTTTTTTCTTTGTAGAATCTAGAAAATATATAATTTTTATTCTCATTTAAATCTGGTTTAGTAAATATTTTTAATACTATTATTATTTAATATTTAATAGGATACATAAATAAGAAAATTATATTATATTACAAAATTTATGGATCTCTCGTATTTATTTATTATTTATTTTATTTTTCAGGCTTTTTAATAATCTATACTATATAATAAAAGAATCCATTTAGTGGACAATTGTAATCATATTAGGTTATGTTTTATGAATAATTATTATTTTAGTTTAATCTTTTCTAATTAATTATAGATAACCCTCCTATTAAATATTATTTAGTTTAATATCTTATAGATAATTATTATTTAGTTTAATCTCTTCTAATTAAATATAGACAACTCTCCTATTAAATAATATTTTGTTTAATCTCTTTTGCATAACTATAGATAATTAATAGTTAGTTTAAATTTAATGTATACTTCTTATTTATAATATTATTTATTTGAATTAATTATTACTTTTATATTTAACTATTTACTTCAAATTCAAACTTAGTTATCAAATTTGATATTAACTATATATATTTGAATGTTTTGTTTAGTTTGGTATCAAATAGATTTTAGAAAACTTAAATAAAATTAACTAATATTATCTATCATTTATACATTTACAGAGTTTTAAATAAAGGTTTAAACTTATTGAAACTTCGTTAACAAATTTTGCTACAACGAAATGATCTATTTATATCAGTCTATATCTATACTATAGAATAAAACATTAATGTGTGACAACTATCGTTTATTGTCGGCATTTATTTTATGGTTTTCTCGCCTCACTTTCAAATTTATCTTATATTTTTTAAATGAATAATGAGCTAATATTAAATTTTATCATACTTTAAATTTTAAATACCATTATTATATTTTTTAATAAAATATTATCCTAAAATTAAATTATTAATTTAAGATATTTTTAAATAAAACAATTTATTTATCACGAAAACCAAACTTTGTATTAACATATTAAATATTTTTAATTTTCATTACTAAAAGAATTATTATATCAATTTATTACATAATTTATAAATCAATTTGTCAGAATTCGTACCAACATTTTATCACTCAAATGGCTGCTGATTTGCCTCTTGAATAACGTATCTTTTTTTCAAGAACCATATTGACAATCACCATATCCATCGTGTATCATGTAGTATCTATTAGTATATTGAAAGATATGACTTTTTATTATTTGGCATATAAAATTAGATTTATTAAACCCGTGTAATACATGTGGTTTGTTAAAGATATACCTTTTTTTATTATTTATTGTATAAAATTACATTTATTCGACCCGTATAATACATGAGGTTTTTAAGATATAACTTTTTATTATTTGATATATAAAATTAGATTATTCAATTCGTACAATACACGGAGTTTTTTAAGGATATATATTTTTTATTATTTAGTACAAAAAACTAAATTTATTCAGCCCATGTAATACACATATTTTAAAGAAGTAACTTTTCTATTATTTGGTATATAAAATACATTTATTCAACCCGTGTAACAAATGAGGTTTTTTTAAAGATGTATTATTTTATTATTTGGTCAACAATATTATATTTATTCAACCCGTATAATACACGTGGTTTTAAAGATATAACTTTTTTTTATTATTTGGTATAGAAAATTACATTTATTCAACCTGTACAATGTGGTTCTTATAGATATAACTTTTTATTATTTAATATAAAAAATTATATTTATTCAACCCGTGCAATAAAGAGGTTTTTTAAAATATATTGTTTTATTATTTAGTATATAAAATTCATTTATTCAACCCATATAATACACGGGTTATAACCTAGTTTAATAATATAAAACAAAATAACATATACGTATACGTATCAAATAAAATGAAACCTCCAAATATAATATTTTTAATTTTAGGAAAAATAGTACTTGGCTTTTAATTAATAGAATACTTAAAACAAAATTACTATATGTAAAAGGTAAGAAATATATGAAAAAATTATAGAAAATATTAACTATTAAAAGAAGTTGCTTTCCCTTTCGACTAATATGAGGCATTAAAAGGAGTTAATGTTCACACATCTCTCTTATTATATTTCTCTATATATACATAGATATATGTAGAGAGATATAGAGTAAAAAAAGGTGTGAAAATAAGATGTAGAAATGTGAGAATAATGGCAACCTAAAAGAAATGTACTCTTTTCAAAGATATTAAATAAGGTGGGGTTCCAGAGTGAACACTAGTGTATTTGTGAACTGAGTGAACAAATCTTAGCCATTGATTTATATCACCAAATTGTAAAATACACGAGTGTATTTTCATCATCAAATTCTGATCAAATCTTAGCCATTGATTTAAAATTATGTATTAATAATCAAAGGCTAGGATTAGTTCACACAGTTCAATATTAAGGTTGTTGTTCACAAATGAACTTAATCCTAAATATCATAACTCATCTTCATCTTCCTCATACTTTCTAGCACACACCACCTCCATCGACATGCCAAAAAAGAAACAGAGATCGCTACACCTTACTATCCTCTTTTATTTCAGCTCCACCATTGTTTCTTTCTTCAGGAACATGTAGGGTATCATATGGATAAAACACATGAAACCGAAATAAAACTTACACTTTGAAGATAAAGTTGAGGGGTAGCATGGACAACCCCTGCCACAGTGCTAAATCCTCCATGATTAAGTGTTATATGACAGTCACGACAATAAGGGAGCATTGTAAAAAAAGTACTTGGTGTTGGGCATGGAAAGGGCACCACCTTTAAAAAAAACATCCTAATCACAAAGCTCCTACCACAAATCAACGCACGTCACATCACAACGAAATTGCACTCTTCGCCGGTGGAGATCCTCAAGCCCCGCCCACAACGCCGCCTCCACGCCACATTTTCACGCCCACACCGTATTGTCTTAATTTGTTTTATATTTTTTTTAAAACTACCCCATTATTATATATATAATTTATGACTTCTTAGTTACAGTTATTTTTGTCTTTTGTGATTTTTTTTTACATTTTTTTTTCTTTTCTATTTTTTGGTTTCTTTTTTTCTTTTCTTGAGTTTCATTCGAACTTGGTGTTGTACATGTAACAAAACGAACGGTCTAATACTGACTGAACAACGTCAGTAACGAAATTGATATTCGTTTTTATTGTTTCGATCGATGTAAACACATCTCGGTATTTTTGTGGTCGTATCATGACTTTTTTTTGTTTCTCTTTCGGTAAGTGTTTGTATGTTAATGAACCTAACCAATATCAAAAGAATTGATGCCATTAACGTTATTTTTACTCTTGCGTCTACATTTCCATTAAATATTGGGTCACCCCGCCGCAGAGCGCGGGTGTAACCCACTAGTTAAAGTAATATAACACTTTTATCTTCATTATTTCATTCCGAACACTTCCCAATCAAATTTTTCATGAATTTGATTGACTGATTACAATCGATCAATATCTTTTATTAATGGATAAACAATTATTCTGATATGCAGTGATAAACTATTAAGAAAAAGACATTGATCAGATCTGCCTAAGAAGCTAGAATACAACAAGAGTTGTAAAACTCATTAAATTTCTTCAAGTAGCTATGATCATGAAAAGCTTGATTGTATATGTTGTAACATACAATGTTATGATACAGACCGCGAAAGGATCTCCTATGAGTCAAGAAACTTAAAAGATTTTACTACAAATACGGTGATGTTCAAAGGAACATGAATATTTTGAGTTTTAGTGTCCGATGATATAACTCAATTACTTGTGAAGTTGTTAGATTGAAATACTTTAGAAGAATATTGGCATCAGCGAAAGCGATTTGATTTGTAATGTGTTGCTTAACTACCATTGACATTTAAACCAACTACCCATATGATTTATTGATTTTAACTCCTGTATTCATATGTTAATACTTTTTAAAATTAAGAGTTAATTGCTCGGATGGTCTCTATAGTTTATCGTTTTTCACCTTTAGTCCTCACCTTTTCAAAATGGCATGTCTGTGTCTTTGTGATATGATCGCTTGTTACTCGGGTGGTCCCTAAAGTAGATAGACGTTAGTTTTCTCAGTTAACTATATAAAATGACAAAATTACCCTTGCTATTTAAATGGACCCACCTTATTATTTAACTATAAAAACTTAACCCAACCCCTTTCTTGTTCATCATCTTCATGTCATACACCACCGGCGACCAAATGAGGCCGAAACTCGTCGCCTCTGCCACCCCAATTTTCATTCGACCTACTGTTTAAAGAGATCATAACGACGAAAACGACCACCAAACCATATGTTCGAGTTTCTAAAACACATGGATCTGAAACGACCTGCAAATCGGAAAATTTAAAAACGACCACCAAACGATAAAACTCTTGAAAACCACCATCAAATCGGAAAATCTAAAACAGTTTGTAGGACATGGTCACAATTTTATAATAAGAATTATATAAATAAATATAAAATTGTAAAGATACTCTCTTTACATATTTTGGGAAATTATAGTACCCGTACCGTGTACAATCATACAAAATTAAATATGAAATACAACATATTTAAATAAATCAATTCAAATCGTTGTCTTCAACAAGAGCCTTAACCGCGTCTTCTTGTATGGTCCGTTGTGTGGGCTTCAACGAGGTCTTGAACCACATCTTATTATACAATAATTTCCTACAAAATGAACAAAACACGTGTTGACGGTTGTGGCTGAGGCACGTGTTCAACACGCTTCCCTTAAAACAGATTTCGCGCCACTACTAAAGATAACGCATCTGTCTCCTAGGGTACAACAGCCAGAGCAGTCTGTACTGCCGAAAATGGCCACGCGCCCGAGGTTACAACGGATAAAATTATAGTGTTAGAACTTGTGGAAAAATAGTGATATGAAGGAGATGAAATTGAGTAGAGAAAACTTATCTCTCTAAGTACCCAACACATGGGTATTCAAGTATCTCTTCTTTTTCAAGAACTCTCTGTGAATTATGTGTTTTCTTGTATTACTTCTATTGTATTTTTCTAGCATTTCTCTATGTCAAAATGAGGCTCATAGCCTACTATTTTTACATGAGTTGAGAATAAGTGAAAAGTCTCACTTAATTAGTTATTTTATTAGAGACATAAACTCTAATAATAACAAATAGATTGACATAGAAACTCTACTCAAGAGTTTAATATTTAATTCACCATATGAAGAGTTTAATTAGTAATTATAATTTTATTAAATTATAATTTCACTAAATTAATATCCATTCACACTACAAAATTTTCCAACAACCCCCCATATGAATGGAGATCGTTCAAAACACATTAAATTTCTAATGGAACCTCGATAGTTTAGTATTGTCGGATAAGTAGGTGTTCCATTTGAACTTTCCATTGTCAAGCATACTTAGTCTCCTAGCGGTTTGTAGACGCGATGTCCTTGAACAAATCCCCATTTGTGTAGACGATAATACACTTCACACAATACTCTCCTTAGCCAGGTCATCACCTCATAGTTGTGTCCAATGATGGTCGTGGAACACTTTCCTTTTTCTATGAGAGCTCTAGGAATTGTGCCCCTAATTCCATTCGAAGCGACCCCACTTCTCTCTAACATAGGTGATTCTCCTTAAATCATTAAAAGTATCATGGTTACCATGATTACACAAAATCATTTACCACATAATATGCTTAGCCTCACAATTTGTCATTGAATTTCATAGGAATGAACTAGGACGTATTTAAATACCCTTTTATCGTTTAGAGGGTATATTTAACCATATATACTAGCTTATGCATATCAGCTATGCCCCCATAGTGACCACCCTTAGGCATATGATTTGTTGTCATATTGAACTTAGATCTTGGGATCTCCAGTCAACTAAGTTAGGTTTCCTTCCCACACCCTTTTTCCATGGCTTTAGTCTCATTCCACAACTTGATCTCTAATAAATCCTCAGGTTGTTGGATCCTTAACATTATCTTTGTCATTGACAAGTCACTGAAGATAACATTGCAGTTGAGATCAATTGTCATGACGTGTTCGTAACTTGAAAGTTAACATTGCCTATTGTCAATTTCTAAGACTATAACTTCAGTGGCCACCTGAATCTGGTTATAATATTTGTCTTAGAATGATACATTTATAATTTAAGATAACACATCTTCATTATGCACTATGACCTTTGTGTCTTCCACTTAGTCATCTGTTTGCAATGTTAGATTGGATTACAAAATCCTTATTGCCAAAATATTATGGTACAAATGCAAGACATCCCCACATTTAAGTGTTATCGGATAACATCCAGATGGAGTAACGAAAACCATTTCTACTTACCCTTATAGGGTTGTTTTGTTTTCTTTTAAATGGATCCTCCCCCACATCTCTTGCCATTTGATCAACATTTCCGTAACTTCACTTATGACAACCTTTATACACATATGATTGGACAAGAACAACCTCATTGTATCAGTGAATTTAATCATATTGCATTAGCTTACATAGCTTCCGAGCTGACCAAAGCAACACATGCCATTGTCATAAGTTTGTCACCAACTTAGAATAATTCTAATTTATCATCTAGAATAATCCTAGACAAAGAGTTCTCCTCATTAGCTTTTCGAACAAAATCTTCAAAAATTACATGTCTTTTCCTTATAATGAATGAAATTCTCCCTCAACTTTGTCTATACACAAATTCTTTTTGTGTTCATACACATTTGAATGTTTAGAGTTAATTAGTCTCCGTCAAGATCCATAATTAACCAAGTACTAGTTTAGCATGCTTTAGACTAAAATACTTTAGCATGTGAACAGAAGATGCATCATTCTAAGTCTTCACAGCCCCAAGGATATCACAATATCACTTTTCAACATTCATCCATTGTTAAGACAAAATAATGAGACTTATTAATAATCCTAAAACATCAATATAGAGGAAGGTCTCACGAATTATTGTATATAACACATAGCTAAATTTTATCATTCAATTAAGGAACATAACTTGTTTACCTTTGATCTCCAACGCTTTACCATTGACTCATAAGTACTTAAACATAAGTCTTTATCCAAGTCACTTGGTGAACACACTCATCTGCCAACAAGATGAATGTTCCTCGTTACAATCACTGTTATGTGGAAGATAGAGTCAACTAGATCCACACTCAACAACATGGCATTCATAATTTTGCCATAAGTGATTTGCACACATCTATTGTTATTCATTAGGAGATATGTATATTTAGGATGCTCTCCCAAATGAAGGTAAAATTTCCGTATTCAAGTGGTAGACGCATCTACGTATAAATCTCGCAAGATTTATTAAAGGTATTCAATAACATATAGTACTTTTATTTTCATATGTTAGAATTCAAACTTGTGAATTTTTCAATGATTTCTAACGAAGTATTTCGACATGAATCTCGTTTGTGTATTTCATCTCAATACACTCAGTACGTTCTTTCATTAATCTCTCATGATGTGGTTATACATTTGATGTTTCATCTTTGACATTTTAGTCAATGCAACAACTCTCAAGTTGTTTATGTCCAAATATTTTCATGTATCATCCGTTTAAAGCCATATTCTTTTAAATAATGTATAGTTGACGTTATAATTACTTTCCACAAAAATAATTTATACGTCACAAACATTAGTGATTTATTTCTTTGTAAAAAATTGCATGTGTTATCGAAGATAGTGAACGCAACACAATAAAATACATTGGAAACTAAACCATAAGTGCCAAACACTTTTGAAATTTAAACGGTAGCATAGACAATTTGTAGGCATCAAATATCAAAGTGCTTTTATCTTCAACGCTTATAATCTGACCAATATCTTCTCAACGATATCGTCCCATGACATGTCTTGAGATACTCCCTCAATAAGACTCCATGCACTTGTAAGTACAAGTTTCTCATTTCATCTTGAAACTTTAAACTTGGACAATTCTACATAAAACTACACCAAGTTGTTATAAAGACTACATTTAAGTAGTGAACATGAACAACTAAGTTTGTTCACAACAACACCAAGTCGTTTTCCACCAAATAATATCCATGAGATTGTTACTTTGTTCACTATATGCTACTTCTAGCAAGAGTAGCGAACCATTGGAATTATCAATACTATGCATAACCTTGTTTTAAAAATCAGTCTAAAACATTTTCTTAGTTTTGCAATATACTATATTAATAATATAAAGCATTTCTCATCATTTTAATGCACACAAGGCAATCAAATGTTTACATAAAACATTTCCATTCATTATGACTTATATAATGAACAATCTCTAACCTTGTATTTGTGATATACATTTTCTAACACACGTGTTAGAATATTTAAGTCATCATATATATATATATAATATATATATATATATTTATTATATATATATAAATGACCATTTGGATTTAGAAATCACAAATTAAAGTTAGTGATAAATCTCATACAACAACACTATCAACTTTAATGTATGACTTTTTATTTCTAAACCATACAAAGCATTAATGTGTTTATATTCACTAAAATCAATTCTACAACACATTATTTATATAAAATGCTTACATAAAACATTTCAAAGCATTTGTATTCTAACCATTTTTAACAATCATGTTAAAATGGGAAAAAAAAATCTAACGCGCACGTTAGATATATTAACATTTCCATAAATGTTAATTCGATTTTTTATAAACACATATATGGTTCATATAAATAAGTCACTTCTAATACACATGTTTAAAAATAAATAACTAAAAATTGCTTCCAAACTAACACTTTTCATGAATCGTTTCTAACACGCATGTTCGAAGACAAATGATTGTAAAACTCATTTGTTTTTTATAAACTGTTTCCAACACTTTTGTTAGAAATAAACAATTACAAACATTGTTATAAATCTTATCAATAAATATGTTCTAGCATATTTTGTTAGAAATAAATGATTATAATAACCATTATCATACAATAGGTTCTAGCAAGCTCGTTAGAAATAAACGATTACAGAAATCGTTATAAAACATATCAGTTTGTATAAAGAACCCAATTCTAACACACTCGTGTAGAAATAAATGATTAAAAAATCAATATAAGGCTTTTTTGTTCATATAAATCCATGGGTGAATAAAAAGTCTACTTTAAATAGAACTTAATTAGAGACATAAAACTCTAATCAAGTAACATAAAACTCTTATTTAAAGACATGAAAATTCTACTCAAGAGAATTTAACGTTTACAAAAAACGTATGGTTTACACCCATAATTCCGGTCTAACACACAAGTTAGAGAAACTTAACGTTTACAAAAAACGTATGGTTTACACTAATTAAACCCGTTCTAACACAAAGGTTAGAAAAAATTAATGATCAGAATCGTTTTAAAACCCAAAACGATTCGTTTTGTACCACGGTATAGGATTTAAGATTACAAATTAATCTTAATAAATCCAAACACAACAAGTTGTATACATATTTCCTAAAAAATATATTTATAAGATCATAATCTCTAAAAAATATTTATTTTTATTATAAATCCTTCCGTGAACCCAAAATTCTTAAAATAAAGTTTTAAAATTGTAGCAACAATCTCACGAAATCTGTTTTAAGTTTGTAGGACATGGGTTACAATTTTATAATAAAAATCATATAAATAAATATAAAAATTGTAAAGATACTCTCTTTACATAATTTTAGGAAATTGTAGTACCCGTACCGTGTACAAATCATACAAAATTAAATATGAAATACAACATATTTAAATAAATCAATTCAAATCGTTGTCTTCAACAAGAGCCTTAACCGCGTCTTCTTGTATGGTCCGTTGTGTGGGCTTCAACGAGGTCTTGAACTACATCTTATTATACAATAATTTTCTACAAATGAACAAAACACGTGTTGACGGTTGTGGCTGAGGCACGTGTTCAACACGTTTTCCTTAAAACAGATTTCGCCCTCTACTAAAGATAAAGCGTCTGTCTCCTAGGGTACAACAGCCGGAGCAGTCTGTACTGCCGAAAATGGCCACGCGCCCGAGATTACACCGGATAAAATTATAGTGTTAGAATTTGTGGAAAAATAGTGATATGAAGGAGATGAAATTGAGTAGAGAAAACTTATCTCTCTAAGTACCCAACACATGGGTATTCAAGTATCTCTTCTTTTTCAAGAACTCTCTGTGAATTATGTGTTTTCTTGTATTACTTCTATTGTATTTTTCTCGCATTTCTCTATGTCAAAATGAGGCTCATAGCCTACAATTTTTACAAGGGTTGAGAATAAGTGAAAAGTCTCACTTAATTAGTTATTTTATTAGAGACATAAACTCTAATAATAACAAATAAATTGACATAGAAACTCTACTCAAGAGTTTAATCTTTAATTCACCATATGAAGAGTGTAATTAGTAATTATAATTTTACTAAATTATGATTTCACTAAATTAATATCCATTTACACTATAAAATTTTCCAACACAGTTTTCCAAATCACACACACTCGGAAAATTACACACACTCACCACTTGCAAGTCACACACACTCAGCACCGCAAAAAACACACACCTTGAATATTATTAAACTTGCCAATCACACACACTCGGAAAATTTAAAAACGGTTTTCCGGTAGCCTCTAACACACCTCACCGCCCACTTTCAACGCACCAACCACTTCCGACCACCGCAAACCTCCACTTTTTTACCACCTTCACCACCCTAACAACCCACAACCGTCATCACTACCTACAATCAGCCCTAACAACAACCCACAACCATCACCACCACCTACAATCAGCCGTAAAAACAACCCACAACCATCACCACCCCTACAATTAGTTTAGACAACCACAACATTCCCATCATCCTAGGCACCACCACACCAAATTGGGGCTTTGTTTTTATAAGGTAGAGAGAGTAAAACAAGGTGTGTAGAAGTTGTTTAGTTTGAAACACTAGGGTTCTAGAGAGGGGGGGGGGGTTTAACTTAGAATGAGATCGATATTTAATATAATGGTGGGCCCACTCAGTTTTTTTATAACTAAATATATCTTTTAAATTTTCTTTTATCATATACAAGGGTAGTTTTGTCATTCTACATAGAGTTAACCGAGAAAAGTAACATCTATCCACTTTGGAGACCATCTGAGTAACAAGTGAGCAAATCAGAAGAAATAAACATGTTATTTTGAAAAAGTTGGGACTAAAGGTGAAAAACAACATACCACAGGGACCATCTGGACAATTAACTATAAAATAAATTACACTATAAAAACGTAAATTTTTCTCTTTAATTTGGTATGGTATTGCTATGGTTTTTTGTTTAAAAAAGTTAATATGTGATGTGATAATTAGTGTATGTACATACATGTAAATTGAAGAAAGCTGATTGTATTGAACATGGTTTGATATAGTGCATATACACACATTTGAAGAAGCTGATTGTTCTGAACATGGATTTGATAGTGTGTGTATACACACATATACGTGTTACGAACATGATTCGATAAAGTGTGTGTATATATATATAACAAATTATTTAATAAGAGAGACCAAAGGAGATATAATGAAATTAAATTACTAAATGGAGTGAAAAAATATAGACTTTATCATTGTGGCCTCTTTTTTATTTCTTTAACTCTTAAGATAAAAAAAGGAATTGGTGGTTCAAATGGTTCTTAAAGTTCTTAAATTCAATTCGTTTCTCTTAAGATCCATACCTTATGTGTGTGAATTTTTAAAGAAAAAGTCCAATCCCGTTAAATCTCTAGTAGGTACTCCAGTGCCAGACTAACGTCTAGCAATTTCCACAACATTGCTTGACAATTATCATTGTGGTGGTGGCGAAGTGGAGGCCATCTATGTCACACTTGAAAAATCACAGCATAAGACGCGTGCAGGGTGACGTCATAACAGAAAAAGCGTAAGGTTAAAGCAAACACTAAATGGAATAAAATCTGGATAGCAATCTATATATGTTTACAAATTCAATGACATTGTTTAAAATGCTTAGTCACAAAAGACGTGTATCATAAATGAAAATCTTTCAAAAATGGTATTAATGTAATGCACGTGCTTGCTTAAAACCGGCTCCGTAACTAGATTAAGTACCTGAAAACATGCTTAAAGGTGTCAACACAAGGTTGGTGAGTTTAAAGATTTCAACGATAAGACAAGTAAAATCTACCTTTTAAAGAGCATAAGAACATTAGACAAACACGTCGACCATCGTAAACTAGCTAAGAATACGACATGATGCTCGCAACCAAGAGCCCATTATCAAACTGAAATATAACATTTTCTCCATGATCCTTCTAAAATATATTCCCTCGTACCACCAACTGGTCACGAGAGTGGGTTGTCAAACCCAACAAATATTTCAATATAATCTGCGTCCTCTACGAGGCTAATCATTATGGCGACGGAGACTTCCATGAACACCATATGGATATAAACAATGCTCTTACTCAAGGCCAACATCAGGTCACATATAATCATTGTTTAGTTATCATGTCATTTATATAAAAAAAACATGTCTCTTTCCCTAATGTAAAACATATTTTAAAAAGGGGGTGTGAAAACTCATACTGGGTTCCAAAGAAATCCCAACAAAAAAGTATTCGACCTAATAGCGCCCTAAACACAAGGTACACTTTAATAAGTGAACTATACGCAAGTTGTTACTCAACCTACTAGACTCACCGAAATATTTTGTTTAATAAAATCAATTAACTCGGGCGACACGTTGGTGACTATGACATACGGGTAAGTTTTCATATTCATTAGAGGTGTATTATATATTTGTCACAGTTATCTAGCACCATAAGTATAAAATCAAGTACATGCGTACACAGTATATATATATATATATACACACGTACAAGAAATTCTAAATCATAATTCATGCACATAATCACATTAATCATCAATCATATCAAACAATGCACAATTCCATATAAATAACTACATATAATATACAAAACATATAACACTTGTTTTTCATAGAAAACACCAACATAACAAGGTTTACGATAAAAACCACACTTTAACTTAATAAAACATAGTTTTTCAAATTTCAATAAATAAATCTTATATCCAAATAGCAAGCTTTAAGCTTTTAGCATATTAAAACAATTATTTTAATCATAAATTTACACCTTTGACATATTTGGAACACTTATGCATAACTTTATGGACCCAACTCTCTATTTTTAACATATAAGCCTATAACACCTCATATAACATCAAATTAACCATGTTAAATTATATTTCAATAATCAAAACACTCTTCTGCAATTTAGTCGAAAAATTACCTAAGCATGCCAATTTCCAACATATATGTTGCATTTTAAGTGGCATGCATCTCATACAAACACAAATTCATGTTATGAACGTTATATACATATTACGACAAGTATTATATTCATAAAATATGTCTTAACCTTTTTTTTTTCCCAAAATCAGTTTCGCAACAAACACTCTTTTCATACCGAAACTACCACTCTAACGACTTTTTAAGCATAAAATCTTAGCAATAACACACCCAAACACCAATATTGAACCCACCCATAATAATCAGTATTTATATCATAATATAACATCCTTATATTCTCATATTTCTAGATCTACAATAATCACCCTATTGCATGCAAAAATCTACCATTTTAGTACCTTTTTAAGTATAAAAATCATATCTAAGTATTCCCCAATCATAATTACTTTACTTTTAATCCACAACAAGACCTACTTATACTTATAAAATAAAGTCATATTGTCTTCACATATCAAATTTACAATAATCTTGCGCATGCATGCTCATATCTAGCCACCATATAATAATCCGAAGCATCCAAACATGAAGTGTTTTAAATATAAATATGTTTCAAAATCAGTTTCAAAACTAACCATCAAGGAATCCACACTTAATGTTAGAATATAACATAAAACAACATTTGTATTGAAAAACACCCCATTCACACACAAGACCCACGACTCAGACGCCCACTACCAAATCATCCAAATCTTCCATTTAAACTATGTGTTTACTTGTTTTAGTTGATTTGAATAAAACCCCAATTGTTTTTGTGAATAACTTTGCTTGAAAACAACATTAACTCATAAAAATCAAAAGATGGAAAGTGTTCATACCACTTGATGAACACTTGGAAAAACAAATGGGTTTTGATGAACAAACTTGGACAAATCTCCAATATGAGCCTAGATTCAGCATCAAAGCCTTAAAACTTGCGAAGAAATAGAGAGGTTTGAGCTTGTTCTTGAAGATGGAAGAACAAAAATGAAAAATAAGAGTGGTGGAGGTAGGGGACGGATTGGGTGAAGAAAAGAGAGGGAAGTAGAGTGTTTTGGGAAGTGTGGGATTTGGAGTGTGGATTTGGGTTTGTTTCAAATGATTTGTGTTGGGGTTTAGAGAAATGATTTGTGTGTGTATTTATAAAAACTAATACAAATGTAGGTAATTTGTATATTTGCATATTATACAAACTCTTGTAATTTTAAATACATGTTTTTCTCCGAAAAATAGGACTTAAATAATACCTACTGATTCACTGATTTATATAAAAAATTACTAGTTAAAATAATATTGGGTGCTAGATGGTGTATTTAGTTATAAAAAATTGTTAAAAGTCTAAAATACATGTGAAAACCGGATAATACAAATGCTTGTTACATGTTTTCACATAATTTCCCCTTATAATATATCATTACATGCTAAACTAAGCGTATTGGGCAAAAATCTGAATTTTTAATGCTGACCGTGTCGTCACCAATGCTCGTTTGGTATTTTATTGTCACGTGATATGATAATTTCTAAAAATCACCACATTAACCCTATGCATAAAAGGGCTTTGCTAGACTTTAAAATGACCTAATTAACTGAAAATTAAGTCTAAGATGCACTAATACAATGTAAACACGTTTTAAGACAGTACAGATATTGATTTGAAAATGTCATATGTCACAATCTAGTTCCCTTGTGATTCAAACAACGACTTGAAGAGAGAATCAAGAGCAAAAAAAAGAGTTGTGCTACAACCTCTAATCTTTCAATTTTTATGTTTTTGTTGTATTGTTAGCATGTCATAGTAATAGTGAGTGTGATTACTACCTCTTGAGATTAGTGAAATGAGAAGGTGTTCACTACATTGGATAGTGAAACAAAGATGGTGATTACCCCCTCGATATTGTGAGATGTTGTAAGATGATCACTATCTTGATTTAGTGAGACGTGTGTACTAGTGATCTCTTCTGTTCAAGAGAAACGTCTATAGGAGCAACTCTCGATAGGAGAATTGAGGAGATCACATAAAGTGGATTAGTAACATCCACATGAATCATTATAGTTTTGTCATTCATTCCCTTAAACTCTCTACTTTCGTGCACTAGTTAATATTTGTGGTTTAATCAAGCAATTTGTTTTTGTAAGAAAACCTATTCCCTCCAAAAATAGCATTTAAATAATACCTACTAATTTTTATAAAAAAATTCCAGTTAAAATAATATTGGGATAGTGTATATAGTCTTGAAAAATTGTTAAAAGTGTAAAACACACGTGAAAAACAAAAAGATAAGACGCAAACCACCAACTATGGTTTTTACATAATTTGAACTTATAAGTTATTATTGCATGCTAAACTAAGCATATTGGGAAAAATATGAATTTTTAACGTTAACTGGGTCGTCACCAACGCTCATTTCAGGTATTTTATCGCCATGCGATACAACAATTTCTAAAAATCAACAAATGCAACCTTATGCATAAAGGGATTTACTTGACTTTAAAATGACCTAATTAATTAAGTCCATGACGCACTAATACAATGTAAACACATTTAAAGACTGTAAGGATAATGACCTGAATATATCGGATTTCACAATCTCGTTCCCTTATGATTTAAACATCGACTTGAAGAGAGAATAAGAGCAAAAAAGAAGAGTTGTGCTACGCCAATCTTATAATTCTTATGTTTGGTTGTACTGTGAGCATGTTGTAATAGTGAGTGTGATCACTACCTCTTAAGATTAGTTAAACTATAGAAGGTGATCACTACCTTGGATAAGTAAAACAAAGAAGGTGATCGCTCCCCTGATATAGAGAGAAGTTGTAAGATGATCACTATCTTGATTTTGTGAGACGTGTGTACCAGTGATCTCTTCCGTTCAAGAGAAAGTGGAGTGGAGTAACTCTTGATTGTATAATTGAGGAGATGTCGTAAAGTGGATTAGTTAACATCCACTTGAATCACTATAAATCAGTTTTGTCATTCATTGCCTTAATGTCTTTACTTTCTTGCATTTGTTAATATTCGTGGTTGTGGTTTGATCAAGCAATTTTTTGTAAAAAACTTATTCTCTAGATGGAGAATTTAGGTGGTGATTAAGTGGATTAATTAACATTGAACCTATATAAATCAGATTCGTCATTCCTTCCCTTAAACTCTTTACTTTCTTGCATTAGTTAATATTTGTGATTTAGTCAAGCATTTTTTTTAAGAAATCCTATCCCACTTCTCTAGTTTTCAAAAAAAGGCATTAAATTAATTAACAAGTTCATAAATCATTTTAAACATACTATTAATAAAAGAGACTACTATTATGTATCATATTTTTATCTAAATTTGACGTTGATGCAAACAAACTGTAACGCTTCACATTTCTGTGCCTTCCTTATTAGAAAGTGTACTCATATTTCTATTTTTGGAAAATTGTAATTGTATCTTATTCATATTTCAACTCCAACTTTGTAATCCGAGACCTTGATCGTAATAAAAAGTTATACTTTATACATGCTCGTTATACTTACAATTTATTCATTTGTACGCAAACCGATACTTATTATACGTGCCTATACTTATACATACATTCTTGATACTCAAATTATATGTCACACCCGTATTTTCAACCAAACACCGGTGGGCCCGGGTGGCGATATCGTGACGTAAAGTTGATATCATCATAGTCAATTAAACACAGCACAGCGGAAGTCTTGGATTTAAATTACTATTACAAACCGAATGTTCGATATACAAAATAATATACAGGCTCGTAATAGAAGATCCACAGGCGGATAATAAATTGTACAAAGAAAGAATGTAAAACAGACTTTGGGCAGATCTAGGATTTGCAAGATCCTCTTATCACTACTGAGCACTTCCAGCCTATTCTCTATTGTACCTGCAAGCTTAGTCTTTTGAAAATACGTCTTTCGCTGGTAAATACACCCAACTGACTCATTTTGAAAATATTTTAAAATGATTTTAAGTGCACAAAGGCACAAAATCTTTTATAACTTGGGATAGTTGACCTTGCAACCTTGTTAACAGATTCACATGTTTGTCCATACATACAGGGCCTAGTACAAAAAACCGAGACATGATTAACGTACACACCACTTATGAACTCACGAAGGAGTTATCCCCAACCAATGTGGGTAGTTGCATTTGAGCGTCAGTCAGGTGTATGCCTACACCTCGCGCTAAGGTCGTGGCCATTATCTAATGTAATGAGCGAGGATATGCAGGACACAGTAGTTAACCCCCGATGTTTAAGTTATCAAACAAAACTGATTAAAATGGAATATGCGATTTACTAGCCACTAATCGACATTGATTGATCCCATTTCCGACCAAGCGGTAATAATTTACCGTATCCCAAGCCCGTATAGGGGAAATAAGTCGAGAGTATTTACTTGAGCTATTCTTCGTTTAAACGCAGATTTATTAACTCAGCCGTACACAAAAGTACTAAGTGCAGATAGCATTTACCGGCAAGTCTCTAGTCTGGATTATGGCATAAGCTAACCAATTAAATACTAACGGTCTCATTTAAGTCATAGACTTAGACCGAGTAGTGTACATGATCAAAACGTATATTGCTTGATGAAACGATGATCGGATAGAATGTAGTTTAAACCCGACAAGTACTTTGACTTGTATAATATGGGTAAACTATAAACATTCTGGATTTTAAGACTTAAATGACAAGGTTAGACCCGTTTCGGTTAATTTTCGTAAACTAGTTACATATGCTTAACTGAACGCACACTAGCGATATTGGGTAACCGGATAAGTCATGGACAAGTTCTATATACCATTATATTTTAAATAAGTTGTAATATCAGTAGGATATCAACTTATATGCCCGTTATGGTTTTAAAGTGAAACTATGCCTCATGAGGGCGTTTCGGTAATTTCATACCGTATAAAAGGGACTTGAATATAATTTGATGTTATAAGTATTCTGGAAAAATAATTAATTTATGATATAATATCAGTAGGAGATTAATTATATGTGTAATTTATCTTTTATGACCAAACTATGCACCGAAGGGGCATTTTGGTCATTTTACACATAGTTTATAAATTATCTGATTCTGAGTTCATATCATATACCTACTATAAAAATGTTTAGAATAAGTTTTGAAATCAGTAGGTATCAAGTCTTGGTTAATAAATATGGTTTAAAACCATACTATGCGCCGAAACGACGTATATTTCGTAAAATGACGATTTATGCGATGTTTAACGAAACTGATGTTAAGGTCAGATTAAAATGTCATAGATATGTTATTTAATATAAAGTACCAGTAGGTAAAAGATTTACCTTGAAATGATATGATTAAAACCATTTATAAGCCATAAGGGCTTTATCGTCATTTACCGACATATTACAAGGACTTATTCATAAACTCAGTTTATAATCTGATTTAACATCCCAAATAATCCTACTTATAATATTACATCAATAGGAAACTCATTTTCAAGTTTATTATCTTTAAAACCTCTTTTTATGTAAAAAAGGCATTTTAGTCAAAATGGATAATTACGGAACTTGTACATAAACTCAGATTCTGGTTATGATCATGTAATATAACCTCAGAGGGTTATGCTACATATTATTACTTCATAATGCAACTTTAGATCAGTAGCTAACTGATCTAAATCGGGTCAGAATCGAAAGTCAAAGCAGAAGTCAAACTTCGCGACTTTCGGTTGCGAACCGACGCTAGAACTGAAATTGACGAGCCGAACATGTTCTTACATGTTCTAATGATTATTACCAACTTGTTTAAGTGTCAAAACAGGTTTCATGACATATATAAGATCAATTTATGCCTGTTTGACTTTTTAATATTATAACTTTGACCCGTCAATTGGTCTAGCAAACGTGATCTTCAGGAGGTTTCCTTTATAGGGATTAACACCTACCTTATTACGATCACTTAGCCATGTTCATTACGAACAATGGCTGGACCATAATGGTCTTAACCAAAAGTCAAGGCATTTTTAGTAAAACGCTTGACTTTTGGCTATAAAAGCCTATAAATGAAAATGCAAGAGGAAGGAACAATTATAAGAGGTTCCTAGAATGCAATAGAACTAAGTTGGATGATCCTTTCAGTTAGGAACTTCCAGAGGAGGGAGATAGAGTTGTAAATGAGAAAGGTGCAAGTTCAAATGGTGATCCTTGGCACCTATTTATAGTTGGAGAGCTTGAAGGGGGTGATGCCAGGTGTTGAGGGGTGTAAGAGGAAGCTTACAACTGTCCTAAAACGTGGCATAGCAGTTTGGGAAGCCATGGTTTCGAATCAAATGGTTTTTGGCCATTTGTGTGGAGGCCAAGGCAATTTTCTGCAGACATAGGCCTCTTGCTCCCTGCGAGAGTGTCAGTTTTCAAAGTTTGACACTTTTAGCCCCTCAACTTATAAAACCCGCTAAAATCTTCTAAAACACCTTTTTAGCATATTTAGCCCTCCGTTAGCCAATATTGGCATACCCAGGATTATGCCCGGCATTGTAGAGCTCTCGGTTCGTTAAAAGGTCACTCAGAGGTATAAATTAACATGTTGACACTTTTAACCCCTCCATTATCCAACTTTCACATAATTATGGATTTGATCTCTCTCCTCCAACAAATGGGACATATGAGAGTTGGGACTTCATAAAGGATCACTCAGAGGCTCGTTATAAGCATGTTGACTCCAATGTCACCCAGAGGCTGGGCATGTTGACACAATGGTCACTCAGAGGCCAAGTTTTTAGCATGTTGACACTAATGGTCACTCAGAGGCTATGTTTTAAGCATGTTGACACTAATGGTCACTCAGAGGCTTGGTTTATGCATGTTGACATCAGAAGATCACTCAGAGACTTAGTTTGAGCATGTTGACGCTTTTAGTCCCTGTTAGTCTTTAGTAGACTTAAAAATAAAATACGACACGTGTCACTATATTACTGGACACGATTTTACAGGGTGTTACATCCTCACCCCCTTAAAAGAAATCTCGACCTCAAGATTTTATTCAAAAAGATGGGGGTATTTTTGTCGCATAGTGGACTCAACCTCAGATGTATATTCGGGACCTCGAAGGGCATCCCATTTAACCTTCACTATAGGTATAAATTTCCTTCGGAGCTTCTTAACTTGTCGATCCTCGATCGAAATTGGTTTCTCAACGAACCTCAGGTTTTCATCTATTTGCACATCCTTGTGTGATGTTGCTAGCGACGCATCGCCTAGACATTTCTTAAGGTTACTAATGTGGAACACATCATGAATTCCACTTAGCTCCTCGGGTAGCCTAAGCTTATAAGCTACAGAACCGACACATTCGATTACCTCGAATGGTCCAATATATCTTGGGCTTAACTTGCCCTTCTTTCCGAAGCGCATCACACCTTTCTAGGGTGATACCTTCAGCATGACTTTGTCCCTTATTTGGAACTTAAGAGGTTTTCGCCTCTTGTCAGCATAGCTCTTCTGCCTATCACGGGCAGCTTTGAGACGATCACGGATTTTCACAATCTTATCTGTGGTCTCCAGGACAATCGTTGGTCCTGATAGTTGGGCTTCACCAACTTCTGCCCAACACACGGGCATTATACATTTTCTCCCATACAAGGCCTCAAAAGGAGCAACGTTGATGCTCGTATGATAACTATTATTGTAGGAGAATTCTATTAGGGGTAAGTGGTCATCCTAACTTCCGCCTAAATCAATCACACATGCTCTAAGCATGTCTTCCAAAGTCTGAATAATACACTCACTTTTTCCATCCGTCTGCGGGTGGTGTGAACGGGGATATCGCTCCCGAAATGAGCAATCGACCTGATCTCGCTCAATTAGCAGAGGTGGAATTCATTGCTAGAGAGGTAGATATGACAAACAAGAAAATACTTACTGTTTAATGCTTCTGATGTATTAAAGACGTTCAAGTTACAGACGCAAGAAAACAAACTAACAGAGCTTCGCCATATGAAATGACAAATCCGTACCAGCTCTAACACAACACTTCCCTATTTAATGGTCGACATGACTCGTACCGAAGTGCATGCACTAACAAACATCTATGATTCGTACGAAATAGTATTTCGTACGAGTGACTCACTCGTACGAAACACACATCTGTTTCGTGCGAATCACAGTGTAAAAACATATAAACTTTACATTTTCTCATTTAAACATTAACTTATAAACTTTATAAACATTACAGATATATCCTAGACGTAGGCAATAGACATTATGCACCAACAAACTCCCTCTTGGATGTTGCCGTAGTCTGTATAATCTTCAAAACTTCAATTTGATTTGACTTTAACGCCCAAAGAATCTCTTTAACGGCTTTCGACGGTCCTCAGAAGCAATAGGCGTTTGATCAGTCAGAGGACATCGCTTTAAAAACTGAAAGCTCCTCAAAGATGCTATTCTTGAACGCTCAGCGATCCGAGCTTCTTTTTCTTTAGTTTTCTTTGATTCCAAATTTTATTTTTATTTTTTATTTTCAATAATTTTATCTGTTTCAAAAATCCACTTGACTAACCAAGTCCAAGTTAATGACCTTGGTTATCCAATTTGCCTTCCAAGTCCAAGTTAATGACCTTGGTTGACCATGTTTGACCAAAAAGATTTATTTTAACATGTAAAGTTTCAAATTAATGAACTTTCTTGACATTTGAGTAAACTTTGTTGCTAAAAATTAGCTCCCAACCCATCAGTGTTTTTATCATCGATAAACAAAAATTAAAACTATCAAGCTAAGAAAACTAAAAATCTTTTTGGGTTTGAAGAAATTTTTCAATGAATAATAACATTTTTATGAATTTTGTGTTTTTCATAGGATCATTTCAAGCATTCATATAAGTCGTCAGTACCATTACTCTAGAAACACCTTTTAAGCTTTTAAACAAATTTACCTAGATTGCCAATATATTTGTCCATTTAAACTTCTTCTCGTTTCTCAACTGTTTCAAGATATGTTAAGGTATTATTATAAACATGAAATAACTATGTTTCCCATCTCAGAATATACTCCCGTATTGAGATTCCCAGAATGTCATATTACAGGTGAATATATTGAATTGATATCTACATATAGGGTAAACGCGAGACCTTGAGAGCTCAAGTTAGTACTACCGTACAGACAAAGAGATGAAGGCTCGTCTTTAGGTGGTGTTCCATTAAGGAATCTTTTGTACTGCAAATGTCATAATTGCTTAAGACATAATCATTTTATGCAGCTTCCGGGGAAATAATGTGAAAGTATTATATGAGTTCTAGGCCATTGCTTCCGCAAAATCAGAAGAACTCGAATAATACCCCAGATATCAATCAAATATAAAGACCTAGTATCGTAGAATCTGGCATTCTCTCAAATGAAATTTTGGAGTACTAAGTCCATATATCCGAGAGATGTTAATCCACAAGTTAATCAGTTTTGTGTTTTTAGGTTTATATCTCAAATACAATTTACTGAATGAGTGAAGTCTATTGGCATATCCATAGTAAGACTTGTTTAATTACTTTAAAACAATATAATTCTTTAGCATACTATGACTATCATTTTTGATTTACTATGATCACTCTTTTTACACAAAACTCTTTTTGGTTTTTTAAATGTTTTTTGTATTTTCCTCAAACATTGTCCCCCTAAAATCAAAAACATATTTTTGGATTTTTTAAGAAATTATAAGAAAGTATGTACAAAAAACGTTTAACCGATGACAAATTCACATCAAGTCATCATCATCCTCAAACTCGACCTCAAAAACATCCCCTGAGATCATATTTTTTAAACCATTTAGCTTTAACAAATTTTCGAACTTTGTTTTATCAAAAGCTTTGTTATAAAAATCTGCTTTTCGGTCATCAGTGTGGATTTTCTCAATTCGTACCAACTTTTTCTCGTAGCAATCACAGATAAAGTGGTGTCGAATCTCGATATGTTTAGTACGTGAGTGTTGACATGAGTTTTTGGTGATATCGATCGCGGCCTAATTATCTACATATATAGGCGTATCAAGAAATTGCAAACCGAAATCTCTCATCTGTTGCTGTATCCAGAGAATCTGAGCACAACAACTGGAAGCCGAAACGTATTCAGCCTCACAGGTAGAGAGAGCGATCGCGGTTTGTTTCTTGCATTGCCACGTTACCAAACGAGTTCCGAAGAACTGGTAGCCGGCCGTTGTAGACTTTGTATTCAGTTTGCAGCATCCGAAATCAGAATCCGAGTAACCTGCAAGATTAAAATCATCATGTCTAGGGTACCACAAGCCGGTGCTTGGAAAACCCTTCAGATATCTCATTATGCGTTTAACGATAAGCAGGTGTGACTCTTTTGGATTAGACTGATAACAGGAGCACAGGCACGTTGGATACATGATATCTGGTCGAGAAGCAGTGAGATACATCAATGATCCGATCATGGAGCGATAAAAAGTTTCATCAACTTTTTCGCCGGTAAGATCTGGACAAATGCCGTGATTTGGAGCTAACGGGGTCGATGCTAGTTTAGCTCCTGTCATATTGAATTTCTCCAATATGTCATGAACATATTTTGTCTGATGAATAAAAATACCATCAGGCAACTGATCAACCTGAAGTCCTAGAAAGAACTTCATCTCCCCTATTGCGCTCATTTCGAATTTGCGCTTCATAACTTCTTCAAAGTCCTTACACAGCTTGTCATTTGTCGATCCAAAGATAATATCATCCACATATATCTGTACGATAATTAGATGCCCATCGACTTCCTTTGTGAAGAGAGTTGAGTCTATTGTTCCCCTGATAAAGCCATTGTCCAGAAGATGACTCGATAATGTTTCATACCAAGCTCTCGGGGCTTGATGAAGACCATATAAGGCTTTATTCAAGAGGTAGACTTTATCTTTGTGCACTGGATCAACGAACCCTGGTGGTTGGCCGACGTACACCTCCTCTTTCACTTTTCCGTAAAGGAAAGCAAATTTAACATCCAATTGGTGCACCTTGAACCCTTTCCACGAGGCAAAGGCCAAGAATATGCGAATTGTTTCAAGACGTGCAAATGGGGCGTAGACTTCCGTATAGTCTATCCCTTTTGCTGATGAAAACCTTGAACCACAAGTCGAGCTTTGTTGCACACGACAACTCCTCTATCTTCTCTTTTACACTTGAAGACCCATCTTGTATTAATCTTTTTGTGATGATCTGGCAGGTCAACAAGCGTCCAGACTCCAAGTTTCTGGAATTGCAATAACTCTTCTTGCATCGCATCCACCCAACTTTCTTCTTTCAACGCGTCTTTCCAGTTTCGCGGTTCAACCTGAGAAACAAAACAACTGTGAGAAAATCAGACTCGAAGTGGAGCAATACTAGTATAGAAACAACTTAGATCTTTATTAATCTGATTGCGAGTTTGCACTCCCGATTGTAAGCTGCCTATAATGTTCTCTGACGGATGATATGAAAGTGTCCTAGGCATCACTTCAGTTGGAACATCTACTTGTGATTGCAAATTTGTGAGAATTTCATCGACAACTGGTACAGATGAAGAAGCTTTATTCCTGGCATTAGAATGATCAGCCTGTTGTTTCAGAAAGCTTTCAATCTGTTCAGATCCCTCATTAGAACTGGATCCTCCATCGTCGAAAGTTGGTTCCCGATCAGAGTCATCATCTTCATTTGGCTGGGAAAAGATTCAACAGCATTGACATTTGTAGCAGGAACCGGATTTAGAACAGAAGAGCTTTGATCAACATCAGACATGTTAACTGGTAAAGATGTAGAAATCACCAAAGGTCGAGGAACTTGTTCTTGATTAGATAACTGATGTTGTTGAAATAACATAACAAGTTCTTCTTCAGTTGGCACATCTGGAAGATCAAATGAATCCCACAATCCATCATAGTTAAACAGCCACGGATCCCCAGGCTTCTGCGTAGGCATTGTATATCTTTGACAATCTACGTGCTGCGTTAGAACTACCTGGTTCAGACTCGGCAAGAAAACACGTTTTTGAGGAGTAGCATAGCCAACAAAGAAACCCTCCAAAGATTTGGCTCCAAATTTACCAGCCGGGTCCAAGACGGTACCGGTGATCCAAAAGGTTCCAAAAATGCTAAGTTAGGCTTTCGTTGATTCAGTAACTCGAAACATGTCTTTTTGTGAGGCTTAACCGTCAACACACGATTTAGGGTATAGCATGCTGATGCTATGCTTCACTCCAAAAACTGAACGGTAATTTTGAATCAGCTAACATTGTTCTAGCAGTTTCTATCAACGTGCGATTCATTCGTTCAGCTACTCCATTTTGTTGTGGAGTATAGGGGGCGCTGAATTCATGAAGAATACCCTTTTCGTTGCAGAACTCTTGCATTTTCTTGTTCTTAAACTCTGTTCCATTATCACTGCGAATTCTCTTAATGGGCAAATGATATAAATTCTCGAGTTTTCTGAAAAGGATCATAAGAGTTTCAAACGTTTCATCCTTACTTTCCAGAAAGAACACCCATGAAAATCGAGAATAATCATCTGTAACGAAAAGACAATATAGATCTCCAGAAATGCTTTTAACATTGACTGGTCCAAAGAGAACCATATGTAGTCTTTCTAGTGGTAGCTTTATCGAATTCAACAGCTTTCTCGGGTGTGATTTCTTATGCTGCTTCCCCTTTTTGTAGCTAAGACAATCGTCTGATAGATGAAAACTTTTCAAATTGACACCCTCCACTAAGTCGTTATGCACAAGAAAATTCATCTTTCGAAGATGAATGTGCCCCATTTTTCTGTGCCATAAATTGACTCTTTCTCGGTAGCTTTGGAAACAAAGCATTGAACTTTTTTTGACGTGGTAGAAGCGATGCTCATGTCAAGGACATATAAATCATTTTCTCGCGGAGCTCGCATCAGAATTCATTCTTCTGGAATCTTGAAACCGGGTTTTAGAATTAGACATTCTTTATCATTGAAATGTGTCGTGAACTGCTTGTCACAAATTTGCGAGATACTAAGAAAATTGTTCTCAAGTTCGGCGATATAGTTCACTTTATCAAACGATACAACTTCGTTCGAGAGAATCCTTTCTCCAACAATTCTACCTCCCTACGTTCCAGCAAATCCTACATATCCTCCTCGAATAGCTCTAACATCATTGAGCAGGCCAGCATTCCTGTCATGTGGCGAGATGCTCCACTATCCATGATCCATTTTGAAAATATCGAACGTTGGAGCCCCTGCACACATGATTAACAAAATTCATTTAAACAAAGAGACCCTAGCCTGTTTGGTCTTGGGTGGGTTTGGAATGTCAAACTTTGGACCCACTTTGTTATTTTCAATCTTTTTAAACTCAATGATGTTTGGAACAGAAGGTTTAAGTTCAACCTTGGATGATTTGGTGTTAACAATTTTAGCAAGCCATTTCTGTGTTTGTGGTTTAGCCCTTTTGACATAAAATTTTGAATCTTTTTGTTGAATTTTTTGTGATCTGATAATTGGTTTAACATTTTGATGAGATTCAGTATTTCTTTTAAGAATCTTTTTTGACATAACCATGGGTGCTTTTTGCTTTTCATCCTTGGTGAACTTTTTCGGAGAAGAAATTGGTTTTGAACTTTCTTGTGAACAATATCGTGCGATATGTCTTTCTTGCATTTAAAGCATGTCCTGCTGTCCTTATGAACAGAGGTATTCAAAACCTGTTTCTGTTTTTGTTTCTCTTTTTCTTTAAGAAAATCATCATTTGATTGAGTACCAATGATTTCCTTTTCCTTCTCGGTTGTTGTCCCAAATACAAAATTAATTTTCTTTGTAAATTCCAATTTTGGGACCTGTTGGTTTTATGTTGCTTCTGAAAACCCAACCCTGCCCGTTTGTTTTCCGGATAATCTCCATTTTTTATATTGTAAGGTCGGTTGTCAGTTTTTGATTTAGAATAGAAAGATGAATCATGTTTATCTAAATCATCATGACTTACCTCCATCAGCTTGAACATTTTATCAACACAACCTCTTTTCACATTCTTGATGGAAAATCCTCATCCGAAAATAGTTTATCAGATCCTTTCAATTTATAAACTATGACATTGGATCATCATTTAAACTATTTTCTAATTTCTCATCAGATTTTGACTTCTCAGACTTTTCAGACTTGGCCACTTCAGATTCATTTGTTAACACTTTTTCAATCACATTTTCTACCACTTCAGAATCACATTCACCATCATTTTTAGTGTAAGTTATATCGATATCCTCAGGCAACTGTTCGGTTTTCAATTTAAGATTTAACGCCTTTTCCACCCCAGATGGATTTTTGCAAGCATAACTGTTCCACATGGGTGGAGGAACTCGATCATAACTTCCACTCTTTGTTTCACCATTTTTAGATTCCTTAGTATTTTCATTTTTGGTAAAATGTGATCTATGACGTATGAGCTTGTGGAATAACTAATTAACAGTTTGTTAACTCGTTCGGCTTCAATTCTCATTTTCTCAAGCTCACTTTTGAGCTCAGCAATAGTGTTTAGATGAATATTAATTGCCATTTGTTTATCCATCACTGTTGCTTTAAGCATCATAAGTGTTGCGTCATTTTCTCTGAGTGCTTTATTATATTGTTTAACAGACGCACTCAATTTGTCATAAGATTCCTTTGTGGTTTTGTAATCGCTTGACAAATTGTCTGTTAAACTTTGCAATTTAGCAAATCTTTTGTCTTTCACAAGACACTCACCACATGGTTCATCACACTTTGAAAAAGATTTTTCATTTTTTCAGATGACTTGTTTACCTCATTTCCATTCGCCATGCACACTTTAATGATGTCTTCTTTCAGCAATTCCTTTTTCTCATCCACTTTGACATCTTCAACCGGCTTCTTTTGCACTTCATCTATTGAATGTTGAGTAGGTGCGAAATATCCTGCAAAAGTTTTTAAAGCATCGTTAGGCAAAAGATGTTTAAATGGACCATTCAAAAGCTCCTCTTCCTCTGATGAAGTATGATAGTAATAATCGTCATCCTCAGGTCCTTCATCAAAGGATGCCTCCGATTCTTCTTCTGGTTCATCAATAATTTTGGCCACCAATGCCAAACTATCTCCTTTTGAATTAACTTGTTCCAATTAAACCCTTTGTCTTCTTGTGTAACAACCAAAGCCTTATCTTTAGTTTCAGGTTGCTTGTCTTCAATCAACACGATTCTTGTTCTTGGTTGTGGTTGGTGATAGATCGCTCTTTTGTAATAGTCATCGGCGAAAGGATTATGATTCCCTTGAACCTCTCGGTTTGTACATTCTTTTTTAAAGTGACCTTTCTCCCGACACTTGAAACAAGTAACTTTGGATTTATCAAATCCAAGTTTCCCATCCAAACCTCCCAAATTTTCTTTACCAGTGATTTCCATAAATCTCTGTGCTCGTCGACGATCGAGGCCATACACCATTTTATATCAATCAACTCCATTTCAACTGGATCAATTTCATCGTAGAATTCACGTGTCATCTCAGAGTTTCCAATCTTTCCAGCAACAAGACTGTCATATGACTCAAGAACTGAAGCAAGTAGAGACATATGTTGTTTTGCCATCTTTTCGTCAAAATTTTGTGCGTTCTGAAAGTCAACGACAATGTTGCATTGAAGAATTCTTTGACTTGCATTGGATGATGGAGTGGCTTGATTGTTCTGAGATTGATTTGATCCGAAAGAAGATTGTTGACTAGAAGGTGTATTCGGATCAACTGTTGGGTATGATTGGAACCACTTGACTGAGTTGGAGATGTGCTTGGTGAGCTATATGCACTGAACGTAGTTTGAATCTTTGGCGCTTGGATTTGAGCAACAGAACTGTTTTTGAAATAAAGATTCACATCTTGTTGCATTTGAACACTCTTGTTTTTGTCCATCTTTTGCATCTCTAATTCTGACCTTCCAATCTCTCGATAAAGCGAGGCAACGAGAAATTGTTGTATTCTACTCCATTCTTCAAGATGGTTGAGTAAGTTGACCATTCACCTTGTGGCAGAGAATCAGCTAGCTTATCAACAAGCTCTTCATTTGTCTTCACAATTCCCATTCTCTTCATATGAATCACCAGATGACAGTATTGCTCAATCAACTGCTTAACCGTTTCTCCTTTGATCAATGTGAATACGTCAAACTCTTTGCTTAATAATGCCCTTTTGCTTTTGCGGAGTTGAGCACTGCCTTGAAATTTGAGTCGAAGAGCATTCCACAAAGATTGCGCATAATCATTATGCTGCAGTAAAGCCAAGATGTCTTCTTTGATCGATTGCTGAAGAATGTTAATCATTTTCTTTTCGTTGATAAATCTTTCTCGTTCAACATCAGAGAATTGGGCGAGGGTCTTTTCAAGTCTATTTTCGCCAACTGGTGCGATGTGTTTTGCCTCGATTGCAAACCAGCAAGTAAAATGGTTAGCTTGCACCCAGTTCATAAACCTCTCGCTCCAGCTATCAAAGTCTTCCAAATTCATAAGCTTTGGAGGTTTAGTCATTGTTCCCATTTCATTCTCGAAATTGATGTTTTGAGGTGCTGCAGTGGTAACAACAGATGTGGCGAACGCATTGTAAAATTCCTCAGGCATTTTTCCTCTAAAAAATTAGAACACACTTCTCGAAAACAAACAGATCAGATTAGACAACTTTTTGTGCGGACAAGAAATTTCGTACGAAACACGAATTTTGCACGAAACAAATATTTTGTACGATTCAAATTCTCTCACAAGAACTTCGATTTCGTACGAATCAATTCAAGTTTTTATACGAAACAAGTGTTTTTAACTGAGAGAATTTTGTGCGGATGAATTTTGTACGGATCAAGTCATTTAGTACAAAACAATTTGAAATTCTGAAATTTTTTTCAAGATTCTGTATGAACTTTAAGTTCGTATGAATTCTAAACTGATTCATACAAAAATCAAGAACACTTAATTTCGTGCGAAACTCGTACGAAACTGATTCAAACTTCTAACTGACCAAATTTTATCGATTTCAACATGATTTAGTTCAATTTTATGTCTGAATTATGGTATGGATTGATTAGATTGAAGATTAACTTGAATTACTAAAATCCTAGTCCATTTTGTCCATGAATTCGTCCGAAATTTGTTCAAAATCCAGCAAAGGTCAGAAAACTTATGAAGATGAAGATATATCCAAGTCTGAACAGTAACTACTTGTTGTCTATCTGTAGATCAGATCTCATGGCTCTGATACCACTTGTGAACAGGGATTGAGCTCCCGAAATGAGCAATCGACCTGAACTCGCTCAACTAGCAGAGGTGGAATTCATTGCTAGAGAGGTAGATATGACAAACAAGATAATACTTACTGTTTAATGCTTCTGATGTATTAAAGACGTTCAAGTTACAGACGCAAGTAAACAAACTGACAGAGCTTCACCGTATGAAATGAAAAATCCATACCAGCTCTAACACAACACTTCCCTATTTATAGGTCGACATGACTCGTACCGAAGTGCGTGCACTAACAAACATCTATGATTCGTACGAAATTGTATTTCGTACGAGTGACTCACTCGTACGAAACACACATCTGTTTCGTGCGAATCATAGTGTAAAAACATATAAAATTTACATTTTCTCATTTAAACATTAACTTGTAAACTTTATAAACATTATAGATATATCCTAGACGTAGGCAATAGACATTATGCACCAACAGGTGGTAAGCCGTACTAAAGTTCGATCTTTTGCCTAACGATTGTTGGAAACTCTTCCAAAAGTGAGAGGTATATCTAGTATCTCTGTTAGATACAGTAAATACTGGCACACCATGTAGGGACACAATCTTGTCCACATACAACTTAGCCAATTTGTCTGAATTATACGTTTCCTTAATTGGCAAGAAATGTGCTGACTTAGTCAATCACAATGACCCAAATAATGTCATTTCCACTTTTGGTCTTGGGTAACTTGGTAATTAAGTCCATAGTTACCATTTCCCATGTCCATGTGGGAATTTCCAATTTTGTAGAAGTCCTGACGGCTTCTGATGTTCGGCCTTAACTTGCTAACACGTCAGACACTTAGCTACATAAGTGGCTATGGATTTCTTCAAACCTATCCACCAATAATTCTTTTTCAAATCTTGATACATCTTGTCACCACCCGGGTGAACTGAGTATCTTGAATTATGCGCTTCGTGGAGGATTATATCTCTAAGTCCTCCAAAAATTGGAACCCAGATTCTATCATTAAACCTAAGGATTCCATCTTTTCCAGGTGCTACTGATCAACATTTCCGCCTAATCCTTCATTAGGAGCATTAGCCTCTAATAGAGCTTGCTTTTGCGTATCTAATAGCTTCTCATTTAAGCTATTTCTGAGCTCAATGCTCTTGGCGTTAATCCTTATAGGCTTAATCCGTTCTTTGCGACTTAAGACATCAGCAACTACATTTGCCTTTCCAGGATGGTAGCGAATTTCGCAATCATAATCATTAAGTGTTTCCATCTAACGACGCTGTTGCATGTTCAATTCTTTCTGATTGAACAGAAGTTGGAGGCTCTTATGGTCAGTGTATATAATACACTTTGTGCCATAGAAGTAATGTCTCCATAACTTAAGTGCAAATACAACGGCATCCAATTCTAAGTCATGGGTGGTGTAATTCCTTTCGTGTACCTTCAACTGTCGTGATGCATAAGCAATTACTTTGCCTTTTTGCATTAGCACACAGCCAATGCTAGTGTGCGAAGCATCACAATAGACTACAAAATCCTCAATACCCTCAGGTAGAGATAACACAAGAGCATTGCTCAACTTGTCTTTTAGAATTTCAAAGGATTCTTGTTGTTTCAGACCCCAAACAAATTTGACATCTTACGGGTAAGGTAGTCAAAGGAGTGGCTATTCTTGAAAAGTTCTCAATGAACCTTCTATAGTAACCAGCCAATCCTAAGAAGCTACATATTTCTGACGGGGTTTTGGGTACTTCCGAATTCATTATGGCCTCAATTTTGGCAGGATCCACTTGGATACCATGCTCACTTACAACTGTGTCTAAGGAATTGGACTTCTCTAAGCCAAAACGCACACTTAGAGAACTTAGCATAAAGCTTCTCTTGCCTTAGCAGTTCTAAAATGCACTGAAGATGTTTCTTGTGTTCAACTTGGTTACGAGAGTAGATAAGTATGTCGTCTATGAAGACAATGACAAATTTATCCAAATATGGTTTGCAGACTCTATTCACGAGATCCAGGAATGTTGTAGGTGCATTTGTGAGCCCAAAAGGCATCACTAGAGATTCATAGTGACCATAACGGGTCCTGAAGGCAGTCTTAGGAACATCCTCACTCCTAACCTTCAACTGATGATATCCAGATCTTCAATAAATCTTGGAGAAATAACTAGCCCCTTGAAGTTGGTCGAATAAGTCATCGATCCTGGGCAGAGGATATCGATTCTTAATTGTTAACTTGTTCAGCTCTTGGTAATCAATGCATATCCGTATTGAACCGTCTTTCTTCTTTATGAATAAATAGGAGCTCCCTAAGGCGAGGAACTTGGTTGAATAAAGCCTTTCTCTAAGAGTTCGTCCAACTGCGTCCTTAATTCCTTCATTTCCGTTGGTGCTAATCGGTATGGAGCTCTAGCTACGGGTGCTGATCCAGGTAGGATGTCAATCCTAAACTCTACTTGCCTATCTGGAGGTAAACCTGGTAGTTCTTTAGGAAAGACATCAGAATACTCCAAAATAAATGGAAGGTCTTGCATATTTGGCTACGGTTCGTTGATAGTGACTTGCGCCATGTAAATGACACAACCTTTCCTTAAACACTTGATGCCTTAAATAACGACACCTTGTCTGGAAATCCATAGTGTGAATCTCCAATGATGGTGATCATTTCACCAGATGGGGTTTTAATTTCGATGAGTTTCTTATCACAGGCTATGCGGGCTTGGTTATGGGATAACCAATCCATGCCTAAAACTACATTGAACCCTACCAATTTCATTGGCAACAGAGAGATAGGAATGGAATGATTCTTAATGAATATTGAGCATCCATCAAGAATAGAAGATGCTATTTCTAAAGTTCCATCAGCAAGTTCTATCTCATAAGTTTTGTCTAGAGTTCTTATGGGTAAGTTTAGTAGTTTACTAAACTTATAGTCTACAAAAGAACCCGAATCAAAAAGAACTCTAGCAAATATATCATTGATGATGAAAGTACCTGTTATGACGTTGTTGTCATTAACGGCCTCCCTAGCATTTATCTGGAATGCACGAGCATTTCCTTTCTTAGCCTCTCCAGGCTTTGCATCATTATTTGTGGGGTTCTTACGGCAATTGGGCTTAATATGCCCTTTCTCATTACAGCCATATCAAATGGCATCTTTAAGATTTTTTGCATTCGTGGGTCTTATGCCATTTTCTTTTGCAAATACCACAGGGTTTAATCTGAGGGTTGGTATTGCATTGCCCCCAATGCCTGCGGCTACAAGTCTTGCATAGAGGTCTATCATCAGACCTATGTTGGTTCTTCTTGAACCCAAAATTTGCTTTCTTCTTAAACCTTTGGGAGTTATCATCCTCTCGTTTTCTTTTCCCGTCAGTCTCGGTCTTGACTGACTTTTGCCTCACCAAATCCAAGGTGAGGGATAGAGATAGGTCAACAACGGACCTATAGGTAGTAGGCTGAGCAGCCTTTACCATCCCCATTATCTCGGGCGATAACCCATTAATAAAACGCGCAATGCGTTTGGTTTCAGGGGTAATTAGATAGGAAACTAACCTAGATAGGGAATTGAACCTGGAAACATATTTCCGACAATCTAGGTTCTTCATTGTGAGAGTCAGGAGATCTGACTCTATCTTTTCCACCTCATGGGGTGGACAATAAGTTTCCTTAACAAGGTCCACAAACTTGGACCATCCCAAATTGTACAGGTATACTTTATGTGACATCCCGGTTTTTCAGATATCTTAAACGCACTACTTCACGGTTATTCGTTCCTACGCTAAATTGATTCGGAGACTTAAATTGCACGCTCGAAATAATTACGATAATTTCATGTACTTGTCAAATGAACTACGTGCTACGTCTTAAACGTTTATAAGTTGGTGCGTTATTATGTGATGTTCCGATTTCGTGTTTTGTTTTAGTCGAAAAATGTAGATATAATAAATAGATAAATGAATCGAACCGAGCCGCGAAACGAATAGACCTCACTTCCTTGCGACTCAAGTAGTTAATCGAAACTTGAGGACCAAGTTTTAAACCCAAACCAACCCACCCGAACCACTTGCAGCCGCGAGCACCCCAAACCGCAAACCCATCCCTTTTCACCTTACCTATTGCGCTATATATACACATACATGCATGTGTATTGCTTCACAAACAAAACACACAAACACCTAATAGTTAAACAGCCGACGGCAGCCCTCCATTCAGTCTCTCGATCGCAAAACAGCCTTGCTACATCCCTCTTGATCGCGGCAGCCCTCCCCTCGCCATTCTCCTTCTCGGTCGCGATTCTCTTTGATCATCGGCTCCCCATCTCACTCACGGTTCATTAATCTTCGGTGTAAAAGGTTAGAGTTATCATTATTTGCAAAGTTATAATAGGATTATAAACTCTTGATCATGTTTGAATGTAGTGTTATGTTGTTAGCCGATTTATTTATGCTAGTTGCGGTTAAGATGATTAGCGGAATCCAGAAACATTAGGCTGCGTTTTGTGTAATAAAAACTATATGTTATGATTAGGGTTTGCATGGGTATGATATATGATTGGTAATTCTGTTCTTGATCGCTTATGTTCAATGTATCGATGGTTTAAGCGGGTTAGATTGCGATAAAGTGCTGAATCAGGATGCTGAATGGTGTTTACAGCCAACTTCAACTGGCTGTAACTTGGTTATTATTTATCGAAAAACGGATTTTATGAAGTCTAAAACGTAGAGTTTTGAAAAACGCTTCTAATGGCGCTAGATTCATATTTTTCTGAAGTCGTTTGATATTTTTAAGTGGCCAATTAAGTTCAGTAACTGAAGCTGTGAAAATTCTGAAAATTTGTTAGTTGTTTATCGAGTCGGATCTAATAATCTGTAGGGATTCGAATCATGAAATTTGTACAGAAACTAGATATGGAAATTTCCGGGAAACTCCCACTGGAATTTTGTTAATTGGACGAACGGTGATTTTTAAATAAATTCTTCCGTGGACTGCAGTCAGAAAGTGACGAATCTGACTGCAGCCTAGTATATTAATATTTATGAATAATTGGTAAAGGATTAGGACTCGAAAAATTTAAATAAAATTCTACAGTATAGTTGACACCTGCTGTAAAATAATTGGAATTTTTGAAATGTTGGAACTATTTTATAAAAATCCTTGAAAACAGCCTAATTATGAGTATATAAGCTGAAACTTGATAACTTGCGAATGTATGTATCAAAGTGTTGTATGGATTGATTTTGTTCATGATAAATTGTTTTGATCACTATATTGGCATGATGATACTTGCATGCATGATTTGAGTCTTAGAAATTATCATTGTATGTACCGCATTGTGTGTTAGTATGTGTAGGACTTGTATCAGCGTGATCACACACTAACTCTAAATCAATTGACTTGTTAGGACGCAATTAGCGGTCCCATCATTTGCTACATCTGTGTTACACTAACCGAGCAACTAAAGGTGAGTTCACGGCCCCTAATTTTATCCGGTTTTAAACAACAGGAGGAGAAACATGTATACACTCTACAACTCTATCTCTTTACGTTATACGAAATTAACGTCATTAAACTATTCGGTAACTAAGTTAATGTTAATGTACGTTATGGTCACTAAGCAGCTATATCACACAAGTCCTCGACAATCTCTCGGATCGTTAGTATTGGGTTAGATAGCGGGGAAATTATAAGTAGTACTACTGGGCCCGACAAGCCCCATCCGAGCTAGTCGCGCTAGCCGACCGGGTATGGTCAACGGGTGAATAATTTGGCCTAACTTTCGCCATGGTCAGTAATAGGCCTGGCAACACGGAGGCACAACAGTCAGCTTCGATCGCGAACACTTACGTGACATAACTTTAGGCTAGCGACCTACATGTTAACATTGAACTTAATTACGAATCAACAATATTATCCCGGGTTAGGGATAATGGAACCAACAACGTTATTATTCCGGGTTAGGAATAATGGAACCTCATTATTATTCCGGGTAAGGAATAATGGGACTATCAGTATTATTCCGGGTTGGGAATAATGGAACTAAATCGTTATCCCGGGTTAGGGATAACGGGGGAAACAAACTTATAACCGAACAAACGAATTTATGAAAACCTGTGAACTCACTCTTCTTTAATGTTGACACTTGTTTCTTTACATGTTTCTCAGGACGCTAGGAGCTCTAGGTGCACTCACTTGCATTGATAAAGACATCTATTAATCGAGTCTCATTTACAAACATTGTTTTGGGTTTTTCTTTAGTTTTGGCGTTTGTGTTGGCGCCCGTTCCTTTACTTTATTTTTTTTATGCTTCCGCTCAACTTTAAGAACTAATGCTTCCGCTAAACATTGAAACCAAACTAAGGCAATCTAAAATTAACTATTAATGGTTAAACAAATGATTTTTGGAAAACGTATTAACAAATCATATAGAGTCGTTCGACGTTACTAGTGTCTCAGATTCTGGTTTGTAAACACGCCTCGCGGTAAAACTCCGCAAGTGGAAATTGAGGGTGTGACACTTTACCTGTGGATTGGATCATAGCCTTCCACCAAATTAAGGCATCGCCTTTGAAGGATTGTGATACATACTTTACCACATGATTATCAGCACAACCGCTGATATCCACAATTGTCTCCAATTCATCCAGCCACTTCAAGGCTTCCACAACTCCTTTCTCCCCATTAAAGTCTTGGGGCTTGCAGGAGACAAAATATTTATAGGTACATTCGTCTTTAAAAGAACGGGTCCTATCAGCAAATTCAAGTTTCTTTGGTTCACTATTCGTATTTGAAGAGTGAACTGAGCTCTCTTTATGAGCTGAGGATGGTGCGATTGATAATGGTTTGGAGCGAGTAGCACTCGATTCCCTAAGCTTTTCTATGGCCTTTTCCATGGCCTTTCCTACAGCTGCATCTATGCGAGCTTGGAAATCATCATTATTAATGACTGCTATTTCTGCGTTGTTAGAGTTAACATCCCGGTGGCTACTTTGCGCCTCATCTGAGTTAGCCATTCTTTTAAAGCTTTGGTTCTAAACACCAAATAAAGTTCTCTTTTAGCCATGGTATTAAAACCCATATTGGCTTTAAACATTGGATATAACAATCCATCGCCCCATCAAACAAGTGTGAATAACATCACAACTCTTAGGCTCATGATATCTATATTTGGCCTAGGTCTCAAAAGGACTATCAAGGCAAATTACAATTTGGACATAGTCCATATATTATTGGACAGTGGATCGTAATGTCACAACTGTCATTGTCATATAGACAATTATAAATAGCCCATAGGCTCGTCACAAAGGACATTTAAAATATGGCTCACAGCCTGTCACTAATGGACATATGATTATGGCACATAGGCCTGTCACTAATGGACATATGATTATGGCACATAGGCCTGTCACTAATGGACATAAAATATGACACATTGGCTTGTTACTAATGGACATAAAATATGGCACATTGGCCTGTCACTAATGGACATAAAATATGGTACATCGGCCTGTCACTAATGGACATAAAATATGGCACATCGGCCTGTCACTAATGGACATAAAATATGGCACATTGGCCTGTCACCAATGGACATAAAAATGGCACATGGGCTTGTCACTAATGTACATAAAATATGACACATTGGCCTGTATCTCTAATGGATGTCAATTACTATCATCTTATTTATGATATTAGCCGGGATCACATTGATCACATAGGCTATAAATAGGTTTTAGGACATAGTCCATTTACCTAGACGGCTAGTGTGGTTCCTTAAGCCACACTACGAGGAGTATGAACAATCCTGAATTTTAACATAAGAGTACCTTAATGGTTGATTAATAGTCCTGGTCACATTCGACCTTAACGACTTGGAGACTTGAACTTAGTCCACCACCTCTGGATAGAAGGATAACTTTCCTTAACTATCATGATAGAAGGCTCTTTCATCCTTAACTATCATTTATAAGTTGGCCAAATATGTGGTCTGTGCCACTTGGCTAATCAAAACCATTAAGATCATTTGGAATTATTTAGCAGAGATAAAATTTCGAATAAAATCGTGACGCTTGTTTTGAAAAGGATGAATACATATATATAATTCCAAAATACTTCATTAACTTCCGGTAGAAGTTACAATAATTGAAATAAATAAATAAAACTAAGTATTCATGCAAGGACTAAAAGAAATAAAAATGTCCATGTAGGGACTAAGGAAATAACAATGTCCTCGCAGGGACTAAATATATTATTAGAAAAAGACTTCACTCGTCCTTTTTTCCCTTAACCAGTTTAGAGAGTTTCTTGAAGAACTTGTTTGTCTTCTTCTTCGTTTTCTCCCCTTGTTGTTGCATCTCTTTCATTCGTTCTAAGGCTTCATTAATGGCCTCTAGTGGTGGCGGAGGTTGTGGTTTTGGTTGTGGCATACTAGGATACTGGTATCCATAACTTGGATATCCAGTAGATAGATAAGCAGGTGGGAAGGGAGACGGGTAAAGTGTGTTATATATGGCCGCTTGCATGTATGGGTCATGCGGCCATGCTTGGTAATCAACAGGTGTCGATGGGTTAAAAGGATCATATCCAGACGTATCTGGATATGTTGGGATAGGGTTATTATAACCCGATGGTGGTGGTTGAACCATTCTCTTTTCCTCCTTGGCAGTTCTGGTGGCGATTGGGGTTGTTTCACCGGTTTCATGTGCACATCTTCTTGCACAGGAGGTGGTTGGGAATGATGAGAAGGAGTGTTGGCAAAGGTGAATTGGTTCCAATACTGGTCCCACTCATTAGGACCTTGATAAGGCGATCCGGCATGAGAGTTTGAATCGCTTGAGATTTCAATGGGATGCGCATTTGAACCTGACGGCGGCATCTCCGGATCGGAGTCCTCGTCCATTAGGTTTGGCTGATCCAGCTGATTCTGATCAGCTGGGGGTGTTTTAAAAGTATTGGTTGGGAATAAACTCATCATGGTTAGAATGATGAGAGTGGTGGGAGTGGTGTGAATGGTATGAGTGGTATGAACTTTGAGTGTGGGTAGGTGAATGTTGTGGTAGTGGTCATGAAACCCCCAAATCTTCATAAGGGTTTGGGTGATGGGGATGTGAAGGGATGTGTCCTGAAGGTCCTCCCTCATTGGCCCTTTTCCTCTTCATCGTACACGTGGCGGCATTTTCCTGTTAGAAATCAATTCAAAAACAATACTAATAACTTAATAATGAAATGAGTAATCCTAGGTCAATGCCTAGACTCGGAAGTCTAAGGAATGTGCATGCGTAAGTTTGAGATTAAACATAAAAGGCTAGTGTTTAATTCTCTCAAACGTTGTCTCTGATACCAACCTGTCACACCCCGTATTTTCAACCAAACACTAGTGGGCCCGGGTGGGGAATATCTTGACGTAAAGTTGATATCATCATAGTCAATTAAACACAGCACAACATAAGTCTTGGATTTAAATTACTATTACAAACCGAATGTTCGAAATATAAAATAATATACAGGCTCGTAATAGAAGATCCATAGGCAGATCATAAATTGTACAAAGAAAGAATGTAAAATAGACTTTGGGCAGATCTAGGATTTGCAAGATCCTCTTACCACTACCGAGCACTTCTAGCCTAATTTCGTATTGTACCTGCAAGCTTAGTCTTTTGAAAATACGTCAGCTTTCGCTGGTAAATACACCCAACTGACTCATTTTGAAAATATTTTAAAATGATTTTAAGTGCACAAAGGCACAAAATCTTTTATAACTTGGGAAAGTTGACCTTGCAACATTGTTAACAGATTCACATGTTTGTCCATACATGCATGGCCCAGTACAAAAACCGAGACATGATTAACGTACACACCACTTATGAACTCATGAAAGAGTTATCCCCAACCAGTGTGGGTAGTTGCATTTGAGCGTCTGTCAGGTGTATGCCTACACCCCGCGCTAAGGTCGTGGCCATTATTAATGTAATGAGCCGAGGATATCCAAGACACGGTAGTTAACCCCCGATGTTTAAGTTATCAAACAAAACTAATTAAAACGGAATATGCAAATTTACTAGCCACTAATCGACATTGATTGATCCCATTTCCGACCAAGCGGTAATAATTTACCGTATCCCAAGCCCGTATAGGGGAAATAAGTCGAGAGTATTTACCTGAGCTATTCTTCATTTAAGTGCAAGATTTATTAACTCAGCCGTACACAAAAGTACTAAGTGTAGATAACATTTACCAGCAAGTCTCTAGTCTGGATTATGGCATAAGCTAACCAATTAAATACTAACGGTCTCATTTAAGTCATAGACTTAGACCGAGTAGTGTACATGATCAAAACGTATATTGCTTGATGAAACGATGATCGGATAGAATGTAGTTTAAACCCGACAAGTACTTTGACTTGTATAATATGGGTAAACTATAAACATTTTGGATTTTGAGACTTAAATGACAAGGTTAGACCCGTTTTGGTTAATTTTCGTAAACTAGTTACATATGCTTAACCGTACGCACATTAGCGATATCGGGTAACCGGATAAGTCATGGAAAAGTTCTATAAACCATTATATTTTAAATAAGTTGTAATATCAGTAGGATATCAACTTATATGCCCGTTATGGTTTTAAAGTGAAACTATGCCTCATGAGGGTGTTTGGTAATTTCAGACCGTATAAAAGGGACTTGAATATAATTTGATGTTATAGCTATAAGTATTCTGAAAAATAATTAATTTATGATATAATATCAGTAGGATATTAATTATATGTGTAATTTATCTTTTATGACCAAACTATGCACCGAAGAGGCATTTTGGTTATTTTACACATAGTTTATAAATTATTTGGGATTCTGAGTTCATATCATATATCTACTATAAAAATGTTTAGAATAAGTTTTGAAATCAGTAGGTATCAAGTCTTGGTTAATAAATATGGGTTAAAACCATACTATGCGCCGAAACGACGCTTATGTCGTAAAATGATGATTTATGCGATGTTTAACGAAAACTGATGTTAAGGTCAGATTAAAATGTCTTAGATATGTTATTTAATATAAAGTACCAGTAGGTAAAAGATTTACCTTGAAAAGATATGATTAAAACCATTTATAAGCCATAAGGGCTTTATCGTCGTTTACCGACATATTACAAGGACTTATTCATAAACTCAGTTTATAATCTGATTTAACATCCCAAATAATCTTACTTATAATATTACATCAATAGGAAACTCATTTTCAAGTTCATTATCTTTAAAACCTCTTTTTATGTAAAAAAGACATTTTAGTCAAAATGGCATAATTACGGAACTTGTACATAAACTCAGATTCTGGTTATGATCATGTAATATAACCTCAGAGGGTTATGCTACATATTATTACGTTCATAATGCAACTTTAGATCAGTAGCTAACTGATCTAAATCGAGTCAGAATCGAAAGTCAAAGTAGAAGTCAAACTTCGCGACTTTCGGTTGCGAACCGACGCTAGAACTGAAATTGACGAGCCGAACATGTTCTTACATGTTCTAATAATTATTACCAACTTGTTTAAGTGTCAAAACAGGTTTCATAACATACATAAGATCAATTTATGATTTTTCCGAAAAATGGCCTGTTTGACTTTTTAATATTATAACTTTGACCCGTCAATTGGTCTAGCAAACGTGATCTTCAGTAGGTGCCCTTTATAGGGATTAACACCTACCTTATTACGATCACTTAGCCATGTTCATCATGAACAATGGTTGGACCATAATGGTCTTAACCAAAAGTCAAGACGTTTTCCGTAAAACGCTTGACTTTTGGCTATAAAAGCCTATAAACGAAAATGCAAGAGGAAGGAACACTTACAAGAGGTTCCTAGAATGCAATAGAACTAAGTTGGATGCCTCTTTCAGTTAGGAACTTCCAGAGGAGAGAGATAGAGTTGTAAATGAGAAAGGTGCAAGTTCAAAAGGTGAACCTTCGCACCTGTATATAGTTGGAGAGCTTGAAGGAGGTGATGCCAGGTGTTGAGGGGTGTAAGAGGAAGCTTACAAGTGTCCTAAAACGTGGCATAGCAGTTTGGGCAGCCATGGTTTCGAATCAAATGGTTTTTGGCAATTTGTGTGGAGGCCAAGGCAATTTTCTGCAGACACAGGCCTCTCGCGCCCTGCGAGCGCCTCGTGTCAGTTTTCAAAGTTTGACACTTTTAGCCCCTCAACTTATAAAACTCTCTAAAACCTTCTAAAACACCTTTTTAGCATATTTAGCCCTCCGTTAGCCAATATTTGGTGTACCTGGGATTATGCCCGGACATTGTCGAGCTCTCGGTTCGTTAAAAGGTCACTCAGAGGTATAAATTAACATGTTGACACTTTTAACCCCTCCATTATCCAACTTTCACATAAATATGGATTTGATTTCTCTCGTCCAACAAATGGGACATATGAGAGTTAGGACTTCGTAAAGGATCACACAGAGGCTCGTTATAAGCATGTTGACTCCGATGTCAATCAGAGGCTGGGCATGTTGACACAATGGTCACTCAGAGGCCAAGTTTTAGCATGTTGACACTAATGGCCACTCAGAGGCTATGTTTTAAGCATGTTGACACTAATGGTCACTCAAAGGCTTAGTTTAGGCATGTTGACATCAGAAGATCACTCAAAGACTTAGTTTGAGCATGTTGACGCTTTTAGTCCCTGTTAGTCTTTAATAGACTTAAAAATAAAATACGACACGTGTCACTATATTACTAGACACGATTTTATAGGGTGCTACATTATACTTGCATACACTTATACTATACTTTATCACACGTTAAATACCTAAAAACATGCTAGATTATGAGTTTCTAGCATAAAATAATGGAATTATCAAACTCTAGGGTCAAACTGTAAATTCTAGAAAGTTTGGTAAATTCTGAAGATGGTTCACGGCCATGCAACTAAGGCGCACGACCATGCACATTGCGATCTGCATGACCATGCACCTGATGTGCACGACCCTGCGATCCACGATCCGCACGATCATGCTCTTGATCTGCACGACTGTGCAAAATGACAAGGTATGGCAGAATGTTTTAAAACACGCAAATTTTGGCTCCATTTCCCTTCTTCCAACTCCCAACCACCACTAACTTCATTAATTACCTAAACCTAATTCCCCATTATATATAGGAACCTCCTGCACCATATTTGCACATCCAAAACACTTCTGAATCATCAAAAAACTCTCAAATTCTCTAGAATTTCAAGAACCAGGCAGATTACTTTCAAGTGCAAAAGTGAGTTCAAACTCACTTTTCTCTATCTTTCGTCATCAAATTTTACTCTACAAAGCTTGGAACACCTCTAGGAAGGTTTTCACAAGTTTGCTTGGGCAAACTAAGGTGAAGCCTCACCATTTTTGAGGTCTGCCATAAACTTTCTGCTTGATTTTATCTTTTTATAACTTCATTAATTTCATGTTTTCTTCCTCTACAATGGTTGTAATGCTTCTAGGGATGTTACCATTGGTTTTCCATGGAAAACCAAGGTGGAACAATACCATTTTTAAGGCTAAACTGCCTGCTTTGGAAGATAAACTTATAAACTATATTTAAACATGCTTTCTCTAGAAAAACCTGTGCTACATGTGCCTCTAATCAAGCCCATGGTTAGTGAGCTAGCTAGAGTTATTTCATTCAAATTAGGAGGTGTAAAGTACCTCTAAACTTCTTTTGTAAAGGGTTTTAACACACAAGTGTTGGAACCATCCAAGCTTGATAAAGCTTGTGTTTTGGTAAAGGTGTGATTACTTGGAAGTCTTGGCTATCCTACATTCAATCCACCACCTCACTTGATGATTTCTATGTGTAAACACTAAATTATGTTCAACCTTCAATTGAGTAACAAGGCTACGACACGTCCCCAAACATTATCATGTTCGGGATGCACGCACCTAGCTTGCTTACTTGGTCGATACATAGTTTAGTGAAGTATTTCTTTTTATTCCATTCATGACCATCCGAATTGTCCTTGTAACAATTTGTGTATTAGTGAATCTTACGAAATAGGTTAAAGGACGGTTATCCTCCTACCTCAAAGCATAGCATCTATGAAATCTATGACTTATGTGATGGACTTAATGATATATTATATAATATATATGAAATCACAACCACCCTACGGGGTTTATAGTATCAAAAACGAGTGTTAACGTCTAGATAAATACTTTTAAGAGTACATACCTTTGCATACCTTAAACTCCTAATCTGATTCCTCCATTATCATTCCAATACTCATACACCTACGTTTCCTCGTATAGGATGATTCGGTGTTCCGTTCTCCAACCAATCAAACTCTTCACAGGATTTAACAATGGAAGCTTTGCAAAACCGTGAGTACACTCTAACACCATTTTTACGCTTTACACTTTTGGGTGCAATATGTTAACCTATCAAAAATACATGCAATCACACTTATACTTTTATGCAATCACACAAACAATCCATCATACATCTAAAGTTACGTGATACACGATTCGTATACTTGGAACATTCTTATGTGATACTATTTGTCATTAATTTCGTAGGAGCCTCCCCTTAACATGTATAGCGCTTAAGGCGTAACACACCTCCCATGTTCTTGTGGTCATGTTAAGTTTATTCTATTTTGCGGTGACACTAGAGGATTGACTTGTAGATCGCATGCCATGTTTACATTAATCTAGTATGCTAGCTTAACATGTGGATTTGTTTAAACTATTTTATACTTAGGCTATAATTAAACTTGTGTACTCGCCAATGCTTTTTGTATTGAACTATACTTTTAACATGTTGCAGGTTGAGGATGTTGAATATGACGGAATCTTAGTAGGGACGACATAGAAACGCATCTAGAATGCTAGGTTTTATGTTATAATTTTGTTAAACTTGTCGTATTTGAATTTTTATTGTATTTGAGTTTATGTTGTATTTGACAATTCGACCAGTGAAATGAAATAGGTTTTGAATTTAATATTGTCGCAAATAGTTTTATGATGTCTCTAGCAATCTATTTCGTCTCACTCTGATGTTTCCGCCATCGGTTGGGGTGTGACACAAACCATATATCTTTTGCAACCATGTTTTACATAACATTTTCAACTTATCATATGGGAAATTACAACTGGTTATGACGGAATATGGTGAGATGCAAGGATTATTAGCGATATATCTGAATAGTTTTGAGTCATTATGTGACATTTGTGCCTTTTCAATCATTGCACAATTACAAACAATTTCGTATTCAATGAAAACCCTGTGTTTTATTTCCAAATATTTTTGTATTCAATAAAATCTTGTATTTTATTGATGAGAATGCAAAATGTCAATCGTTGCACAATTTCGATCATTTTCGTGTTCGTTAATGCGTTTTACGCATTTTGCGAAATGCATAACCGTACAACCGAACGAACTGACATCCACGACATTTTTGGGCATAATCCAAGTTACACATGTCTTAACACCTTTATATAACCTAAATATTAGGTTAAAGGGGTTAAAAATGGCAAACAGGTGAAAATACAAGTCCAATGGCCAAAAATGTCAAAAAAATAATAAATATTTTTGCTTCTTTTCCAAGTTTGCCACCTATCTTCAATTTTTGACACCTAGCACTCACTTTGCCACACTTAATATGGTGTTGACACATGTTAGGGCACTAATCCACACTTGAGGACACTTGTCATCACCTCCTTAATCCTAAAATACTATATATACCCCATGATTCTGCCATTTTTTTTCAGACCACTTCAAAAAACTTTAAAGCAAAGTGTGAAGTTCTTCTTTCTATCCGTCTTAGAGCTTGTTTCCAACCTTGGAAGCCTCCTATCTTGAGTTCCGAAAGTGTTCTTCAACGCGAGTAAGTACGCTTCCTAGTTCTTTCATTTTTTAGCTATTTTGAGCTAAAAGTCGAACACTTTGGCAACCTGATTGACTTTTGGTTCTGACCATATTTGGTCAAGTCAAAGTTCAATTGAACTTTGAAACATGATCATAATTATGAAGGTTATAATCCCTAACGATTTCACCTTCTGATTACCACGTTTACTTTTTGAAGTGACGAGTCAAAGTTTCGTCAAAAATGCGCATGATGTGCATTTTACGATGAAACTATTTTTGGGTATCAAATCACCAAGTTTTGATACCAAATAATTTTTATAAACTTAGTTAGACATATTTTGACATGTCTAACTCGTCACTTCTAATTTAGTGCTTATTGTCGTAAGTTGAGCGGTCTTGGCCACCGCTTTAACTTTCGAATCTGACCCGTTTGGTCGATCTTAGGATCCTACCAAACACATATTTGTGACCATAGTTATATAGGGAATAACCTACTGAGGTTATACCTTATGGTCACATCGTTTGGTTAGTGTTATGATAAGTTACTTCTATGTTCTTAGAAAATGATGTCCAAAATGCTCTTTTGCGCATAAATCCATTTTAAACACATGTAACCAAATTTTTGACATATAAACTGATGTTTTAACATTTTCAAACATGATTGGGCATTTAAGACTTATCATAGGACATGTTTAACCATCTGATCACACTTTTACGCTAATAACCCGTTAAAGTAGCGTAAACTACCTTAACGAGTCATAATGGGTTAAAAGCACTTAGGATCCTTTCCAAATCAGAATGTTAAGTTTGTTAAACCATATCACATGAGTTCCAACACTCATTTGGTTTATAAGACTTCATTCTATTCGATCTCCCGTTTGTAGTCCCAACACACTAACATATTTATCTAACACATTAGGACACGTTTGAGCTTTGTTTATTTCGTTGATCATGAACACTTTCGCAATCCCAAGTGAGTACATAGCCCCCCCTTCTTTTCCATTTTCTAAATGTTTTGGGGTGACTCATATGTGCTAAATCATTTTCAAGTTTTCAAAAAAACAATGTCTATGGCTTATATATAAAACAATACGATTTCAATAATGTGAACAACTTGTTGATGCGTTATCCATAACACGAATGACATTCATTAGCTTTGGCCGAGCCGACCAGTAGTATGTTATGGTACCATAGGACTTACAATCCCATTATCGGACTGTTCACTAGATTTGGTGGAAGTTTGGGTAATGACAGAAACTGTTTCTGATTAAAAAATCATTTGATGATTTGTTAGTCTAGTTAAAGAGACCCTTTGGTGGTCTATTAAAAATACCATTTGGTGGTATAGTCAGCACAGGTTTGAATGTGTTCATTAAAGAACGATCAAAAGTTTTCACAATTAAAAACACGGACGATTGATCTATAACACGGACAAATTGTTTTGAACAATGTCACGCAATGATTTTCACTTAAAGATATAAACCATACGAAGTTTTCTTTTGAATCAATCTATTACAAGGTTTTTACAAAAGAAATGTTTTTGTCAAGATTCATGGCTATAAGGTTTTCACAACTCTAACCAACTTGTTTTAGTTGGTTAATTGTATTGCAATATCAAAAATTTTTGATACGAAGTTTTCACTTAACGACTCTTGTAGTCGGACGAGGTGTTGCAATATGTATACAAGGCCACGAATTTGATACACTCCCAAACCTATGTACTCGCCGGCATTTTTATGCTGACTCTCTTTTAACATATGTTTCAGGAATCAATACTTGATAATATGATGCATGCTTCACGTAGGAATGGACACGGGCCTTAGTGACTTAAAACATGAAAGACAATTTATTTATGTGTTGTTTCTGTTTATCTCAAGACAATGTAAACATTTAACTTAATCAAACATAATTTTAAATTCCATGAGTTGTGAAACAATAGTTCTGTGACATGACTCCCCGACGTCTCCGCCACGGTTCGTTGTTTTACACGGTCGGGGTGTTACAGAAAGATTGGTATCAGAGCTTATGGTTATAGGGAATTAGGTTATTAGTAATGCTTTGACGTAGACTATAACCTTCCTAGGGCCCTAATGCGAGTTATCTTGCGTTTAGATTATTAAAACAATACCATCACCTATCCTTAGGTGATTACCAAAACAAATACACAAGTTACAAATTCGTTTTGAAAATCAATCATCTATCCTTAGATGATTTGTTTTGGCTTAAAGCCTGGTAAGTTTTCAAAATCCCGTCAAAGTTTGGGTTTTATTAATGTGAACACGTGCAATCAAGAAGGGTGGATGCCTGTACCTGAGTTTTCTGTCTAAGGCTAGAGTGTTTGTACAAATCCGCATTATCGGACCAGTCACTCTTACCTTGGAACTCTTGGGGTGAGTGTCCACTTATAGGCTAAAGCATGTCTTTGCGATACATTATAAAGACCCATTTACTTTGATTAGTCATCGTGTGTCGTTTGTTTGTTTTTAACTAACGAAAGAATGACCACCATCCTTATATTTCATCGATATTTTTAACATCTCTCTTGATTAGCCAATGTTTGTCGTTCGGCCCCAAAACAATATGTTTTGAACCCCGTTCAACCCCATGTCAACCCTGCTAGACTTCCGTTCTCACCTGGTTCTTGCTACAACTGTGGCGAGATGGGTCACTTTAGAAACAACTGCCCAAAATTGTTGAACGCGAATGCAAATCCAGCCCGTGGACGCGCATTCAACATCAATGCCAACGAGGCTCATGCTGATAACGAAGTCATTAACGGTACGTTCCTTAACAATCATCCTTCTTCTATTCTTTTCGATTCGGGTGCCGATAGAAGCTTTGTATCACTAGCCTTTGAACCTTTGCTTTCGATGCCTAGAACTAAACTAGGAAAACCCTTAACGGTGGAAATAGCTAGTGGTGAGCCCCTTATGCTCGACTATGTCATTCGTAGTTGCCAATTGAACCTAGATAACCACCTTTTTTTCCCATTTACCTCACACCAATGCAACTCGGGAGTTTTGACATCATCATAGGAATGGATTGGTTAACCAAACACCATGCTGAGGTGATCTGTTTCAACAAGGTTGTTCGTATACCTCTTTCATCTGGCGGAACCTTAGAAGTTCACGGAGAGAAACCCTCTAGTAGCCTAAAACTCATGACCTATACCCATGCCCAAAAATACCTACGAAAGAATTATGTAGCCTCTTTGGCACATATCGTAGAGGAAAAAGGCAAGGGCAAAATTGTTCAGGACATCCCCATTGTTCGGGAATATCCTGAGGTATTTCCTGAAGAACTACCTGGTTTATCCCCAATTCGTCAAGTTGAGTTTCGTATTGATCTTGTACCTGGTGCCAACCCAATTGCTAAATCTCCTTACCGTCTTGCACCGTCTGAAATGCAAGAGTTGTCAAAGCAACTCTAAGAACTTTCAGACAAGGGATTCATTCGTCCGAGCTTTTCACCTTGGGGCGCTCCTGTCCTATTTGTGAAAAAGAAGGATGGATCCTTCCATAAGTGTATCGATTATCGTGAGCTCAACAAACTCACAATCAAAAATCGATATCCCCTACCTCGCATTGATGATCTCTTTGATCAGCTACAAGGTGCGACCTGCTTTTCAAAGATTGATCTGCGTTTTGGGTATCATCAACTTCGTGTACTCGAAGAAGATATTCACACGACTGCTTTTCGCACTCGATACGACCATTACGAGTTCATTGTCATTCCTTTTGGTTTGACGAATGCTCCTACCATCTTCATGGACTTACTGAATAGGGTTTGTAAACCTTATTTAGACAAGTTCATCATCGTTTTCATCAACGACATCCTCATTTATTCTAAGTCTCGTGCCGATCACGACCAACATCTCCGTCTAATGATGGAACTCCTGAAGAAAGAACAACTTTACGCCAAATTCTCCAAATGTGAATTTTGGCTAAAAGAAGTTTAATTTTTGGGACACATTGTTAACAAACAAGGTATACACGTAGATCCCGCCAAAATCAGTGCGATTAGGTATTGGAGTACACCTACTACTCCTACCGAAGTTCGTTCATTTCTTGGTCTTGCTGCATACTATCGACGATTCATCGCGAACTTTTCAAAGATCGCGGTTCCCCTCATCACTTTGACTCAGAAGAATAAACCTTTCGAGTGGGGACCCAAATAAGAGGAAGCCTTTCAAACACTGAAACAAAAACTCTGTAATGCTCCTGTTTTATCTTTACCCGGAGGCAACGATGATTTCGTTGTCTATTGTGACACATTAAACCTAGGCCTTGGTTGTGTTCTCATGCAAAGAGACAAAGTCAATGCCTATGCGTCAAGACAATTGAAAATCCATGAGAAGAACTACACAACTCATGATCTTGAGTTAGGAGCCGTAGTTTTTGCTCTCAAAATTTGGAGACACTACCTTTACGGTACGAAATGTGTGGTTTTCACTGACCACAAAAGTCTCCAACACATATTCAATCAAAAGGAGCTTAACATGAGACAACGACGCTGGGTCGAACTTCTGAACGACTACGATTGCGAGATTCGCTACCATCCTGGTAAGGCGAATGTTGTAGCTGATGCGCTTAGTCGTAAGGAACGTGTCAAACTTCATTGTGTTCGAGTTTAATCTGATATCCAGACACGTATCCTTCAAGCACAACATACATGTGTGACCCAAAGCTTGTTGAAAAATGAGCTGCCACAAAATCTCGAACTTCAACTCGAAACAAAAGATAACAGATTACTCTACTACAAGAACCGTTTGTGGATTCCTAGTCAAGACAATCTCCGCACCCTATTAATGGATGGAGCTCATAAGTCTCATTATTCAACCCATCCAGGTGCAGACAAAATGTATAAGGATCCCCGTACCCAGTATTGGTGGCCGGGTATGAAGAAGGACATTGCCTTATATGTGTCTAAATGCCTAACTTGTCTTAAAGTTAAGGCAGAACATCAACGCCCATCTGGTTTACTTGAGCAACCACAAATACTGGTATGGAAGTGGGAGAACATTGCAATGGATCTCGTCACTAAACTACCACGCACACCTAGAGGTCATGATGCCATTTGGGTAATCATCGATCGTCTATCAAAGTCAGCACACTTTTTGGCAATTCGTGAGGATCTATCTGTTGACAAACTCGCCAAGATCGACGTTGATGAGATTGTATCTCGTCATGGTGTTCCTTTGAACATCATATCTGATCTAGATGCTCGATTCTCATCTCACTTTTGGAAGACCATGCAATCTGCTATGGGAACCAAACTCAATCTGAGCACTGCTTATCATCCTCAAACGGATGGGCAATCTGAAAGGACAATTCAAACACTGGAGGATATGCTTAGAGCATGTGTGATCGAATTTGGTGGTAGTTGGGATTCGCATCTACCATTGGTCGAATTCTCCTACAATAATAGTTATCACGCCAACATCAATATGGCGCCTTTTGAAGCTCTATACGGTCGAAAATGTCGTTCACCTGTCTGCTGGAATGAGGTCGGTGAAGCTTAGCTCACTGGGCCTGAACTCATTCACGACACAACAGACAAATTCAAGAAAATTCACGATAACCTTCTGACAGCTAGAAGCCGTCAAAAGAGTTATGCGGACAAACAACGCAAGCCCTTGGAATTCCAAGTTGGTGATCACGTCCTTGTCAAGTTATCCCCTTGGAAATGTGTGATTAGATTTGGAAAGAAAGGAAAACTTGCACCACGATATATTGGACCATTCAAGATCGTTAAGAGAATCGGAAAGGTGGCCTACCAACTTGAGCTACCTCCTGAACTTGGGAATATTCACCCAACATTCCACGTGTCCAATTTGAGAAAGTGTTTAGCCGATACAAACCTTCACATTCCCCGTGACGAAAATCAGGTTGATGACACTATGCACTTTGTCGAGAAACCTGTAGAGATATTGGACCGTGAAGTCAAGAAACTCTAGCGTAGACGTATACCGATAGTTAAAGTTCGCTGGGAATCCAAATGTGGCCCAGATTTACTTGGGAACGAGAGGATCAGATGAAAGCGAAATATCCACATCTGTTTCATAAAGTTTCCTCTAATTATATTTCGGGATGAAATTTCCAAAAGTAGGGGAGACTATGACATTTGTGCCTTTTCAATCATTGCACAATTACAAACAATTTCGCATTCAATGAAAACCCTGTGTTTTATTTCCAAATATTTTTGTATTCAATAAAATCTTGTATTTTATTGATGAGAATGCAAAAATGTCAATCGTTGCACAATTTCGATCATTTTCGTGTTCGTTAAAGCGTTTTACGCATTTTGAGAAACGCATAACCGTACAACCGAACGAACCGACATCCATGACATTTTTGCACATAATCCAAGTTACACATTTCTTAACACCTTTATATAACCTAAATATTAGGTTAAAGGGGTTAAAAACGGCAAACAAGTGAAAATACAAGTCCAAGGGCCAAAAATGTCAAAAAAGTAATAAATATTTTTGCTTCTTCACCAAGTTTGCCACCTATCTCCAATTTTTGACACCTAGCACTCACTTTGCCATACTTAATATGGTGTTGACACATGTTAGGACACTAATCCACACTTGAGTACACTTGTCATCACCTCCTTAATCCAAAAATACTATAAATACCCATGATTCTTCCATTTTTTTTTCACACCACTTCAAAACACTTCAAAGCAAAGTGTGAAGTTCTTCTTTCTATCCTTCTTGGAGCTAGTTTCCAACCTTTGGAAGCCTCCTATCTTGAGTTCCGAAAGTGTTCTTCAACACGAGTAAGTACTCTTCCTAGTTCTTTCATTTTTTAGCTATTTTGAGCTAAAAGTCGAACAGTTTGGCAACCTGATTGTCTTTTGGTTCTGACCATATTTGGTCAAGTTAAAGTTCAATTGAACTTTGAAACGTGATCGTAATCACGAAGGTTATAATCCCTAACGATTTCACCTTCTGATTACCACGTTTACTAGTCGAAGTGACGAGTCAAAGTTTCAGTCAAAAATGCGCATGATGTGCATTTTACGACGAAACTATTTTTGGGTATCAAAACACCAAGTTTTGTTACCAAATCATTTTTATAAACTTAGTTAGACATTTTTTGACATGTCTAACTCGTAAATTCTAGTTTAGTGCTTATTGTCGTAAGTTGAGCGGTCTTGACCACCGCTTTAATTTTCGAATCTGACCCGTTTGGTCGATCTTAGGATCCTACCAAACACATATTTGTGACCATAGTTATATAGGGAATAATCTACTGAGGTTATACCTTATGGTCACATCGTTTGGTTAGTGTCATGATAAGTTACTTCTATATTCTTAAAAAAATGATGACCAAAATGCCCTTTTGCGCATAAATCTATTTTAAACACATGTAACCAAATTTTTGTTGATACAGTTTTGTGTCTGTCGTTTGTTCTTAATTATAGTTGTAATTATACGGTCTTTGCTCAAGTGTCTGTATAGGTTTGGTCGTGTAGAATAGATCGAGATATCCTTCAATCTTGATCTAGTATGACATCTTAGCTTGTCTGTGTTAATCAGTTGCATGTGTGCATACTGATGAATCTTGGAAACGTCAAGTCTACACAAGTTCTCCAAGAATGAGAATTCTGTGCGAGTCAAGCATTTCGTACGAAACACAGGGTTTCGTACGAAACAAAGAGTATTTCGTACAAAACAAGCATTTCATACGAAACACTGACTCGTACCGAATTCTGGAGATGTGTTTCTTGTGAAATATTGTGTTCAGTATGTCTATATAAGGAGACATGCACCTCTCACTGAGGGTTAGCTAGTTTGTCAGAACATAGAACTTGTTACCCTTTGAGTTGGTTATCTCTGAAGATGAAGACAGAAGAACACATCAAGTTTGTTTGAGTTATACGAGCATTGTGTGTATATGTTTGTACTTGTTCACAATCATTAATCAAGATAGTGAATCTTTGGTTACCCCGTGTTCTTTACTTTGCTTTGGTTGCATGCACACTTGGATTCCGCACTTGTGTGTGTGTCATTTGAACAAGGAACTGGTTTAACACCATCCGTAGGTGGACCTACAAGTGGTATCAGAGCTTTGGCTCTTTCCTTGTTCAAAAATGGGCTTAGTTGTGTCTGAGCTAGTTTGAAGATTTCTGACGTGTTCTTGAATCTCCAGCAGAAAACATAAGTTTTGGATAGTTAACTAACTTAAAACATGGTTAAAATCTGCTGCATGCAGAAAATTTTATGGTAAAATTTTTTTGAAGAACACCCTTGAAGAAGAAATCTGCAAAAATTTGAATCTGATTAGTTTGGTATGGTTGACATTTACTGACTTGGATCTGGACTTGGACTGTTGACTGATTAAAAATATGTTTTTAATTAAAAGTGGGTAAGACAACAGGTATTATCGAAAAGGCAGGTCTACACAAGAAAGGAAATTTTTCACCAAACCGTATCTGAAAAGATTCCTCTGAAAAACACTGAGCAAAACAGTTTGTGCGACTGAGTTGAACCGCACGAAACAACCTGTTTCGCACGAAATACCAGTCTTGCACTAAACGACTGTTTCGCACAAAACTGTATGGTTCGTATGAAATAGGGTGTTATCCGCACGAAATTAGTTTCGTATGAATAACTTTAGTTTTTTTGTTTGTTTTTCGTGTTTTTCAAGCTTTGTGATTTTATGAATTTATCATATTTTCAAAAATTGTGAAATTTTTAAAAGGTAATTGTAATTTTGAAACTTTAAACCTTTAAATTTTTCATAAAACAAGAAAATATAATGAGTTCTAACCTATGGGATTGGAGTTGTTCAAGCTCAAATCAGGAGTATTCGCAAAGCTCCGCAACATCATGGGTAAAATCTTTGATGCCACAACATACAGCAATGATCTCTGCAAATCAATGGGCGTGTGTTGCGAATCAAAATCAAAGCATCCAAACTCTGCTAATGAGCGAAAGTGAAACAGGGAGTAATAACCGACCGCCGAAATTAAATCACATGAATGATTATCCTTCATGGAAAAGTCATTTTCATACGTATGTTCTCGGTCAAAACACAGAATTGTGGACGTCTTTCACTACCCCCTACAATGAAGCACTTGAAGAAGCTGGATCAAATCCAACCACATTGGCCAATCTAGTCGAAAGTGACAAGAAAGCTTAGGATCTAGAGAAAAAGGCATTTGCTATCCTCACACAAGCTCTGCATAAAGACATTTATCATCAGTTTGTGTATTGTACTACAACGAAAAATTTGTGGGACCCTTTGGAAGCAAGAGGTGAAGGTAACGTTGCTACCAGGAAGATTCGGCATGATCTGCTCAAGAAAGAGTTTGAAGGTTTCATGTTCATGGAGAACTAAACCTTGAATGATATGACCACTCGGTTTTATCATCTTCTCAGCGAAATGTACTCGTATAAAGTGTTAGCAGCACCACAAGAAATTGTGATGCGATTTGCTGATGCTTTACCTCCAAAATGGGGTCAATTTATTGATCTATTAAAACATACAGGTGTTTTGGACTCAATAAGTATTTATGAATTGTGTAGAAACTGGAGAACAAGAATGAATAAGAACTCCAGAAGGCACAACGAGTCTCTGCTCCACAAAACCCTGAGAAGTATTAATGCAGTTACAAGCTCAAGTCAGCAACTGAAGCTGCAAACCGTGTTTGTCTCAAACGTGAACCCTTTCCTACCCCAACCTGTCCAATCAAGTCAATCTACAGGTTCGAGTAATTAAGCCTATGGACAAGCTTTTGATCCGAAAGCCTTCCTTCCACAGCCAAGGGACTTAGCGCAGAAAGCTCCAAAGCAAGCTCATCAACAAGCTTTCTATGGAAGCAACAGTCAATATGCAAATCCCAACACTGTCAAACTTGACACTTCAAATCTCTCCAAAATCAATGTAGAAGTTGCACAGGAACATGCAGAACTTCTAAATACCATGGTCAGTGCGTATTGTGGTTTAGTTGCAAGTCAAATAGGGTACATCAATTTGACGAACGAAGACTACGAACAAATTGACCGAGATGAAATGGAGCTGATGGACATCAAGTGGGCTTTTGCAAGCGCTATGAGAAGAGCGAAGGGTTATATGAGAAGAACGGGGAAAACCAGTTTGGAAAGCAAGAAGGATACAAAATACGGCTTTGACAAAACCGTCGTTACTTGCTTCAACTGTGGAGATAGAGGTCACTTCAAGCGGGAATGCACAAGACCCAGCAAGGAAGGAAATCACAACTCCTTTCGTAATAAGTCTCAACCATCCAACACAGCACAGTGCAACAATGAAAGAAGAATTGTAGCTATTGGCAACTCTAACAACACCAATCAATCAGGACCTTCAAACACGAATAGAGCTTTGGTAGTTCAGTCTGATGAAGGATGTGATTGGTCAGTACAGTTGGGAACTGAGAACAACAGAAGAACTGCATGCTATGCGAAGATCGTGGATCAAATCAAGCATGATGACAGCATCAACACTCCAAATAATGATGATAATCTGGGGATGCTGGTAGTTCTGATGAAGAATGTTCAAGTTCAGATGGTTATGGATTTGATTCCGATATGAAGAAAGGAAGTGATGCTGAGGTTGAAGAGTTGCTGAGTGAAGCTGAGACGTTGAAATCTGAAAAGGTAGGCATGACGAGGAATGCAGAAGCTGCAGAAAAAGAGACAGAGACACTCTCAACAGATGGTGCAGCTTTTCCTCATCACGGTGCCTTTATGGTAAATGTTGAAGGTTCTTCAAAACAGGTAAATTCTGAACCTCCTACTGTTTGCAATGACTGTGTTGAATTGAAAATAAAATATGAAACCGTTAACAGTCGTAATCAGAATTTAGTAGTTGAAGTATCAAAATGCAAAAAGGCAAATTTGGCGCTAACTAGAAATGAAAAAGAATTCAAATCTGTAATTGAAACCCTTAAGAAAAGTGTTTCTGAATTGACAAAAACAGTTTTGAATAAATAAACAGGAATTAATAACTACATTAATCTCCTAGAAGAAACAAAGAAAGAGTTAGCCATTGCCAAATGCGAATATTATTCGATCAAAAGCAAATTGGAAAGTTATTCTAACTCCCAATATGTGCTTGATCATATCATTGAAGTTCAAAAACTAAAGGGAGATGCTCAATGCATATGGTATAAGTCGTGTCCACCCCCAATGAAACACAACTATACCAAAATGCTTGATGAAGAGGAGATGCCTCGTTTTGAACCCTCTGTACCTTTGAATCCTGAGGAATTTGCAGCAGGGTTAGGGTTCAAACCAGGCAATTCCTCTCAAGAACCAAGCAAGCCAGGAAGTTCATCATCTGATGAAGAAGAGGATGATACATCAGATGATGAATCGAGAAATGATGATCAAGATCAGCCTCTTGATGAAAGGAAAATAGTAGAATCTTCTGCTACTCCTAGTACTCAATCTGTTGAGAATCAAGAGACCGTTTCTAAGAAATCTGTCAAGACACAAGTGCCGACAGATGAAGAAAATAATGTGTTGTATACTTTGGTTGGAGATAAGAAAATCTATTCAAACAAAGATTTTCCAATTAAAAACGTAAATCCAATCTTTATAGATCAGGTATTTGAAAAGTCAAAAACCAAACCTGTAGAGAAGAAAAAGCCCACCAAAACACAACCATTATCCACTTCAAAAGAAAAACAATGGAAGCGAGTTGAAAAGCCTACAGTTTCTCAACCGAAGGTTGAATCAAAAGGCTCTCATTACCAGAAAAAGGCCAAAACTGTTAAATTTGTGAGTTCTAAAGGAAAATCTAATGTTGATTTTCTAAAGAAAGTTAAGATTTTAAAAAGACATAGTCAAAACAATTACACCCAACGCACTGATGGATGTAATGAGAATGAACCCAGTACCTCAGGATCCACAAATTCAACATCAAGCCGAGAAACACGATTCCTAGTTTTGTTGAAAGGAGAACTTGTTTCAAATGTGGAGAATTTGGCCACATTATAAAGGATTGTCAAAATCCAGCCAAATCAAGATGTATCGAGAAACCCCTCATGAACCAACTTGCAAACGTAAATTTGTTTCTCCGACACAAGATTAACGAATTATTAAAGATCAAAAAGAGAAACAAAAACGTAAACAAGTAAAAGCAGTTGAGAAAGCTTTAAAATCAGATTATTCGAAAAAGGATCAAAGATCTTCAAAGTCAATAAAACTAGACACTGTTAAAAATTGTAAATAATAGTAAATCTGGTAATAAACAAAGATCTTGGAAACATAAGACCGGAAATGGTTCAAAAGGAGTTTCTCAGTTTGTTAATCATCAAGAAATTGAGATTACATTTCTCGATGATAAGGGACGACCCAAGACCACTAAGTCTTGGGTCCCCATCTCAAACTAATCTTGTTTGTGGAATGTGCAGGGTGTTCCAGGAGGAATTGTAAACAGTCATTGGATTGTTGACAGTGGAGCATCAAGGCACATGACGGGCGACTTGCGGCTCCTATATGATGTGAAAAGTATTAGGGGTGGTTATGTTGCTTTTGCCGGTGACAAAGGTGGATACATCACTGGAGAAGGAATGGTCTCCAATGGTGTTGTGAGCTTCGACAAGATCAATTATATGCGGCAAATTGATCACAATCTTCTTAGCGTTTCTCAAATCTGCGACAAGAAGTTCACGGTACATTTTGATGATGCCGGATGTTATGTGCTGAAGCCTGGATTCAAGATCCCCAAGGAATGGATTCTCCTATCGGCTCCAAGAATTAATGATTTGTATATTCTTGATATGACCCAAGCTATTACAACATCTGCACAAGTCACATGTTTTGTCTCCAAAGCCACCGAGAAGGAATCAATCTCCTGGCACAGACGTATGGGACACATTCACCTGAGAAAAATGAACTACTTGGTGAAGAACAATCTAGTGAATGGTGTACCAGTGAAGAACTTTCATCTTCAAGATGTTTGTGTATCATGCCAGAAAGGGAAGCAAGCGAGAAAGTCCCATCCCATGAAGATGATCAACACTGTAAATATTACACTGGAACATCTTCATATGGACCTCTTTGGACCTATGAAACACAAGACAACCTTTGGTGATTCTTATTGTCTGGTAGTTACTGATGACTATTCCAGATTCTCATGGGTAAACATGCTGGCACACAAGAGTGAAGTTCCTACTATCCTCAAGAATCTCCTGAATCTGTTTGAAAATCTGTACAATCTGAAAGTAAGGATAATCAGAAGCGACAATGGCACGGATTTCAAGAATCAAGTTATGGATGAGTACTGTTCCTCAAAGGGTATTCTACATGAGTACAGTTCTCGATATACTCCACAACAAAATGGCATCGCTGAGAGGAAAAATAGAACTCTTATTGAAACTGCAATAACCATGTTAGTAGAATCAGAACTTCCCGTTCAATTTTGGGGAGAAGCTGTTGCTACTGCATGCTACACGATTAATAGAGTTCTGACGGTGAAGAGACATGGGAAGACATGCTTTGAGTTGTTACATAAAAGGAAACCGGATATTTCTTTCTTAGAGCCTTTTGGAGCTCCATGCACTTTGATTGACCCACATGGAAAGTTTGGTCCCAAGGCTATCGAAGGTTTCTTTCTTAGATATGCTACTCCAAATTTCCGGGTGTGGAATTTATCTTCGAAGAAGATTGAAGAATGGGGTGAAGTCAAGGTTCAGAGATATACAGAAGCTACAAGAGCTTCTGGTGCTCCTTGGATGTTTGACTATGATGGGCTGTTTGACTCCTTTAATCTACCAACTTTTGATGATGCAACAGCTGCTATTCAGATGTTATTGGAAAGTGATACTGCAGTAGATTCATCACTAGTTCGACCAATTATTGTTAACCCTCAAGTGTCGACTTCGGTTAACAATCTTGTTCAAAATGAGGAATTCGAAGACGTTGCGGATTATAATGTTTCATCAGAAGATGATGAGTTTCATGATGCAAATGAAGCTGCCTCTGGTGCGGTTCCTGGAATTTCAGATGGTACGTCAAATATTCAACCTCAAGGAACGACTGAAGGTCAAGCATCTACAACGTCATCAAATCCAGCTCTCGATGTAACTGTTGATCTGAATATGAATAATTTGGATATCAATTCTCGAGTTCCTGATGTGCTAGAAACTCGTATTCATTATATCCATCCTCAGCAGAATATTATTGGAGATGTCCAGAGTGGTGTGCAGACTTGTAATCAGCTTCGAAACAACCAGAATGCTGGATTGTATTCGGAAATCAGGGAATCTGGTGGTCTGAATGATTGGTCTTTTGCCTGCTATGTGTGCCAAGTAGAACCAAAATCTTGGAAAGAGGCAATGAAAGAAGACTCTTGGGTTAAAGCCATGCAGGAAGAACTTCAGCAGTTTCAGAAGTTAGGCGTCTAGAAATTGGTTGACAGTCCTGACGGCTACAAGAAGATTGGTACACGATGGGTGTACAAGTGCAAGAAGGATGACTGAGGTGTTGTTGTGAGAAACAAAGCGCGATTGGTTGTTCAAGGTTTTAATCAGGTCGAAGGGATCGATTACAATGAAGTTTATGCACCGGTTGCACGACTTGAGGCCATAAGAATCTTTTTGGCTTATGCGTCTTTCAAGAAGTTCACCGTTTATCAGATGGATGTGAAAAGTGCATTTCTTCATGGTGTGGTAGAAGAGGAAGTATATGTTGAGCAACCGCCAGGTTTGGAAGATCCTCTCCATCCTGACAAGGTTTGGCTTCTCAACAAGGCGTTATATGGTCTTCATCAAGCTCCGAGGGCTTGGTATGAAACGCTGTCTACCTATCTGTTGAAGAATGGTTTTCGACGAGGCCTGATCGACTGTACTCTCTTCATCAAGGAACAGGACAAGGATTTGCTGCTAGTACAGGTTTATGTTGATGATATTATATTTGGGTCTACTAACACTCGAATGTGCAAAGAATTCGAACAGGTTATGCAGGAGAAGTTCGAGATGAGCAAAATGGGAGAAATGACTTTCTTTTTAGGTTTGCAGGTTCAGCAATCAAAGGAAGGGGTTTTTATCCATCAAACCAAGTACGTCAGAGATATTCTCAAACAATTTCAGATGGATGACTCAAAACCTTTGGGAACTCCATTAGCTCAAAATCATGGGATTACTCCAGACGGAATAGGTGAACATGTAGAACCATCTCTCTATCGTGCAATGATCGGATCTCTCATGTATCTTACTTCCTCAAGACCTGATATAATGTACCCAACATGCCCTCTGGCGCGCTATCAGTCTAGTCCGAAAGTTTCTCACTTGATGGCTGTAAAAAGGATCTTTCGTAATCTAAAGGGTTGCCCTGACACTGGTCTATGGTACCCTAAGGATGATAACTTTGATCTGACAGCATTCAGTGGTTCTGATCATGGCGGATGCAAAATCGATGCAAAGTCAACAATAGCGGGATGTCAGTTCTTGGGAAATCGCCTAGTCACGTGGCAATGCAAAAAAAAAGCAGACTTGTGTAGCTACATCAACATGTGAGGCTGAGTATATTTCAGCTTCTAGTTGCTGCTCTCAAGTTCTATGGATTCAACAGCAAATGCGCGACTACGGTTTTGAATTTCTTACTACTCCTTATTTTGTTGATAATGAAGATGCTTTACAGATCACTTGGAATCCTGTACAACATTAAAAAACAAAACACATTGAGATTAAGTATCATTTCGTACGTGATTATTATGAAAAGAGACTTATCGATGTTGTTAAAATCCACACAGATCACCAACGTGCCGACCTTTTTACCAAAGCCTTTGATAAATCACGTTTTGATTATCTACTTTTGGTCAATGGCATCAAGGTGAAACCCGAGTAACTCAACCATGGCTAACTATTTTTGTATATCCGTTTTCTAAAAATCTAAAACTACAAAAACATTTTCAGTTTTATATTTTAGGGGCAGTAAATTTCAAGAAAATACAAAAATATGTCTTTTATTTACCTTCTTTGTTTAAGGGGGAGAAAATTCAGAAAAATACAAAAACATTAGAAAAATCAAAGATGAGTTTCTTGGATAAGTTGAAGATGATGAAATTCACCGGTAAATCTGTTAGAAACAGTCAAAAGCATAGAAAGAAGATTGATAAGTAGCTTTGCTAATGATATATCGGTAGGCTCACAATTAGACTAAAATGTGCAGGTTGATATAAACCTAACAGACAGAACGCCAGGTGGGAACCATTCATTGGCATATGGTCTTGGTACCGAAATTTCGTTTGATAGAGTGCTGAGGTTCTGAGATATACGGTCTTTATGCTGGCTTATCATCTGGGTATCATGGTTGAATCTTTTGCTGGAAAAATAACGGTGGCGCAAGTCTAGAACTTCCATGATATCATACATACGTGTACATACTGCATACGACCATCAAATAAGTGATAAAAATATCACATCCCCAAAATAAGTGACAAAATATCACAGCTTTATGCAGGAGCTAAGTTCGTCTCTTTGTCGGTACGATGGTACTAACCTGTTCATAGACTTACTCCTGTGCCCTGCATGCATATGAAAATAGTTCCTCATCAATAAGTGATTAAATCACAATGGGCTTGTTTTCAATAAAAAAATAAGTGAGTATCTCACATCATTCATATACGTCAAACAGATGATAAAGCAGTATACTCACCGGTAAGATTTTCTCTCGTGCATATCTTGATACAGGAATGTGTCGTGATGTGGTTGAACACCGGCTAGTAAGTATAAATTCATACCTTAATCATATCTCCTAATCATGATTACATATGATAAGTTTGAGCTTACGTGGACAACAATACCGATAATCATAGTTGAATACTTATCTGTTTAATTTTGAAGTCTAAACCAAATATCGGTTTTGACAAAGATTAAAATGCTGGTATGATTCTTTTACCTTGAAACTCGAAAAAGATTGTAGTTTATCTGTATATTTTGATTTTATGTCTAGTTTACTTAGTTGCTTATGTAATTACTTTTTGAAAGTTAGCCAAAGTTGATACTCGAAAGTTTCTACCAAGATACGCCAAGAAAACCATCTGTTTGATATCGCAACTTCATAAAGTAATATCTTCCAACAAGTAACTCATCAAAGAAATCCAAAATCTGAAATTCGTTTGAGTGTGTGTATCTCATAAGAATGAACCTAGTCATTTGATTTGACCTGGTCACTTGTTTTTCTCAAATATGCTACTGGAATTCATATGAGTGTGTGTATCTCGTTCTGGGAATACAATCATACGAATATTTTATGATAAGTCTTTCGTGTGTATCCCCTGAGAAATTTGTGTTCTAATTATATCTGTCTATTGAGTACAGATTGATACAAAAGAACATGAACAAAGACCAGCAACGAAGAAATCTGACAAGTCAGAAGAGGAAACAAGAAAGATTTGAAGTTTCTTAGAAGTTCGAAGACCTGATGCTCTAATCATTGGATAGCAGATCTATCAATGGATAGCATATCTTCAGGGGGAGTTTGTTGATACTCCAAACCATTCTATGTGAAGTCTGAAGACCAAAGACCAAAGACCGAAGACCGAAGACCGAAGACCAGCAACATCCAAGGGGGAGTTTTTTGATACAGTTTTGTGTCTGTCGCTTGTTCTTAATTACAGTTGTAATTGTACGGTCTTTGCTCAAGTGTCTGTATAGGTTTGGTCGTGTCGAATAGATCGAGATATCCTTCAATCTTGATCTAGTATGACATCTTAGCTTGTCTGTATTAATCAGTATGTGTGCATATTGATGAATCTTGGAAACGTCAAGTCTACACAAGTTTTCTAAGAATGAGAATTCTGTGCGAGTCAAGCATTTCGTACGAAACAAGCATTTCGTACGAAACACTGACTCGTACCAAATTCTAGAGATGTGCTTCTTGTGAAATATTGTGTTCAGTATGTCTAGATTCATGGTCCGTACGAAATATCTAGGCAGACACTGTATAAGGAGACATGCACCTCTCACTGAGGGTTAGCTAGTTTGTCTGAACAGAGAACTTGTTACCCTTTGAGTTGGTTATCTCTGAAGATGAAGACACAAGAACACATCAAGTTTGTTTGAGCCATACGAGCATTGTGTGTATATGTTTGTACTTGTTCTCAATCATTAATCAAGATAGTGAATCTTTGGTTACCCCGTGTTCTTTACTTTGCTTTGGTTGCATGCACACTTAGTTCCGCACTTGTGTGTGTGTCATTTGAACAAGGAACTGGTTTAACACCATCCTCAGGTGGACCTACAATTTTTGACATATAAACTGATGTTTTAACATTTTCAAATATGATTGGGAATTTAAGATTTATCATAGGACATGTTTAACCATCCGATCACACTTTTACGCTAATAACCCGTTAAAGTAGCTTAAACTACCTTAACGAGTCATAATGGGTCAAAAGCACTTAGGATCCTTTCCAAATCAGAATGTTAAGTTTGTTAAACCATATCATATGAGTTCCAACACTCGTTTGGTTTATAAGACTTCATTCTATTTGATCTCCCGTTTGTAGTCCCGACACGCTAACATATTTATCTGACACATTAGGACACGTTTGAGCTTTGTTTATTTTGTTGATCATGAACACTTTCGCAATCCCAAGGGAGTACATAGCCCCCCTTCTTTTCCATTTTCTAAATGTTTTGGGGTGACTCATATGTGCTAAATCATTTTCAAGATTTCAACAAAACAATGTCTATGGTTTATATATAAAACATACGATTTCAATAATGTGAACAACTTGTTGATGCGTTATCCATAACACGAATGACATTCATTAGCTTTGGTCGAGCCGACCAGTAGTATGTTATGGTACCATAGGACTGACAACCCCATTATCGGACTGTTCACTGGATTTGGTGGAAGTTTGGGTAATGACAGAAACTGTTTCTGATTAAAAAATCATTTGATGATTTGTTAGTCTAGTTAAAGAGACCCTTTGGTGGTCTATTAAAGATACCCTTTGGTGGTATAGTCAACACAGGTTTGAATGTGTTCATTAAAGAACGATCAAAAGTTTTCACAATTAAAAACACGGACGATTGATCTACAACACGGACAAATTGTTTTGAACAATGTCACGCAATGATTTTCACTTAAAGAGATAAACCATACGAAGTTTTCTTTTGAATCAATCTATTACAAGGTTTTTACAAAAGAAATGTTTTTGTCAAGATTCATGGATATAAGGTTTTCACAACTCTAACCAACTTGTTTTAGTTGGTTAATTGTATTGCAATATTAAACACTTTTGATACGAGGTTTTCACTTAACGACTTTTGTAGTCGGATGAGGTGTTTCAATATGTATACAAGGCCACGAATTTGACACACTCCCAAACCTATGTATTCGCCGGCATTTTTATGCTGACTCTCTTTTGACATATGTTTCAGGAATCAATACTTGATAATATGATGCATGCTTCACGTAGGAATGGACGCGGGCCTTAGTGACTTAAAACATAAAAGACAATTTATTTATGTGTTGTTTCTGTTTATCCCAAGACTATTTAACTTAATCAAACATAATTTTAAATTCCATGAGTTGTGAAACAATAGTTCTGTGACATGACTCCTCGACGTTTCCGCTGCGGTTCGTTGTTTTACGCGGTCGGGGTGTTACACATTAACTAAATTAACAAAAAAAATGTGCACACTGTAAAATATGCACATAGGCGAAGCCAAATCCTTGTATGAGTATGTCTTCCATCTCAGGTTGATTCTTAACTCTATTTTAATTTATGAACTCCTTATCACAAGATTTCATTCAAAGCTAGGATGATATATGTGCAAATGGTTGAGTATTTAAATTTTGAGGCCATCAACAAATAAGCTAAGACCGCATTAGCTCATGTAATAGATTCAACATTACATGTTTATGCTTGAAATACCTAATGGTTACCACTAACCTTATGGTGCTAATTATTAACATTGTTATCCATGAAAATCTCGTCAAAACTCGTCCTAACATTTACAAATGACTGAAAAGTCTGAGTGGTGAACTTACAAGGAAATCTTAACCTCACATTACAGGCGAATGTTCCATCCACAATACGTCCTCGTGAAAAACAACGAGATCCCTACTTACCCATATCTGATGTTCATCGGTGATTTTTAGTTTTGTAGGGGCCATGGCACTCGTTGCTAATCCGCGACAAATTATGGACGACCTTTTTATTTTAACTTTTTAGTTTGGTTTTCCTTTTTTATTGGATTATGTCGATAATCATAGGATGTAGACATTTTGTCGCCCGTCGGTGATACTCAATTATGTAGTAGTGTAAATATTTGTCCATAAGTTTTAAAATTTTATTTGTTAAATGTCACATATGATGAATATTATGAAAGTTTTGACGCATTTAATATTGAATCTATTATAAGTAGAGAATTGTTAAAACTACATAACATACAATAATAATGTTTGAGATATATAATAAGAGTGATATAAACGTGTACATAATTGCATTACATATTTTAGTTTAATAGAAAAGTACGTATATTCATAGAGTTTTCTACTTAAAGTTAACTTTTAAAGGCATCATGTTCAAATAACTTGAAGTTTTTATAAAGAGTTGTTGTTGGTGCATATTTGGGACAACAACTTAGATTTGGTCTTTGGATATCTTGTAATTAGTAAAATGAAGTGGATTTAGTTTTGTAATAGTGAATTAGAAGTAATTGGGCTGAACTAGACACTAAATAGTGCATGGTAGGCGAATTGGATTTAAACCCATTAGTAGTCCATGTAAGAAACCCTAGCCTTGTTGCATAACCTATCTCTATATAAAGGGAGGTTTGCATTAGGGTTTAGGTTGCTGGTTCTATCGCTACGTTGCTGTTTTAGTTGTTCAGAGAGTTTAGAGAGAGAGTCTTGAATTGATTGTAAACACTTTGTGTTAGATAATCAATAGAAGACAGTTTGAAGGAAATTGTTCTTGTTCGTGTTCTTGTTTCTATGAAATCTGATGTAGGGGATTCCGCACTCTAGATTAGATAGACGATTCTGTGAAGATCCATAAGGACTAGGGGACCTACAATTGGTATCAGAGCATTCGGCTCTTGATTTTGCTCGGTTCAGAATCGTAACAGTAGAAAAACTTGGGTTTTTGGAAGTTTTGGAGGCTGTTTTGAAGTTTGTGATGGCTGAATTAGGGTTTCTGCGGCTGTTCTAGGGTTTTGCAGCAATTTCGGATTAACAACAAGGGATTTCGGATAAAAGTCTTGCATCTCGGATCAGAAGTGAAGCAATTCGAATTGAAGACTTGAATTTCAGATCAGAAACCTGCATTTCGGATCATCAGACTTGCAATTCGGATCAGAAAAGCCATTTCGGATTCCATTTCGGATCAGAAGTGTAATCCGGATTCCATCTCGGATCAGAATAGTCTATTCTGGATTCCATTTCGGAACAGAACAGTGCATTCCGGATTTCATCTCAGATCACTATTCCGAATCACCATCTCGGATTAGCAATCCGGATTACTGTTCCGTGTTTCTATTTGGGATTGTAAATCCGAGTTACTGTTCCGGATTTACACTGTTCCGAGTTAGGATTAAAGAGGTGGAAAGTTAACCAGCTGACATAACCGGAGTTAAACGTTTTAGGACATAGAAATTGATCCACAAACAATCTTGACAAACCGGTTACACGTTTAGGCTCGTGTGATTTTTAGGACAAAAAAATGCACGAAAATTCCCAAAATCACAATCGAACAATATACATCATTAGAATCGTATCGTCGAGACGAGTCTAACAGTATAGTTTGGTAACCACTCCTATCGGACAAGTTTTAACGTTTTTAACGAGCCGGTTCAGTAAAAATATCGAATATGTCTAATCTAAATGAACTGTTAAGAATGGAGCACGAGGCTGGCACCACAAACAAACCTCCAAAGATGCTGAAGGTAGAGAACTATCTTACTTGGAAGGATAGGTTTCAATCCTTTATTGAATATTAGGACACAACGGATGTGGATCTGTATTCAAGATGGGTACGCTAACCCCACGCATGATTTTGAGGGCAGACAACGTGCTACTGCTTATGTAAACATGTCTGAAGCTGAAAAGAGGATGTATGAGTCTGAGAATAAACCCTTAGCTGCTATAAAGATGTCGTTACCTGATGGCATCAAACATACATTCAAGCGTTATACAACATCGAAGGAGATGTGGGATGCTCTAGAGAAGAGGTATGAGGGCAATACCGATGTGAAGAAAACAAGGTTGATCTACTAAAGAAACAGTTTGCTGTGTTCAAAGGAATGAGAAATGAATCCCTTGAAGATATTATCACGAGATATTATCATCTAATGTCAGAAATAGATAATTATGACATAGAGGGATACACGGATGTGGAGATAAACGACAAGTTGCTGGATGCTTTACCTAGAAAGTGGGATATTTATACTTTGATGATAAAAGGTGAAGCTGATTATGAGAAGAAAGGCTTGGAAGAGGTTGTTGGGAAATTGAGAGCTTATGAGCTCAATATGAAGAAGAAGGAGACTGGATATGATCAGGTTCAAGATCCAGGGATTTATAAAGGTCTTACACCTTCATCTTCCAACAATGCTTCAAGTGATAGTGCAACTGTGTTTCTCTCATGTGAAAATGAGCAGATCGTGACAAATGCTGAGGGTTAAGTATGTTTTGTTGCTGCTTCAGGAGGATCGTCAGGGGCTAAGACTACAACAATCAAGTAATAGTAACAACAGTTCTAAGTCTATGCCTCTGAGTGTCAAAAGTATTGAAGATCACCTGGCATTGCTTGCTTCTTTCGTTGCTTCCTATGAGAACTACATTCAGGGAAGAATATCTGATCCTGCTACGTTTGATGAAGATTATGATCAGATTGACCCTGATGACTTAGAGGAGATGGATTTGCAATGGCAGATGGCCATGATCTCTAGAAGGGTGAAAAGGTTCATGAACAGAACGAGCAGGAAGTTCGTTGGAAAGAGTGTGGGCTTTGACAAGTCGAAAGTGAAGTGTTACAATTGTCACAACTACGGACATTTCGCTAGAGAGTGTCAAAGACCTAATTCTGACTCTCGTTCTAGTTCATCCTTTCAAGATTCTCCTGGTCATGATTCAAGCAACAGGATTGTGTCAAACAACACTGGATCAAAGGCCCTGATTTCTACTACTAGCGAGGGTTCTTATGATTGGAGTGTTCATCTGGAGAGTGATAACAATGCCTCATAGGCGTTCATGGCTGAGATAGCTCCAGTTGCTGATGAAGAAGTAAAAGTTGATGCTGAGGAAGAGCAAGAGAAGGTAGCTGAAAAAGCTGATGGAGAACAGAATGCTACAGAGAAGAAGATGGCTGCTGATTTTGATGCTTTCATGGCTGATCTAAGCAAATCAACATGCGAGGTATGTTCTAACTCTGGTAGTTCTGTTTGCTTAAAATGTCGTGAACTACAAAGTGAAGTTAACACATTAACAAAGCAAAACCAAAGTCTGCTAAATGAGCTCTCGAACCTAAAAGAATCAAACTTTTTCGTAAAACGAAATGAGTCATTATACTTGAAGAAAATTAAAGGTTATGAAGAAGAAATCAATATTCTAACCTGTAAGCTTAATGAAAAACTTCAAGTTATTGATTTAGCTCATGATACGATGAGTGAGAAAACAAAAGAGGTTTCTGAAAAATGCAAAGAGTTGTCGGAAGCACAACTTAAAATTTGTTAACTTGAAAAGAAATTAAATCAATTCAAGATTCATCTTTTGTCATGAAACACATGATGAATGGCTTGAAGAAGAGTAATGACAAGACATGTGTAGGATTCAAAGGTTTGAATGAAGTTCCACCACCTGTTGGTCACGACTATTCTTTCTTGCCAGATGAAGAAGAACTTACAGACTTTGTGTCAACTACACCTGGTAGTTCCACATCAAGTGATGTTGATGTTACTGAGAATGCCAAGCAGGATAATAATAGAGACTCGGTTTTGAAAACAAAGAATACACTCCCTAACAAACAAAAGCAAGTTTTTGTTAAAATGGTTGATTTTGTTAAAGGGAATGATATGAAAGAAGAGGTCACTGTTATTACAAAATAGTCTAATGTGCAGTTTGCTAAGAACAAAAACAAAGAAAAATCAGAAGTTAAGCAAACTAAACAAGATCCTTCAAAGTCATCATCATCCTCATCATCATCACCTGATGAATCTAAGCAAGAGGCTTCAAATAAGAAGTTTTCGGCTAGAAAATCATGCTTCAAATGTCACGAAAAGGGACATGTAGCTAGCTGATATCCTAACAAAAAGAGTGAAGCACAGGTAAGTGAGAGACAAAGAGAAAAATCACCAGCAAAAAGTGGTGATGGTGAGAAGAAGGTTAACTCACCAACGATATCTGCTACCATGCAACAGAGTGTTGATGTTGGTGTAGATAAGGCTGAAAAAGGAACTCACCAAGTTCTAGAAATCAACAAAGATTTCAGCCTGCATCTACATCAGGCAGATATGAGAGACCTAGAAGTAGTTCACCACGAATGAATAACTTTAATGGTCGATCAAGTAATTTCAGAAGTCAAGGTCAATATCAAAATCGATGCCAGAATGTTGGTAGTCGAAATTTTTATAACGATGGCTTTAGAATTAATCATCATCAAAATTCACGGAACCAAAATCATAATTTCCAAAGGTCGTAAAGTCTAAACATGGTTAGGAAACCTCAGGACTGTAGACCTAGTGGAAATCAAAAACCATTTCCATCAACAGGTTTAAGATCCAAGACTCCTGTTAGGAGTGATGTATATTGGATGGATGTTCCGTGGTTGATGAATCTGGAAGACCCAAGACCATTAAGGCTTGGGTCCCCCAATCTAACTAATTTTGTTGGGTGGTGCAGGAGCTGCTAAGGAGGATTATCAACTTGTGGTATGTTGTAGTGGCTGCTCCAGGCACATGACGGAGGATGCGAGGCTGTTGACTGAGTTTGAGAATATAGATGGTGGTTATGTGAATTTTGTAGGTGCTAAAGGAGGGCACATTACCGGTCGAGGAAAAGTGACCAACGGGAAGATCACACTGGACAAAGTGAACTATGTTGAGCAGCTGAAGCACAATCTGATGAGCGTGTCTCAAGTCTGTGATAAGGGTCACTCGGTCCACTTTACAAAGTCTGAAGCCTTAGTGTTGAAATCTCGTTTGGTGATACCGGATGATTGGATAGTGATGAGAGTGCCAAGGAGAAACGACACTTATGTCATGGACATGTGTGTTAAGGATTCTACATCTGTGGTGGCGTGTTTACTATCAAAAGCATATGAGGCTGAGTCATTGCTGTGGCACAGACGCATGGCCACATCCACTACCGAAAAATGAACTATATTATTAAAGATGGTTTGGTGGAAGGGGTGCCAGTGCAGAGGTTTCACGTGGAAGATAAATGTCTTCCATGTCAAAAGGGAAAACAACATAAGAAACCTCACAAGTCTAAAACAGTAAATTCCATAGATGCCCCTTATGAATTACTTCATATGGATCTATTCAGTCCAATGAACGTACGGAGCATTGGTGGAAATTACTATTGTTTAGTTGTCACAGATGATTACTCACGATATTCATGGGTTTTCTTTTTAGGTACAAAAGATGAGACACGGAGATGCTGATAGATCTTTTTACAAAATTAGAAAATGTTCATGATGCATGGATCAAGAGGATAAGGAGTGATAATGGCACGGAGTTCAAGAATCAGATTCTGGATCTCTATTGTCTTCGCAAAGGAATTGAACATCAATTTTCTGTTCCTTATACACCTCAACAGAATGGAGTCGCTGAGAGGAAAAACAGGATGTTGATGGAAGCCGCAAGGACTATGCTATCTGATTCAAAGCTTCCAGTTCTTTTCTTGGGAGAAGCTGTGAACACAGCTTGTTATGTCCTGAACAAAGTTTTGACGGTTAAACGGTTTAATAAAACATGTCACTAACTATTGTTTAATCGAAAACAAACTTAAAAGGCTTTGAACCATTTGGATTACCCTACACCATTGTGCGAAATAAAGATAAGCAAAAATTCAGTGAGGTAGCTGATGAGGGTTACTTTCTAGGCTATATGCCTGGAACACCGAATAAAAGGGTTTTCAATCTAAAAACTGGTAAAATTGAGGTGGTGTTTAACATGGAAATCACTAGTTATTCACCTCAACAATCAACGAGTGGTCCTCCTATATTATATGATTATGACAGTGTTTTTAAATCATTTAATATTCCTGATTTTTCTAATGTAGATGAGTCTCAGGTGATCCATACTATGATCAATGAAGATGGAGAGTGTGACTTCATGCCTAGATCGAGTGTATCGATGATAGATGCTCCAGAAACTTCTTCCAATGTAGTTCCAGAGGACTCCAGTGATAGTGAGTCTGAACCTATTCAGGGGGAGGACTTCACTAATCCATTTGCTAATATTCACGGGGAGGTTGGATCTAATCTGGGAGATAATCTAGTTGTTGACACTGTTGCAACCACACGTGTAAACATAGATTATCCAGTTGAAAACACCATTGGTGATGCTACTGCAGGTGTTTAGACGAGAAGAGGTGTGCTCAAAGGTTCCTGCTTGTTTACTTCGATTCAGAAGACTGGGTTGATTCCCGAGTGTTTGTATAGCTGCTTTATTGGCCAAGAGGAGCCGAAGAATATTCATACGGCTCTAAAAGACAATTGTTAGGTTGAAGCTATGCAAGAGGAACTAGCTCAGTTCTAGAAGTTGAAAGTTTGGGAGCTAGTTGACTTGCCTGAAGGAAAGAAGGAAATAGGCACTAAGTGGGTGTTTAAGTGCAAGAAAGACGACCGAGGGATCGTGATACGGAATAAGGCTCGGTTGGTGGTGAAAGGGTTCAATCAGCAAGATGGGATTGATTATAATGAAGTGTTTGCACCAGTAGCAAGGTTGGAAGCAATTCGTTTGTTCCTAGCTTTTGCTTCATTCAAGGGCTTCAAAGTTTACCAACTTGACGTGAAGAGTGCATTTCTTTACGGGAAAGTCCAAGAAGTGGTGTATGTCTCACAGCAAGACGAGTTTACTGATCCAGACTATCCAGATCGAGTCTATCGACTTGATAAGGCATTGTATGGGTTGCATCAGGCACCTAGGGCATGGTATGAGACACTGTCAGCACATTTGTTAAAACATGGTTTCGAAAGAGGACAAATTGACAGTACACTTTCATTAAAAGGAAGAAGGAAGACTTTCTGCGGGTATAGGTATGCGTTGATGACATCATCTTTGGGTCATCTGATGAGAACATGTGTCATGATTTCAAGAGGTAATGAAGAGCAAGTTTGAGATGCGTGCGATGGGTGAGCTATCTTACTTTCTGGGTTTACAAGTTGAACAGAGAAGGATGGGATGTTTATACATCATACGAAGTATGTGTATGACATTTTGTTTCGTTTCAAAATGGAGGATTGCGCTACTTTCAACACACCTATCTGTGAGAATCACAATCTTGGTCCAGATCATGAGAGTGTGGAGGATGTTGATCCAACTCAATTCAGGGCAATGATTGGTTCTCTGATGTACTTGACTGCTTCAAGACCCGACATCATGTTCGCAGTGTGTCTTTGTGCCAGATATCAAGCGAATCCATAGGAGTCCCACATGAAAGCGGTGAAGCGGATTCTTCGTTACTTGAAGGGGAAACCTAAACTTGGGTTATGGTATCAGCTGCTAGTGATTTGAAGTTTGTTGCTTTTACTGATTCGGACTTTGGAGGATGCAAATCAACAAGGAAGTCTACCACAGGTGGTTGTCAGTTCTTAGGAGGTAGGCTCGTTTCATGGCAATGCAAGAAGCAGTCTTGCGTGTCTACCTCGACGTGTGAAGCTGAATATATTGCTGCGAGCTGTTGCTCTCAGGTTCTCTGGATCCAACAGCAGATGCGCGATTACGGTTTGAATTTCACTCGTACTCCTATTATGATAAACAATAATACCACTATTTTAATCACCAACAATCCCGTAAAACATAGTCGCACAAAACATATTGACATTCATCATCATTTTATACGGGATTGTGCTGAAAAGAAATTAATTGAACTGCATCAAGTCGACACACTTGATAACCTGGCAGATCTTTACACAAAAGCATTTAACAAGGCTCGTTTTGAACATTTAGTCGAACTCAACAGGATGAGGAATCCTGAATAACCATGTTTCCATAAAAATTCTATAAATAAATTTACTGCTTTTCAAAAATAAAAAAAAGAAAAATAAAAGATGAGTTTTCATTGTGTGAAAAAGAAGAAATGATAGTACATCAGCAAGTTAGACTGTCACACGGAAATTAGAATTAAATTGCTTAAGTATGATAGCAGTTTCATCCTATGATGTACCAGTAGGCAAAAGGCATGAAATAATCAAGTTACCTTGGTGATATAAAATTAATAAACTGTGTATGAGTGGGTAACATATCATTGGCGTATGGTTTTATAACCTTAAATCTTGCGTTGATAGATTGCCAAAATCTGAGGTTTTAGGTCTTTATATCGTTATTTCATCCGAGGTATCAAGGTTGTCCTTTTGCTGCATCCAGATATATGCTGACCTAGGCACAACCAGGATATCTTAAAAGAGCTAAAATGCCAAATCCCAAAGATTGAAGACGCTCTCCTAGAGAGTCATTCAAATGTGCAAATTGCATTATTCATACCAAAATTTGGTATTTGTCTTAACCCTCGTTGGATATTGGTCTCTTTGCTGTACGGAAGTACTGACATGATCACTAATTATCTAACGTTGTAATTTAAAAGAATGAATTTAGGTATACTCACCTACTACGATGAATTTTTGTGCATACCTTGATCGCAGGGGTATGTCCTGAAGTGGGACACACTAGTATATCAGTATAAATTATCTAAACAGATCACTTGGTAATGGTACTTGAAATGTTCATGTATTTTGTTTAAGTGGATAAACAATACTGGTAATCGTCTTGAACTGCTTTTCATGAATATTGTATAAAAAATTATCAGATAGTGTGAAAACAGTTTGATTTTGCTGATATAATCTTCTTAACGGTGATACTCACAAAAATAGAGTGTTTAATTTTTCGTACTTTATTTGCGTTGAGAAAAAATAAAATCTAAAAAGATTTCATTTTCTTGTAAATTCTTAATGTACGGATATTGGTTGTTCATGGCGGAGTTGTTACCGATAGGGGGAGACGGTGATAGAAGATGAGTTTAAAATTTTTAAGATTCTGCAGGTTCATGATGTTTAACATTTTGAGTATATGGTTTGAGTTGAGAAGTGCTTAATCTGTGATACAGTTTTACTATCTCTTGAATAATAATAATTTGTTTAACTTGTGTTGAAAAATTCTTATGGTTTCTCGAGATGTTTGTTTTAAAGTACGCAGGTTGTAGCAGTGTGTTGCTGAGAAGTTTGGTGAAGAGGAGTTTGCTTGGATGCATGGTAGAACCTCCTTTCTACATTGCAGACAAATTTGAAGAAGTTTGAAGATTGCTTTGAAGTACTAAACTGGAGTTTACTCAAACACTAACGATTTAGAAGATTTGGTGATTGGATGCATCAGCTTAGGGGGAGTCTGTTGCAGACAAATTTGAAGAGTTTGAAGATTGCTTTGAAGTACTAAACGGGAGTTTACTCAAACACTAACATTAGAAGATTGGTGATTGATGCATCAGCTTAGGGGAGTTGTTGCTGACAGAAGCTGTTAAAGTGAACTATCCAAAGACAATGTTTTTCAAAGAAGTTAAGATTAGAAGAGTGAAGACTAAGTTATTTTATGAAGGTATTGTCAAGGGGGAGTTTGTTGGTGCATATTTTTGACAACAGCTTAGATTTGGTCTTTGGATATCTTGTAATTAGTAAAATGATAAACGGTTAGCGGGTTTAGTTTTGTAATAGTGAATTAGAAGTAATTGGGCTGAACTAGACACTAAATAGTGCATGGTAGGCGAATTGGGCTTTAAACCATTAGCAGTCCATGTAGGAAACCCTAGCCCAGTTGCATAACCTATCTCTATATAAAGGGAGGTTTGCATTAGGGTTTAGGTTGCTGGTTCTGTTGTTGTGTTGCTGTTTTAGTTGTTTAGAGTTTAGAGAGAGAGTCTTGAATTGATTGTAAATACTTTGTGTTAGATAATCAATAGAAGACAGTTTGAAGAAATTGTTCTTGTTCGTGTTCTTGTTTTTTGTGAAATCTGATCTAGGGGATTCCTCACTCTAGATTAGATAGACTATTCTGTGAAGATCCATAAGGACTAGGGGACCTACAGTTGTCATTTTCAAATTTAAAGCAAGTAAATGGAGGGGTTCGTATCTCATGTGTACGCATATAAAGAGCATCACTTTTTTTTTGACAAGCCATCATAACTGAAGCCCTAATGTTTTGTTATAACTATTAAATGCTTGAAACCTAACTTGTGAAAGCTACATGTAATGCACAACTAACAAATTTTCAAGGCATGGTTTATCACAATTGTAAGTGTAGCTGTAACAAGTCTATGTGAATGGTCCATATACATGTGAACCCCATGAACAACTTTGAGGTACATTTAGTCCTAGCTTGGTACTCTAAAAAACTACAAAGAACCATGATCACATTGTTGTAAGTTGTAACTCAGGCTTTTGACACTTGTACCTTCATCTATGCCATCATGTGCAATCTACAAGTGATGAATTTTTTTTTTTCATAATTAAATTGAATGATACCTTTGGGCTTTGGCATTTGAAGTAATATTCAACTAGACATACAAAAGAGATTCATGTGAACCATATGGTTAGAGTAGTGGACTATAGAGGTCTAAAAGACCTGTGGACCAATATACGCTATCAATTTGGTTAGTGTTACAAGTTATATTTGACTTAAGAGTCTTTGATTTAAAACAATTCCCTATTACAAAACAACACATAGACCTATTGTGAAGGGATAAGTTGAATCGTATCCCATAATAAAGGATAACCCACTATAAATAAAACAATAATTTATACATACATAAAATAAAAATTGAGAAAATACACTGAGGTACAAAAGTTATATAAACTTAATTTTGAGGTCTAACACCCCCTCTAGCGAAATGGTGGTGGACCGATGCGGAGCATAAAGTGGAAAAACTCGAACTGGGGGCATGGTAGGCCTTTGGTAAAAATGTCTGTCACTTGAAGCTTGGTTGGAACGAACTTGGTATGAAGCTTGCTGGAAGTTACTAATTCAGGATTGAAGTGATAGTCAAGATCAATGTGTTTGGCATGTTTATGCGAAACAAAATTATGAGTAAGGAATAGAGCACTACGGTTGTCATAGAGTTAACTTGGATGATTATGAGAAAGAGCATGAAGTTCTCTTAGCAGATGGGCAATCAAAATTATCTTAGCAGCAGTGTTTGCCATGGCTAGATATTCAGATTCACAGCTGGATCGGCTCATAGTCGGTTGCTTTTTGACACTCTAGAAAACAAGATTTCCATCAAGAAATATGGAATAGCCATAAGTAGAGCGGTAGGTTTCAATTCATCTGTCCCAGTCAGCATCTGAGTAGCCAAGAATAGTAGTACGAGATGGTTTGGAAAAGCTTAGACCAAAGCTTATCGTGCCTTTCATATACCGGAGGTTGCATTTAACACATTTGAAGTGAGTCATGGTTGGACATCGGATAAACTGGCTAACTTGGTTGACAACATAAGCATGTTCGGGTGAGTGATAGTGAGATCTGCAAGGCACCAACAAGGGATCGGTAATGAGTGGGGTTTGAGTATTGCTCACTAGTGGTGTATAAAGATACATTGGCGCTAAAGGTGTGTGGACGGGTTTCGAATCAAGAAGTTCTGCACGCTCAAGTATATTGTGTGCATATTTTAATTGGGATAAAAATAAACCACCCGTTGTGGTGCTCACTTTTAAGCTAAGAAAATAATTTAGGTTGTCAAGATCCTTGATCGCGGACTCACAATGTAGCCGCTTGATGAATGAGTTCATGATAGTGTCTTGATTGCCCATTAAGATTAAATCATCAACCTAGACTAATAGGTACATAATTGTGGCATCAAATTTGAAGACAAATAATGATGGATCTGCCGTCTGCATAAAAAATGATGATGAATGTGGAATGTGCTTTGTTGAAACCAGGCTCTCGGGACTTGCTTAAGGCCATAGAGAGCTTTATTTATGCGTCAAACATGTGTAGGAAATATAGGGTTAACAAACCCTGGTGGTTGTTCCATGTAAACAACCTCTTTTAAAAATCCGTGTACAAAGGAGTTATTAACATCCAATTAAAGTAGGCACCAGGTATTAATTACCGCCAATGATAGCACCACCCCTAATGTTTGAGCCTTTTACAACCGGGATAAATGTGTGAGAATTATCCATACCGGGAACTTCGCTTAAATCCTTGGGCCACTAAGGGGGCCTTGAACCGATCGATGGAGCCGCCAGATTTATATTTGGTGCGAAATAACCATTTCAACGATATTATGTGTGGTGGGACGTGGAACTAGAGTCCGTGTACTTTTGTTGTTTAGAACGGTTATTTCATGGTGCATACCATCAAGCTAGTGGGAGTGCTTAGAGGCGGACTTGAAACCACGGGGTTCAAAGCTAGCAAAGAGGGTTAAGAATAGTGGGTGGCCCTATGTATGAGAATGGTTAGCCAGATGTTTGGGTTTATATATATACCCGGTTTAGCCTGAGTTATCATGGAATGCGAGGCTGCAAAAGGTTGGTTTGGAACGGGAGTAGGGTTAGGTGAGTCAGATGTGGGAAGGGTCTCTTCGGGAGGAGGACTAGGTGGGTCTTGTGTGGAGGTAGGTGGGCCGGGCATGGGCGTGGGGTCGATTATGTTCGGGTTAGTTGTGGTTGGACTGACGTTTGGTCCAATGGGCGGCTGGGTAATGGGAGGGTTGGTTATGAAGGCAGGTTGCTGGTCAATGGAGTGAGAGAAGTAGTAGGCTTGGTCAGAGGTCCATATGAGCTTGGGAAAATAATGCATAGAAGTGTGACAGTGGGTTGGTTTTGTGGTTTGGGTGACAGATTTGAGGGTGTAGCAGGTGGGTTATCCACTAAGGTGTCTTCGAAAAAGGTATGGATGGTGTTAGGTCCTATAAGTGTGAGACTGACGCATTAAAATACGCAACAGTATACGGTAGTTAACTGGGATACACTGGATTAGTATGTATTAGTTTTGTACCTTTATAGGTTATTTGGGTATGCCATAGGCCATGTGGGCCAGGCAAGCCCATAGGCAGCCCATGAGGGACATGCCTTACCCTAGGTATATAAGTTAAGCTTATTCATTTCTAGGGTTAAGACTTTTCGGATTTCTCTAGAGAGAGCCTCCATCTTGTACCAGACGGTTTTGCTTGTTCAAGTAATAGAATCGTGTGGAAGGTGTTAAAGTTGATTCGTGTTGTTCTTCATCTTTTCGGTTTTCTTGAAGATCACCAAGTTTGGATTCCACCCATACTTGGTGATTATGTGATATCGTTGATAGATTCGGATTATCGGGACTTACAAGTGGTATCAAGCCTGTTGAACCTATTTTTAGGCTTAGATCTGATATCACACTGATTCTGTTCAGTTTCTGCTGAAAAACACGAAGAACACGAAGAAATTCAAGCATTTCGGATCAACATTCAAGGATTTCGGATTTTCTGGTTACATTTCGGACAGATTTCGGATCATTCTGCTCCATTTCGGATTGATTTCGGATTAAAATCTTGAATTTCAGATAGATTCGGATAATCTTCAAGCATTTCGGATCGTAATAGTTGCATTTCGGATCCGAATTCGTTGCAGATCACAAGAACACGAAGTAGGTCATCCATCTCGGATTGATTCCGGATTAGGCTTCCATTCCAGATCAGACTTCGCATTCTAGATCGGGCCCTTATTCCGGATCTTTTTCTCCATTTCGGATACATCCGAGTTGCTATTGCTGTGTATCTGATAACAATCCAGATTCTCATTCCTGACTGAAACAGTGCATCTCGAATACCATCTTGGACACTGTTCCGAATCACCATCTCGGATTAGCATCTCGGATCACTGTTTGAAATTCCATCTCGGATTGTTAATCCGAGTTACTGTTCCGAATTTGGTACTGTTCCGAGTTGCACCCACAAAGGTGGAAAGTTAACCAGCTGACGTAACCGGAGTTAAACGTTTTCGTACACAGAATTTGATCCATAGACAATTTTGACAAACCGGGTGCACGGTTAGACTCGTGTGATTTTTAGGACAAAAAACAGTTTTTGGACATTTCTTTTCGTGTTTACCGGTCCGGTTTCGATTATCCGAAGATGTTTACAGCACAAGCTCAGCACTCGAACATAGTTCTCAGTCCAGCACAAAATCAAAACCCGAACCTGCGGGATGAAGTAAAGGAAAAGCTGAATGAGTTTATCGGAAACTATAATGTTGATCCGGTTGCTGACTATGTGATGCATTTGCTTGAACATGGGAGGCGAAAAGAGGAAGTAAGAGATGAGTTGAATAGCGTTTTGGGAGATGACAAAGACTCCTTTGTATCTTGGTTGTGGGATCGTTTAGAATCAAACCAAGATCTCCAAGATCTATACGCTAAATCAATAGAGTCTAATCCTGAAGAGGTGTCCGAAGAGAAACCTTAAGCCCAGCAAGCAACAATCAACAGCCCAGCACCCCAAACTCTACCTGAAGCCCAAACTCATGCTGACAAACCAAGCTCGCACATTGACATAGTCGACTACCTTTTATGCATTGAACCTTGCAGGAATAGGGTTGCTCAACTCAGGGCACTTAATTCCAAAATGGCTGATGAGTACAACAATGCAATGGCTCAGTGCATCAGCCTTCGAGAAAGTAACAAGTTACTCACAGAAAAGGTTGAAGCACAAAAGAAAGACATAGCTCAGCTCCACCTGGATGTAAATCAACAGAAATGTTGGGTCCATGATAACAAAACCAGATTAGATTCAAAAACCATGGAATGCAACTTGGTAAGAGTTGAGCTGGGACTTCTTACTGGAAAATATTAACAAAACGAAACTAATATAAAGAAGTTTGATACATCCAGCAAGCTCGTTCAAGACGTGTGCAATGTGCAGCTGGCACATAAGGCGAACAAGGGGAAGGGTTTGGGATTCAATCAGGTTGCCCCACCGTATAATCACAACTACACGACAATGCTTGAAACCGATGAAGATATTGAGAAAGCACAACATATGGTGTACGGCAACCCAGTGATTATTCGTCAGACACACGTGAACCATCTGGTGTTGTTAACTCTTCTAATGAGTCAGCTGATGAAGAGAGAGCTGACGTGAACAAGGCTACTGAACAATCTGAACCTTCTGCTTCTGATGAAAAGGTTCCGAGCAAGCTAAAAGAGCAGAAATGAGTAAATTGGAGATGAAGAAAACAGAAGTCCAAACGTCAAGGACAGTCATGCTCTCCAAAATCATCAGTGGGCAGCAAAAGCCCTCAAAAGGCTAGTGTTGTGAAAAATGCTTTTGTTAAGCCGGTCTTTAATGGCAAATGTGAAAAATATGCTTTTGACCGTGCTAGCAAAGCTTTTGGAAAGATTGGGGAGATTTCTGAACAAGACTTGCAGTCTAAACAAAAGAAGAAGAATCCAAAGAAATATCCACAATAGAATAAGGCCCTTGCAAACGACAAGTACAGACATCCAAATTCATCTTCGTCTGCAAGAAACGTGCAAGGATATCAAGCACACAAGGGATCAGTTCATCCTTCAAGGCCTGCACGAGAAAATCAAGCTGATTAGAATGCTTTACATGTGAAAAGACAAACGTGCTTCAATTACGGCATTCCTGGTCACATCGCTCGAAACTACACACATAGTCCCCATGTTCAGTATCATGTTCAAAATCAGAAGGTTACACCTAAGGATAACAATCATTCGAAGCCGATGAAGGTATCATCACCTAAGGCAATGAAGAATGTGAATCCCAAGGTTAATCCATCTGATGGGGATTGGAATGTTGCCAAAAACAAACGCAAGGCTGTTCAGAAACAAAAATCTTTTTCTAAAACGACTAAACCTGAAACAACCAAAGTTGCTCAATCAAAGGCAACAACCGCATTTGTTAAAACGAAACGGATTTGGAAACCCAAATCCAAGGCGGTAGCAACAACACCAATCCTTGAAACAAAAGGGGATTGTGTCTGAAAGAAAAGTCTTATTTTGATGCTTCAGGGAAACCCAGGACCACGATGGCCTGGGTCCCACTGTCTTACTAATCTCCTATTTTTCAGGAACAACCAAGGAGGTGCTGTTGATAATCTCTGGAATGTTGATAGCGGTTGTTCCAGGGACATATTGGATAACATCTCACTGTTGCAAAAAGTTCAAATTTTTATTAGAGTGTGATGTTTCCTTTGGAGGAGATGAGGTAAGAAAAGATCAGCGAAAAGGTACAATTTAAATTTCATGCTTTAATTTGAAATTGATTAGTTTTTCATCTAATGACGGAACGGTTAAGCAAAAATAACAAAAATATTTTCCTTTTCTTTCGTTTAAAAGTTTGTACATACGTTTCTTTTATTAGGTAAATTTGTGAATAAAGTATGATGCACAAATTTAGGGGGGAAGAGGCCAATATATATATATATATATATTATGCATTGGTTAAGGGGGAGAAAATCAGAAAAATACAAAAACAAAAAAATACAAAAACATTTGAAAAGCTGAAAAATCCAAAAGGTCTTTTTGGATTAAATGGGAAATGGAAATGAATATTCGTGATAAAGGGTGTAGCTGACACATGTAAGGTGTCGTAGCTGAAAAGACTAAGATCTAATGTGATATGTCGATAGGCTTAATGCTCAAAGTGATTAACAGATACTAAGTGATATAAACATAATGAACTATGTATCTTGTGGGTAACATACCATCAGCGTATGATTTTATGGTCTTAAATCCTGCGTTGATAGATAGCCAACATCTGAAGTTTCGGGTCTTTTTGCTATTGAGTCATCTGGGGATATCTTGGCTGCCCTTCTGTTGCATCCAGATTATATGCAGACCTAGGCACAGTCAATATATCTTTAAAAGAGCCAAAATAGAAGGGCCAAAACCTAAAAGAACGAAAATCTCTTCATGAGAAAATTCCATGAATTCCTACGTACCACATAAGGTATTTGCTTAACCCTCGTCAGATACTGTTGGTCACTCTGCTGTACGAAAGTACTGACCTGTTCACCAATAGTCTGACGTTGTAAAAGATAAAGGATGATCTCAGTATACTCACCAGCTATGATGAATCGTTGTGCTTACCTTGATCGTGGGGGTATGTCATGGCATGGGACGCATGGGTATTATAGTATAATACTACCTTAAGCATATCACGAAGTTGAAAAATGAAGGTTGAGCGTTAAACTTTAAGTAGATAAACATATTGGCAACCACTTGGACCAGTGTGAATAAGTTCGCACTGAAAAGTGTTCCTTGGTCCGCCTGAAAACGATTTTGATCCCATTGTAATTGTATAGTTGTAACTATTGAGTTAGTTTCTTTGTTTATTTGTGTTTCTATTTTTTTTCTTATATTTAAAAATTAAAAAAATAGAAAATTCAAAAAATCCAAAAATATAGTGCTTTATTTGTTTTATTAAAAATTATTAACCGTTCTTGAAGATTTGACTAATCATCTAAAGATGAAAGAAATTTGAATTCTAATACGAGTACAAGTACTTGGATGTACTAAGTGTTCTGCGGTACTTCCCTGTGGCATAAAAATGTTTTCTTATAAATTTCTGAGAATTGTGCAGATTTTGATTTAGATCAAGAAACAAGGATTGCTGAAAATGAGATGCTGTTAGTTGCCGACAAAGCATGGAGCATCACAACAGCAAATTGTACATGAGTCAGAAGAACCAGATGCCAGTCATCGTCTAACAGTGATAGTACATTTGAAGAAGTACCTGAGAACCTGGTTGCTTGAAAGAGAAAGATTGAAGAAGAAAAGAGCTGATGAGGTTCCTCCTCTCACATTCTTTTTGACAAAGATGTTTCAAGCAAAGCTGATCAAGATCCTGATATGAAGCTAACCACAACAGCTGAAGAAAGATACCCAGTGCTGAGAGTTCGTTGAAGTATGAGGTCCAAGAAGTATGAGACTGACTTCCACAACACTTACAGCATAGCGACAACCATGGTCTCTGTTGAAGACGTTGCTGAACTTATGCTATCAAGACAATTTGATGCATCAGTCTAGGGGGAGATTGTTAGGTCCTATAAGTGTGAGACTGACGCATCAAATATACACAACAGTCTATGGTAGTTAACTAGGATTAACTGGATTAGTTTGTATTAGTTTTGGACCTTTATAGGTTATTTGGGTATGCCATAGGCCATGTGGGCCAGGCAAACCCATAAGCAAGCCCATGAGGGACATGCCTTACCCTAGGTATATAAGCTAAGCTTATTCGTTTCTAGGGTTAAGACTTTTGGGATTTCTCTAGAGAGAGCCTCCATCTTGTACCAGACGGTTTTGCTTGTTCAAGTAATAGAATCGTGCAAGGTGTTAAAGTTGATTGGTGTTGTTCTTCATCTTTTTGGTTTTCTTGAAGATCACCAAGTTTGAATTCCGCCCATCCTTGGTGATTATGTGACATCTTTGATAGATCCAGATTATTGGGACTTACAGATGGGTAAGAAGTTTACGTCTGACTGAGATGCACCACTCATAAACGGTAATTGTAACTCGTCAAAGCGAGCATGGTGTGTGATATAAGCACGGTTGGTTGATGGGTTAAGGCATTTGTATCCTTTGTATTGAGAGAAATACCACAAGAAGATACATGAGACACTTCTAGGTTCTAATTTGTGGCCTGAATAATCATGTAGGTAGGGGTAGACACGACAAGCAAATGAGTGAAAGTTGTTATATATAGGCTTGCGAGAGAATAATAATTCAAATGGTGATTTTTCATCCAACAATTTAATGGGGAGGCGGTTAATAACATAGACCACTGCACTTAATGCTTCAACCCAATAGGATAAGGAACTTGTTCATTAAACATCATGGCAAACCTGTTTCCATAACATGTCTGTGTTTCTGTTCAACCCTTCCATTTTGTTGCGGGGTGAACAAACATGACAATCGATGTTAGATGCCATTTTGTTCAAATAAATCACAAACATAGTGATTCAAAAATTATGTGCCTCCATTACTTTGAAACACCTATATATATTTTTTTTGTGAAAATTGTGTCTGAACAAAATTCATAAATGCTGATAAAAAAGCGTGAAACCCAGATTTTGTTTTGAGTGGTTAGAACCAAGTAAATCTGGAAAAATCGTCTAAAATATGACATAATAACGATACTTCCCAATGGATACAACCGGAGATGGTCCGCACAAATCAAATGTATCAAGTCCAAGGGTTGTAACGACCATTTTTTATTAAGATTAAAGGATAACCGATGACCCTTAGATAGTTTACAAGATGAACATAAACCGGGTTTGGGCCAAACAGAAGTAACAGATAAACACCCTGTTTTATTGAAAGATGAAATAGTGTCAAATGATACATATCCCGACTGTAAATGCCAAAGTTCAAAAGAAGCTTTTAAAGGTAAATTTGAGTGTGCTGCAAAGGCTTTAGGACCTGTCTTCAAGATATATAGGCCATCTTCAAATTTGCCCTGGGCTAGGACCTGCTTGGCAGTTCGGTCTTGAACATAGAAGTAAGGTTGGGAAAGCAAAACATCCAAATTGTTATCAGCGGTTTGCTTACTAATAGATAGAAGTTTTTAGTAAGATTAAGGACCACTAGAACATTTTTAATGGAATGTTGTGTGCAACAATTGTGGTACCAATATGCGATATGGGAAGAGAGTTACCATTTCCAAATATGACTTTGGTGTCACCCGAAATCGGTGAAGCATTGTTGATGTTGTTGATAGAGGTGGTCATATGATCCGTGGCACCAGAGTCAGCACACCAATCCGGACCCATAGAAGTGACATGGCATTGGGCATGGAAAGCTTTGGCGAGATCTGAATACTTGGTGGTCGATTTTAAGGTAAATGTGTGTAGCGAGGGACATGAATTAGCATAATGCCCATCGGTACGGCATAACGGGTAGTTGTAACGTTCCGTATTTTGCGATGTATTTCCAATTACCTTGTAATTCATATTTCATTCCCACATTTGTAATCCGAGACTTCGATCATAATGGAGAAGTCATATTTTTATACATGCTTGTTATATTCATACTTAATTATCATTCAACTAATAATCAAATACATGTTTATATGCAAAACCAAGACGTGAAATAGTTTGGAAATATCAATCATACATGCATTATACTCATACCATACTTGGATACACTTTGAATACCTGATAACAAGCTAAAACATAAGAAAACGAAACTGTAAAACCTATCAATATATTCACCTCCCTACCACTGCGTGCCGCCATTGTACCAATTGCAATAGGTTCGGGCACTCTCCCAACCAATCAAAACCCAAATCACGCCCAACCTCAATCCCAAAACCAAAGCCAGAACCGCCAACCTGTAAACCACATTCGCACTTGTTACAAGTGCGTCGACCCAATTCACCTAAGCCTCAATGCCTGCAAAATAATCAGGGACAAGGTCAATGACAACAACAACAACCACCCCATGGGCACGTTTTTTCTTCACCGCCGTTGAAGCTCAAAACGACAACAATTTCGTAAACGCTACGTTCCTTGTTAATGGTGTTCATGCTTCTATGTTACTTGATACTAGTATGGATAAGAGTTTTGTATTAATTGAACTTGAACCTTTGTTTAATTGTACACACACAAAACTACCAAAATCATTCTCTGTCGAAGTCGTCAATGGTAAATCTATCATCATCGACTCCTTTCTACATATTTGCGTTCTCAACCTTAATGAACATGAACACGAATTTCCAATGTCACTCATACCCATGAAATTCGGTACCTTCGATGTCATAGTAAGGATGGATTGGCTTATCAATATCCGTGTCCAAGTTGTTTGTCACGACAAATTCATTTGAATTCGACTTCCAAATGGAGACACCTTGCACGACTTTGGTGAGAAACCTGAAGGGTCTCAAGTTAATGTTGTGTATCCAAGCGAACAAGTACTTACGAAAAGAGTACCTTGCCATTTTGGCCCACATTGTGGAAAAGAAGGGTAAAGGAAAAACTGTGAGTGATGTTCCATCATTCACGAATAACCTGAAGTTTTCCTAGAAGGTGTGATGTTTGTACATTTTTAGTCATTGAACAATTGCGGAACATTTTCATATTTAATAAAATCTTGGTGGTAGATGGGATTCGCATCTACCTTTGATCGAATTCTACTACAACAATAGCTATCACTTCAGCATTAACCTGGCTCCTTTCGAAGCTCTATACAGTCGAAAATGTCGTTCACCTGTCTGCTGGAATGAGGTTGGTGAAGCTCAGCTCAACTCACCAGACCAGAACGCATTCTAGAGACTACAAACAAAGTCAACAAAATAAGCGATAACCTTTTGACCGCTAGAAGCCATCAAAAGAGTTATGCGGATCAGCATGCAAGCCATTGGCATTCCAAGTTGGTGATCATGTCCTTCTCAAGGTATCCCCTTGAAAAGGTGTTATTAGATTTAGAAAGAAAGTAAAACTTGCACCTTGATATCTGGGATGATTTAAGATCATTGAGAGGATCGGAAAGGTGGCCTACAAACTTGAGCTACCTCTTGAGCTTGGGAATGTTCATCCAACTTTCCACGTGTCCAATTTGAAAAAGTGTTTGGCTGATGAAAACCTCCACATCCATCTTGATGAAATTCACAATGATAACACTATGCAGTTTGTCAAGAAACTTGTGGAAATATTGGACCATGAAGTCATGAAACTCAAACACAAACACATACCGATTGTTAAAGTTCGCTGGGAGTCCAAACGTGTCCAGAGTTTACCTGGGAATGAGAGGATCAAATGAAGGCGAAATACCCACATCTTTTCTCACACGCTTCCTCTAATTAAATTTCGGGACGAAATTTCTTAAAGTAGGGGACACTGTTTTTAGTCATTGAACAATTTCGGAACATTTTCGTATTTAATAAAATCTTGTTTTTTATTTATGAGAATGAATATTTATCAATCATTATACAATCCAGGACATTTTTATTCAATAAAATCTTGCATTTTATTGGTAAGAATGCAAAAATGTCAATCCTTGCACAAATTGGTCATTTTCGTGTTCGATAAAGTTTATACTTTATTTACGAAACGTCTAACCGTACAATCGAACGAACCGACATCCACGAAATTTCGGGACAAAATCCAAGTTACACATGCCTTAACGCCTTTATATAACCTAAATATTAGGTTTAAGAGGGGTTAAAAATGACAAAACGCGACAATACAAGTCAAGAGGCCAAGATTGTTAAAAAAAAGTTTGCTTCATCACCAAGTTTGGCCACCTATCTCAAATTTTTGACACCTTGTGTAAGTTCAATTCTCTTAAAACATAACTTTTACTTTAGTTATGCGTTAATATAAGCATAACGCAATAACGTGATGATTTGAAATTCTAGATTAATTTGAACTTCACAATTATTTCCAAAATATTTTAAGATATACAATCAGTTCGATTTGATAAAAGATTTAATCTAAAGATGGAAGCTTCGTCTTTGATAATGTTTGGTTCTTCGTAAAGCTTGGTCCTCCTTCGGTGCTCCCAATCATTACCTATATTTCATAATTTATGAAATACGTTAGTTATAAATAGATTATAACTTAACTGAATAAACCCGAAGGCCCAAAACATCAAAACAACATTTTTCAAAATTACTTGCCGTAAGTACAGCTCCAGACCGTAGTCTGTGGTTTCTGTTCTGATCAGCAGCTACCTACCGTAAGCTACGGTAGGCCACCGTAGTTTACGGTTGGCTGCTGCAGCCTTTTTCAAGTTTGCCGTTTTTGTTACGAAAACTTCCGTAACTTATTCAATTTTCATCTTTTCACTTGAAACTGTTCCTAAATGTCCGTGAAACATTTCCCTACATATTTACGAAAACTTCCGTAACTTATTCAATTTTCATCTTTTCACTTGTTACGAAAACTTCCGTAACTTATTCAATTTTCATCTTTTCACTTGAAACTGGTTCCTAAATGTCCGTGAAACATTTCCCTACATATTTAACTAGAAATCCTTAACCCGGATTCATAACTTTTATGAATTATGCAACCATTACCCGGTTTATGCGCATAGTCATTTTGACCCGTTAAGGGATTTAAGCTCTTAAGCTTAAATCTCGCACTTTCTTTCCTTATCTCCTATTTCCACCCTAAGACTTCTATATATCTTCCACCACAACTATATTTATGGTGGATGTTATCGTAAAATAATTTAATCTGAATTCTACCCTTTGGTTTGACAATTTACGAAAATGACCCGTTAAGAGGCATAAACCAAAATGGCTTATGCCTTTTGCTTTTACACTACCGAAAGGGTATACTTACTTATAAAACTCATCTTTAAACTAACCTCAAGAGTCGTTTGCTCGATTTATCATTCGAGGGTTTTTTATAAACTTTTAATCCTTTTTATGACGAAGGACATTTAAATGCATATTTTGACCAAACAAGCATCTTTAACTCATATTCTATTAAATTTTTACTATGTTAATGTCTAGAAATTAAATTACTAGATATACCTCTCTTTAGGTAATCCAATGTTTATCCAAGTCTCATTTATCTCTCATTGGACCTTAAGTCCTTGTTGAGAGTTTGACCCGTTACACGTACCTGGCTCGGGTCATAGCATTGACCCGTTTTAATACCTTGCTCTATTAGTTGCTATTTTAATAACAATGCAAGTCATCCTCCATTCTTCCTATGAGCACAAAACTCAACAAGCGTTCATTAGTCGTCATTGCCAAATGGTGACAATATCACTATTTGACCCGTTTGGCCTAAATGACCATTTATCATTATGAGATGGTATTATTTGCCGTCTCACCCATTTAGCCCATTTCGTTTAACACTGTGTGATCATATTACTCAAAAATCGTTTCTTAATTCACTTGACCCATTATGACTTACGCCATATGATGTCTTTTTCAAAACTCTTTATTTATCCGTCAACTCATAACCGGATTACCATTTTTACCCCTTATTACCCATTATGGTTTACACCATAAGGTAATGTTTCAAAAACTCTTTATTTATTCATTATCACATGACTAATTTACCGTTTTACCCTTTTTACCATAAATCATGGTTTCATACCATTTTCACTTGTTCCGACTCGAATCACTTCGCATCGGAACATCATATTTCAAATACTAGTTTACCTTTTTCTTGACTAATACTACAAGTATGTGTTCTACTTAAAATATGTAAGTTTACTTACCTTGCATCCGATTATGCTATCTCCCCCGTGCTTGATCTGTTTGACCCGCTTCTTCCCAAGCTTCCATGTAGGTCCCCTAGTCCATATGGATCTTCACATAATCGTCTATCTAATCTAGAGTGCGGAATCCCCTAGATCAGATTTCACATAAACACGAACACGAACAAGAACAATTTCCTTCAAACTTTCTTCTATTGATTATCTAACACAAAGTGTTTACAATCAATTCAAGACTCTCTCTGAAGCAATTCTCGCAGCAACTGAACAACTAACTGAGCAACCCAAACCCTAATCACAACCTCCCTTTATATAGAGATAGGTTATCCAACTGGGCTAGGGTTTCCCTACATGGATTGCTAATGGGTTTAAAGCCCAATTCGCCTACCATGCTCTATTTAGTGTCTAGTTCAGCCCAATTACTTCTAATTAACTATTACAAGACTAAACCCGCTAACCGTATGTCATTTTACTAATTACAAGATATCCAAAGACCAAATCTAAGTGTTGTCACAAATATGCACCAACATTCCACCTAGCTTGTCAAGCGTCAAACTATCATTAACTATTCGCAAGACCGTTAGATTAGTCATCGTTCATCAAGACTATCCCACCTTACGGACTTTACATCAATTCACCATTTGATCATATTATAGGTCAGTTTGACTTCTAAAAGTCAACTACCTGTTAACATTTGCAAACGCACAGTTAAGTTCGACAAACTCATTTAGGCATTTATCAACTACTCGGCATGCGATAGTTTTAGGCTACCCTCTTATCTAAATTCCCAACCAAGTTCATGTCATTTCTTTAACTTAAACAAGTTCGAGAAATTGTTAATATCAAGTTAACTTAAATTTTGGTTATCAATGCTAATTTATCCATTCATTATACTAGACATTCATCCGAATACTTAATATAATCAAGTTCTACATACAAACTAGTAGACAACATGATATCAAACACTCATTAACATTGACATAACATCAATTTCATCATATCATACAAAACCCGTGTCAAGTCATGTATGAACACTTATTCGAACCTCTAATTTGTTCAAATATCTTACACATACGTACAAGTATGATGATCATGAACACTTATATATCATCAATTTCATCATATAATCAAAACCCACTTCAACATCTACTTGTACATCACCTACAAGTAATCTTACATCAAATAATGCATAATTTATTTAAGTCTAACGAAATCAAGCATACGCATACACTTAATTTCATCTTTGGATCATAATCCAACAACCTTATTACAAGTATTCTACTTGTCTCAAATTATAACTTTCATCAATATAAGTTTTGAGACATACCTCATGATCCCCTCGTTTAAGTGATCGTTTATATGCGTTCATGAATTGATTTGAGGTTAGAATTGATCTTCAATTTGTTGATTCTTGATTGAACTAGGGTTTCCCTAGTCTTCACCTCCTGATGGTCGACCAACACACATTTACTATGTGTGTTGTGTCTTAATTTTGTTGTTTTAAAACACAAGTTCCTTTTTGTAGCAACTTTAGTCCCTCAAGTTTAGTTTTTAATTATATGAGACTACAACTCATTGTCTTGTTACTTATGTATATGTTATTAACTAGGTTAATTTGTTCCTAGTTATTTTGCTTATGGTTTCTCTTTTACCATTAACGGTCTTTTGCCCGCTCTTTAATAATTAATGTGGTTTGATTACCAAACCCGTTTTTGGGGTGTTACAAGTCTACCCCCTAAAACAGGTTTCGTCCCCGAAACCCATCTCATGTAGTTCCTTGGGTTCAACCCGATGGACTTGGTTTCGTTTTCACCTGAGCGTGGCTCATATTTTGATTATTCAGAAATCTTACCAGAAAGATGCGACAATGTCCTTCGGATTCCTAATGTAAGTCCGACCCATTTCTTGCTCTTTTCCTTAATTAGCATTTCATTTTCATAGCCTTTAATCTTTCGGCCAAAGATTATCATATACTTTGCCGCGTGTGCGTTTCACGTGTAAAGCCTTTTAGGCCATCAAATCCGATTGGCATTCATCTTCTTTATAATTCATTAGAGCGAGTCTCCATCTAGCTACCCAGTCGTATAAGTCTGTCATCATATTTATTTCATGCTAATCATATAATGATAAGCATATTATATAAGTTTTAAATTTTAAATTTAACCTTGGCCGGTCTTACGGTTAGACTTATCAGTCACCGGTTATCTTATGCCTCATAGTTTGGTTACGCTCATATTGCTTTCGCAAGGCTTTTACAAGCTTTTGAGACCCAGTTCCATAGCTTGTATTACCAGGTAATCCTATACCATGTTATTTTTTTGTTGATCGTGATTGCATCACGTCATGTTTAAGTTTATACCAACATTTTCGGTTTCAAAAATTTTCTTTTCGAATTTATTGTCTCGCACCTTTGGTGTCAAGACCTGTTTCCTTTAATATTAATCATTTTCCAGTCCTTCTCATATTATTTATATATGTTAAAATGTTGTTTCTGACTAAATTTGAAATTTTAGTTCAACATTTTTCCCTTTTAACTCATGACAATTACTCACATCAAGAAATTGACCACTTAGCATTTCTTCTTTTACTGTTTTCATTTCACGTGAGGAATCGTAAATAGTTTTCTCACTTCTTTTAAGTGACCTGTAGGCCCTTTTTACTTAGCCTCGTAAGTCATTTATTTATTCTTTCACCCTTTTTTTATAGGGTGAGGTCTTTAATGCATCATTCCTCTTGATTCGTGACTCCACAGTCATTTTGACCCCATAGACCATTATATTATTTATAACCCAAAGGTCTTAGTGATCCCTTAGATCCTCGCTTTACCCGTTCGTTCTTTAAATATATTTGGTGTCAATGCACCCCTTTTCATATTTGAAAAGAAAATCATTTACATTGTCCTTTCTATATCCGCCAATCATGGCTTTTTTTTAACCATGAAGGCTAATTTATTTTATTTCAATTATGGCCCTCAGACCATGTTTGATCCAAGTTGGTAATATTTTCGTTTTCTATGACTCCGCGAGTCATTTATGAGTCACTTGTCGGATCAATTAATCGTTTCATCTCTATTGGGTGATGATCACCTACGTCTAAGCCTGACGCAAAATTTTGTGTATGTTGCCTAACACTTTAGTGGTAACCACAATATTTTGTGTATGTTGCCTAACACTTATTCTAATATGCAGATCAGACACTTTCTGTTGGTATCCACATGCCCACGTGATCGTAGTCTTTGACTAGATCGTTTTTCGTTCGGACAATTTTTCCGACTCTATGACTTCATATGTCATTTATGCGCCCGCTTGTCTCACGTTTACCGCTATCCGGTTTAAGTCTAAATTTCTTTACAACCCGTTACCTGGGCTCAATATCTTAATGTTTTTAACGCTCCCATTATTCGTTTTGCGTTTACATCTATATTTAATCACTATACTTCATTTGACTTGTTTGCCTTGTTCGTGTGAAATCATCACTTATGAACAATCAACTTTATTCTTATCTGGCCCGTTTGACTTGTTCTTGTGAAATCCATCACCTATGAACAATCAAACTTTATTCTTTATTTGACCCATTTGACTTTCGTGTGAAATCCATCACTTATGAACAATCAACTTTATTCTTATCTGACCCGTTTGACTTGTTTGTGTGAAATCCATCACATATGAACAATCAAACTTTATTCTTATTTGACCCATTTGACTTGTTCGTGTGAAATCCATCACTTATGAACAGTCAACTTTATTCTTTATTTGACCTGTTTGACTTGTTCGTATGAAATCCATCACTTATGAATAAATCAAATTTTAGTCTTTATTTATCCTGAAAATTTCCTTTAACTCATCCCATTAGCCTCGTCTTTACTACATCGAATGTATATGTGCTCATTATAAGAAGTTCATGGTATCATGTGTTTATTACTTACTTGGCCAGAGTCAGCGATTAACACATGGTACGCATGACCTTCTTATAACTAACACATTACTTCCATGTAAGTAAATCCTCGGTTCATGTCCATATTTCTGATTCTATTTGGCAAAACTTTGTTTAATTGTTATTTAACAATTATTAGTTTTTACCTTTTTCATTTCAAAACATATAGAATGTTTTCCCTTTTATAAAACTCTTATGCAACCACATTTATCCATGTGATCGTTACTTTTTCTCAATAGAATCTTATTGAAAATTTCTACTTGGATGGTCGATCAAACCTTACGGCCTTTACATCAATTCACCATTATAGGTCAGTTTGACTTCTAAAAGTCAACTGCCTGTTAACATTTGCAAACGCACAGTTAAGTTCGACAAACTCATTTAAGCATTTATCAATTACTCGGCATGCGATAGTTTTAGGCTACCCTCTTATCTAAATTCCCAACCAAGTTAATGTCATTTCTTTAACTTAAACAAGTTCGAGAAATTATTAATATCAAGTTCACTTAAATTTCGGTTATCAATGCTAATTTATCCATTCATTATACTAGACATTCATCCGAATACTTAATATAATCAAGTTCTACATACAAACTAGTAGACAACATGATATCAAACACTCATTAACATTGACATAACATCAATTTCATCATATCATACAAAACCCGTTTCAAGTCATGTATGAACACTTATTCGAACCTCTAATTTGTTCAAATATCTTACACATACGTACAAGTATGATGATCATGAACACTTATATATCATCAATTTCATCATATATCAAAACCCACTTCAACATCTACTTGTAAATCACCTACAAGTAATCTTACATCAAATAATGCATAATTTATTTAAGTCTAACGAAATCAAGCATACGTATACACTTAATTTCATCTTTGGATCATAATCCAACAACCTTATTACAAGTATTCTACTTGTCTCAAATTATAACTTTCATCAATCTAAGTTTTGAGACATACCTCATGATCCCCTCGTTTAGGTGATCGTTTATATACGTTCATGCATTGATTTGAGGTTAGAATTGACCTTCAATTTGTTGATTCTTGATTGAACTAGGGTTTCCTTAGTCTTCACCTCCTGATGGTCGACCAACACATTTACTATGTGTGTTGTGTCTTATTTGTTGTTTTAAAACACAAGTTCCTTTTTGTAGCAACTTTAGTCCCTCAAGTTTAGTTTTTAATTATATAAGACTACAACTCATTGTCTTGTTACTTATGTATATGTTATTAACTAGATTAATTTGTTCCTAGTTATTTTGCTTACGGTTTCTCTTTTACCACTAACGGGCTTTTGCCCGCTCATTAATAATTAGCGTGGTTTGATCACCAAACCCCTTTTTGGGGTGTTACACCTTGCACTCATTTTTTCACACTTAATTTGGTGTTAACACATGTTAGGACACTAATCCACACTTGGTAACACTTTTCATCACCTCCTTGATCCTAAAACACGATAAATACCCTTTGATTCATCCATTTTTTTCACACCACTTCAAAACACTTCAAAGGAAAGTGTGAAGTTCTTCTTTATATCCATCTTGGAGCTTGTTTCCAGCCTTTGGAAGCCTCCTATCTTGAGTTCTGAAAGTGTTCTTCAACACAAGTAAGTACTCTTCCTAGTTCTTTCATTATTTTAACTATTTTGAGCTAAAAGTCAGACAGTTTGACTTCCTGTTTTACTTTCGGTTCTGACCATTTTGGTCAAGTCAAAGTTCAAACTAAACTTTGCCATGTGATCACAATCATAAAGGCATTAATCCCTTGCGATTGCACCTTCTGATTACCACGTTTAGTAGGAGATATGACGTGTCCAAGTTTTACGAATTAAAAGTAAAAAAATATATAAAAATGCATCTTAAGACAAAAACGTTTTTGGGCATTAAAACTTAAGGTTTTGACACCAAATCAGTTTTATAACATTATTAGACATGTTCAAACATGTCTAACTCATCATTTCTAGATTAGTGCTTATTTCTTATTCGTAACTCGAGCGGTTTTACTACCGCTTTGACTTTCGAATCTGACCCATTTGGTCAATCTTAGGATTCGACGAAGCACATTTTTGTGACCATAGTATTTAAGGGAATAACCCTCTGAGGTTATACCTTATAGTCATATAGTTTGGTTAGTTATTTGATGAGTCAATTTTATGTACTTTTAAAATGCCGAAAACCACCTTTTTGGCGCATAAAATGGTTTTAAACATGTAAGACCATAGGACTTATTTAACCATCCAAACCCATTGTTACGCTTGCGACCCGTTAAAGTGGCGTAAACCATTTTAACAAGTCGTAACGGGTCAAAGCACTTAGAAACTCTTCCAAATCAGAATGTAAGGTATAATAAACCATATTATACGAGTCCTAACACTCGTTTGGTTTATAAGACCTCTTTTATCCAATCCTCCAATTAAAGTCTCGACACACTAACATAGTATTCCAATACATTAGGACACACTTGAACTTTTCAATCCTTGAGTTTTGTTTGATCATTTGAACAAGACATTTACGCAATCCCAAGTGAGTTTATATCCCCCTCTTTTACGTTTTCAAATGTTTTGTGGTGTTTCATGTGTGCCTATCATTACTTTCTTGTTTTCATGACATTATACATGTTTTGCTTATCTAGTACATATAGTACATGATTTCAAAGACATTTTTGCTTTGTATGTTGACTTAGCATACCTAGTACATGATTTCAAAGACATTTTTGTTTGGTATATTGACTTAGTATGCCAAGTACATGATTTCAAAACATTTTCATGACATGCTTACATTGTTCAAGACATATTGATGCGTTGAATATACAATGATACATTCATTAACATTGATCACGTCGACCGGTAGTATGTAATGGTACCATAGGATTGACAATCCCGTTCTTGCTTCAGGATTGTTTGCAAGTGACTTTACGGAATGACAGAATCCGATGAACATATGATAAACCTTTGTCATTATAAGGGTTTATCCGACAGTCAACAAGGCTTGAATGTATTCGGCAACAATCCATAATATGTGTCTACACAATAAAAGCAATTGATTTATAAGACAAGAGTTTTTGTTTAAACAAGACCTTTGTTTATTCAAAACACCTGTTTTATAAAAGACATTTTGACAAGACAAGACATTTTGGTTATTTTATACAAGACATTTAGTTTATGGTTTAAACAAGACATTTGTTTGCCATACAAGACATTGGTTTATACATAGACATTTGTTTATAAATAACATTTGGTTTATACATAGACATTTGTTTATAAAAGACGTTTGGTTTATACATGGCATTGGTTTATACATGACATTGGTTTAAACAACACATCTCAATTGTTGGCTCATTGTAAGTGATTTAAATGACGATACGTGTTTAATATGATAAAAGCATGGTGGATACGCCGCTGGTATTTTCTATATATAAGTGCATTCATTATATTACATAACGTAGCGTTATCTAAACCGCTTCAAACAAAATACAAGACATGACATATTTTATACATGGCATGAGTTATTTTGGTTATTAAGTTAATCATGCATCATTTCTTTTAAATCATTTGATTTTCATATCATTTCATAAAAGAAACATTTTTGTAAAGAATCATGGCTACTTTTGTAATAGTTGAACATTTCTTTTAACTTTCAAAGCCATGAATCTTCATCACAAAACCTATGTTACTCACAGGCATTTTTATGCTGACATTTTATTTTCACATATGTTTCAGGAGCTAATGTTTACTTTGAGCATGCTTCACATAGGGCGGACTTGGTCCTTAGTGACTTTAATTTGCAAGATAATTGTTATGTTTTGATTTCATTCTCCCAAGAGAATGTAAACAACTAAATTCAATAATACAAAACTTTATGTACCATGTGTTGTGAAACAATAGTTCTGTGACATGACTCCCTGACGTTTCCGCCGCAGTTTGTTGTTTTACGCGGTCAGGGTGTTATAGAAAGATTGGTATCATAGGTCATGGTTATAGGTAATTAGGTTATTAGTAATACTTTGACCTAGACTATAACCTTCCTAGGTCCCAAACACAAGTTATCTTGTGTTTAGATCTTAAAACAATACCATCACCTATCTTTGGTGATTACCAAAACAAATTCACAAGTTACAAATTCGTTTTGAAAATCAATCATCTATCCTTAGATGATTTGTTTTTAGGCTTCATGCCTTCAAAGTTTTCAAAATCTCGTCAAAGTTTGGGTTTTAATAATGTGAACACATGCAATTTGGAAGGGTGGATGCATGTACCCTGATTTTTCTGTCCAAGGCTAGAGTGTTCGTACAAATCCGCATTATTGGACCAGTCACTCTTACCTGAACTCTTGGGGTGAGTGTCCACTTATAGGCTAAAGCATGTCTTCACAATACATTATAAAGACCCTTTTACTTTGATTAGTCACTATGTGTCGTTTGTTTGTTTTAGGTAACGAACAGATGATCACAATCCTTAAGTTATGTCGATATTTTTAAACGTTTCCTTTTTACTATCCAATATCATCTCACCCATTTTCTCTCATATTTCCTTCTCTTTTAGAATGCCTCCTCGTCGAAATGCTGCTCAGGACGCCGATATGGCGGCAATGATAGCTCAGCAGATAGCTATTGTGCTACCAAATCTTGTAACTCAATTAAACCAAGCCAATAACAAAACCAACAATGCACCTGTTTCGTCCAACTTTAAACAATTCAGTTCGGCTAAACCGCTCAAGTTTAGTAGTTCTGAGGGAGCTACTAGGCTCATACAGTGGTTTCAGAGTCTTGAGAGCACATTCCATGATGTTCAATGTCCAAAATAGCACAAAGTAGAATTTGCTTCAAGTGTATTCAAAAAGAGGGCGCTCATGTGGTGGAACGAAGTGGTGAGAGATAGGGGTGCTGATGTTGCAATGGCTCAGACATGGGAAGAGCTTCGAGCTCTTATGATGAAGGAATTCTACCCACGCCATGAGCAAAGAGAACTTGAGAACGAATTCCATGACCTGAAATAGGATAGTGGAGAACATCGTGCTTACACTGACCGTTATGAGGAGCTAAGTTTGTTATGTCCTGCTACAGTCACGCCCTTGGATAACGCTATTGAAAAGTACATTGATGGCCTTCCTAACCCAGTTCTATCATAGTCACTGGTAGCAACCCTGCTACATTCAGACAGGCTATCGAGTTAGCTACAACCTGATTGACTCGCAAGTCAAGAAGGGTAAACTTTTTCGCAAAGGCGACAAGAAGCAATCTACCAAGACTGCACAAGAGAAACAAAAGGGAAACAAGGCCAAAACCTCCAAGAAGTCTAGGAAGCGTAAAGCTTCCAAGAATTTCATTGTTGTTACACAACCCAACTAAGCTGCTCCCAATCAACCAACACAGCCTCCCACTAAGAGACAACATGTCAGTAAACTTTTTCGCAAAGGCGACAAGAAGCAATCTACCAAGACTTCACAAGGGAAACAAAAGGGAAACAAGGCCAAAACCTCCAAGAAGTCTAGGAAGCGTAAAGCTTCCAAGAATTTCGCTGTTGTTACACAACCCAACCAAGTTGCTCCCAATCAACCAGCACAACCTCCCACTAAGAGACAATATGTCGGTACTGCATCTCTGTGCAACAAGTGTGATAGTCATCACCAATCCCATCTACCGTGCCGTCATTGTACAGTGGACGATCTGGCCAACACTTGTTGTTTTGCTCCTGCCCTGAATCAGCTGGTTTAAAATCCTGTTCAACCACAAGCCAAACTTGCAGGACCCCACTACCCACATGGATCCTACTACAATTATGGTGATCTTACTCACTACCAAAACAACTGCCCCCAAGCTAGTTAATGAAAATCCAGCCTAGGGACGAGCATTTAACATAAATGCTAATGAGGCTCGTGCTGACAATGATGTGGTTAACGGTACATTCCTTGTCAATAATCAGCCTGCTTCTATTCTTTATGATTCATCTGCCGATAGGAGATTTGTATCCTTAGATTTTGAGCCTTATCTTTCAACACCATAAACCAAACTAGGAAACCCCTTAACAGTGGAGATACCTAGTGGCGAATCTCTTATACTTATTTTGTTATTCGTAACTGCTAATTGAACTCAATAACCATTTTTTTCCATTGACCTCACGCCAATGCAACTTGGGAGTTTTGACATCATAGTAGGCATGGACTTGTTAACCAAACACCATGCTGAAGTGATCTATTTTGATAAGATTGTTCGCATCCATCTTTTGTCTGGTGAAATCCTAGAAGTTCGTGGAGAGAAACCCTCTCATAACTTTAAACTCATGACATGTACCCAAGCCCAAAAATACATACGAAAGAATTATGTAGCCTTTTTGGCACATATTGTAGAGGAGAAAAGCAAGGGTAAGAGTATTCGAGGCATCCCCGTTGTTTGAGATTTTCCTGAGGTGTTTCTACAAGAACTACCTGGTTTACCCCCAACACGTCAAGTTGAGTTTCGTATAGACCTTGTACCTGGTGCCAACCCAATGGCTAAATCCCCTTACCGTCTTGCATCGTTTGAGATGCAAGAGTTGTTAAAACAATTCCAAGAACTTTTAGACACAGGATTTATTCGTCTGAGCTTTTCACCTTGGGGTACTCTTGTCCTATTCATGAAAAAGAAGGATGGATCCTTTCGCATGTGCATCGATTATCGTGAGCTCAACAAACTCACGATTAAAAATCGATATCCCCTACCTCGTATTGATGACCTTTTTGATCAACTACTAGGTGCTACATGTTTCTCCAAGGTTGATTGCGTTTTGGGTATCATCAGCTTCGTGTACTCGATGAAGATATTCCCAAAACTGCTTTTCGCACTTGATACGGCCATTACGAGTTCACTGTCATGCCCTTTGGTTTGACAAATGCTTCTGCCATCTTCATGGACTTAACGAATAGTGTTTGTAAACCTTATTTAAACAAGTTCATCATTGTTTTCATCGACGACATTATGATTTATTCAAAATCCCAAGCCGATCATAAATGTCATCTTCGTCTTACGATGGAAGTCATAAAGAAAGAACAACTTTATGCCAAATTCTCCAAGTGTGAATTTTGGCTAAAGGAAGTTTAATTTTTGGGACACATTGTCAACGAACAAGGTATACATGTAGATCCCGCCAAAATCAGTGCGAATAAGGATTGGAGTACACCTACTACTCCTGCCGAAGTTCGTTCATTTCTCGGTCTAGCTGACTATTATCGCCGCTTTATCGCAAACTTCTCCAAGATTGAGGTTCCCCTCACTACTTTGACTCAAAAGAATAAACCTTTTGATTGGGGACCCAAACAAGAAGAAGCTTTTCAGACCTTGAAACAAACGCTTTGTGATGCTCCTATTTTATCCATACCCAATGGCAATGACGACTTTGTCGTATATTGTGATGCATTTACTCTAGGCGTTGGCTGTGTTCTCATGCAAAGAGACAAAGTCATAGCCTATGCATTAAGACAATTGAAAATCCATGAAAAGAACTACACAACTCATGATCTTGAGTAAGGTGTTGTTGTTTTCGCTCTCAAAATTTGGAGACATTACCTCTATGGTAAAAAATGTGTGGTTTTCACTGACCGCAAAAGTTTCTAACACATTCTTAATCAGAAAGAACTGAACATGAGACAACGACGTTGGGTTTAACTTCTAAATGACTATGACTGTGAGATTCGCTACCATCCCGATAAGGCGAATGCCATAGCTGATGCTCTTAGTCATAAAGAACGTGTCAAGCTACATTGTGTTCAAGTTCGATCTGATATCCAAACACATATTTTTGAAGCCCAACGCACTTGTGTAACCCAAGGTTTGTTTAAAACCGAACTACCCCATCATCTTGAGCTTCAGCTTGAAACAAAAGACAATGGGTTACTCTACTACATGAACCGTTTATAGGTTCCAAGCCAAGACAATCTCCGCACCCTATGATGAATGAGCCTCACAAATCTCGTTATTCAATTCATCCTAGTGCAAACAAAATGTATAAGGATCTTCGTACCTAATATTGGTGGCAAGGTATGAAGAAGGATATTCCTTATATGTATCCATATACCTAACTTGTCTTAAAGTTAAGGTAGAACATCTACATCCATTTGGTTTGCTTAAGCAACCAGAAATTCCGGTTCAGAAATGGGAAAACATTGCTATGGATCTTATCACCAAACTAGCACGTACTTCTAGAGGTCATGATGCCATTTTGGGTAGTCATTAATCATTTAACAAAGTCAGCACACTTTTTTGCCAATTCGTGAGGATCTATCCACTGACAAACTTGTGAAGATCTACGTTGATGAGATAGTATCTCGACATAGTATTCCATTGAACATCATATCGGACCGGGATGCTCAATTCTCCTCTCACTTTTGCAAGACCATGCAATCTGCCATGGGAACCAAACTTAACTTGAGCACTACTTATCATCCCAGAAGAATGGATAATCCATAACGATAATCCAAACATTGGAGGATATGCTTAGAGTTTGTGTGATCGACTTTGGTGGTAGTTGGGATTCGCATCTACCTTTGATCGAATTCTCCTACAACAATAGTTATCACTTCAGCATTAACTTGGCTCCTTTCGAAGCTCTATACGGTCGAAAATGTCGTTCACCTGTCTGCTGGAATAAGGTTGGTGAAGCTCAGCTCAACTCACCGGACCAGAACGCATTCTAGAGGCTGCAACAAAGTCAACAAAATAAGCGATAACCTTTTGACCACTAGAAGCCGTCAAAAGAGTTATGCAGATCAGTGATGCAAGCCCTTGGAATTCCAAGTTGGTGATCACGTCCTTCTCAAGGTATCCCCTTGGAAAGGTGTGATTAGATTTAGAAAGAAAGGAAAACTTGCACCTCAATATGTGGGACGATTTAAGCTCGTTGAGAGGATCAGAAAGGTGGCCTACAAACTTGAGCAACCTCCTGAGCTTGGGAATGTAAATCCAACTTTCCACGTGTCCAATTTGAAAAAGTGTTTGGTGATGAAAACCTCCACATCACTCTTGATGAAATTCGCAATGATAACACAATGCACTTTGTCCAGAAACCTGTGGAAATATTGGACCGTGAAGTCAAGAAACTCAAACACAAACACATACCAATTGTTAAAGTTCGTTGGGAGTCCAAACGTGGCCCAGAGTTTACCTAGGAACGAGAGGATCAAATGAAGGCGCAATACCCACATCTTTTCTCACAAGTTTCCTCTAATTAAATTTCAGGACGAAATTTTCGAAAGCAGGGGAGACTGTGACATTTGTACATTTTTAGTCATTGAACAATTCCGGAACATTTTCGTACTTAATAAAATCTTGTGTTTTATTTGTGAGATTGTATATTTATCATTTATTATGCAAGCACAGACATTTTTATTTAATAAAATCTTCCATTTTATTAGTAAGAATGCAAAAATGTCAATCATTGCACAAATTCGGTCATTTTCGTGTTCGATAAAGTTTTATACTTTATTTACGAAACGTGTAACCGTACAATCGAATGAACCGACATCCACGACGTTTTCGGACAAAATCCAAGTTACACATGCCTTAACGCCTTTATATAACCTAAAGAGGGGTTAAAAATGACAAAACACCACAACACAAGTCAAGGGGCCAAGATTGTCAAAAAAAAGTTTGCTTCATCACCAAGTTTGGCCACCTATCTCCAATTTTTGACACCTTGCACTCCTTTTGCCACACTTAATTTGGTGTTAACACATGTTAGGACACTAATCCACACTTGGTAACACTTGTCATCACCTCCTTGATCCTAAAACACTATAAATACCCTTTGATTCATCCATTATTTCCACACCACTTCAAAACACTTCAAAGCAAAGTGTGAAGTTCTTCTTTCTATCCTTCTTGGAGCTTGTTTCCAGCCTTTGGAAGCCTCCTATCTTCAGTTCTAAAAGTGTTCTTCAACACAACTAAGTACTCTTCCTAGTTCTTTCATTATTTTAGCCATTTTGAGCTAAAAGTCAAACAGTTTGGCTTCCTGTTTGACTTTCGGTTCTGACCATTTTGGTCAAGTCAAAGTTCAAATTGAACTTTACAACATGATTGTAATCACAAAGGCATTAATCCCTTGCGATTGCACCTTCTGATTACCACGTTTAGTAGGCGAGATGATGAGTCAAAGTTTTACGAGTTAAAAGTAAAAAAATGCATTTTACGACGAAAATGTTTTTCGGTATTGAAACCTAAGGTTTTGACACTAAATCAGTTTTATAACATATTAGACATGTTCAAACCTGTCTAACTCGTCATTTCTAGATTAGTGCTTATTTCTTAGTCGAAAGTTGAGCGGTTTTACTACCGCTTTGACTTTCGGATCTGACCATAGTATTTTGTGTACTTTTAAAAATGCCGAAAAACATCTTAGGATTCGACCAAGCGCATTTTTATGACCATAATTATTTAGGGAATAACCCTCTGAGGTTATACCTTATAGTCATATAGTATGGTTAGTTATATGATGAGTCGATTTTATGTACTTTTAAAATGCCGAAAAACACCTTTTCGCTGCATAAAATGGTTTTAAACATGTAAGACTATAGTTTTGACATCTAAACTGATCTTATAACATAATTAAACTTGTTTAGACATATAAGACTCATCATAGGACTTATTAACCATCCAAACCCAATGTTACGCTTGCGACCTGTTAAAGTGGCGTAAACCATTTTAACAAGTCGTAACGGGTCAAAGCACTTAGAAACTCTTCCAAATCAGAATGTATGGTATTATAAACCATATCATACATGTCCCAACACTCGTTTGGTTTATAAGAACTCATTCTATCGAATCCTCCGATTAAAGTCTCGACACACTAACATAGTATTTCGATACATTAGGACACACATGAACTCTTCAATCCTTGAGATTTGTTGATCATTTGAACAAGACATTTACACAATCCCAAGTGAGTAAATAGCCCCCTCTTTTACGTTTTCAAATGTTTTGGGGTGATTCATATGTGCATATCACTACTTTCTTGTTTTCATGACATTCTACATGTTTTGCTTATCTAGTACATATAGTACATGATTTCAAAGACATTTTTGCTTCGTATGTTGACTTATCATACCTGGTATATGATTTCAAAGACATTTTTGCTTGGAATATTGACTTAGTATGCCAAGTACATGATTTCAAAACATTTTCATGACATGCTTACATTGTTCAAGACATATTGGTGCACTGAATATACAATGATACATTCATTAACATTGATCACGCCGACCGGTAGTATGTAATGGTACCATAGGATTGACAATCCCGTTCTTGCTTCAGGTTTATTTGCAAGTGACTTTAGTTTATGGTCTAAATAAGACTTTTGTTTTCCATACAACACATTGGTTTATACATAGACATTTGTTTATAATTAACATGTGGTTTATACAAGACATTGGTTTATACATAGACATTTGTTTATAAAAGATGTTTGGTTTGTACAGGGCATTGGTTTATACATGACGCTGGTTTAAACAAGACATTTCAATTGTTGGCTCATGGTAAGTGATTTAAATGACGAGACATGTGTAACATGATAAAAGCATGGTGGATATGCCGCTGGTAGTTCCTATATATAACTGCTTTCATTATATTACATAACGTAGCGTTATTTAAACCCTTCAAACAAAATACAAGACATGACATATTTTATACAAGGCATGAGGTTTTTTGGTTATTAAGTTAACCATGCATCATTTCTTTTAAATCATTTAATTTTCATATAATTTTATAAAAGAAGCATTTTTGTGAAACAATTAAATTCGGTAATACAAAACTTTATGTACCATGTGTTGTGAAACAATTGTACTGTGACATGACTCACCAACGTTTCCGTCGCGGTTTGTTGTTTTGCGCGATCGGGGTGTTACAAAAGGCTTACCCGGTCTTCCTCCTACTCGATTCGTTGACTTTTGTATTAACCTCGTACCTGGCGCCATACTCGTTACAAAATCACCATACCGTCTTGTATCTTCGGAAATGCAAGAGCAATCAAGTCAACTTCAAGAACTACTTGAATGAGGCTTCATACGCCCTAGTACTTCCGAGGGGGTGCACCGGTCCTTTTGGTCAAAAAGAAGGATGGGTCGTTACGCATGTGCATTGACTTCCCCGTTGTAAAGACATTAATAGGTTTATGCATTAATATTTGTTGGGACTTAGGTTGTTTTAATGTAATGGGCTTGGGGAAAGGTTTTGGGCCTAAAAGGTTAGTGTTTAGGAGCTCCAACCCTCTAGTATATATAGTTAATGATGTATTAGGGTTGGGTAGCTCTTTGATTACACTTTCACTTGTATTAGACAAATTACAATTTGTATGCAAGTTGAATCCTTCTATCTTCATCTTATTTCTCAATGCTTGTTTGTGTGATATCGATTAGATTTGTTTTATCCGGACCTACAATTGGTACAGAGCCTATTTAAACATGTTTTCCAGGGCCAATCTGATATCACACGGTTTTTCGATCGTATCTGCTTCTGTTTCGGTTCTTGTTTAAGATCTCGGATCATCTCGGACAGTCTTTTGAAGATCTCGGATCATCTCGGATAGTCTTGTTGAAGATCCCGGATCATCTTGGACCAGGTTGGTCTATTTCGGATTGTTTGCTTGAGCATCTCGAACCATCTGGACCATTTTGGATTGTTTTCTTGAATATTTCGAACCGTCTTGGACCATTTTGGATTGTTTACTTGAACATCTCGAACTAACTTGGACCATCTCGGATCAATTCTCACTCAGAATTCTCACAGTTCCGGGATACTGTAGCATCTTGGATCATTATTTACTCAGAAGGATCACTGTTCCGGGATACTGTTGACATCTCGGATCAACTATTATCATCTCAGATCATTTACCATTTCGAGTCAATAGTTATTATGTTCAGGAGGTTACTGTTCAGAGTAGTTGTTTACTATTTCACTTCTCTGTTTGATATCTTTTCATCATCTTTAACAATGAATCCACACAACATTTGACGGCTACAGACCTCACCAATGCTACCTTAACGGCCCTTTAGTCACAGACTCTAGCATTGCATCAGGAACTAGACCAGAGTATTAGAACGTCTACCAAAATCCCAAGATTTCTGTATGGTGATGATTACAATGAATGTACTTGGCGCTTTGAACAGTATTGCAAAGCAAAGGAACCCGAAATGTGGAGGTGCATTCGTGATCGTCCCCGCACAATCATGTACGCTACTATAGGTGATCCAGACACTCAAATTCCGAAACCAGAAAGTTTGTGGTCTGATGAAGATCGGAAAATCAAGGATGAAGATGATAAGGCAATGGCAAATCTTACCATGGCACTTGGACCTGACATCTCAGTTGTTTTCAGAAACTGCACAAGTGCAAAAGAAATCTGGGATGTGCTGAAAATCTGTACGAAGGAAACACTGATATGAAAGCTAGCAGGGTGAATATGCTGAACCAGCAGTTCAGTTCTTTTAATCACATTGAGACTGTGGAAAATCAAATCAGGAGATTCGTCAAACTTATTTCACAAATGGTTAGTGCTGGAATTTCAATCACTAATAGTGGGATGAATCGTCAACTGTTGAATTCTCTGTCGAAATCTTGGGATGCCGAATGTTTCAATGGTCAAACGTACCAAGAATCTGAATGAAGTTGCTCTTACTGAACTAATCTCCACCATCAAATCATGTAAAATAGACAATCAGCAAAGAGAATTGAACCACAAGAACTCTATGATGGTTGTAGGGGTGACTGGCTCTAACACTGCCTTGATGTCTCAAAGTTACCCTAATCTTATCTTTAGCCTTGTGACAAACAGCAATCCAAATGTTGTTTTCAGTCCTTTGACTCAAGCACAACTTCAAGCTCAAAAGACTAACTATGTTTATGGCATGTCTCTTCCAACCAACTCCGTTGTTCCGACTTCTGTTACTACTCAGCAGTTACCTCAGCATGCAAACGTTGTCTATAGTCCCATAATCTTCCAGCTCCTCAAATGTTCAATCCACAACCCCCACTGAAAATCTTGCATTTCTGACCAAACAAAATGAAGAGAAGTTAGCCTTGGCAGCTTCAATGCTTAACAGTTTGAATGCATTTCTAGCAGGAGATCTTTTGCCTCCTTCAGTGTTCGCTACCGACCTGAATCAAGTGGTTGAAGAAGACATTGAAGAACTGGATGCATCATGGAAGCTGGCGATGGCTGCTTTTCGAGTAGAAAAGTTTCAAAAAAGATACGGGCGTCGTCCAATGTCAAACATTCGCACTGGGTTAGTCAAGGATAAGTTGAGATGCTACAGATGTCACGAACCCGGAAACTTGCCAGAGACTGCAGGAAGACACCCGTGGGATATGAAGCAACTGCTGCTGCTACTAGGAATTCAAAAAGGTCCATGGTTCTAGTTTCTTCAACTCAGACATCATCATCAAGTTCATCAAGCCAAGGAGGATCAGGAGCAGGAAAGACCCTAATGGTTCAAGAGCAGCATGGTTTCAGTTGGATTGATGCTGCAGCTCAAGTGGAGTCTCTGAAGATTGCTGAAGGGTGGCTGAAGATCATCTCAAATGCTTGATGGCGCAAACCGAGGAGCACAAATCTCTCTCTGAAACGGTAAGTTCTCTCCTATGCTCAAAAGATTGTAAACATAAAATGGCACAAATGAGAGCTCATAATCTCAATCTCATTAATGATTACAGCAGTGCCATGTCAACGTACACTGGTCTTCGTGAGAACAATAAAATTCTCTACAAAAAGATTGAGGCTCTAAAGAAGGACATAACTCAACTCCACCGAGACGTAAACCAACAGAAATGTTGTGTTCATGATTATAAAACCAAATTTGATTCAAAAACTTTTGAATGCGACTTGGTAAGAGTTGAGCTAGGACTTCTCACTGGAAAGTTTCAACAAAATGAATTGAATATTAAGAAATATGATACTTCCAATGACACTATTCACAATCTGTGCAATATACAAATGGCATACAAAGAGAACAACGGAAAAGGGTTGGGTTATTCACAAGTCCCTCCGCCATATAATCATAATTATTCAAGAATGCCACTCACTGAGCAAGAATTGGAATATTATGACAAAATGGCGTATGGCAAACCAAGTGACTATGTTCCTTGGGAACCTTTCAAGCATAATGAATGCCAAATCATCTAATTTTCAAAAGCTGTAAATTTTGTGAAAAATAATGACAAAGAGCGCTTGAATGAGTCAGTTGAAAATTTCAAAGGTGAAAAGGAGAAGACAACAACTCCATCTGAAGAACTTGTGAAAACAATTTTCACTTCTGATTTGAAAAAGGAAGTTAACGGTTTTAGTGAATGTGCAGAGCCAGTGATAGATGAGGAGCAATCAAAAGTAGATAATGAATCACATCCAATTATTGCTGATGACACAGATGTTTCTTTGTGTGATAAACATGATGACTGTGTTTGGAATTTTGTTTAGTCTTTGGTTTTTTGAGACACAGGGTTTTTCCGATGTTGTAGAAACTGAAATTTCAAATGATATGGTTTTTGATTCAGTCCATGATTTAACTGACAATCGAAAAGAGTATGAGGTTTTAGTTTTGAGCGATTCAAATAACTATCTTAGTTCTTCTGAAACCTCAACGGATACCTCAGATATCTCTAGATCTGGTGAAACTGAAAATATTATTGTGATGGACTGTTTGAATGTAAATGTTTGTGAACAGGAGACATCTAATGTTTCTGGAAATCAGACCAAAGATTCTAACTCATTGGATAACGAGCAAGACAATTTCGATAGTCAAAATATTGATAAAACTTGCTCATCATCCGGTGATCAAGAATCCTGTAATTCTGAAATCTCAGTTCCAAATGAAACAATTTCCAAAGAAACTGAATCAGTTGATTATGTGATTTTAGTTTCAGAAGAAAAGGCTTCAAATGACACTAAGACTACATAATCGTCTCCTGCAAAGAAAAGACGACGTAGAAAAACCAGAAGAAAGAGCACAATGAAAGTTAAGGAGAAAATTTCCTCAAGTGTTACTAGTCAAAAGAAAAACCAAACTCAAAAACCAACTGAATCAAGATTAAAGGGTAAAGTTGTCGATACTCACTCTTGTGCTGATAATTGTGAGCAGGTTTCTCCTATGAGTAAAAATGCACACAAGAAATCAGCACCTAGTGGAAAGAAGAGACCCAATCAGTTCCTCAGAATAACACAAGGCGAATTAAGAGTCTTTTTTCTTAAAAAGGCAAACTTGCTTCAATTGTGGAATTCTGGGGCACATAGCTAGAAACTCTGTTCATCGTCCTTTTGGGTCTTATCCGTCCAAAATTTCCATCCAGCAGGCGGCTTCGTGCTATCAACGTAAAAGTCATCAAAAGCCTTCTGATGGAGACTGGGATCTAGCAAAGAAGGACAATAAAAATTTTTCAAACTCAAATGGTTTCATAAATTCTTACAAGAAATTAAACGCTTTCTCATCACATGTTTTCTCAAATCATGTAGAGTTAAAGATTTGGAAACCTAAAAAGATTGCTAGATCTCAGTCAAAGAGCTCTCACTTGCCAAATCTCATTTCTTCATCTTCTCAAGCATCAAAATCTTCTAACCAACCCGGATTGCAAAAGATCTGGGTTCCCGTCTCCCACTATTCTTGTTCTGCGTGTAGGAACGACTTTGGAGGGCTGTTGTTAGACTTTAGTTTATCGAAAGTGGCTGTTCTAGAGACATGACCGGGGATATTTCCAATTAAATGATATCAAAATCTTCGATGGTGGATTTGTCACTTTTGCAGGGGGAAATGGGTCGAATTACTATGAAAGGCACAGTCCGAAATGGGGTTCTCAGCTTCTCAGATGTCAATTATGTTCCTGAGCTCAAACACAGTCTTCTTAGTGTCTCTCAGATGTGCGACAATGGTTTAGAGGTTTTGTTTATAAAAGGTGGATGCATGGTCTTGAAACCTGGAATTGTCATACCAGAGGATTGGTACTTGATTAAAGTAGAACGACGGGGTAACGCTTACGTGATCGATATGAACAAATCCCCCACTGATCAAGTTACTTGCTTGTTCTCTGAAATTGCTGAACATGATGCAATGTTGTGGCATCAAAGACTTGGGCATCTTAACATGAAGAATCTTAATCGTTTGGCAAAGGGAGGTATGGTCAGAAATTTACCAATCAAGGATTTCATGCAAATTGAAAAATGTGAGTCCTGTGCTCATGGGAAGCAGCATCGTAAGCCTCATAAGCCCAAGCTCGTGCACAAGACATCCAAAGTTCTGGAACTGCTTCACATGGATCTTTTTGGTCATGTCAATGTGTCGAGTATTGGAAGAAAAGCTTATTGACTGGTTATCATTGATCACTACTCTCAGTTCACTTGGGTATTTTTCTTGAACAAAAGAGTGAAACTGCAGGTCTAATAAAGAAATTTATCACTCTCATGGAGAACCAAGCGAATGAGCGGGTGAAGATTCTGTGTTGCGACAATGGAACGGAGTTCAAGAACGTCGAGCTGAACACTTTTTGTGCATTAAAAGACATTGATCGTCAATACAGTGCAGCTCGAACTCCTCAACAAAATGGAGTTGCAGAAAGATGAAACAGAAGTCTCATTGAAGCAGCTCGTACTATGCTGATTGATTCTGGTCTTCCACTGATATTTTGGGCAGAAGTAGTGACACAGCCTGCTATGTTCAAAATCATGCTCTCATCAACAAACGTCACATGAAGACACCTTATGATATAGTTGAAGGACAGAAACCCTTAGTGCAAGATTTTCTACTTTTGGCTGTCATTGTGTTCTACTTAACATGGATGCTAAAGGAAAGTTTGATGCAAAAGGAGACCCATGCTATTTCGTCAGATATGCAAAGAATACTTCATATCGTGTCTACAACAAAATCAAGAAACAGATTATGGAGACATGTTATGTGGATTGGCTGGAAGAGAATCCGAAAGATGATATACTTGGACCTGATTGGTTACATGACTATTCTTCTTTGTTTCAGTCTTTTAATGTTCTACCTGATTTAATTGTTGATGTAGATGTCTCAAAAACAGTGATACCCATTCCTATCATGGCTGAAGACGATGTTGTCCCGCCTTAAGATTCTTTCAAGAAACTTATCGTGGATCCTCCAGGATTTCATGAAGTTCCTACGGATGTGCACTCTTCTTCACAAAAGCATGACAAGGCTATTGAACTACTGCTGTCAGCAACATTGAATCCTCTGCACACAAGATACAGTTCAAGGAGCTTCACCATTTCCGGAGTCGATTCCATTAGATTGCACGGTTGATCCTCCTGTAATCCATAGTGCTGCATCAAATGAGGGGGAGAAATCTAGGATAGTATCAGGAAGTGCTTCTAATTTAGAATTCACCAGATGTGGAAATTCCTCAGCGCATTCATAAAAATAATCCAATTGCAAATGTTATTGGTCCAGTATCTGCTGGTGTTCAAACACGCAGTAGATCAGGAACCATTAACACATGTCTGTATCCGTGCTTCATTTCACAAATTGAGCCTAAAAACATTGATGTTGCTTTGCAGGAACCTGGATGGGTCGATGTAATGCATGAAGAGCTCAATCAGTTTGAAAAGCTGGGAGCGTGGAAATTGGTGAAGTTGCTAGAGGGAAAACGAGCTCTTGGTACTCGTTGGGTGTATAGAAATAAACAAGATGATATTGGAGTGATCATGCGGAACAAAGCTCGGCTAGTGGTACAGGGTTTCAGACAGATTGAAGGCCTTGATTATGATGAGGTATATGCTCCCATAGCCCGTCTATAAGCCATATGCATCTTCTTGGCATATGCATCCTACATGGGTTTCACGGTTTATCAAATGGATGTCAAGACAGCGTTTTTGTACGGGAAGGTTAAGGAGGAGATTTATGTTGCTCAATCCCCTGGTTTTACAAATCCAAAGAAGCAAGGATATGCGTATAAGTTAGATAAAGCTTTGTACGGTTTGCACCAAGCATCTCGTGCATGGTATGCAACTCTAACAAAGCATCTGCTTGCTCATGGTTATGTTCGGGGAATGATAGATCAGACGTTGTTCATTAAACGTGTTAGCAAGGATCTTATTCTTGTTTAGATCTATGTTGACGACATCATTTTCGGATCTACAAATGAAGAGCTATGCAAAGAATTTGAGGACGTGATGAAGAAGAAGATCGAAATGAGTTCTCTCGGTGAAATGACTATGTTTCTGGGCTTGCAAGTTCATCAGAACACTCAAGGAATCTTGATCCACCAAGGAAAATACGTTCAGGATGTTGCCAAATTCGACATGTCAAACTCAAAACCCATCGAGTCGCCCATTATCGAATGACCATTGTTGAATGAGGATGTTGAAGGTGATCCGATCAATCCAACAATGTACTGATCTATGATTGGTTCATTGATGTACTTAACTTCCAGCCGACCGGACATTCTGTTTATTGTCTGCCAATGTGCCAGATATCAAGCTAACCCTAAACTTTCTCATCTTTCGGTTGTTAAACGAATCTTTAGATACCTCAGGGGTGCTCCAAAATTGGGCCTTTGGTATCCTAGAGATTCGAATTTTGATTTGTTTGCCTTTTCTGACAGTAACTTTGGGGGAACAGACAAGGATATGAAGTCCACATCAGTTGGATGCCAATACTTGGGTGACAGACTTATTTCATGGCAGTTCAAGAAGCAACAAATAGATTATTTATCAACTGCAGAAGCAGAATATGTTGCAGCATCTGCTTGCTGTTCCCAGGTTATTTGGATGCAACATCATTGAGGATTACGGTTTGACTTATCTTAACACTTCTATCTATTGTGATAATGATGTTGCCATCCAGATTGTCAAAAACCTTTTTTTCACTCCAAAACCAAGCACATTGATATCAAAGTTCATTTCATTCGAGATTGCTTTGACAAAGGGTTAATTAAACTTGAATAGAACCACACAGATGCTAATACAGCGGATCTTTTTACAAAACCTGTTAGCAACTCGAGACTCAAAGTGCTTGTGGACCTTTTGAAAATAATGCGTTTTACCGACTTAGCGACTTAAAAAAATTATATATAATAATAAATTTTTATATCGCAAATAACTAAATTTGTGCATAAAATTTTCTCTTTCTGCTCACATCTAATGTACTTGGTTAACACATGTAAGGTAATGATGTTGTAAAAGCGAGGAGTGTTGTTGATAGGCTTATCGCTCAAGAGTCAAAAAGATACCAAGTGATTAACTCTCTGGCAAGCTTTACATCCCGTGGGTAACATATCATCGGCATATGATTTCATGGTCTTAAATCCGGTGTTGATAGATAGCCAATTTCTGAAGTTTCAACTCTTTATGCTGATAAATCATCCGGGATATCAGCACTGCCCTTCTGTTGCACCCAAATACATGCAGACCTAGGCACAGTCAAGATATTCTTAAAAGAGTCTAAACGGAAGGGCCAAAACCTTAAAAGGGAAATCACTTACGAGAAAAACCTAAAAGTAAAACATACCATATAAGGTATTTGCCTAACCCTTGTCTGATATTGTTTGGTCTCTCTGCAGTACGTTGTACTGACTAGTTCACCAATAAATTGGACATCGTAAGTAGAAAGGATGACCTCGGTATATTCACTTGTTACGATGAATTGTTGTACTTACCTTGATCGGTTATTGCAAACTCACTTGATGAAGTCACAAGGTTGAAAATTGAAGATTGAAGTGATGAGTTTAAAAGGACAAATATATCAGCAATCACATGGTTCTGTTTAACCATGCTCATGCTGAAAAATGTTCCTTAATCAGTTCAGAACTGGTTTAATCTCATGGCAACTCCCCCTTTATCTTTTTGTGATTACTTTTTTTATTAATAGTCTTTCTTTCTGTAAGATTGGTTGCTTGGTTGGTTGGTCGCAGATTTTAACAGAAGGTGTTAGTGTTCAGGACAGGTTAAAACTGATAGGGGCCTGAAAAGAAATAATTATTTAAGTTTTGAGTGGGCCCACATATCTCGAATTCATTGACCTGGTTTGTTTACTGTTTCGAGATGGACTTGGTTAGAGATGGCCCTGGCCTAGTCACATCTCGAATCAATTGTTCAGAGATGGGCTGGGATATGTTTCGAGACTATATAAAGCCCATCTCTAGTCATTTTGAATCATTTCGAACTTTGTTTATCTGAATCTCTTTCATCTCTGTCTCTCTAAGTAGATATTTCTGCATCTCGGATGCATCTCGAGTGCATCTCAGATTGATCTCGGATGCATTCCAGGTGTATCTCGAGTGCATCTCGGATGCTTTCCAGATGCATTCCAGATGCTCGTGTATGAACCATCTCGAATGACAAGGGGTCATTGACTTGAACCCTTGTCATTCGAGTTCATCTGACCTGTGAACCTTTGGACTATTTTTGACCATCTGACCTTTACCTCTGAATTGCTAACTTGTCAACAAAGTTAACCTGTCATAACAATTTAGAGGAAATTAATGTTTGCTATAATTGATGACATCTGTATTTCCTTTGAAGAAAATGGCTCAGAAAATGATGGACAGACGCAAGCTGGAAATCAAAGCTTTTCACAATTAAGCCTTCTATTTGTGTGATCCTCCACCAGAATAAGAGAGAGATATGATTCCCTAGTTTCTGGACTAAAGAATTGCCGAATCACTCATGCTATAAAGTCGAATTCAGTGATAGATGAAGATATGATTCAGGACTTCTGGATCAACGCTAAAGTCAAGGGTGGAGGTGCCTACATTCAAATAAAGTTCAGAGAGAAAGAAATTAAAGTTTCAGAGTATGAGGTTCGAGATGCATTGCAATTTGGAGATAGTGAACGCCATCCTACTGCTTTGACAGGGATGGTGTGATGAAAGCTCTTTGTTGAATGAGCTATGAAGGAGCATATCCAACAGTGCTGAAGAAGTTATTCCCTCCATACTGGACACATATTTCTACAGTGTATTTCAGAGAACAAGGGCGGCCAGGACCAATTGAATCAGACTCAGACAGCTGCACTTGTCGCTTTAGTAAACGACTGGGATTATAACTTTTCGTTTTTCATTTTTGATAACATGAAAGTATGTTGGAGAGTATGAAGAAGAAGGTTTTCCTGCTTTATTCAAGATTTGTACAGATGATTATCGACAAGAAGCATCCTAAGCTTATTAAAGGCATGAACCATTTGGGACCAAGTTGCTTCGAAGCAGCGTGCAAACAGCGAGACTCCGCTAAGGTCAAGTCTGTGGGTCGATACGAGCTTGTTAAACATGGGAAATTCAAGAAATTGTGGCTGCTCCTAAACCTGTAACAGTAATCGTTGCTGAAGAGCATGATGTTCAGGTCATCGGATAACTGAGACAACCAGAAACCTATTGTTGAAGATCTTGATTCAAAAGAAGAGATAGAAGAAGCAGCAGCACAGGCTGAATAAGAGACTATTGAGGAGACTGAGAGAGAAATAAATCTGATTTCTGCTGAAAATCTTGAAGCTTTACTTGCATCTCTAAAGGGTGATTATGGGATCCCTTCTCCTAGTATCAATCCTTCTAACGAAGCACAATTTGAAGATGATGAACTAGAGAATGTTTTTGCACCTGATATCTTCAATCTCCCCAAGCCCCAAGCTCAAGCTCTACTCTTGATCCAAGTCTGCGGCCTGAAAGCTCTAGTGGTGCTCATAATGAGGCAGGCAGTTCCGGAATTGGTTTATCTGAGAATGAAGAGGCGGTGATGAGAATGGTTGTAGAAAGGGTGAAATTTATCGAGCAATCGGATAGCGATGAGGATGATGTTGTGGATGTTGGCAAACTATAACACAGAGTAGTGTTGCTAGAGCAAGAAAATGAACTATAAACGCTCAAATAGTCTCCTTACAGAATCAGATATCTATCAGAGACCAAACCATTGATCAACTTCAAGGAGATGTGAGTTTGCTAATGTCATAGGTTTATGAGATGAAGGCAAAGTTGCAGAAAAAGTTTGGAAGTGGGTTTGCGGATAAAGATGATGATCCTATTAACGTCGCATATCATGAACAGACAGAAGCGGAAAAGGTTGTAGCCGCTAAAGAACATGAAGCGGGCCTGAATGCATACCTTTCTGCTGAAAGATCAAGAAAGAGAAAGCAGCACAAAAAGGAAGTTCCAATAGCAAAAGATGATCGTAATGAAGAATCAAGACGTGAATCCACTCGATGAGAATTTTCAGCCAAAGGATCCTTCAAAAGTATCGGACAAATATGTCATGGAAATAGGGTCGAGTCATTATGATAAAGCTGGAAACAAATCAGAAGCGAAATGTTGGAGGTACGATCAGCCAGAAAACTATGGATCGTCACAAGAGAGAGCGGATACAGAGAATATTATTCGAAACAGACACAATTTGAATCATGGACCAAGATTGATCTAAAAAGTCTGTTAAGAGCTCACTATTCTGATGCAGATCTGAACCAACAAAGTCCCGGTTGGGCATTTCACTCAATGCTTGAACATGAAGTATCACATAATTTTCCAAAAATTAATACTGCAGAGTCATATCTAAAGAAAAGTCTAGGTGTTCGAGACCCTCATACTCACAAATAGCTCCAAAATGTTATCTGGCTACCGATCCGACAAGGACAAGGTGGTTCTAGCCGCTCCAAAGTTTCCAAAAGGTGTGCTACAGAACCTTTGCTATTGGGCCTATGATCCAAGAATGGCAGAAACTGCCATTGTTACAAAAGAAAAGGCATTTCGTCTGGCAGATACTTTGGATCTAATTAGTTTTCACGAGGAGTATATTTTGATTTTGGGTGCACATCAGATTCAAGCGAGTGACAAATATGAAGAATATGCTAAATCCTGGACAAGTGTAGTGGCTACAATAATTTAAAACATATTATTTGCACATGATTTATGATCCTGATGCCTAAGACCAGTTCTAATGCAATAAACCTAGGGGGAGATTGTAAAGACATGAATGGTTTATTCATTAGTATTTGTTGGGACTTGGGTTGTTTTAATATAATGGGTTTGGGGAAAGGCTTTAGGCCTAAAAGGTTAGAGTTTAGGAGCTCCAACCCTCTAGTATATATAGTTAATGATGTATTAGGGTTGGGTAGCTCTTTGATTACATTTTCACTTGTATTAGACAAATTACAATTTGTATGCAAGTTGAATCCTTCTATCTTCATCTTATTTCTCAAAGCTTGTTTGTGTGATATCGATTAGATCCATTTTATCCAGACCTACACCCGTATTGACGACCACTTCATTCAACTTCAAGGAGACACGTGCTTTTCAAAAATCGACCTCCGTTCTGGTTACCACCAACTCCTTGTCTTCGAAGAAGACATCCCCAAACCGCCTTTCGTACTAGATTTGGTCACTATAAGTTCATGGTCATGCCATTTGGTTTGACCAATGCACCCATGGTTTTCATGGATTTGATGAACCGTGTATGCAAGCTATATTTGAACCATTTCGTGATCATATTCATAGACGACATTCTCATCTACTACAAAAACAAAATTGAGCACGAGTGACACTTACGTTAGATTTTGGATCTCCTCCATGATGAACGCCTATACGCCAAATTCTCCAAGTGTAAATTGTGGCTAAAAGAAGTCAATTCCTCGGTCACATCGCCAACGAGAGAGGTATCCAAGTAGACCCAGCCAAAATCGAAGCCATCAAATATTGGATCGCACCAAAGTCTCCGTCCGAAATTCGTTCCTTCCTAGGATTGGCGGGTTACTACCATCGATTCATCTCCAAGATCATTGTACCCCTCACCTCATTGACCCAAAAGATAAACCTTTTATTTGGTGACCCAAAAAAGAGGAGTCTTTCCAAACCCTCAAAGATATGCTTTAAAATGGTCATATTCTCGCTCTTCCCGATTCAAATGACAATTTCGTTGTCTATTGCAATGCCTCTAATCAAGGTCTTAGTTGTGTTCATATACAACGAGACAAGGTTATTGCCAACACATCAGAAAACTCAAAATCCACGAGAAGAACTACACTACTCATGACCTTGAACTTGGTGTAGTCGTTTTTTCTCTCAAACTTTGGAAAATTAAATTTATGGTACCAAATGCGTTATCTTCACTGATCACAAAAGTGTCCAACACATTTTCAATCAAAAAGAGCTCAACATGCTCGAACGACCGTGGGTCGAATTGCTAAATGACTACGATAGCAAAATTCGCTACCACCCTGGTAAAGCTAATGTCATGGTCGATGCTCTTAGTCAAAAAAGTCATATTCAAATCTAAGGCATTCGTTGTTTTCAACTCCAAACCAACATTCAATCCCGCATTCACAAGGCACAACATTTGACGATCGTCGAAAACAAATTTGACAATATGCAATGTGCTGGCGAGAGACAACTCAAGTATAAATCTAATATAATCCTTTACTACCTCAATTAAATTTGGGTTCCCAATCGCGGTGACCTTGTTAATAATTTGATGAATGAACCACACAAATCCCGATACTCTGTTTACCCCGGTGCCGACGAAATGTACCAAGACCTCCTCAAATCTTATTAGTGGTCGGGCATGAAGAATGACATTACCTATTTGAATCCACATGCCTCACGTGTTCCAAGGTAAGGCAGAACACCAATGACCTTCGGGTTTACTCGAACAACCCGAAATCCCGATGTGGAAATAGGATAGCATAGTTATGAATTTCCTTACCATACTCCCACGAACATCTTCTGGGCACGATAGCATTTGGGTAATCATCGATGGGTTGACCAAATTAGCTCATTTCCTCCCCATTCGGGCTGAAGAAATCATTTGTTGTCATGGTATCTGTACCAAAGAAATCATTTGTTATCATGGTATTCTCATTGACATCATTTCAGACCGCGATGGTCGTTTCACTTCTCGTCTCTTACAAACATTCCCAACCACAATGGGAACTCAACTTAACATTAGTACTGCCTTTCATTCTCAATCCGACGATCAAACTGAGCATACAATTCAACCTCTCGAAGACATGTTGCGATCTTGCGTCATCGATTTTGGTTGAAATTGAGATGTGCAATTACCCTTGGTAGAGTTCTCGTACAATAACAATTACCGCGCTAGTATTCAAATGGCACCTTTTGAAGCGTTGTATGGTTACAAATGTCGTTTGCCTATTTGTGGACACGAGATCAGCGAAGCACAAATCACCGGTCCCGAGCTCATACAAGAGATAACGGACAAGATCTTGAAAATTCATGACAACCTCCTTAAAGCAAGAAGCCAACAAGCATCGCAAACCTTCATAATTCGATGTTGGTGACATGGTACGTCTCAAGGTATCCCCTTGGAAGGGAGTCATCTACTTTGGTAAAAAGGGTAAACTTGCTCCACGCTTTGTAGTTCTTTCAAGATTCTCGAAAGGATTGATAAAGTAACTTATCGCCTCGACTTACCTCAAGAGCTTTACAGCGTCCACCCAACGTTCCATGTCTCTAACCTCAATAAGTGTTTAGCTGATGAGGGACTCATGTCCCACTCGACGACTTTTCCATTAACTAATCTCTACATTTTATCGAGAAACCTGTCGAGATCATGCGTCGTGGGACAAAGCAACTTAGGCGAAGTCGAATCCCACTTGTCAAGGTTCGTTGGGAAGGAACGTGCGGCGCTGAATTCACTTGGGAACTCGAAATCGATATAAAGACCAAGTACTCGCATCTTTTTCCCGAGTCTTCCTCTTGAATTAATTTTGGGATGAAATTTCCTAAAGTAGGGGAGACTATAACGTTCCTTATTTTGCGATGTATTTACGATTACCCTGTAATACGTATATCATTCCCACATTTGTAATCCGAGACTTCGATCATAGTGGAAAATTCGCATGTTTATACATGCATGTTATATTCATACTTAAGTGTTATTCAATCGATCATCAAATACGTGTTTTTATGCATTACCAAGACTTGGAATACTTTGTAAATATCAATCATACATGCATTATACTCATACCATACTTGGATACACTTTGAATACCTAAAAACAAGCTAAAATATAAGAAAATGCCAAAAACTAAGTACAGAGGCTGAAATTGCACAACACCTCCAACCTTTACACACCTAAAAACAACTCTCAAATCCTCTCAACCTTCTTAATATTTCCAAGTTCTTGACAGATAACACTTGTGTTCAAAACAATGAGTTTGAACACATTTCTCCTACTTTTCTTCTTGTTTTCTTGTATCAAACTACTTGGATAACCTCCAAGGATGTTACCTAAAGTTCACCAACTTAAGTTATGTTTTGTTTAAAACCTTACAACTTGTTCTTGTTTACACTCATCTTGTGGGAATCTTGTACCAACCTTTATCCCTAACTAAACTCATGTTGTGGGGCTTATGTTATGGTATATTTCCAGAAGATAGAGGTCCAAAACCTCCCTTATTTACTGCCCTAAAGGTACCAAATGACCGACAAAGTGTTCAGTTCAACCAAGCTTTCAACTTTAAATTGTAAAGACTTAAGTTTTTATTGGGTGTGAACAATGGGACCCTTGGCTTTCCAACTATGATTCCACTTCCTCACTTAGTTAATTAATCCATTTCTACATAACTAAGCCACCAAGTAAACATTCTAGTAACAAAGTGTCCAAACTACACCAAGTCTCCAAACATTTGCCATGTTTGGAATGCACTCGTTTAGTTTGAGCTCACTAGGTTACTTTAGATGAGTTGTTTACAATAATTTTAACTTTCATGACCATCCAAAATCACCCTAGTGGTTGTTTTGTTCATCAGTGAAATCATAAGAGGTTAAATGGATGGAATTCATCCTACCTCCATACATGACCATACATGACTAACTATACTAAGACACATAGATAATATACTTACAAAATCGCCCCCTAACGTCAATAATTCATGGTTTAAGATTAATGAGTATGGTGTTAACATCTTAGTTCTGGATTCCTCAAAGTTTGGATTCTAATGGATGAGTTAATATCAATGAGAACACACTAATACATAGTATCCGAACGATTGTCTAAGATAGGATCCATTTTCTCATATATATATATATATATATATATATATATATATATTATATATATATATATATATATATATATTATATATAATATTCTATCATTTTAATACCGAAGCCAATCCATCAATCAAAATTCGTGAACTCATGCACCTTCGTTTCCCTACTGTAGGGTAACTTCGGTGTTCTAGTCTCAAGACTCATCAAACCCACGATTTCTTTGGAAGCTTTGCAAACCGTGAGTTTACATGACCCCTTTTACATTTTATAAACTTTTGGGTGCAATATGTATAACCTTATGAAAATCACAATCACAATATCAGTGACATTTTCTAAATCAATCAATCCATTATCACATGCTTAATCGATATACTTGGGATATATACATGCTAGAAGCCTTTCTTGCACAATATTTGTCATTAACATCATGAGTCAACCTTAACATGTATAGCATTATAAGAGTAGCACACCGCCTTTAGGAAGGGTATATGTTAAATTATTCAATCACGGTCTTGTTCGTTTCCGTGACAAGATACGCAAATTTGTGGACACAATTGGTTTGACATATAATTGTTGCATGCTAGTTATGTTATGTTTTATGCCTTTGTATACTTTTATGCCATGTAGGATTGATGAAACTTTATTATCTATGTTAGCAGCCAAAACTTGTATGCTCACCAATGCTTTATGTGTTGACAGTTACTTTAATATATATTGTAGGAGATTGATGTTTTGACATTTCAGAATCTAGTAGGATGGATTTTAGAAACATATTTTATGTTTATGTACTTTTTTTTTATCGTAATTAAATTTCCTTGTTGTTTATCCATTCCAAACAATGTACTACTTAGTTCATTAATGAAAATGAAATTTTATTTATATATTGTCATATTTAGCAAGTTGTGATGTCTCGAACAATCTATTTCATCCCGCCCTGATGTTTTCGCCATCTGTTGGGCTGTGACAGCGGGAGGGAGGTTTCCTACCTCGACCATGACCACCCGAACTACCCCCACGGGAGTAGCATCCACCACGAGAATGATTTATTGGTGATAACCCTATATGATTGGGCATTGAAAGCAACAATGGGGTTGGGGTTACCATGCAAAGACCAAAGAAAAACTCAATGATTCTCAGCCTGTATGATCAATTCCCGGAAGAGCGGTGGCGGTTTAGAGGCTGGACGGCGATAGAGAAGGTCTCCAATGAGGCATCGAGACCACAAAGAAACCAATGTAGTTTGTCAGTTTCATCTACGGGGTAACAGATAGCCAGTAATTTGTCACACCCCATTCGCAGTGGATATGGTACGTGGCATGATGATTGCCCATAGCTTATGACAATGTTATAAGTTTAGATATTTAAGATCACCAAATTAAATTTGTCACACATAATCATAGAAAACATATAAGATAATTCATACATTATTCAAAAGATAAATAGTTATGTACAAAGGTCCAATTTATTAGTAAGGCATGTCCTACATGTTTTTGCCTTCAACTCTATCTCCTACTTGTGTACCTGCATCATGCGTAAAACCTGTTTTGGGTCAACATAATATTGGTGAATAGATCTAGATTTTAAATAAAACATTTTGCTTTATTAATTGATTTATTTTACTTAGAAATCTTTTAAAAATATATTTAACATGCAATTCCATGTTTTGTAGAAACATCCATAATCACCATAACCACAGCAACAATCAACAAATCACTACAATCACAATATAGATGCAATAAAAACAATAAGACTCAAAGACTATAGCATGCATTAGTCTCAAGCCCTGAATAACGAGTCTAATATTGGTGGCGATACTAGGTTACAACCCATGGCTTTAGAGAACCTAGTTAGCCAAGTGGATCCACACGAGACCTGTGACACAAAGCAAGTAAACACATAGATACACACAAATGCAACAATAGATACTAGAAATAATAGAAAGAATGATCGTGATATACATAGTGTCACATTGACTTTGCATGTTAATTAATCGACTAGAAAACAATAGAAAACATAACACATGATAAACCCTAAAAATATTTAATGACTAAAGGGGAGAGAAATAGATCTACTCACTGGTTGCGTAGATATGATTCCACGAGAACTACCGCACGAACAGGAATAGGTGGAATCTAAATAATAATCGTAATCACCCTAAGATATAATTAAGCACAATACTTAAACGAACGGACAAAATATTAATTTTAGGAAATTAGGTTCTCTTATTTGGGGACTTAAATTATATAAAGCAATTATTCGACAAAATAACCTATTCAATATATATATACACACACACACATATGTATAGGTTTAGGATCCTGTAAAAAGATTAAAAGTGTGAGAAGGATAAGAAAGACTATGATGACACATGTCCCTATCTATTTTATTAGTCCAAGAGTAAGATGGTAATTTAACACATAATTCTAATTAAAGATAAAATCATGTAACCGAATTCTCAGTTATTTAGGAATTTTAATTTTTATTTTTATCTGATTTTACGTATGAGATTCACAAGCCATATATGTATATGAATAATTCTTCATTCTTTTATAAACAATACTCGTGAATCTTCTTCATCTCGCAATTTTTATTTTAGTTTTTTCTGTTCATTAAGATCTTGATCGATGAAAAACGACAATGCAGGTAACCATATTATGGTGTCTTGTTGTTTATATAGTTGATGTGTGTATTGTTGTTTATATAGTTGATGTGTATAGGTTTATATTGTTCGAAAAAGAAAAGGTGTTAATTTTTATATTCTGTGTGGTTGCATATTAATGTTTCATACAATCGGTTGTTCTGATTAATATTGATTGAGAATTTTGATGTTATAGAGTATGGTGTTTTATAAATAGTATGAGTTTTAAGGATTTAATGAGTTTTAACTAGGATTATGGTGGTTCTTTTAAATGTATTTATACTGGGATGTTGTCTTTTTGCATTTAGTGTCATGTTTTATATGGTGATCTGTGTCCATTCACGTACACCCCACGTACACAATGGTATGTTTTATAATGTTAAGTTGTCATATACGTGCATGGTGTTTTATTGCACTTGATATTTTATAGTGTCTTATTTATGGTCACGGTGTATTTTAATGTATACTTGTTTTTTTTTAATGGTGTTATATATGGTTATGGTGTCTTTAAGGTATTCCTATTGTATTTTTTTACTAGTGTTATTTTTCATATGTTCATTTTGTCATAGTGTTACCAAAAAAATGTTTTTATTACTTAATTTATTTGTTGTAGGTTTTCAAACTTACCAGTCGGTTGTGCAACTACACCTTTATCCAAACTCCGGTAAGAGGACTTATATACTTGTTGTGGATGTTGCTTAAGCTGAAGCATATGATGACGTTTGATACACTGAATAGTGCATTCCTTTTTTATCAAAAGTATGCAATGGCTGGTGGTCTTACTGAGCCCCGTGACGTCATTAATCCAAATATATTGTTTGCTCAAAGGAGGGTAATAAACCTTTCAAGGCGATCGATTCATCTAAAGAAATTGACACCTCAAATAATGGGTTGAAAAACAAAGCTATTCGCAGGGTTCCTTCGATAAGGACTGGTTGTGAAGCACATATTCATATAAAGTTATACGATTCGAATCTTTACAAGGTCTATATTTAAAGGAGGATCATAATCACTCTTTTGTTGCTGAGGACAATAGGTATTTATTTCCATCAAACTGAGGAATGAACTATATGCAAGAGCAAGCGTTAACGCATTGAGTGCGTTGAATATTGGACATGTCAAAGCATTTAATATCATGAAGACACTTTATGGTGGGTTTAACCAGGTTGGGGCAACAAAAACCGATTTTAAAAATATTAAACGAGATCTAAGCAGGTATATATCGGATTTTGACGCTTATTGATGATTAAATGGTTGTTGAGGAAGAAAGGGTACATGCCAAATTTCTCCATGGAGTATATAACAACAGAAAATGTATTTTACAGGCTTTGTTTTCGGCAGATGAGGATACCAAGAGGAATTTTTCAGTGTTTGGTGACGTTGTTTCATTTGATGCAATATATCGATGTAACAAGTTTATTTACTAACTATCTTCCGTCTTTGGATTTTACAATACTTGAATTATCTTTCGTTGAGTTTATTGTGTTTTTAGTTCAATTTGTGGTAGGTACAAAATGATGTTTGTACCATATACTAGTATCGACAACCACAATCGTAACTTTACTCTTGGTGCGGCCATAATTGGCAACGAAGCGGCTGAAACTTATAGCTGGTTGCTTAAGGTGTTTCGTGAAGCATTTGGGCGTGCACCTCCGGTGATAGTTACCAACCAAGACCTAGCCATGAAGAAAGCCATTGAAGATACATTGCCTGAGAGTAGGCTTCGTCTGTGCAAGTGGCAAATAATGGACCAGCTTACTGCTAAGGTTTTTACTTATTCGACTTAGTGTGATTCATATAACCTTTTTTTCCATATGTCTTGTTCACCCAACCCGCAGCGGAAATAAAAGTCGGGGCATGATTGGGTTATCACCAAAGCTCATGATATTTACTAATAAGTTTCATATTTATTAATTTGGAATTAAAACTTCAAATATTCAAACACAAAATTCATACAGGCACAATCAAACAAAAATATTGTTCAATACGCAATAACATTGTTTAATCTTCTAAGGCCATTCCTATGTGTTTCTTTCTTCAGCCATGCGTAATTAAAACAAAAGATTTGGGTCAACAAAAGTTGGCGAGTGAACCTTAGTAACACATTTAAATAGTTGATTTATATTGTTGTTAAATAAAACTTGTGCACGAATCACATGTGAGCATCTGTATATAAATAACTATTCACAAACCACATTATATCCACAATGAACATATGACATGATGAATGATGTACTTGAGATCAAGGCTCAATCAAACAGAGCCGATCTAATGAGGCACCTGATGCTCAATCCATATCCCACGAGAAACTTATGGGCCTAATGAAATGATTGCACTGAAATGATAAAATGTAACCACATATAACCACACAAACCAATACATACATTTGATCATGAAATGATGTTAGCACAAATGTTTAAATAAATAAAAATATGTACGACACATGATACACCCCAAAACATGATTAAAAAGGGGAATTCGTAGAGATTCACTCACAGTGGGTGTGTATACTTGATTGATGATCAGAGCGCACGAGTTGAGAACTTAACCGATGAAAGAGTACTTAACCTAAAATAATAACGCGATAATTCGATAAATAAATAAATTAATATTTCGGTTAAAAACCTTTGTTTAGATTTTTAAGTTATTTTTGTGACTTTTTATTTGATATAATAAAACCTTTGAAATTCTATTTTTAAGCATTTCTAATTGATTTTTCTTTTAATATAAATCCATAAAATAAAAATAAAATAACATTTAAAAAAAACTTGTCAGTCTGACAAGTTATGTCAGACCGGTTTGATAGTAGGATTGGTATGCGTGTGTTGAGACTCGAACCCGTGACCTCTCGGTTGCGTGCACGCAGCTCTTCCTAACTGAGCTACGTGTCTAACCCGAAAGAATCTTGATTTTAATTATATTAATACACTCCTTAGACTATTTAAGAAATTAATTTACTTTAAAAAGAATTAACAGGATCGAACCGGTGTGCGCCAAGGGTCTCGAACCCGTGGCCTTTCATGTGTTTAGCACCTAGCCCAACCAATTGGGATGGGTGTCTAACCCGTTAAGCTCTTGGTTTTTATCATATTTATATACCCTTTAAATCATTTCTGGTTTAAGTAATTTAAAAAGATTTTAGAAATCAATCAAACTGCGTAACAAGAGGGTCTCGAACCCGTGTCCTGAAGTTGGTTTGCACCCGGCCCAACCAGTTGGGCTGGGTGCTTAACCCGGTTATAATCCGAATTATAATATATATATACACACACTGCACTTCATCTTCTTCGTTTGAAAGTTTACCCAGAACACGTTCTTGATTTCAAACTCAATTAAACTTGATTACTATACCAGTAGTTACCTAAATGATTAACATGATATATGAAATAATATACGAACTGAATTAGAAGCTAAAAGACTGTTACTGATCGGCAGTGGGTTCCCGGCGAGTTAATTCCGGCGACAGCTGCGGTTTCCGGTGAAACAAGGGGGGGGGGGGTTGAGCAGAGGGATCTTGCGATTCGTTGAGAAAGAATTGAGCGATAATTAGAGGTATAGATCGATGGTATTTATAGGTGGTTCGATCACCCAAATTTTGGTTTTAAATTGGTAAATTTGGAAAGGATGATCAATGACAGAGGGGCCTGATTGAGGTTTACTCTAAATAGATCACGTAACAGCTGTAGTCAAGGAAACCGCGTTTGAAGATTTGGTTGGATCTCCGGTGCCGCGGTGATGGTGGTTGCAGGTTTTCCGCCTAGGTTGCGTATTTATATAAAACGACATAAAAACTAACACATCTTGTGTGTGTAGCGTAGTGGTGTTTGATGTGTGAGTGATACTCGGGGGACCCGGGTTCGATTCCCGGTTCACCCTTTTTATTTTATTTATTTTATAAATTCAATATTGTCCATTTTAATTCACTTATATATTAATATGTCTATTTTAATTTATTGGTTATTATTTATTAATTATAAATACTTTATTTTAATAATATAAGATAAAATGCTAGAATTAAATAAATATACGCATTTGATTAATAAAATTGGTGTGGGTTTTCGAAACCATTTTACACAAACGTTACAGTATCCCCTACTTTTAGAAATTTCGTCCCGAAATTTAAGTAGTAGTTGTATCTGGAAAAAGGTGCGGGTATTTTTTGCGTATTGAGTCTTCACGTTCCCAAGTAAACTCGGGTCCTCGTTTTGACTCCCAACGCACCCTGACGATTGGAATACGACTTCGTCTCAAACGCTTATCACCGAAATCCATGATTTCTACTGGTCTTTCAACGAAGTGCATTGATTCATCAACTTGAATATCTTCTAAAGGAATATGGAGGCACTTTTTCAAGTTTGATACGTGAAACGAGGGATGAATTCTGTTGAGTTCTTCTGGTAGGTCAAGCTTGTATGCTACAGGACCTAATCTTTTGAGTATCTTGAATGGTCCCACATAGCGTGGTGCTAGCTTGCCCTTTTGACCAAAAACGAACCACTCCCTTCCACGGTGACACTTTCAAAAGTACTTGATCGCCAACACAAAACTCCAAAGGCTTACGTCGTTTATCAGCATAACTCTTTTGACGACTCTGAGCCGCTAGAAGATTATTTCAAATTTGAAGAATTTTGTCAGTCGTCTCTTGAATCAATTCAGGTCCAGTGATTTGCGCTTCACCAATTTCGTGCCAACATACTTGATATCGGCATTTACGACCATATAAAGCTTCAAAAGGAGCCGTACCGATGCTTGAATGATAGCTATTGTTGTACGAAAATTCAACTAACGGTAGGTGAGTGTCCCAATTACCTTTGAAGTCTATGACACATGCTCGAACATGTCTTCAAGGGTTTGTATGGTGCGCTCAGATTGACCATCAGTTTGAGGGTGAAAGGTAGTGCTGAGGTCTAAACGTGTACCCAAAGCGGATTGTACGGCTTGCCATGTTCGTAAAATAAAGCGGCCGTCTTGATCTGAAATGATACTTAATGGTACACCATGATGGCTTACGATCTCATTGATATAGATACGAGCTAACTTCTCATTCTTGAAGTCCTCGCGAATTGGAATGAAATGAGCTGATTTAGTAAGACGATCAATGATTACCCATATGGTGTCATACCCACTGGAGGTGCGAGGTAACCCGGTAATGAAATCCATGGTTATATTTTCCCACTTCCATACAGGTATTTCGGGTTGGACTAGAAGTCCTGGGGGTCTTTGATGTTCAGCTTTCACTTTGGAACATGTAAGGCACTTGGAAACAAAAATAGCGATATCCTATTCATGCCAGGCCACCAGTAGGTGTATCGTAAGTCTTGATACATCTTATCGGCTCCTGGATGTATAGAGTATCGTGTTTTGTGCGCCTCATTCATGAGAAAAACGCGAAGGTTGTCACGATCGGGTATCCAAATACGGTTTAAGTAGTAAAGAATACCATCGGATTTGGTTTTTATTTTGAGTTCGGCTCCACAAGATAACTCATCGCGTACGTCATTTTCCGTTACAGATGTATGTTGAGCTGTCCGAATTCGATCTTTGAGGTCTGTTACAATTTGAGAACATTGGAGGTGAATGGAATTTGCATATTCCTTTCGACAGAGTGCATCAGCCACACGTTTTCCTTACCAGGATGATATCGATTTTCACAGTCGTAATCATTTAGGAGTTCGACCCATCGCCGTTGCCTCATGTTCAACTCTTTTTGATTGAAGATATGTTGAAAACTCTTGTGGTCAGTGTATATTTCACACTTGGTGCCATAGAGATAGTGTCTCCATATTTTTAGAGCGAACACGACTGCTCCAAGTTCTAGGTCGTGAGTGGTATAGTTCTTCTCATGCACTTTGAGTTGCCTAGAGGCATAGGATATCACCTTTCCTCTTTGCATTAGAACACATCCTAACCCTTTCCCTGACGCGTCGCAATAAACCACAAAGTCTTCGCAACCATCAGGTAGTGTAAGGATAGGTGCATCGCAAAGCTTTTGCTTCAAAATTTGAAAGCCTCCTTTTGCTTGGGTCCCCAAATAAAGGGTTTTCCCTTGTGAGTTAAGGCTGTGGTGGAACGGTGATATGAGAAAAATTTGCAATGAAGCGTCGATAATAACCAGCCAAGCCAAGAAATGACCTAACTTCGGTAGGAGTACGTGGCGCTTGCCATTCTTGTACTGCCCTGATTTTTGAAGGGTCGACATGAATTCCTTTGTTATTAACGACATGACCAAGAAATTGTACCTCTTTTAACCAGAACTCATATTTCGAGAACTTAGCATAGAGCTTTTCAGTCCTCAAGAGTGTAAGAATAAGTCGAAGATGTCGCTCATGATCGGATTTTGTCTTGGAATAGATAAGAATATCATCGATGAAAACTATGACAAAAAGGTCGAGATAGGGTTTGCACACCCTATTCATCAAATCCAAGAAGACAACAGGAGCATTGGTTAACCCAAAAGGCATAACCATGAACTCATAGTGGCCATAACGAGTTCGAAAGGTAGTTTTTGGAATATCTTCATCGCGCACTCTAAGTTGATGATATCCATAGCAAAGGTTGATTTTTGAAAAATAGGTGGCACCTTGAAGTTGATATAGGAGGTCATCGATACGGGGCAATGGATAGCGATTCTTGATAGTCAACTTGTTGAGTTCTCTATAATCAATGCACATGCGAAACGTTCCATCTTTCTTCTTTACAAAAAGAACAGGTGCACCCCAAGGCGACGAGCTAGGACGTATGAACCCTTTGTTAGTCAGATCTTACAGCTGACCAGCCAATTCTTGCATCTCAGATGGGGCAAACCTATAGGGAAATTTTGCAACTGGTGTAGCACCAGGTACAAGATCGATTCGAAATTCGACTTCTCGCACAGGAGGAAGTCCTGAAACGTCGTCGGGAAAAACTTGAGGAAATTCTTTAACAATTGGAATATCTTCTAGCTTCCTTTCCTTGCCTTCCTTCTTGACGATGTGAGCTAGAAACACAACATAAGATATCTTTGAGCTTGAAGACATGACATTAATTTGAGCCCTTTTGAAGGAGTTTCTCCAAAGATACGTAGTGTCTGACCGTCAGCGAGGGGAATTCAAATAAAGTTTTCATGGCAACTACTTGGCGTGATGCTGGCTGAGCCAGTCCATACCGATGATAACATCAAAACTTCCCAATTTCATAGGAATAAGATCAATCGAGAAATCGTGATCATTTAGGGTAAGAGTACAATCACGAATAATCGAATTTAACGTACTGGGTTCTCCGTCAGCAACTTCCACCGTGAACGATTCAACGAGACTAACACGAGGTAGATCAAGAATGGACTCGAATTCTAATGAACAAAACTCTTATCCGCATCAGTATCAAATAGTATGGATGCATAACTACCATTTACGAGAAACGTACCGTTGACCACATTGTTATCAGCCCTTTGCTTGGTTGGCGTTGATGTTGAAAGCCCTTCCTCTAGCAGGTGGGTTAGCTTGATTAGCTTGGTTTAGTGGGTTGGCTTGGGCTTGGACGTTGATGATGTTCACCAGGCGGGGGCAGGTATTACGAAAATGGTTTGGATCGCCACAGTTGAAGCATGCTCTAATGGGTTGCATCATTGGGTAGTTGGGTTGGTAGTAGGGTTGAGCCATGGGTTGGGCAGGTGGTAAAAGTAAGGGTTGTTGGGCTTGGCCCACCATTTGATTATTGGTTTGGGCTTGAGGCTGATTGCGGTTTGATCTTTGGAGTGTACTGCAAGTTTGGATAGTGTGATCTGCACGGCCACAATTGTGCAGTATTGGCAAGGGTTCTTCAGGGGATGATGGTACTGGCATCGGTTACATTTTGGGTGTGGACCAGTGTATAGCTTTTTGAATGGAGTGACTTGAGGGGTGACTTGTGTGATTGGAGCAGCAGTGATAGGAGGATTGGTTTGGGTGACGGCGAAATTCTTGCCATTTCGCTTCCTCTTACCAGCGAATTTAGAGGACGAACCTGATAGGGTTGGGGTTGGAGCTTCCACAGGTGTCTTTTTCTTCTCATCTTTAAAATCGCCATTTCAGATGCGATTTTCTGTAAGTTCAGTAGCCAATTCCATGGCAGCTTCAAGCTTGCGGGAGAAGTACTTAAAACCGAATCTTGAATTTTCGAGGGAAGACCTCGAATGTAATGCTCGACTAAACGGTATAGCGGAGTGAACAGGTTTGGGACCATCTGGTTCAACTCGAGAAATCTCTTGTTGTATGAGGTGTTGTCTCCTTCCTTTTGCTTTAAAGCGTAAAATTCGTCTTCTAGCTATTTGATTTTGCTTCTAGGACAGAAGCGTCTCGTCATGATTTCCCTTAATTCTTCCCATGATAAGGCCATGACATCTTCAACACTCGCTTACCCTTTTCCGTGTTCCACCAGGTAAGTGCTACCCCAAACAAACGTCCAGCAGCGTAACGCACCTTGCGATCCTCAGGACAGTCGCAATTGAGAAAAGTGTTTTCCATCTCCTCAAACCAATGGAGGAGAGCGGTGACACCTTCATTCCCTTCATATTTTGGGGGATCGCAGGACTTAAAATGCTTGTAGGTGCATTTAGTAGGTTTGGGAGGAGGCTTGGCGACGTTTTGGCCTTTTTTATTTGTAGGGTTGATGGGATTTGCGGCGAGAGCTTGTTGAACTTACAAAACGATGTCAGGAAGTACTACAGCCATTTGTTGACCAATTTGAGTGGCGTTCGCTAGACCTTCCTGACCTTCTACCACCTCGTAAGTGTTTAGCAGATATCTACAGGAATATATGTAGGGAGATTGTGAGTTTGATAGTTTTCTAGGTGTCATGTGTCGTAAAAAGAATGAAAAACAACATTTACGAATAACTGAAGAAAATAACTTAACTACATCCATAGGATGTCTTGGGCTTGCTCATGTTTGGGCCTCCAAATGTCTCCCATACCGTAGCTTGTATAGTCATGTGGGCCCCCATGACTATTAGGCATGGTAGGGTTCACATTGGTGTTGGCTTGATAACACTCGCATCACCCGAATGAAAATCGTAAAACATGATTGCGAGATATAGGGTCGGAGGGTGTCCAGGTGTAGACACAATGACAACTCAAAGTGGAGTTAGTTCACACGATGTTTGGCAGCATGCTTTGGCCTAATAGGTCCTTCGTACTCTCATCGTTAGTCCCCAGGTAGGCAAACTGGTCCTTTATTTTGGATTTATACGAATGCCAAGCCTAGACAGGACGTTCCGACTACTGGAACTCGTACCCTTCTAGTTACTACATGCCCGTCGTGAAAACTCACTTTGATGTGATTTGAAAAATATGAAAACATTGCAAAATCTTTGGAAAGAAATCATAAAAATTGTGAAATAGTGAGGAGTGTGCTTGCGTAGGCATGATATGTTATCGAGATATGAACTACAATGAACATCACATATTAACATGTACTTGTGAAAGTGCTTGCATATATTTGTGTGTGAAAATAAGCATGAAACATATAAACATCACGAATTTTGCATGTAACACATAAACAATTAAAATCTAATCAACTATAGTATAGGCTCTAAGGGACTAATAACCTATCCTATATCCCTATAGTCACAAGCTCTGATACCAATCTTTCACACCCCGACCCGCAGCGGAAATAAAAGTTGGGGCATGATTAGGTTATCACCAAAGCTCATGATATTTACTAATAAGTTTCATATTTATTAATTTGGAATTAAAACTTCAAATATTCAAACACGAAATTCATACAAGCACAATCAAACCAAAATATTGTTCAATACGCAATAACATTGTTTAATCTTCTAAGGCCATTCCTATGTGTTTCTTTCTTCAGCCTGTTCACCTGTATCATGCGTAAAACAAAAGATTTGGGTCAACAAAAGTTGCCGAGTGAACCTTATTAACACATTTAAATAGTTGATTTATATTGTTGTTAAATAAAAATTGTGCACGAATCACATGTGAGCATATGTATATAAATAACTATTCACAAACCACATTATATCCACAATGAATATATGACATGATGAATGATGTACTTGAGATCAAGGCTCAATCAAATGGAGCCGATCTAATGAGGCACCTGATGCTCAACCCGTATCCCACGAGGAACTGATGGGCCTAATCAAATGATTGCACTGAATGATAAAATGTAACCACATATAACCACACAAACCAATACATACATTTGATCACGAAATGATGTTAGCACAAATGTCTAAATAAATAAAAATATGTACGACACACGATACACCCCAAAACATGATTAAAAAGGGGAATTCGTAGAGATTCACTCACAGTGGGTGCGTATACTTGATTGATGATGAGAGCGCACGAGTTGAGAATTTAACCGATGAAAGAGTACTTAACCTAAAATAATAACGCGATAATTCGATAAATAAATAAATTAATATTTCGGTTAAAACCTTTGTTTAGATTTTTAAGTTATTTTTGTGACTTTTTATTGATATAATAAAACCTTTGAAATTCTATTTTTCAGCATTTCTAATTGATTTTTCTTTTAATATAAATCAATAAAATAAAAATAAAATAACATTTAAAAAAAACTTGTCAGTCTGACAAGTTATGTCAGACCGGTTTGATAGTAGGATTGGTATACGTGTGTTGAGACTCGAACCCATGATCTCTCAGTTGCGTGCACGCAGCTCTTCCAACTGAGCTACGTGTCTAACCCAAAAGAATCCTGATTTAATTATATTAATACTCTCCTTAGACTATTTCAGAAATTAATTTAATTTAAAAAGGATTAACAGAATCGAACCGGTGTGCGCCAAGAGTCTCGAACCTGTGACCTTTCATGTGTTTCGCACCCAGCCCAACCAATTGGGTTGGGTGTCTAACCCGTTAAGCTCTTGGTTTTTATTATGTTTATATACCGTTTAAATCATTTCTGGTTTAAGTAATTTAAAAAGATTTTAGAAATCAATCAAACCACGTACCAAGAGGGTCTCGAACCCGTGTCCTGAAGTTGGTTTCCCCCCGGCCCAACCAGTTGGGCTTGGTGCTTAACCCGGTTATAATCCGAATTATAATATATATACACACACTGCACTTCATCTTCTTCATTTGAAAGTTTACCCAGAACACGTTCTTGATTTCAAACTCAATTAAACTTGATTACTATACCAGTAGTTACCTAAATGATTAACATGATATATGAAATAATATACGAACTGAATTAGAAGCTAATGGACTGTTACCGATCGGCAGTGGGTTCCCGGCGAGTTAATTCCGACGACAGCTATGGTTTCCGGTGAAACAGGGGTGGGGGGTTTAAGCAGAGTGATCTTGCGATTCGTTGAGAAAGAATTGAGCGATAATTAGAGGCATAGATCGATGGTATTTATAGGTGGTTCGATCACCCAAATTTCGGTTTTAAATTGGTAAATTTGGAAAGGATGATCAATGACAGAGGGGCCTGATTGAGGTTTACTCTAAATAGATCACGTAACAGTTGTCGTCAAGGAAACCGCATTTGAAGATTTGGCGGGATCTCCGGTGCCGCGGTGATGGTGGTTGCAGGTTTTCCGCCTAGGTTGCGTATTTATATAAAACGACATAAAAGCTAACACATCTTGTGTGTGTAGCGTTGTGGTGTTTGATGTGTGAGTGATACCCGGGGGACCCGGGTTCGATTCCCGGTTCACCCTTTTTATTTTATTTATTTTAAAAATTCAATATTGTTCAATTTAATTCACTTATATATTAATATGTCTATTTTAATTTATTGGTTATTATTTATTTATTATAAATACTTGATTTTAATAAAATAAGATAAAATGCTAGAATTAAATAAATATACGCATTTGATTAATAAAATTGGCACGGGTTTTCAAAACCCATTTTACACAAACGTCACAGTTCAATGGTGTCTTAGGTGGGTCTTACAATATGTAATAGTACTGATTTCAAAAAAAGGTTGTGTGCTATTGTCTGGACCGACTCAATCCTACTTGCGCAGTTTGAAAGCGATTGGGTTACCATACTGAATGATTTTAATTGGAATGAGCATGATCGCCTTGAGTAAATTTATCAGATTAGGGACACTTGGATACCGGCGTATTATCGTGACGAGCACATTTCCGGGCTGATGTGCACCTCATCTCGTTCTGAGAGTGAGAATCATTTTTTTGGACAGTTTTGTAACCCACAGTGTACCCTTATTGAATTCTTGGGTCATTTTGATTCTACCATTGAAGCTCAAACACAAACACTAACATATGGGCAGTATAATTTGTATTGGAGAATCAAGCGACGAGTATATACACACGCACTATTTTTCAATGTCCAACTGGAGATAGAAAATGGTCTTTACAGCAATTGGAAAGCGGGAAGAGATGGATGATGTCGTTAATTTTTTTGTGAATGATTGGGAACAACCATGCACTACCTTCTTCGAGGTATATAGAAAATTTAAATACCAATATCCAGGCTTATTTTTACTATGCTTCCTATAGTGTTATATGGTGTTATGTATCAAATAACATCAAATTCATTTCTTTGTATTACATATGGTGTTATTGGTGTGATGTATCAGAAACTATTGTTCTTAATGTATTATAGTTTACAATGGTGCTATGCATTATAGTTTACTATGGTGTTATGTATCTGAAAATATTCTCATTTTCTGTGGCTGATGGTGTCTTATAGGTTATGATGCGGGAAGAAGACATGATAGTATTCTGTACATGCAAAAGATACGAACAGTTCGGGTTGTTGTGCTCACACACCTTTTATGTGCTTAGGATGCTTGATGTCAGGGAGTTTCCACAACGTTATGTATTACATTTTGGACTAGGGAGGCTATTCCCAATAGTGCTCCTGATGCTATTTAGGTATGAATGAGAGCGATAATCGTTATAATGAAGTTAACTACGTAGTATGTGAGAGCACATACTCTACTGAGTTGATTATTAGCAAGCTTGTTACCAACTTCGATGCACTGTGCTTATTTAGGGATCATGTAGTTAAGTTTCTCCAAAGCGCTGATGAGGCAATAGTTAATGCACCTCGTCAGAGTCATCGGGAAAGGTTTGCTGAAATAACCGTAGTACACAACCATCTATTGTAACCGTTCGTGTTACCATTGGAACTAGATACGGGTAAGCCTAAACAGATGAATTCTAAACGTGAAATTGCGATAAGCCAATTGGGAAAAAAGAGATGTTAGTGTCAAAACTGTTTTAGGTACGGTCATAACAGACGTACTTGCAAAAACCCTACAAGGAAAAAAGAAGACGCTAGTTCTGAGGAAGGTGGTGAAGAAGCGATGAAGGTGTCGAGGTGGAAGCCGGGTGGGAAGAAGTGGATGAAGCCGATGAGGAAGAAGATGAAGAGGAAGGAGATGAGGACTAGGAAGTTCTTGAAGACGCATAGACTTATGTTTTATTTAATGATATGTTTATTTGTTTAGTACATTGTTATTTTTTCAATGGTTATCATGATGATTTGAACACTCATAGGTTGATTTTGTTGGTCAACTTATATCCCTGATGTGGATTTTTTATACAAGTGTTTGTTTTACGTATCACTGCTTTTGCCATCATTGTTTTCAAATATATATAAGCACAATATGTAAAGCTATATAACATCATTTGACGACAAAAGTTCAGTACATATCATGGTGTTGTAACAAATTATCTTGTTTATTTTTGAGAGTATGTCACTCATAGTCATCAAAACACTTAATGCTCCATCATGAGTACCCGGTTTTCATGATATGTTATTGATGTTTTTTTATATAAGGTGTTGTGTTATGTTATATAGTCAGTTTCTAACTCGGTCTTACGATGCAACTTTTTGTAGTGTATGCTTAATAACGTTAAAAACATGTAGTGTTGCTTGATTCCTTGATAAGTAGGCTGGCAGTGATTATAATATATAAACGTTATCCTGCTAATAAACAGTGTCCAGTCAGTTAACTACATCATCATTCTAGGTGTATATTGAAAACTAAAACAACAAAAAAAGTGACCAAACGTTTGACCATTGTTTAAACCCTAAAAACAAGAGTAACTAAATACTAAGTCATGATAAAAGTTAAAATGCGTAAACTTTTTTGCTCTACAGGTGACCATCCAACCTTTGACAAATCCTCCAGACTGCATTATCTTCAAGTTTCACCCTGTCATCCTCGTCTAAACCTGCAAATGCTTCACTTCTTTCTCTACCTTGACCCGTGCGGTGTTCACATAACTAAGAAGCATTTTAGGATGTACTTCTTACGCAGATCCGCGATTTCCTTTGCTTGATTACCTAACACCTCTCCCTTGATGTTTCTCTCAGCCGAGAAATCACACCTCCACTCTTTCACACTACTTCCTATAGAAGCCAAAAACACAATTTTTATAATTGATATATATTTTTCATATGTATTAGAGGTGTTTTTTCAATATATGGAGTAACTTGTAGCTTACCATTGTAAGTTTCCATATGTCGCATCAGGAAAATACACAGTCGATGTCGTTATATAGTGTCTACCATGGGAATTCCAGTCTAACGGGTTTAGTAACTCGTAGTTTTACATCAACTACTGGCTGTATCTGGCTCAGAACCCACAAAATGCACTTATCTGCAATAATACATTTTTTTGTCAAATATTATAACTTTTACGCTATATGTATATAGTTATATATCTATCTAATTCAACCATACCATCTTCTCCACAGTTGCACCGTATCTTTCTTCTATCCCCCTTTCCTTCTATGTTGTCAATAATCAATATTTATGTTGTTGACAAGTTGAAAAATAGAAGATAGTAGTGATCCCCATTCAAGACAGGTATATATACCATCTGGAAACCTTTAAACGTTTTTGGTTCCGTCCTAACTAGCACAAAATTCATGTTTCAGTAAATTTTGCTATTCAGACCTTCTCAGACAAGTCAAATTCTTCCTCCAGCTGTGGTTCAAAAGATTGTAAAACAGATTAGATGTTATGGTGTTATTAAAGTGTATATAATATATGGAATCAACGTTAATCGATGAATATCATACCAACATTCCAGCGTTGCAGAACAATTTTGGGGTTGTTCCCATTTTCCTCATCTTTTCCTCGTAGTTTAAAACTACAACCCAAGCACTTATCACATTCACATGTATAGTGACACCCGGTATCATGGACTCGAATGGCCCCCTCATTACCGTGACTTCCCCATTATTGTTGAACAAGACATCCCTATAACTCGAAACAAATTTTCTAACAATGTGAATTTGAATACAGTTGGATTCCTGATTTTTAACAAACCCCGTCTTAATATGTAATATAGTATTAGACGGACACATACCACGTGTTATGTACTCCATAGAATATACACCGTGCAACTGTGTCTTCAGCCTTTTCTCGCCCGTCTCTCAATGAAACAACCCGCTTGACATAAGGTGACCGTAGCACACCCGGAAAAATGATGGTCCTTTTCGGCCTCGGTGTTTTAGCTGGCACCGCAGCCTGCCTTCCTTCATTGTGTTCTTCATCAGACTAAACATTGTCCAATCTCTTCGACAAGTTCAAGGCTTAAGGTGTCTTTTCATTATGCGAGTCTTCAATTGATGCGTCTACCTCTACGACAAATGACGATGTCATGGGTGACAAGGGAGAATTTTTATGTGATAGACCTTCATTATTTTTATTGTTAGCGGGAGTGTTGTCGCCGGTAAAGGCTACACTACCTGGTCGAAGATTAACGCTTTCATGAGTTTGTATTTCATGTGAATTAGTTGCATCCATATTGCCTCCTACAGCTCTAATGCTTGAATGTCCCTTATCTCCATCAACACCTACATTTTACTGTTCACCCACAACATTAAGATTTTTCAACTTTATCTCATTTCATTCTGATGCCTTTTTTTTTCAATAGCGAACTCTCCGGGTACATAACACACGATTCTGTAAGTGTGTTGTTGATCCTGCATACGCATTCTTCAAACTATTTGCACAACATATTGCACTTAACCTGTGTAAAAATCTGATCTAATAACATGTCAACTAAATTCACATATAGTGTTAATTGAATTTCAAATCATAATTTCCATACCAGATCGAAATTCCGTCTAGACACGGCTGGTGGCGATGGTGTATTCCCGTATTGTGGATCATTGGCACACAGAACTTCCCATCTGTACCTACAAACAATGCACACATTTGGGTGTCGGTTTGTGACAGTAAGTAGTCTGCACAATGTTTGTATATACCCAGGTTCGCGTCATCATCTTCCATTTCTTCAGTTGCTTCATCCACAAGCTTGTATTCCATTTGTACGTCTTTCTTCCTTGGTGTTTTTTTTTCACACACTTGTCTTTTCCAAAGTCCGCTTCCTTCCCCCCCCCATCCAACGATTCAACCTCTTGAGCTGCTTTGGTTTTTTCCCCCCATTTCCTTTTTGTTTATTTTTTCGATCTTAGTGTATCTTGTCCATCTCTGCACCAAGCTCTTCCAACACGTCATCAGTGACCAATACAATAAGAGGTGAACTATGCGACGAAGGAATTTTTTTCTTCTCAATTGTATATGTGATCTGGACACAATACATGGCAAGATTTTTATTACATAATTATACATGTTATAGTAGAACTTAAATGATGACGTGTTAATGAGTAGCAACTTACCGCGAGTAACACCATTGGTCCTCTAAAAGCATCCTCATCATCGTGCTATGCCTTTTTCATGCAGTTAAGGAATGTTACCATGTACGAACACCAGTCAAAACTTTTAATATCAACACCTGGTTTTTTACATAGAACATAGCACACATTAACTGAATTGTTACTCATAGTTTCACCCAAGAATGAGAAGTACAAAACTAGAAAATTCAGGACGAACAACCGCCCATAATCATCTATACCCAATTATGTAAAGCGTTAGCTGCAATGGTGACAACCCTTGCTATTTATATCTTAAAACTGATTTATAAACTCTTGTACAACTGTATATTTCTTCTTGTTTGCCTTTTTCTGTTCAACCAGCGTATTTTTTCCTCGAGGCAGCCCGAACACTTGATGCACAAGTTCAGACGTAATGTTTACAAGTCAGGCGTCACCGAGATTCAACACACATGCATTAGGGTCATATTCGAAACTGACCAGTGTGCCAATGTGGTTGGGACACCTTTTACTTGATAACGGAAGATGGAGCCAAACCCAATTTCACGTTCCTTCTCTCGCTGCTCCTTACTCAGACCATTTGCTAGATTTATCAAATTATCTATTGACACCTTTGGCCTAATTCTAGCACCCGTGAATGGCTTATAAGGTTGTGACACTATTTGTTGCCTTGTACGTATTGGCAACCTTTTTGTTGTTGATTTACGCCGCAAACCTGGTTGGGTATCAACAAAATCGTCGTCCGGGTTAGCTTGCGAAGAAGTGTTCTACACGTGGTATGCCTTGGTAGGTTCGGTTGATTTTAACATCGAATCTACATTAAACATGCATAGTTTTAGTAAACCAATACACTATAACCAGGTATTTCACTATAATTTTTAACAAAAATTTCTACCATCTGCGATCTTAGTCGCGTTATGAGACGCACTGCTCCCGCTCGCCACATCTGTGTAACAGAATACAACCCTTTTCATACACAACTGAAAAAACACAAAAATTAGCACAACCTTTTTTCGTACTTACTTACCTTGTTCATTTTTGTTATCACCGCTTGGTTGGGTCACCAACCACTTTGCCATTGATTTAAACTACTTCCTGGGCGGGAGTACTACATTTTTTTGTCACGGCTGCAGGGTGTTTTGGAGAAATTATCTGTTGGCACTTCCGCATTGATGTTGGCACTCTCATTCACACCCTCATTCATCTGAGCAGACACATATGTGGGAATAAAATCAAGTGTTATAAGGTGTCATGCATAAAAAAATATAATAACACCCATTTTTTGGTGTTATTTACCTTCTTCGTTTCTAACTTCATGCACAACATCTATTCATTATTCAATATATTAGTACAGTACAATATAATTGTGAAGGTCTAACAGTATCCGACCATAACATAAACACAAACATTTACCATTTATGCATGTAGTTGCTTTTATCGCCCGTATTTGTCACATCACCCAGAACTATTGAATAATATGTAAGTTAAATCGTTTAAGTTATGAGGGTTATGACTTTATAAAATAAAAAAACAACATAAACGATTACCATCTTCATTTTTTCCCGCTTTATCACCGTCATCCTTACCATCTGCCGCATCTGTTGAATTCGAAGCAAGGTTTATCATTAAAAACATCATAACACAAATATAGTCGCACGTATGTGTAAATTTTTGTAGAAGCCTACTTTTTAATACACTGCAAATACCTTCATCCTCACTATTTTCTGTATCTGAATCGGTACATATGAGTGGTGTTTCGTTGGCTTCACCTGACTATAGAAAACATTCAAACACTATATTAAACCAAGTTGTCCTATTTAAATAACAATTACAAATACTCAAAACCATTTTCAAGCATTCTACAAAAACCCTATGTTTTCAACACTAACAACACCATCTAAGACATTAACCACAATACATCCTATATCATCAGTGAACACCATAAGAACACAATGCTGATGCACTTTATGTCTGTCACTGTGCGAATAGGCTAGAAATAGTGTGTATTGAATATTGTATGGATTAGATACGAACACACGACCCAAGTGTGAACGCGAACTGGCTCGTACGAGTGACAATGTGACTCGTACGAGTGATAAACATCTCACTTGTACGAGTGACCTTATGTGGTTCGTACGAGTGACATCTTGTCACTCGTACGAGCAACCATTCGCATGAGCTGCTCATATCTATATGTGTTGTGTGTTCATTGTTTCAGCAAGTTTTGGAAGTTCCCCAAGGGGAAACGCTGGCGGATTCTCTCTAGGAATTCCGTCAGCCAGACAAGATATATACTCTTTCGGTATGAATAAATGATTGCTTCCGCTGATTCCATTTCTACTCTCGTTCTACCGAATCGGTACTATCATACGCCCAAGCTTCCGTCTAGAATCGCCGTCACCGGGACCCACAACTGGTATCAGAGCTATGGTACCGATTCATTCAATCTAACAGTTGATGAATCACCTACGTTCATGAATTTTGGACGTATGAGGGGTTTTAGATGTAAAACATCAAATAATCGGACAATCCACGATCATAATGTAAAATTGAAACAATAGGATTGTTAGAAACTGATTTTTGACCAGATCAGTGCATCATCTTGATATTCGAAGAAATAAAGATTCTGGATCGAAAGACGTAATCAGGCTCGTTTGTACGAGAGACTCTGTGGCTCGTACGAGTAACAAATTATCACTCGTACGAAGCACCACTCGTACGAAGCAACACTCGTACGAAGTCCACCTCGTACGAAGTGGTGACCAAAATAAAGGCTTTGATCGTATCGACGAGACGAGTTCCCAGAAAAAATTTGGTGATTACAAATTATTTTGAGATTTTAACGTCTAATTCGGGCTGTTTGGGGACACCGTCTAGAGCTTCAGAGTATAGATTTGATGATACAATCACAAAATGTTGAAGATATTGGGATTGTCACTTATACCTGCACATAAAGTTGATCATCTGGTGTAGTGACTTTTAATGGGCCTCAACGTTAAATCCGCATTTGATCAAAACTGCAATTTTGGGAAATTTTCCACAAAATTTGGTTTTTGTGAAAAGATGCTCAAGACATCAGAATTTGCAAAAATGAGGGGGAATAAAAAATTTCACGTATATGTTAGTATTCCGGCATTTTTGAAATTCTTGACCATGACAGTATTCGGGTGAATCCGACTGCAGATTATCTGGGAACACAGAGCATCGAAGATTCATTAGTGATGAGATAAAGTTGATGTCTATTTTTTTCGTAAAAGTGGGGTTGCATAACTGAGTCTTGGAGGAGTTGTTCATCGGATTCAGTAGTTGTGGTCACGTTGATGCTTGAGTCTTCGTACAAGCCGATTGCACACACAACTGCTTAGTGGTACAAAGTATCCAATTTAACTCCGCTGGGAAAATGAACTGGATTCCGGACTAACCGCTAGAAAATAAGGATGCTTTGTGGTTTTAGTTGTCACCGGGACTAACGAGGAAGACTATATACTTGCAATTCATGACTAAAGAAGATGATATAATAAATCTTTTAGACAAAAAATGTGTACCAGCTGCTCACGAAATTGACTATACATTTGGAGTTTCGTGATCAAAGGATGTTTAGAATTTTCAGATCATGATATAGATTAATGCTTAAGGGTTAAATACCTGATCTTCGATGTGGAATTGGTGCACATACGACTGCTTATCTTTAACTCTGCAAGGCAAACAAACTGTTTTCAGGACTAACCACCAGGAAATGAGGATGTTTTGTAGTTTCAGTTGCCCCATTCCAGCGGAGATATGTCGCACCTCGGATTTCCAACCCAAATCCATACACCGGTGGGCCCGGGTGGGGAGTATCGTGATGTAAGTTGATAACATCATTGTCAAATAAAGACAGCACAATGGAAGTCTTGGAATAAAATTACTATTACAAACCAAATGTTCGAAATAAAATAATATACAGGCTCGTAATAGAAGATCCACAGGCGGATCATAAATGTACAAAGAAAGAATATAAAACAGACTTTACGGCATATCCAAGGATTTGCAAGATCCTCTTATTTCACTACTGAGCAGCTTCCGGCCTATTTCGTATTGTACCTGCAAGCTTAGTCTTTTGAAAATACGTCAGCTTTTGCTGGTAAATACACCCGACTGACTCGTTTTGAAAACATTTTTAAATTTGATTTAACTGCACAGGGCACAAATCTTTTCTAACTTGGGAAAGTTACTTTGTAACCTTGTTAACAGATTCACATGTTTGTCCTTACATACAGGGCCCAGTACAGAGACCGAGACATGATTAAGTACACACCACTTAGAACTTACAGAGGAGTTATCCCCAACGTCTTAGGTAATTTGCATTTGAGCGTCTGTCAGGTGTATGCCTACACCCCGTGCTAAGGTCGTGGCCATTATCTAATGTAATGAGCCGAGGATATCTAGGACACGGTAGTTAACGCCTGATGTTTAACTTATCAAAGAAAACTGATTGACATGGAATATGCGGATTTACTAGACACAATCCGGCATTCGATTGATCCCATTTCTGACCAAGCAGTAATAATTTACCGTATCCCAAGCCCGTATAGGGAAAATAAGTCAAGAGTATTTACCTGTGCTAGTCTTGATTTAAAAATGCAAGATTTAATATCTTAGCCGTATCCAAAATGAACTAAGTGCAGACAGCATTTACCGGAAGTCTCTAGTCTGGATTATGGCATAAGCTAACCAATTAAATACTAACGGTCTTATTTAAGTCGTAGACTTAGACCGACTAGCGTACTTGATCAAAACATATAACGCTAGATTAAACGATGATCAGATAGAATGTAGTTTAAACCCAACAAGTACTTTGACTTGTATAATATGGGTAAACTATAAACATTCTGGATTTTGAAACTTAAATGACAAGGTTAGACCCGTTTCGGTTAATTTTCGTAAACTAGTTACATATACTTAACCGTACGCATATTAGCGATATCGGGTAATCGGATAAGTCATGGAAAAGTTCTATATGCCATTACACTAATATCAGTAGGATATCAACTTTTATGCCCGTTAAAGTTATAAAACGAAACTATGCCTCATAAGGGCATTTTGATAATTTCGTACCTTATAAAAGGAACTTGAATATAATTTGATGTTATAACTATAAGTATTCTGGAAAAATAAATTATTTATGATATAATATCAGTAGGATATTAATTATATGTGTAATTTATCTTTTATGACCAAACTATGCATCGAAGGGGTATTTTGGTCATTTTACACATAGTTTATAAATTATTTGGGATCCTGAGTTCATATCATGTACCTACTGTAAATATGTTTAAAATAAGTTTTAAAATCAGTAGGTAACAAGTTTTGGTCAATAAATATGGTTTAAAACCATACTATGCGCCGAAACGGCGCTTATGTCGTAAAATGACGATTTATGCGATGTTTAATGAAAACTGATGTTAAGGTCAAATTAAAATATCTTAGATATGTTATTTAATATAACATATCAGTAGGTAAAAGATTTACCTTGAAAAATATGATTAAAACCATTTTATAAGCCATAAGGGCTTTATCGTCATTTACCGACATATTACAAGGACTTGTTCATAAACTCATTTTATAATCTGATTTAGCATCCCAAATAATCCTACTTATAATATTACATCAGTAGGAAACTTATTTTCAAGTTCATTATCATTTAAACCTTGTTTTATGCAAAAAGGGCATTTTAGTCAAAATGGCATAATTACGGAACTTGTGCATAAACTCAGATTCTGATTATGATCATGTAATATAACCTCAAAGGGTTATGCTACATTATATTACGATCATAATGTAACCTTAGATCAGTAGTTAACTAATCTAAATCGGGTCAGAATCGAAAGTCAAAGCAGAAGTCAAACTTCGTGACTTTCAGTTGCGAACCGACCTTAGAACTGAAACTGACGAGCCGAACATGTTCTTACATGTTCTAATAATTATTACCAACTTGTTTAAGTGTCAAAACAGGTTTCATAACATATATAGGATCAAATTATAATTTTTCCGAAAAATGGCATGTTTGACTTTTTAATATCATAACTTTGACCCGTCAATTGGTCTAGCAAACGTGGGACTAACACCTACCTTATTACGATCACTTAACCATGTTCATTACGAACAATGGCTGGACATAATGGTCTTAACCGAAAGTCAAGGTGTTTTCTGTAAAACGCTTGACTTTTGGCTATAAAAGCCTATAAACGAAAATGCAAGAGGAAGGAACACTTACAAGAGGTTCCTAGAATGCAATAGAACTAAGTTGGATGCTCCTTTCAGTTAGGAACTTCTAGAGGAGGGAGATAGAGTTGAAAATGAGAAAGATGCAAGTTCAAATGGTGAACCTTGGCACCTATTTATAGTTGGAGAGCTTTAAGGAGGTGATACAAGGTGTTAAGGGGTATAAGAGGGAGCTTACAAGTGTCCTAAAACGTGGCATAGCTGTTTAAAAGTCTCTGGTTTTGATTTAATGGTTTTTTGGCAAAATGTGTGGAGGCCAAGCAAACTTTCGGCAGATAAAGGCCTCTCGCGCCACGCGAGCGCCTCATAGGCAGATTTGAAGTTTGCCACTTTTAGCCCCTCAACTTATTAAACACCCTTAAAACCTCCTAAAACACCTTTTTAGCATATTTAGCCATCCGTAGCCAATATTTGGCGTACCCGGGATTATGCACGGACATTGTCGAGCTCTCGGTTCGTTAAAAGGTCACTCAGAAGTATAAATTAACATGTTGACACTTTTAATCCCTCCATTATCCAACTTTCGCATATTTATAGAATTGAACCCTCTCGTCTATCAAATGGGACATGTGAGAGTTAGGACTTCGTAAAGGATCACTCAAAGGCCCGCTATAAGCATGTTGACTCCGATGTCACTTAGAGGCTGGGCATGTTGACATATCAGTCACTCAGAGGCCAAGTTTAAGCATGTTGACATATCAGTCACTGAGAGGCTAACGATTTAAGCATGTTGACATATCAGTCATTAAGAGGCTGTTGTTTATGCATGTTGACATCAGACAGTCATTCAGAGGCTCAGTTTGAGCATGTTGACACCTTCAGTCCTTATTAGTCTTTAATAGACTTAATTTAAAATAAAACACGTGTCACTATACTATTGGACACGATTTTACGAGGCGTTACAAGATAGCTATACATCTGTTGTTGTGACTAAAAAGGAAGAATGTGATTTTGATTATCGAAGAATGTTTCTCAGATTCGATATGCTACCAGATAATATGATTCCAGTGATGATTTGCTGATTGAGAAGATTACCGATTTGCTGATTAATCATGATTACAGAAATCTTGGATTTCAGATTTACGCGGATGTCTATAGATTTGAAGTTTATCGTTGTGGTAATTCGAAGTTTCTATCAATTGCCGGTTAGGTTTTGAAGATCAGAGGATCGAGCATTTGAGGAGTGCGCTAAACCAAACTTAGATGTGTTTAAAGTCGAAACGAAGAAGCTGCATTGATTAATTTCAAGTTGGTGATTATTCGAGAAAATTTGTAGATTAAGCAAATCAGAGGAGGTCTTGAACCGTGCAAACAAAAGACCTGAAGATTAATTTCTAGAGAAAATTATTTCAGGGGGAATGTTGCTTAAAGTAGATAATGCAAACCCGGATCATCAATCAAGGGGGAATTTTGTTGACGCATTCTACGACATCGACAGATACCTGATTGAAGTTGCTGATTTTTCTAACACGACTTTCAGATTTCAAGATCAAGATAAAGCTTCGACAGTGACGTCCAAGGGGGAATTTGTTGATGCACTTTATGTCCGTCACTGTGCAAATAGGCTAGAAAGAGTGTGTATTGAATATTGTACATATTAGATACGAACACACGACCCAAGTGCGAACAAAAATTGGCTCGTACGAGTGACAAAGTGACTCGTACGAGTGACAATGTGACTCGTACGAGTGATAAACATCTCACTTATATGAGTGAGCTTATGTAGTTTGTACAAGTGACATCTTGTCACTCGTACGAGCAACCATTCGCATGAGCTGCTCATGTCTATATATACTTGTTGTGTGTTCATTGTTTCAACAAGTTTTGGAAGTTCCCCAAGGAGAAACGTTGGTGCATTATCTCCAGGAATTCCACCAGCCAGACAAGATGTACACTCTTTCGGTGTGAATGAGTGAATGCTTCCGCTGATTCTGTTTCTACTCCCTATCTATATCGTTCTACCGATCGGTACTATCATACGCCCAAACTTTCGTCTAGAACCGCCGTCACCGGGAGCCGTCACCCGGACCCACAACTGCTCTGATACCAGTTATGGGTCCCGGTGACGGCAGTTCTAGATGGAAGCTTGGGCGTATGATAGTACTGATTCGGTAGAACGTTATAGAAAGGGAGTAGGAATAGAATCGGCAGAAACATTCATTCATTCATACCGAAAGAGTATACATCTTGTCTGGCTGGCAGAATTCCTGGAGAGAATCCGCTAGCGTTTCCCCTTATGGAACTTCCAAAACTTAAGAAACAATGAACACACAACCATATATATAGACATGAGCAGCTCGTACGAATGGTTGCTCGTATGAGTGACAAGATGTCACTCGTACGAACCACATAAGCTCAATCGTACGAGTGAGATGTTTATCACTCGTACGAGTCACATTGTCACTCGTACGAGTCACTTTGTCACTCGTACGAGCCAGTTCTCGTTCGCACTTGGGTCGTGTGTTCGTATCTAAGCTATACAATATTCAATACACACTCTTTCTAGCATATTCGCACAGTGACGGACATAAAGTGCATCAACACACAATACAACACCCAAAAAAATTCCATCATATCAGACATCTTATTATTCTCCTTGTATTACACCATTCAACACCTTAAACACATTACCTCATAACAAACACCTCATTATACACTTTTTATTTTCTAGTTCCCTATACAAAACAACATAAAGGACCCAATCATATACAACATCATATATACCCCCATTTTAAACTAAAAACAACATCATCACCAATGATCATCTTCATAAATTATCATAAACCTCTGTTTCAGACAATCCCCCAACAACAATGTAAAAAACACTATTCCCCAATCAGAGTTCACAATTATCATCAACATCATGTTAAATCCCCAAACATAGTTTACAGAACCCTAGATTTTTTTTATACTAACACCACTAAATTAGATTGCTTAGAATTAAATTTCAAGAAAATTATGTTATATCCCCAAATCATCCAAAAAAATGAAACTTTGTGTTTTTAACTAGGGTTTTTTATTTCTTCTTCGCCCCAGCGTATTTTTCCGTCCGGTTGTAGTGTTCTTCCGAACCGTAGTAGATGCTTCATTTATCTTCTTCATCCTGCTTCCCAATATGATCTTCTACAATTCTGAACAAAGATACGGAACACAAAAAAATGACGCTTGAAAGAGATAACTACGAGTAGAATACTCTGCTTTTTGAATTCGGATCAAATTTTTTGCTGAAGAAAACCTGACTTTTCAGATTACTCGCAATTGTGGAGGGTTGGAGACATATGAGATACGGATATTGATTTGAAAAATGGTGAAAGCCCTATAATACTACTAAATAGTCAAGTCGGTTTCAAAATTTCATAACACTATTTACAAGATTACCATCAAGATCTCAACCATTAGATTAAAGATCTAATGGCTTAGATTCTTTCGCACCCTCACAAAACAAACCTTTTTTACAATAATATTTCTAGAATTATTAATCATGACAATTCTTGAAAATATCAACTTAATAGGTTTATATGTTTGTAAATGCCCACATTTGGACAAATTTACTAAAACCATCCAATGATTTTATATACCAGATTTAATGATTGTCACATATATTAATTATTTTTATAAAGGAATTTTATTTGCTTAACAATTCCAAAAACTCTTTAATTAGAACAATTATAAAAATTATGAAAAATTCCACAACAATTCTATAACATTGATAGAATCTCTAAAAATTGATATAAACATTTATAAAATTTATTTGCGATATTTTGGTATTTTTATGTGATTAAAACATATATAAACCCTAATACATCTAATTCAGATTTAAGGACTCCCAAAAATTATAAAAAAAAACTTTCTAAGATTTCATAACATTTGCATAATCTATAAAAATCAATGGCAATATTTATGGATTCTAAAATTTTGTATTTTTAATTGGTTTAATAAATGATATAAACATATATAATTCATAATAAATCCCAATGATGCCTAAAAATACCCAAAAATTACCCAAATTATTCTAACATGATGCATAGCAGTATTCTACTTTCAATTTCATCAAAACACTTGTCTAACCCAAAAGCCTTAAATTTTGTGAACGAAAAACCCTAATTTCAACTAAAATTAAATTCAAATTAATTATCCTTCTATCACTAAAACTGATAGAGAGCTTTTGTAAAGAATAAAAAGTAGATGATATTAGGCTTTTGAATCGCCTGAAAAGGATAAGAACTGAGGGAGATATCATCACTTGAAGATACGAGCCCTAGAATCTTCTACTGATTAATTCGCGATGCATGGTTAGATGAAACGAGGAAATTCCAATAGGGTTTTGCTTGGTTCGATCAGGAGAACATGTGGTAAAATTTCCAGAGGGTAATTTTACAAATTGGGTAAAAACCTAATTCGTGCTCTTGAAGTTTGTTAATAGTGAAGAAAAGGAATTGTGATTTGATCGATTATGGTGGAATTGGAACGATTAGATAGTAAGAATCAATAATCTCCATCGATACGAATTCAATAGGGCATTTAATTAATTGATTAATAAGTTTATAAACGAATTAATGGTTTGGGGTTAAGCATGTCGCGTTTCAGCTTCTACAAATGGAGAAGATGATACGATTCAGTTATTATATATAAATATATAACGTATGATCATAACACGTCAGAACCAAGTGAGTCAGTGATGTGTGTTTGCCTCTTAAGTCACTAACCCGGGGTGGGGCATGGGTTCGAGTCCCGTCCCTTGCCCTTCTATTTCCAATTTTTTTATTAAATAACAGCTCCTATAAGAGTATATATGTATAACATGAAATGGTTTAACTTACAAATCAAGGGTGTGGTAGAGTGATTGTTGATGCGTGTTATCCTCGTAAATTCGGTGGTGGCGCGGTTCGAATCTCGTCGCTGCTTAAATATATATATATATATAACAAACCCAGTTGGGTTCAGTTTAAATGTAGACAGATCTGAGTACTTTCACAAAAGATGATGTAGCCTAGTGGTTTGTGGTTCGTTTACAGACCAGGTGAACTCGAATCGTTTTTTTCTTAATTATGAACTTTTACCATTTACAATTTAGACCCCTTATCTTTCATTAAAAGCTAACTTGATCAAACTATTATCACGAACAATGTTAGTATATTTCCTTTATAAAGTTACCAATATACTAACCTTGTTAGATTAACTCCTTTATTTTAAAGTTTACATATTTACAAATCAACCCTTTAGTGTTAATGTTTTCGTTAAATAACACAAACCGAACTAACTAAAAACCTTCATGCATTTAACGCTTTTAGTCCAGTTTCGACCCAACGTGTTATGTGACGATTAGTTTAATAATAAATTATTAGATATACTAAAAATTTTAAAAATTCTTATTTCTTTTCATTTAATTTGAAAATGTTCGGTTTTGGAAATCCGAGTTAGATTTTTGGAGATTTGTTTTTTACAGATGTTACATAATTGATCACAAAGGGTTTTAAATTTCCTACCAAACTTAGCAACCGGTGTAACTCCCTTAACAGAGAGTTGGAGTCGGTCGCGAAGATTATGTATATGTTCAATGGAGGTGTTGCAAAAAGCAGTTTCAAGAGCTAACCACTTTTGCGAGCGATGGATAGATCAATAAGTTCTGCAAGTGCTTCTTAAGACAAAGAAGCATGTAAGATAACCACTCCTTTCTGATCCTTCGCGAGCCACAAGGCATAGAAAGGGTTTGCCGTGGGTTTTCCATCAGCAGCAACAGTTTAAGCCAATGGGGGTAGGGAAGATCCGTCGATATGCGGTAACAGGTTATCAAGGGAGAAGATTGGAAGCATCTGACTACGCCAAACCAGATGATTTGATGAGGTAAGTTTGGTGGTGATCATGTGAGAGATGGCACGAAGATTGATGGAGGTATCATTGATGAGGAACCAAGCATGAAGATTGTAGAAGTGAGGATGAAGAACGATCAGTGGGAGAAGAAGAGAAGGCGGAAGATGATTGGGTAGAGGAGGGGAAGGGGATAGGATCGTTTATGGCATGATACCATGTGAAGGGATAAGTTGAATCGTATCCCATAATGAAGGATAACCCACTATAAATAAAACAATAATTTACAAATACATACAATAAGAATTGATAAAATACACTAAGGTACAAAGTTATATAAACTTAATTTTGAAGTCTAACACCTATACATGTAAAAAATACTTTTAAGTTCATGTAATTTAAGAAAAGCTTTAAATAAAGCTATACATGTAAAAATAATATTATTTTTCTAGGCCGATAGAGAACAACCATCTAGCAAGATACTAGACGGGACAAAAACAGCAAACCACATAAACATGAGTGGATTTTATAACCACTCGACCCAAGAGTCCAAGACATCTTATACTTTCGATTTCTACTAGTCACCCATAATAAACGAAACATTAACAATAACATCAAACAAAGATCGGTTATTTCTTGGATCTATTAGCCTTGTGGAAAATCTCTTCGTTCTGGAACCACCAATACACCCACCAAACAGTCAAGCATATAAAATATCCTTTTTGCATCTCATCATACAAATAGAATCTAACCAATTAATAATTGACATGGGCTTTAATGAATGAGGAAGATGAATGTTAAGCCATTTTTTAACAACAATCCACAGTCTATACGTAATATCACACTCCCCAAACAGATGGTCTACATAATAAACTTGGCTCGAACATAAGAAAGAAGGAATAACAAAGATATTTAATAGCTAAGGTGGTGTTTGGTTATTGTATACGAATAAAAAATAACTTTCGGCAAATGAAATAATTTATGATGATGTATCTTTTGCCTGTACATAAAACATTAATTAGAAACAAGATATTCTGTAGATTTTATGAGGTAATGAATCTTGTTAAATATCATGCATTCAAAAAAATGTTAAAGATTGATGTGAATTAAGAAATGGTAATTGCAAGTTTTAAAATGAAAAATAGTTATTTAATAGATGTGATGATATTTGACTTTATATATTACTTTGTATGAGAAAGTTTAAAATACAAAATCTTCTTAACGTGTGACGGTACATGACCATCAATATAACATGCATAATTATGTAAATAACGTGTGTAATTAGGTTTAACCCAACCTACGTGTAATTATGCAAATAACAACGTAAATATGTAAACTTAATTACTATTGTGGCACTGCGTTCAATTGAAGGCCGAGATTAGAACAAATGTTTAGTTGAGATCCTCACGTATGCATCGCATTATAAGGTGGCCTTGTACGTTAACCGGCCTCTACTTTGTATTATATATACGAGAATTCGTTTTAAATTGCTATAGTGAATGTTAACAAAAGCGAAACTGAATGCATATCTATATTTAGAGTTAATTACGTTTTTCGTCCTTGTGGTTTGTCAAAAATCACTATTTCAGTCCTAGTTTAAAAATTGTTATTTCAATCCTTATGGTTTCACTTTCCTAACTATTTCAGTCCACTCACTTAACACCGTTTATTTATCCTGTTCAGTTTTGACGAAATGAATAAATTGCCCCTGCAAATCTTCTTTCCCCCACCCTATTTTTCCGGTCATCTTCTCCAGCGACCCCATTTTTTCCGGTCATCTTCTCCGACGACCACATATTTTTCTGGTCATCTTCTCCGGCGATCCCTCCACATTCTCCGGCCACCTCATCCTTGAAAGGTTTTCAAATATAGCATATCCGTCGATGATATTGGATATTTATCACTTCCATCCCATTCTCCATAACATTGTTACATACATAACTTTTCTAATAACCACTGGATACGTGTACATAATTTATGTAACCATATACAGTTTCATGCGTCGAATAAATTTATAAACTATTTGGATAATGGATTTATGACTGATCCTTTAGGCATCCATTTTGTGGGTAGCAGTGAGGGCATACCAATTGAGTACACTGCCCTGTTTTTGGCCGTTCTATTTCCAGGTGCTCTGGTCGCTTTTAATCACGATTCGCTGCAAATTATATCGCGTGCATCTACACTTAGAATATACTGTGCCGGAATCTGGCATAATGTAGCAGTGAGTTAACCAAATAAAACACAAATCATTATATCAGCAATAAGGGGTACTGTGTGCCCATTAGCGATTGCAGAGAGCAAAAATGCCGAAATTGTAGACAACTGGTACAAATGTCAAGGATGAGATCGCCGAAGAATGTGGAGGGGTCGCCGGAGAAGATGACCAGAAAAATATGGGGTCGTCGGAGAAGATGACCAGAAAAAATGGGGTCGCCGGAAAAATAGGGTGGGGGAAAGAAGTTTTGCATGGGCAATTTAGTCATTTCATCAAAACTTAACAGGATAAATAAACGGTGTTAAGTGAGTGGACTGAAATAGTTACGAAAGTGAAACCACATGGACTAAAATAACAATTTTTAAACTAATGAACTGAAATAGTGATTTTTGACAAACTACGAGAACGAAAAACGTAATTAACTCCTATGTTTATTTATATACTATCTAATAAATAAGATTTTTTATTGCCACGTGTCCCCTTGTCTATCTAGCATGTTGGTGGGAAAGATTTTCAGAACTTTTAGATTATTTTTTAATATACAACTAAATAAATAGCCTAAACTGATTTTGTTATCTACTCTTCTTCTTGAATTTGCTGCCTAAAAATCGGTAACTGCCAATAGTATATGAATTTTAGTAAGTAGGCCTCAAAGAACCTGATATTCAATAACCATCGGCAAAACCGTTTCGGATTCTTCAATCATCCGATCTTCAATTGAGCTTTGTGTACTTTACAATCGATATTGCTCACAGTTTCGTTCACTGTCGCTTTTTAGATAAATTTGTTTTCATGATAGAAATCACACAAGACTAGATAAATTTGTTTTCACGATAAAAATCACACAAGACTATTGTTTTGATTGTATTGAGTCGGTCTGTAATAATCTATTGTATTGGTTCTCATGAATTATTCATTATACAATGGTTTTTAGTGGTTTTGTATGGATTACACAATCCTTTGTTAGCGATTAGAGTAAATTTCAATTTTGTGGTTTGTTAATTTTAACATTATTAGTCCAATAGTTTAAAAATTGTATTTATCATCTACTAGTTTGCTGATTTTAACAATTTTAGTCCATTAGTTTGTTGATTTTAACAGTTTGAGCCCACACCACTAATACTGGTGTAGACTAAAACCGTTAGAATCTAACACTAGTGTGAACTGAAACTATTAAAATCAGCAAACTAATAAATGATAAATGCAAATTTTAAATTATTGGACTAAAAGTGTTAAAATCAGCAAACCACATGGACAAAAATTGAGGTTTTCTCTAATGATTATTTATGGATTGAGTATTGTTTTTTTTAACGACAAATTTGGATCACTGACGGACCACTGGAGTATTATTGTGCCACCAGTGAAACCCCCCAATCATATCCATCTCTACAAGGAATAATATCTATACACAATTCAGGTGGAGAAACCAAATAAATATAGAAAACCCTCTTGTGAGAATGAAATCCAAATCCTATTGATTCTGAAGCCTAATCTCACCGTAAGATACCACGAGGCTATAAATTTTTTTTTTTTTTCAACATACCTATAACACAAAACTTTGTTGGTTCATGAATGGTTGGGAAGAAACTTCAAATAAATTGTATGTCTATCAATAAAAAACAATTATTCAATTGATAGGTTTTATATTGAATAAAAAATACAATGTTGTGAATCAATAATGAATGATTGTTCTGCCTTGGCTTCAATTAGTTGAAATGTTCTAATTTTAATTTACTGTTGGAATATCCATTATTAGAACCCATAGAAAAACTGCAAGAAGTGGCAAATTGTGACCCAACATTTTGATTATTTCCAATTTCTTTGGCTCCCTTCTGGATTCAATCAGGTTCGCACCACCCCTGCCCTTCATTTCGATATGTACTGGCTATTATGTGTGCTTAGTCATTAGGCCTTCCAACATTGACTTGCAATTGTTAGAAAACAATTTGTTATGTGATTTAGGGTTTGTTATGAGTTGCCTTTTTATGTTTTATATCACCCATCTTTCACGATGATAATTTGTTTATTTTTTTTTTAAATTAACTCTTACATTCTTATGCAGGACATTTATTTGTAATGCGTTGCGGAGAATTTTAGGAATAAGTCTACCATTTAAAGTGCAAAGTTTGACCATTACATAGTCTAATGCAAATATATAATCTTAGTTAAATGGTTGTGACTAATGATGTAGTCAATTATTTGTTATAATCACAAGGTCTAGACAAGAAATGGTATAAATTTTTACAAGATGTTGAAACGAGAGTTATTGCAATTTTATGAGATTGAGGATGCAGCTCTGGGAAGATTCAAATTTGGAGTGAGGGGTTTAAATAGCATATTGTCACGGAGTAAACTTTTGACTCATATGTAGCGACTTAGACTTGATCTAAGTTAAGTTATGTGTTCCAACGATGTAGTGTTTTTAGTGATTCAAGTGATGCTTGCAAGTTGTGTAAACAAATAAACAACTTTGTATTGATTACAAGAGGGCTTACAAGAGTGTGTTTACAAGTACAAGTATGCTTACTTGTGATATTGTTGGGTGATTCAAATGAGCCCCCATGATGCCTATTATAGTACATTGGTGACTATCCAGAGTTGTCACACCCCGGATTTCTAACTCGAAATCCATACACCGGTGGGCCCGGGTGGGGAGTATTATGACGTCAGTTGATAACATTATAGTCAATTAAACAAAGTACAGCGGAATTCTTTGGATTTAAATTACTATTACAAACCAAATGTTCAAAGTCGAAAATAATGTACAGACGGTTCGTAATAGAAGATCCACAGAGGATCGCAAATTGTACAAGAAAGAATGTAAAACAGACTTAGACAGATCTAGGATTTGCAAGATCCTCTTATCTCTACCAAGCACTTCCAGCCTATTTTCGTATTGTACCTGCAAGCTTAGTCTTTGGACGATACGTCAGCTTTCGCTGGTAAATACACCCAACTGACTCATTTTGAAAACATTTTAAATATGTTTTAAGTGCATATCAGCACAAAATCTTTTATAACTTGGGAAATTGACCTTGCAACCTTGTTAACATATTCACATGTTTGTCCATACATACAGGGCCCAGTACAGAGACCGAGACATGATTAACGTACACACCACTTTGGACTCACGAAGGAGCCATTTCCCCCAACCTTGTGGGTATGCATTTTGAGCGTCTTACCGGGTGTATGCCTACACCCGCGCTAAGGTCGTGGTCATTATCTAACGTAATGAACCGAGGATATCCAGGACATGGTAGTTAACCCTTGATGTTTAAGTTATCAAACAAAACTGATTAAAACGGAATATGCAGATTTACTAGCTGTTTTCCGACATTCGATTGATCCCATTTCCGACCAAGCGGTAATACTTTACCGTATCCCAAGCCCGTATATGGGAAATAAGTCGAGAGTATTTATCTAAGCTGGTCTTCTTTTAATTTTTATAACTCAGCCGTACACAAAAGTACTAAGTGCAGATAGCATTTACCAGCAAGTCTCTAGTCTGGATTATGGCATAAACTGACCAATTAAATACTAACGGTCTTATTTAAGTCATCGACTTAGACCGACTAGCGTACTTGATCAAAACATATAACGCTAGATTAAACGATGATTGGATAGAATGTAGTTTAATCCCAACAAGTACCTTGACTTGTATAATATGGGTAAACTATAAACATTCTGGATTTTGAGACTTAAATGACAAGGTTAAACCCGTTTCGGTTAATTTCCGTAAAATAATTACATATACTTAACCGTACGCATTCTAGCGATAACGGGTAACCGGATAAATCATGGACAAGTTCTATATGCCATTATACTTTAAATAAGTTGTAATATCAGTAGGATGTCAACTTACATGCCCGAAAAGGTTTCTAAACGAAATAATGCCTCATAAGGGCGTTTTGGTAATTATATGTCGTATAAAAGGAACTTGCGTGTATTCTGATGTTATGATCATAAATATTCTGGAAAAATACTTAATTTGTGATATAATATCAGTAAGATAGCACACATAAGTGTGGTTTATGGTTTAAGACCAAACTATGCACCGAAAAGGGCATTTCGGTCATTTAAAAGTATAGTTTACGATATTATACTAAAATCAGTTTATGATCAGAATATTAACATCATAATATGTTAATTACATTAACATATCAGTAGGTACTTCATTTGCAAGTTCATTGTTGATTAAAACCATGTTTTATGTAAAAACGGCATTTTAGTCAAATTTTGACATTTTACAAGACTTGTGCATAAACTCATATTATGATCATCTAATATAACCTCAGAGGGATATGTTACATTCCATTATGATCATAATGCGACTATAATTCAGAATTTAACTAATCTAAGTCGGGTCAGAATCGAAAGTCAAAGCAGAAGTCAAGCTTCGCGACTTTCGGTTACGAATCGACTCTAGGACTGAAATTGACGGATCAAACATGTTCCCATATGTTCTAATAATTATTACCAACTTGTTTAAGTGTCAAAAACATGTTTATAACATACATAAATTCGGATTATAATTTTTATAAAATCTGACCTGTTTGACTTTTTTAAAATATAAACTTTGACCCGTCAATTGACCTAGTAAACGTGATCCTTAGGAGGTGCCCTTTTAAGGGATTAATACCTTCCTAATTACGATCACTTAGCCATGTTCATTTCGAACAATGGTAGGACCATGATCGTCTTAACCGAAAGTCAAGGCATTTGTCAAAAATGCTTGACTTTTGGCTATTAAAAGCCTATAAAAAGAAAAGAGCAGAGATGGAACACTTACATGTGATCTAAAGGAAACTTAGAACTCAAAGGGAAGCTCCTAAATGGTCAGGAACTTCCAAGAGTGTAATAGAGAGGAGAAGAAGTGAATGAGCAAAGAATGAGTGAGTTTAGGTTGCTATTTATAGTGTAAGAAGTGAAAGGAGATGGAGCCATGTGTTAGGTGTGTTGTAGGATCATTACATGTGTCCAATTAGGTGTCAAGAGCTGGTGGAGTGTGGCAATTTGCAGGCTAGGTGGCTTCCTCACAAAGATTTGGGGTTTTTAACATATTTAGTCACTCAAATATAGTTTTATTAAATGTCATGAATTGTCCCTTGACTTATATTCCATGACATAATGACACAACTAGTTCTTTTCGTTCAACACGATATGTATATAAGAAAAGTATGACCAAACGTTAACGGGTGTCACACTAGGTGTCTTTACGACTGTTTACTAGCTTAAACGTGAAGATACGAATACTTATGGTTTAAAAGGCTAATTTACCTAAATTAATAAAGTTAAAGGTTTGGTAAAAGAGCGGAATGCTCGAGGATAGTGAATAAACATATATCGTCTCAACCGAGAGACGTTCGGGTTTAGAAATAACTTGTTTAAACAAGTAACATGAAAATAATAAAGTCTAGGGGCCTTTGGGTCATTTACTGAAAGTCAAAATGTTGAAAAGCTAGAGCTTCAGAGTCTCACCGTAGGCTACGGTCGCCAGACCGTAGCTTACGGTCAGCTTAAGATTAAAACAGCAGCTTTAGACCGTAGCTTACGGTCTTAGACCGTAAGGTACGATTAGGCTTATGAAAATTTTATGTTTTTGAATATGTTTGAGTGGCTAACTTATTGAGGTATGATCCGAGGGTATGTACATGTCTCGGTATATTACCGAACACGAATTTTATGTGGTATTACATAACCCTTCCGTTGTCCAACATTAGTGGATTTTCATATTTAATTCCTCTCGTCCCACTAGTGGCTCATATGAGAGTTAGGGCTTCGTAAAGGATCACTCAGAGGCTTATTATAAGAATGTTGACTCTGATGTCACTCAGAGGCTGGGCATGTTGACATATCAGTCACTCAGATGCCAAATTTTAAGCATGTTGACATATCAGTCACTCAGAGGTTAATGATTTATGCATGTTGACATCGGATCGTCACTCAGAGGCTCAGTTTGAGCACGTTGACGCCTTTAATCCTTATTGGTCTTTACTAGACTATATTTAAAGTACAACACGTGTCTCTATATTATTGGACACGATTTTATAGGATGTTACATCCTCACCCCCTTAAAAGAAATCTCGACCTCGAGATTTTATTCAAAAAGATGGGGGTACTTTTGTCGCATAGTGGACTCAACCTCCCATGTATACTCGGGACCTCTAAAGGTGTCCGACTTAACCTTTACTATAGGTATCATTGTCCTTCGGAGCTTCTTAACCTGTTGATTCTCGATCGAAATTGGTTTCTTAACAAACCTCAGGTTTTCATCTATTTGCACCTCATTGTGTGACATTGCTAGCGACTCATCGGCTAGACATTTCTTAAGGTTACCGATGTGGAACACATCATGGATTCCACTAAGCTCCTTTGGCAACCTGAGCTTATAAGCTACAGAGCCGACACATTCGACTATCTTGAATGGTCCAATATATCTTAGGCTCAACTTGCTCTTCTTTCCGAAGCACATCACACCTTTCCAGGGTGATACCTTTAGCATGACCTTGTCCCCTACTTAGAACTTAAGAGGTTTACGCCTCTTGCCAGCCTAACTCTTCTGCCTATCCCTGGCAGCTTTGAGACGATCACGGATTTGCACAATCTTTTCCATGGTCTCCAGGACAATCTCTGGTCCTGATAGTTGGGCTTCCCCAACTTCTGCCCAGCACACGGGCATTTGACACTTTCTCCCATACAAGGCCTCAAAAGGAGCAGCCTTGATGCTCGTGTGATAACTATTGTTGTAGGAGAATTCTATTAGGGGTAAGTGGTCATCCCAACTTCCACCTAAATCAATCACACATGCCCTAAGCATGTCTTCCAGTGTTTGGATAGTACGCTCACTTTGACCATCAGTCTGCGGATGGTAAGCCGTACTAAAGTTCAATCTTGTGCCTAATGATTATTGGAAACTTTTCCAAAAGTGAGATGTGTATCTAGTATCTCTGTCAGATACAATAGATACTGGCACATCGTGTAGGGACACAATCTTGTCCACATACAACTTAGCCAATCTGTCTGAATTATACGTTTCTTTAATTGGCAAGAAATGTGCTGACTTGGTCAGTCTGTCCACTATGACCCAAATAGTGTCATTTCCACTTTTGGTTTTGGGTAACATGGTAATCAAGTCCATAGTTACCATTTCCCATTTCCATGTGGGAATTTCCAATTGTTGTAGTAGTCCTAAAGGTTTCTGATGTTCGGCATTAACTTGCAAACACGTCAGGCATTTAGCTACATAGGTGGCTATGGATTTCTTCAAACCCATCCACCACTAACTTTTCTTCAAGTCTTGATACATCTTGTCACCTCCCGGGTGAACTGAGTATCTTGTATTTTACGCTTCCTGAAGGATTATATATCTAAGTCCTCCAAACATTGGAACCTAGATTCTATCATTAAATCTAAGGATTTCGTCCTTTCCAGGCGCTAACTGATCAATAGCTCTACCTAGTCCTTCATTAGGAGCATTGGCCTCTAATAAGGCTTGCTTTTGCGCATCTAATAGCTTCTCATTTAAGCTATTTTTGAGCTCAATGCTCTTGGCGTTAATCCTTATAGGCTTAACCCATTCCTTACTACTTAAGGCATCAATAACTACATTTGCCTTGCCTGGATGGTAGCGAATCTCACAATCATAATCATTAAGCGTTTCCATCCATCAAACGCTGTCACATGCTCAATTCCTTATGATTGAACAGGTGCTGGAGACTTTTATGGTTTGTGTATATAATACACTCAAGTAATGTCTCCACAATTTTAGTACTAATACAACGGCACCCAATTCTAAATCATGGGTGGTATAATTTTTTTCATGCACCTTTACTTGTCATGATATATAGGCAATTACTTTGCCCTTTTGCATTAGCACACAGCCCATGCCAGTGTGCGAAGCATCACAATAGACTACAAAGTCCTCTATACCCTCAGGTAGAGATAACACAGGAGCATTGCTCAACTTGTGTTTTAGAATCTTAAAAGATTCTTGTTGTTTTGGACCCCAATTATACTTAACATTCTTATGGGTCAAGGTAGTTAAAGGAGTGGCTACCCTCGAAAAGTTTTCAATGAACCTCCTATAGTATCCAGCCAATCCTAGGAAACTGCGAATCTCTGATGGGGTCTTGGGTACTTCCCAATTCATTATGGCTTCTATTTTGGTGGGATCCACTTGGATACCACGCTCACTTATCATATGTCCAAGAAATTGGACCTCTCTAAGTCAAAACTCACACTTAGAGAATTTAGCATAAAGCTTCTCTTGTCTTAGCAATTCTAAGATGCTCCGAAGATGTTTCTCGTGATCAGCTTGATTACGAGAATAAATAAGTATGTCGTCTATGAAGACAATGACAAACTTATCCAAATATGGTTTGTAGACTCTATTCATGAGATCCATGAATGCTGTAGGTGCATTCGTGAGCCCAAATGGCATCACTAAAAATTCAAAGTGACCATAACGGGTCCTGAAGGCAGTCTTAGGAACATCTTCACTCCTAACCTTCAGCTGATGGTATCCTGATCTCAAATTGGTCTTGGAGAAGTAACTAGCCCCTTGAAGTTGGTCGAATAAATCGTCGATCCTGGGCAATGGATAACTGTTCTTAATTGTTAACTTGTTTAGCTCTCGGTAGTCAATGGACATCCGCATTGGACCGTCTTTCTTCGTTACAAAGAGGATAGGAGCTCCCCAAGGCGAGGAACTAGGCTGAATAAAGCCTTTCTCCAAGAGTTCGTCTACCTGCGTCCTTAATTCCTTCATTTCCGTTGGTGCTAGCCTATATGGAGCTCTGGCAACAGGTGCTGATCCTGGCAAGATATCAATTCTGAACTCCACTTGTCTATCTGGAGGTAGACCTTGTAATTCCTTCTGGGAATACATTGGAATACTCTGAGACTGAGATAACTGGTAAATCTTCAATATTTGGCTTAGGCTCGTTTATAGTGACTTGTGCCATGTAAATGACACAACCGTTTCTCAAACACTTGGATGCCTTAAATAATGACACCTGTCTGGCAGTCCATAGTGTGAGTCTCCGGGGATGGTGATCATTTCACCAGATGGGGTCTTAATCTCGATGAGCTTCTTATCGCAGGCAATGCGGGCTTGGTTATGAGATAATCAATCCATGCCTAAGACAACATCAAACCCCGTCAATTTCATTGGCAAAAGAGAGATAGGAATGGAATGATTCTTAATGGATATAGAGCATCCATCAAGAAGGGAAGATGTTGTTTCTATCGTTCCATCAGCAAGTTCTATCTCATAAGTTTTATCTAGAGTTCTTATGGGTAGGTTTAATAGTTTACTAAACTTATGATCAACAAAAGATCTATTTGCACCCGAATCAAAAAGAATTCTAGCGTAAATATCGTTAATGAGGAAAGTACCTGTTATGACGTTATTCTCATCAACGGCCTCCCTGGCGTTCATCTAGAAGGCACGAGCATTCCCTTTTTTAGCCTCTCCAGGTTTGGCATTATTATTTCTGGGATTCTTAGGGCAATTAAACCTCATGTGCCCCTTTTCATTGCAGCCGTAATAGACTGTATTCTTAAGATCATTACATTCTAGGGTCTTGTGTCCCTTTTTCTTACAGATACCATAGGGTTTGGTTTGTGGATCTATACTACATTGCCCCTAGTGTCGGCGGTTGTAGTTTTTGCATCGGGGTTTGTCATTAGACGTTTGCTGGTTCTTCTTGAATCCAATTTTTCCTTTCTTTATGAACCTTTGGGAGTTATCGTCCTCCCGTTTCCTCTTCTCGTCAGTCTCGGGTTTGACTGACTTTTGCCTCACCAGATCAAGGGTGAGGGAGAGAGATAGGTCGACAGCAGACCTATAGGTACTAGGCTGAGCAGCCTTTACCATACCTTTTATTTCAGGCGCCAACCCATTAATGAAACGTGCAATGCGTTTGGATTCTGAGGTAATCAAATAGGAAACTAATCTAGATAGGGAATTGAAATCGGAAACATACTTCCGACAATCTAGGTTTTTCATTGAAAGAGATAAAAAGTCTGTCTCTAATTTCTCCACCTCATGGCGTGGGCAGTATGTTTCCTTAACAAGGTCCACAAACTTGGACCATCCCAAATTATACAGGTATACCTTACCTGTAGACTGGATCATGGCTTTCCACCATATTAGGGCATCGCCCTTAAAGGACTGTGATACATACATAACCACATCCTTATCAGCACAGCCGCTGATATCTACTATTGTTTCCATCTCGTCAAGCCACTTCAAGGCTTCTACAGCTCTTTTCTCCCCATTAAAGTCTCGGGGCTTACAGGAGACAAAATATTTGTAGGTACACCCGTCTTTAAAAGAACGGGACTTATCCTTGAAATCTATTTTCTTTGGTTCACTCTTCGCATTCAAAGAGTGAACGGAGCTCTCCTTATGAGCTGAGGATGGGGTAACCGATAAAGGTCTAGAGCGAGTAGCACTCGACTCTCTAAGCTTTTCTATGGCCTTTCCCATGGCCTTTTCTACAGCCGCCTCAATGCGAGCTTGAAAATTATCATTATCAATATCTTTGTTTTCAGCTTTGTTAGATTCAACATTCCGGTGGCTACTTTGTGCCTCATTCGAGTTAGCCATCTTCAAGCTTTAGTTCTATATACCAATAAAATCTTTCTTAGCCATGGTATGACAACCATATTGGCTTTATAAACACTAGATATAACAATCCATTGCCTAAACTAGTGTGAATAACATCACACCTCTTAGGCTTAACATATCTATATTTGGCCTAGGTCATAATAGGACCATCAAAGGCAAATTACAATCTGGACGTAGTCCATATATTATTGGACAGTGGACCACATTGTCACAACTGTCATTGTCATAATTGACAATTATATTTAGCTCATAAGCTTGTCACTAATTGACATAATAATTTGGCACATCGGCCGGTCTCTTTGGTCATAATATATATATGGCATATCAGCCTGTCACTTAGGACATAATACATATGGCATATCAGCCTGTCACCTTGGACATAAATTGGGCACATTGGCCTGTCACCTTGGACACAGATTGGGCACATTGGCCTACATCATAACAAATGTAATTCATGGCATATTAGCCTGTCACATTGGACATAAATTGGGCACATTGGCCTACATCATAACAGATGAAATTTATGGCATATCAGCCTGTCACATTGGACATAAATTGGGCACCTTGGCCTACATCATAACAGATGTATATGGCATATCAGCCTGTCCCATTGGACATAAATTGGGCACCTTGGCCTACATCATAACAGATTATATGGCATATCAGCCTGTCCCATGGACATAAATTGGGCACCTTGTATGGCATATCAACCTGTCCCATTGGACATAAATTGGGCACCTTGGCCTACATCATAACAGATGTATATGGCATATCAGCTTGTCCCATTGGACATAAATTGGCACCTTGGCCTACATCATAACAGATGTAATTCATGGCATATCAGCGTGGCCCATTGGACGGTTAGTGTGGTTCCTCAAGCCACACTAACAAGATTATGAACATTTCTTAATTTTACATTAGAGTACCTTAATGATTGATTAATGGTCCCGGTCACCTTCGACCTTAACGACCTTGGAGGTTTGGACCTAGACCCCACCTCTGGATAGAGGGATAACTTCCCTTAACTATCCTGATAGAAGACCCCTTCGTACTTAACTATCATTTCTTGGCTAATATGTGGTCTACGCCACTTGGCATAATCAAATCTATTAAGGTCTTTTGGAATTATATAGCAGAGCATAAATTTCGAATAAAATCGAGGTGCTCGTTTGAAGAGGATGAATACATATATATATAATTCCAAAAGTACTTCATTAAATTCCAAATTAAAAATTACAATACTAGAAAATGAAATAAACTGTCCATGCAAGGACTTTTAAGAAATAAAGATGTCCACGAAGGGACTAAAGAAATAACAATGTCCTCGCCGGGACTACGTATAATTAGAAGAGACTTCGCTCGTCCTTCTTTCCCTTGACCAACTTGGAGAGTTTTTTGAAGAACTTGTTTGTCTTCTTCTCCGTTTTCTCCGCTTGTTGCTGCATTTCTTTCATTCTTTCTAAGGCCTCATTAATGGCCTTGAGTGGCGGCGGAGGTTGTGGTTGTGGCATAACCGGATACTGGTACCCATAAGTTGGATATCCAGTCGGTGGGAAAGGAGACGGGTAAAGTGCATTGTGAACAACTGCTTGCATATAGGGGTCTTGCGACCATGCTTGATAGTCTCCAGTGTAGACGGGTTAAAAGGATTATATCCATACGTGTCTGGATATGTGGGAATTGGGTTGGTATAACCCGATAGTGGTGGTTGAACAACAGGTGTTGGTGTTGGTTCCACTATAGGTGAAACATTAGAGGGTCCACCCATTTGTGGGTCCTCTTGAATTGTGGGGTAGGAGTTGGGCAAAGGTGGCAGCGATCCCGACCTTTGTCCGGCACGTACCGACATACGTGCTCCATGCTTCCTTCTTGGTGGTTCAGGTGGTGGTTGAGGTTGGTCCACTGGTTCCATGTGGACATCTTCTTGAACAGGAGGTGGTTAAGAGTGATGAGAAGGAGTGTGGGCGAAGGTGAATTGATTCCAATATTGGTCCCACTCATTAGGACCTTGGTAGGGCGATCCGGCATAAGAGTTCGAATCGCTTGAAATTTCAATGGGATGCGTATTCGATCCCGACGGCGGCATCTCCAGGTCGGAGTCCTCGTCCATAAGGTTTGGCTGGTCCAACTGATTTTGATCGGCTGGAGGCGTGTTAAAGTAGTAGTTAGGGTTAAATTCTTCATGGTAAGAGTGTGAATGGGAATGGTAAGAATGGTGAGTATGGTAAGAATTTTGGAAATGTGGGGGCGAGTGTCTATGAGAGACAGAGCGTCTCGCTGGTTGCCAAGGAGATGAATCTCCTGATTCTTGGTAAGCATCTGAGTTGTGAGGTTGATGGGGAATGCGCCCCAATGGTCCTCCCCTCATTGGACCTTTTCCTCTCCCACTTTGTCCTCGTACACGTGGTGGCATATCCTATTGAAAATTAATTCAAAAACAATACTAATAACTTAATAATGAAATGAGTAAATCCTAAGTCAATGCCTAGACTCGGAAGTCTAAGGAATGTGCTCGTGTAAGTTTGAGATTAAACACAAAATGCTGGTATTTAATTCTCTCAAACGTTGGCTCTGATACTAACCTGTCACACCCCGGATTTCCAACCCGAAATCCATACACCGATGGGCCCGGGTGGGGAGTATTGTGACGTCAGTTGATAACATCATAGTCAATTAAACAAAGCACAGCGGAATTCTTTGGATTTAAATTACTATTACAAACCAAATGTTCAAAGTACGAAAATAATGTACAGACGGTTCGTAATAGAAGATCCACAGGCGGATGCAAATTGTACAAGAAAGAATGTAAAACAGACTTAGGCAGATCTAGGATTTGCAAGATCCTCTTATCTCTACCAAGCACTTCCAGCCTATTTTTGTATTGTACCTGCAAGCTTAGTCTTTGGACGATACGTCAGCTTTCGCTGGTAAATACACCCAACTGACTCATTTTGAAAACATTTTAAATATGTTTTAAGTGCATATCAGCACAAAATCTTTTATAACTTGGGAAAATTGACCTTGCAACCTTGTTAACAGATTCACATGTTTGTCCATACATACAGGGCCCAGTACAGAGACCGAGACATGATTAACGTACACACCACTTTGGACTCACGAAGGAGCCATTTCCCCCAACCTTGTGGGTATGCATTTTGAGCGTCTTACCGGGTGTATGCCTACACCCGCGCTAAGGTCGTGGTCATTATCTAACGTAATGAACCGAGGATATCCAGGACATGGTAGTTAACCCTTGATGTTTAAGTTATCAAACAAAACTGATTAAAACGGAATATGCAGATTTACTAGCTGTTTTCCGACATTCGATTGATCCCATTTCCGACCAAGCGGTAATACTTTACCGTATCCCAAGCCCGTATATGGGAAATAAGTCGAGAGTATTTACCTAAGCTAGTCTTCTTTTAATTTTTATAACTCAGCCGTACACAAAAGTACTAAGTGCAGATAGCATTTACCAGCAAGTCTCTAGTCTGGATTATGGCATAAACTGACCAATTAAATACTAACGGTCTTATTTAAGTCATCGACTTAGACCGACTAGCGTACTTGATCAAAACATATAACGCTATATTAAACGATGATTGGATAGAATGTAGTTTAATCCCAACAAGTACCTTGACTTGTATAATATGGGTAAACTATAAACATTCTGGATTTTGAGACTTAAATGACAAGGTTAAACCCGTTTCGGTTAATTTCCGTAAAATAATTACATATACTTAACCGTACGCATTCTAGCGATAACGGGTAACCGGATAAATCATGGACAAGTTCTATATGCCATTATACTTTAAATAAGTTGTAATATCAGTAGGATGTCAACTTACATGCCCGAAAAGGTTTCTAAACGAAATAATGCCTCATAAGGGCGTTTTGGTAATTATATGTCGTATAAAAGGAACTTGCGTGTATTCTGATGTTATGATCATAAATATTCTGGAAAAATACTTAATTTGTGATATAATATCAGTAAGATAGCACACATAAGTGTGGTTTATGGTTTAAGACCAAACTATGCACCGAAAAGGGCATTTCGGTCATTTAAAAGTATAGTTTACGATATTATACTAAAATCAGTTTATGATCAGAATATTAACATCATAATATGTTAATTACATTAACATATCAGTAGGTACTTCATTTGCAAGTTCATTGTTGATTAAAACCATGTTTTATGTAAAAACGGCATTTTAGTCAAATTTTGACATTTTACAAGACTTGTGCATAAACTCATATTATGATCATCTAATATAACCTCAGAGGGATATGTTACATTCCATTATGATCATAATGCGACTATAATTCAGAATTTAACTAATCTAAGTCGGGTCAGAATCGAAAGTCAAAGCAGAAGTCAAGCTTCGCGACTTTCGGTTACGAATCGACTCTAGGACTGAAATTGACGGATCAAACATGTTCCCATATGTTCTAATAATTATTACCAACTTGTTTAAGTGTCAAAAACATGTTTATAACATACATAAATTCGGATTATAATTTTTATAAAATCTGACCTGTTTGACTTTTTTAAAATATAAACTTTGACCCGTCAATTGACCTAGTAAACGTGATCCTTAGGAGGTGCCCTTTTAAGGGATTAATACCTTCCTAATTACGATCACTTAGCCATGTTCATTTCGAACAATGGTAGGACCATGATCGTCTTAACCGAAAGTCAAGGCATTTGTCAAAAATGCTTGACTTTTGGCTATTAAAAGCCTATAAAAAGAAAAGAGCAGAGATGGAACACTTACATGTGATCTAAAGGAAACTTAGAACTCAAAGGGAAGCTCCTAAATGGTCAGGAACTTCCAAGAGTGTAATAGAGAGGAGAAGAAGTGAATGAGCAAAGAATGAGTGAGTTTAGGTTGCTATTTATAGTGTAAGAAGTGCAAGGAGATGGAGCCATGTGTTAGGTGTGTTTTAGGATCATTACATGTGTCCAATTAGGTGTCAAGAGCTGGTGGAGTGTGGCAATTTGCAGGCTAGGTTGCTTCCACACAAAGATTTAGGGTTTTTAACACATTTAGTCCCTCAAATATAGTTTTATTAAATGTCATGAATTGTCCTTGACTTATATTCCATGATATAATAACACAACTAGTTCTTTTCGTTCAACACGAGATGTATTGAAGAAAAGTATGAATAACCAAACATTAACGGGTGTCGCACAAGGTGTCTTTACGACTTAAAAGTGTTTACTAGTTTAAACGTGAAGATACGAATACTTATGGTTTTAAAGGCTAATTTACCTAAATTAATAAAGTTAAAGGTTTGGTAAAAGAGCGGAATGCTCGAGGATGGTGAATAAAAATAAATCGTCTCAACCGAGAGACGTTGGGGTCTAGAAACAACTTGTTTAAACAAGTAACATGAAAATAATAAAGTCTAGGGGCCTTTGGGTCATTTACTGAAAGTCAAAATGGTGAAAAGCTATAGCTTCAGTGTCTCGTCGTAGGCTACGATCGCCAGACCGTAGCTTACGGTCAGCTTAAGATTAAAACAGCAGCTTTAGACCATAGCTTACGGTCTTAGACCGTAAGTTACGGTTAGGCTTATGAAATTTTATGTTTTTGAATATGTTTGAGTTGCAAACTTATTGAGGTATGATCCGAGGGTATGTACACGTGTCGGTATATTACCGAACACGAATTTTACGTGGTATTACATAACCCTTCCATTGTCCAACATTAGTGGATTTTCAGAATTAATTCCTCTCGTCCAACTAGTGGCTCATATGAGAGTTAGGACTTCTTGAAGGATCACTCAGAGGCTTATTATAAGCATGGTGACTCCGATGTCACTCAGAGGCTGGGCATGTTGACATATCAGTCACTCAGAGGCCAAATTTTAAGCATGTTGATATATCAGTCACTCAGAGGCTAATGATTTATGCATGTTGACATCGGATCGTCACTCAGAGGCTCAGTTTGAGCTTGTTGACGCCTTTAGTTCTTATTGGTATTTAATAGACTATATTTAAATACAACACATGTCTCTATATTATTGGACACGATTTTACAGGGTGTTACAAGAGTGTTCTATGTGTCCTTAACAAAATATCAAGTCTAAATATCTAAGATATTTGTTACATAAAATCATGATATTAAGTTGGATTATAGAGTGTTCTATGCAGGTTTTTATGGCAGCATTGATCAGATCTAATCCAGCATTTTCTAGGCCTTTCTTGGCTGGTTCTTGGTCTTTCTGTTGTCTTTATGTTGCTGGAAAAATCTGGGTTGTTTAAGAACCTTCCGGGTAGCACTAGACGCGACTAGATGGCCCCAGAAATGTCTAGAATGCTGAAATTTTGAGCTGAAATTGTGTGGGGCGTGACATCCTCCCCCATCAAAATTCACGACGCCCTCGTCATGGCACTTCCGTGGTTGCTGCTTTTTTCTCACGATCTGCATGTAGGATAAGGTCTTGCCTCGGTGCCTTGTCTCTGTCTCTATGGGTGCTGTGTCAACTTCCTTGTCCTTGATGAGGTACAAGGTGTTGAGGCATGCATCAGGAATGGCGTTGGACCTATTGAAGAATGCCATCTCGAGCACAATTTTGTAGTCGTCCATGGGAACAACTGAGAAAGTAATTTTGCCCTTCCATGTCCTGATCTTGGCTTTGGCGTCGTACGTTACGCCTTCGATTGACTTGGATTCCCCGCCAACAGCCTTCATCATTAGTCCTTATTTGGTAGTGATCTGCAAACCAAGTCTTTTAGCCTCGTCCCGGGTTATGAAATTGTGACTGGCTCCGGTATCAATTAAGGCTTTTGCATGTTCTCGTTAATTTCAGGAGTTACAAATCGAAGACCTTTTGGCTCTCCATTTGAATGACTACCCTTGGCTTTTCTCGAGGGGTCATGTACCATTTTTAACGGCTTCCTTTGGGTTAGACTTAAAGTATTGAGGACTTGAAGTTGCATTGCTCCTAGAAGAGCCTCCTCGCTACCCTTGGCTTCATTATCATCACTCCTGATAAGGGCTGTTAACTTAGACTTCTTTCGGCAATCACGTGCATCGTGCGGCCCCTCGCAAATGAAGCATCCTCTTCTTGGGTCCTGGTTGCTGTTATATCTTGGGGGTTTTGGACCTTCTATCCTTCAAGTGTAACTTGGTTTCGCTCCCCCACCTATCTTATCGTTAGGTTCTTCGACAACCGGTTTACTTGGTCGTTTTTCCTTAAGATCGATCAAGCTTTCATCTACGGCAATTGTTGTAGCTAAACCTTGAACGTTGCAAGGTCCAATTCTGTCCTAGCCCGATATTATAACCGTCAAGGAAGTAGAAAAGGAAATCCTTTTCTGATAGATCAGGAATTTCAAGGACTGGTGTTGTGAAATCTTTGACATAGTCCTTGAGGGTTCCAGTATGCTTGAGCTTTCTCAGTCTGCTCCTAGCTTCGTGCTCAACATTGACCGGGTAACATTGTTTCTTGAGCTCTTGGACAAACTCAGCCCAAGTGCTAATAGTGCACATACCTCGAGTGATGTCCGTGTAATGACGTCTCCACCCAAGTATTGTTCCATCTCCCATACGAAATCATCAACCGCTCGCGCTTCCCTTTTGCCAAGGAATGGAGATGGTTTTGAGATCTCCACTCTAGGAGTGAAGAGATCGGTGTTGGCTAAATGCACAACTACTAGCATATTTTCCTTCACTTCAGCTTCTAGCTCCAAGAAGCTGTGCTGACAATCACGAATGCTATTCTCTACTTCGTTCCATAGCTTTAACATTTCCTCCTTGAGCAATACCGTAAGCTCGTGGCACCAAACGCTCATGAGAGACTTGACATCGACCTTAAAAGCTTCAAAATCTGCTTCCAACGTTTGTATTCGTTGGAATGCATTGTCAAGTTGTGCACTCAATCCGGTGACCGCTGCCTCGGTATCGCCAAACCGCTTGTCGAATGTTGCCTCTCGTTCTTTCTTAGTTATGCGTTTTTCATCACCCTTTGTTTTGTTTGGCATCCCGAATGAACGTCCCGCTCTGATACCACTTGTCACGGAGTAAACTTTTGACTCACGTGTTGTGACTTAGACTTGATCTAAGTTAAGCTATGTGCCCCAACAATGTAGTATTTTGAGTGATTCAAGTGATGGTCACAAGTTGTGTAAACAAAGAAACAACTTTGTATTTATTACAAGAGAGCTTAAAGAGTGTGTTTACAAGTATAAGTATGCTTACTTGTGATATTGTTGGGTGATTCAAATGAGCCCCCATGATACCTATTTATAGTACGTTCGTGACTATCAAGAGTGTTCTATATCTAGAACACTCCTTACAAAATATCAAGTCTAAATATCTAATATATTTGTTAAATGATACCATGATATTAAGCTGGATTCTAGAGTGTTCTATGCAGATTTTTATAGTCGCCTTGACCAGCTCTAATCTAGCATTTTATAGGCCTTTATTGGTTGGTTCTTGGTCTTTCTAGTGTTTTTATGTTGCTGGAAAAATCTAGGTTGTTCTAGAACCTTCCGGGCAGCACTAGACGCGACTAGATGGCCCCAGAAATGTCTAGAATGCTGAAATTTTAAACTGAAATTGTGCGGGGCGTGACAATATGCTAATAAGCTGGAAATCTAGTTGATCTGCCGTTTAAAAAAAGTATCTCCTAATGATAGTATTTGTGTTGGGATATAAAACAAAACTGCCATTTTATATAAAGAAGAAAAAATGTTAAATTAATAAGACAGACTCCATCAACCTTAAAGCGTAACATAATTAATGTATAAGCTTATAATTTGAGAAAGGGTGTAATATTAACATATTCCTCTCCTCTATCTCTTTCTCTATATATAACAATAGAGTAAAAAGGGTGTGTGTGAATAAGATTTTAAGAATGTGGGAATAGAATGAGCCTTTAAGAAAATAATGATAATATGATATGATCCAACATATTCAAAATTACAAATATAAAATCGAGTTTTACTCACTCAATCCGTGTAATACACGGCTTTTGAACCTAGTAATGTAATATAGTTAAATCAATTGCTATTTCAGCTCTGATTTGGTAATAAGGGCTTTTTTTTCTTTTGAGAAGAAGATGAAGCTTTAATTCTTTAGTAATATTCGTCATTAAAAAAAGTTAATTCAATCTTATCTTAGCAATTAAGAATGACTTGTTTTATATAATAACAAATGTTGAAGGACTAAAAAACAGTTCACGTTTGTAGGTTAATCATGATCGGCATTTTCCGGTCTTACATCCCAACGTTGAAAAGTGATAACACCTAGCCCCAAGTGTTCCTTTGTCGATTTCTCTACCAAATCACAAACTGCAACAACCCCATTGTCGTTCCATACAACAGCTCCATCGTCCTTCGACTTCACACACCTAATTTCGAAATTACAACATCCTGATGGTTGCCTCTCTCATCTTTGAGATACAATATGTAGAAGCTATTGACTTTACAATGTGAATCTTCAATTAGCTACAGGAGTCTTGAATCAAGTCTAAATTTTGACTATTTCATTGAGATAAAAAGAGCACCAACTGCAGTTCCATTTTGTAGCCCTTTAAAAACAATGTATAATATGTTCTTCAAGAAGTATATAGTCTTAGTGTTTATAACTGTAAAACAAAAATATGGCTTATCCAATATGCAAGTACTTGAGGGTCTGCATGTATTACTACATTTTGGTTTTGATGATAGATATGCTTGGACTTTCATACGTGCCCGAGCAAGGCAATGTTGTATTTTGCCTGTAAAGAAAACCGGCAGCAAAGCGCGGACATAATTTACTAGTTACTTTTAATAGACCTGACGATATTTGAATCTATGTATTACTTTGTATTATATATATGATATTTTGTTTTAAATTGCTATAATGAATGTTAACAAACTATACACGGGTGAAACTAAATAATGCAGTTTAGTTAAATCAACTGTTATTCCAGTTCTAATTCTAATTGAGTAGTAAGGGCTTTTGTCTTTTAAGAAGAAGATTAAGCTTTAATTCTTTAGTAATATTCACCGTTAAAAAAAAAAAGAAAAAAGTTACTTCAATCTTACCTTACAAATTAAGAATTACTAGTTAAATCTAGTAAATGTTTTCATGGAATTTTCTTGTTTTATTCCTAGCTAGTTGATTTGCATATTTAAATTATATGCTCGTCGGATATAATTGTAAGACCATCGGTAATGATTAATACCCTTTAATGGACATTTTCCGCCACATCAGTATCATAACGCCCCTTTAAAAAATGCGTATTGGTTAACGACCCTTAATGTTTTTTTCAATCATTACTTTCCATTTTGTTTTCTCTCCACTTTACTAGAAACGCCCTTCCCTCTTCATGTCCCTATAATGCCCAGAGGGGCAGTGTTGGGGCCGTTATCAAGCACTCCACACCCCTATAATGCCCCATTACGCATGGCCTAAAAAGGGGGCAACCAAATTACATGTGATAAATGTCATGGCCAAATGTCTGAAGGTCGTCTTGCATGAATTTGTACTTAAATGTTTGGCTTCACTGGCTAGTCTGAGACTTTATCTTGCCGCTCTCTTGATGAGTACAAAGTAAGGCGAAGTTGGTGACCCAAATCAAGAAAGAGATGGATTGGTTTATCCCCGTCAACTTGCAATGCCACACAAAGCCTCGAAAGATAACTCTGTGACAAAGTGGTATCAGAGTAGGTCGACTCACATATACATTGGAATGGTGACACTTAACCAAATGTGCTTAAACCAGACGGGTATAGTTACACAATGGTGATAGGAGAAGACCAAATATGGGTTGCTTCAGCGCTGGTCTTTGTAAGCCGCGAGTATCGGATCGTGAGCTCCGTCATAGTCTAGTTACATTGAAGCTCGTTGTAATCAAGTTGAACATCTACTGTCTAGCAGTACTGTAACTTGGTTGAGATTGCTACATCCTTTAGGTCCCCGTATTCCTGAAACTACTAGTGAACATCAGTGCCAACTAAAGTAATCCGATGTAACTAACCAATCTGATTCGGATGAAGAAAATTGTTGTTATGCTACTGGATGTCCCACCCAACCAAAGTAAACTATACTCAATCTTACGAGGAAGATGCATTGTCCATGTCTACAAGGAAGTATGAGATTGTGAGAATGCATAAGAATGTGAATGAAATGGTGGTGGGAGAGTGTCACATGCCAAATGTTCGTTCGAAGGTCGTTTTGCTTAGGTTTTTACTTGAACACTTGGGTTCACTGGCTAGTCTGAGACTTTATCAAGGGACGAACTCAATGGATTAAGAAGGTGTATGTGCCTAGTCCTGTCTATGCGATAAACGCACCACTGGTCGAGAGTTGTAGTCGCGCTCCTAATAAGTCCAAGGTAGGATAATACCAATGACACAGATCAAGATTGTGATCGATTGCTTTATCCACGGACAACCGGGGATGCCACACAGAGCCTCGAAAGATAACTCCATGACATAAAGTTATTGTAAAGTTACAAATGGCCAACGTATAAAATGTAACTGTGCTCAAAAGGTTGAGATATTAACTAAGTTGAAGGGAGTGTTGCATTCTGTTAAAATAAGTATTTCATCAAGATGACTTAGACATGGAATGGTTGAACATAAAATGGTAGCAAATGTCTTACTAAACAAACAACTAGAATGACTTTGATAAGTAGCACAATTTTTGTCTCGCTATAGTAAGAGAGGATTTCTTCCTTTGATTAGACTCTGACATGAGAGTAAGCAAATATATACGTGGGTAGCGATAGGAATGAGAGAATTCGTGTGAGGAAAATAAGTATTTATACCCATATCCTATATGATATCCGCGTCAGTCTACATGGAGTAGACTCCTTTTCAGGGTTTGCCATTGACTCACATCCCTTGGTTATAGATAGTTTTATACATACCACATTCTATGGTTTGGCATGTGTTCATGATACAAACTATCAATAGCTAGGCACTATGTGCTCATATCACTATATGCATGTCGTTGTTATGGTTGTACATTCTTGAGCTGGTACTTCGAAGAAGAGTTTGTTTTACTTGAGTCATGATGTGTGTAAAGACTGTCTGTAGTCAGAGCTTAACAAGAGTGAGGACATCTGAATTAGGAGCTTCGGAGAAAAGATAAACTGTCGGAAGCCCAAAGTCACGGAACCATCTTCCAAGACCCCGTGCAACACCCTCGATTACGTGAAGGCCAACCATTCGACCTCGCTTATGAATGTGGTCACTATTTTCGTCCTGCATTAGATTCATCAAGGGAGCGACCACAACTTCGAACCAGTGATGTGTTCGACGTGTAAACTCATCGAGGCACGTACACTTTAGAATTCGTTGAGGTTGTCCCTAATGAAAACCCAGGTTTGCTGGTAAACCAAAGTGTTCAAGCACAATTGAGTTGATCCAATTTGCAAACCATTTAGCTTATCACATGCTCCCACCACCAAAACATAGGACGTCATCTTGCATGCGTTGTGCATCCAAGACAACATCTTGTAAATATTGGTCCAGTTTGGTTAAGAGGGGCACACATGTACAACGTGCAAGGACCATCTAATGCCCAGATCGGTCTAGCCAGTAAACTCAAGTGTTCAAGAATAATTGAGTTGATCCAATTTTCAAAACATTTGGCCTATCATGATATGCGTAAGGCATTGTCCAAAGTCTGAGTGTAGAAAGAGATAAGTGAAGAAACACTGGTCGAACCTAGGGATATCCGGGGATATATAAGTTACCACCAAGGTGATTCTGCATAAATGGTTTCCCGTCCACTCCACCCTTTACAGGGTTATTCACTCAAGCTAGCTTATAAAACTAGCAACATCGTTAGTCTCGCCACGGGGAAAAGGTTGGTTTTCTCCGTGACCACACTCCAGCGTGAGAATAAGTATCCGAGGATGGAAGTAAGTAAATTGAAAGTGTGAGCGTATCTGGAAAAAGGGGTCCTTTTTTACCTCGAGGTTTGATACTTACTTATAGCCGAAAAGTTATGTTCAGGAGATATGCTTGTGGGCCTTGGGCCCGGCCCATTCAGCCAGAGACATCCATTTTGTCTTGTGTGTTAGACATTAATGCTCCCTGTAGGCGGATTAATGTCTACTATTATGAGGTGTGTCATGTTGGATGTTGAGTGGTGCCACGTGTAAAGGCGACCTTCTCTGGTGTCAGGCCTGCTGCCAGCAGGAAATGGAAAGGTGGAAAGTCACTGGTGGCGCTGTGGTTGGTGTGAGGTCTGACGCCTGGGACACTGCCACACACAACCTGTCGAGTGACCCTACGTCACCGTTCTGCCACTATGTACCCTGGAGTATGGCCAACGCCTCTTAGTACTTACCCTTTCTGTGAGGTTGTCAGAGTTTTTCCCGCCAACGCAGGGTGTCAAGGGTTTATCCTTTTTTTCCAAGACTATGAGGTGCTCTCATGCGTGTCCTGTCCTTGCAAGGTTTTAGGATTAATGGTTATGAGGGTTGTTGGCCCGCGCAGGGTCTAGTAGTCTGTGCGCATGAGTCTAACTCGCCGTTGTGCCAAGTACACAAGGTTCATTGTGTGACTAGAAGCTATCAGTCTAATTCACCATTGCGCTGAGTGCGCAAGGCTCGTTGTATGACCTGATGTTGTTGGTCTAATTCACCGTTGCTCTGAGTGCGCAAGGCTCATTGTATGACCTGATGTTGTTAAGGAAGGCGCACCATTGCATGTTGAATTCCAGGTTATCCTTGTAAATGTAGTCAAGGGTATGGTTCTTTTTGGGACCATACCTCCTCAAGTCCCCCCAGTCCAGTGCTGCTCCTACGCGCAAGTTGTAAAGTGGGAGGAGTGCTGGACTAGAAGAGTTGTTGCATGCGCCGTTGTTGTTGTGGCGAAAAAATTTTCTAAGTGTTGGGGAAAAATGTTTGTGTGAAGGAAAAGTTTTGTCATTTATATCTTGGAACTCGGGAATATGGCCTTCTGAAATTTGCAGGTGAGTTGGTGAGAAAAATGGGGAGGTGAAAAGACGTGTGACAGATGTAGCATGCACTTAGCCGCTTCACCTGCCATTCATTAAATGGGGTGGCAGGGAGCGTGGTGGTCACGCACGCATGTTAACCGTCACTGCCATCTCTTTTTCCATGCGTCCGCATTTATTTTGTTGTTATCACCATGTCTGTTGTCACGTTTTCCGAGTGCATTTAGTGCTGTCACTATAAATAGAGACCCCTGGGATGGGGTTATAGTCATCCTTTTGAGTTTTCCTTCAACTTTTCTTCACTTTGTGATACGTTGAGTATTCCCAACATTTTCTTCAGAAAGATTGTTTCTTTGTTGTTTGTGATGGCTGCTCCTCCTTTGCCGATGTGCAAACTCGCCTGGAAAGCTCTTAAGCAGTTGGTCGCTAGCTTCCGGTTCCCTCCTGCTTGGGATGCCCGGTTGTCGGCTCATGGTGATACTGTCGCCGATGCTCCGGCGGGGTATATCACCCTATTTTATGATTTTGTCGGTGAGGGTAACTTCCGATTACCCGCCACCAAGTTCTTGATCGAAGTGTTGCAGTTTTATGGTTTCCATCTTTCCCAATTGAGCCCAATGGGAATGGTGCGTATCACACACTTTGAGTTCTTGTGCCGGTCGACAGGGTCTGTTCCCACCGTTGACCGGTTCCGTATATTTTATCAGCTCCAGTGTTCACTGGAGTTTTACTTTTTTCAGCATCATGCGCAGGCACGGAAGATCTTGCTTTCTCCCCCCAAGTCCTTCCATGATTAGAAGGCGAAATTCTTTTTTGTGAAGGTTGGGGTTATCTCTGCACCTTTGACATCCCGTGGGCAGGATGAGATCACGGTGGAGACCCTACTGATACCAGTGCTGGACGCCTGGTATGGCGATCTGAAGGAGATCCTGGAGGTCCAATTGCCGGAGAGTATACTCGTGGCGGCGAGGATGAGCCTGCGGTTCAAACCTGACCGCCGATCCTAACTAGTTTATGTTGAGGGCGATCGGGGTATGTACCTATTCTCGCCGTATTTTCTTGAATTTTGGCTTTCATGAGTACTAACTTTCTTATGTTCTCTACAAGGGCTCCGCTGTTCTTGGCCGCCTTTCAGAGGAAACAAGGGCAGATTGAGAAACTCCGCATGGGGGACGATGAGCCCACCTGGTATGCACAGGTCCTGGGAAATTTTGCCCTAGTTTAGGATTCGGACCTGGAGGTTCCCGTGCCATTGGCTGGTAAGTCTTGACTATTTGATAGCGCAGCATGCGGATGGCTTAAGTATTTGTTGTAATGCAGGCGCGTTGAAAGATTTGGACGTTGGTCCAGATCCCAAAAAGAAGCGGCGCGCAGGGTCAGGTGCAGTGGTATAGGGAGAGGCAAGTCAACCTGGAGCTAGCCCTCCCCAAGGTAAGCGTGTTATTGCTAACTTGCTGAATTGTGTTGTAGTTGATCTTGACTTATGAAAGGGTCTTGGATCTGCAGGTGCAAGGGAGATTGCACCCGAGCAGGCGGTTGTCCTGACGCCATACCTGGTAGCCCGAAGGAAACGGAGGAGATCCCGGAAGTGCCTTTGAAGCGAAAGAGGCGCCCGAAGGAGGATCTCTCTGCGCAACCACCCAAAACGGTTGCGCGGAAAAATCTGGGGAAATGGGCAGATCTTGGGTCGTTAACTTCCAAAATACCCCTTGGTAAGCTCTTGGACCTTTTGGTATTTGCATCCCCTTATTCGCGTTCTGCATAACTAACTTTTGGTTCTTGTACAATAGGGGATGAAACTGTTTTTTTGTGGAATCCAGCGCATGCACTGGAGACACTGATTCCCCATGACTCAGGCTGGTGGTCATGGGGTGCGCTCTGTTGCTAGAGCGGAAGGACCAGCCTATGTGAGGGAGGGGCCTCATGTGGTGGTGGAAAGCTCTGGTATGGGTACTAATGCGGGTTCCCTAGTTTTGGAAACTTCGGGTGTGTCATTAACGCAACCACAGCAGGATCTTGAAGAACATGTGGTTGTTTGTAAGGGATCACGTTTGGTTTCCGGGGAACCTGCTCTGGAAATGGAAGAATTGGGGTTCGTTGTTCAAGAACCCGTGGGGGCGGAGGAAGAAAGTGTGCGTCCGGCTGGCTCGGTTAATCCTTGTGGGGCGGAGCACGTGGAAAGAGCTTCCGCCCACAATACTCAGACCAGTGCTCCACAAGGGGAGCATGTGGAGAAAAAACCAGCCGGGGATGACGCGGGCCCTTCTGCTCCTGATATCTCGGCACTCCGCCCGGATGAAACTCCGGGGGAGTCTTATTAGAGGTCTTTCTCCTCAGCTAAAGCACGAGAGATCCACACTCCTGTGTGGGAACTAGAAAAAGGAGAAACCTTTTCTCACTGGCCGGTGTACCGTAAGTGGTTTGAGGGGGCTTTCCCCCCAGCGGAGGTACATTCGCTTTCTGATCGTGGAGAGGAGGCGACGTATCAGATGTACCTCCAGTCAGCCACCATGTCTGCCTCTGTGTCTTACAAAATTGCTCGTGAATGGCGAGACCTAGTGAGGCAAAAGAAAGATCTCGAAACTGCCCAGGTGAACCTTGATAAAGAGCGAGCCCAAGTGGCTGCGCGCGAAGCTGCGGTATTGGCAAAGGAGACTGCCCACCAATGAGTAGCGGATTAAGGGTAGGTCCGCGCTGGGTTGGAAGAAACGGGCCAAAACCTTGGAAAGTAAACTTGCTGACGAGCGCAAACTGTGGGAAGAGGCCAGTGAAAAAGATAACAGGGAGAACAGATCCCTGAGGGACGAGGTGGCTCGCATACGCGCTGAGGTGGCACGCGAGGGGTAAGAGAAAGAGGCGGCGACTCCGTGAGTGCACAAGCCAGAGGGCAACTTGAGTGTAGTAAATAAAGAGAGGTAATCCCTTTGTCATTGTGTTTATTTATTTTGTCATGCGACAAAGTTTTAAAGCTAACCTCGTTATGACCGATCAGGTCGAAGCCTGCGCTGATTTAGAGAGCGCGAAAAAAGACGTCTAAGCAGCCTTAGTGGAGAAGGCTGAACTTTTGCGCCGACTGCGGCTGGCGGAGTCGAAGGTGGAGGTGGGCGAGAAGAAATTGGAGGATGTTGAAGCCTCTTGCACCATCTCTGAATCGTTAGTTGACTCTTTGGCCAACAACTTGTTGTGGCTTCAACAACATGGGATTGCTCATGTAAGTGTTTCGCCTATCTTGTATTGTGTTCTCTCCTTCGTGAATTTGACCTAGATGTCTCTTTAACTTTGCATATAATCCGTTCGATTGTGAACTCTGCGGAGCTGGATGCCGCAGTAGCCAAGCTAGTGGTTGTTGCGCGCTATGATGGACGTGCGCAAGGTTATGCGGAGTGTGCGCAGCGTGTGACCCATGTTCTGGGAACTCCATGGGATTCCAGCCATGCTTCTACTTCCGGGGTTAATACCGGGGCTGCTTTTGAGAAGGTCCAACAGGGTGACATTCGTCTCGATGTCCCAGTGTTAGAGTTGGTGAGTTAGGCACTCACTCATGACGACTTTGTCGACTGCTTGAAGGGTATCTTTCCCGCGGAAGTTGAAACTGTTGTTGATGAAGAGGAGTAGATTGTAGGGTCCTCTATGTAATAGCTTTTTGTAATCTATTGATTGTGATGTGCGTTGCGCACTTTGTAAATACTTATCTTTTTAATGAAGTGTTCCTTTCTGGTTACAATATTTGCGTGATGTAGACCATCTTTGTAGAGGTATAGCGAATGAGACAGGTAATGAACTCGTGTGTGGATCCATCAGCTCCTAAGCGTGCTCGCGTAGGTAGTGATTTAGGATTCGCGAGTCATTGTGCGCCAAGGTGTTTTCGCGTATACCCAAAGTGGTGCCGCGCAGTTGTAACAGAACATTTAGGTAAAAGTGGATCAGATACTGTTGTCCTTATTACATAGTTTGGCGCAAGAGCCATAATAAGAAACAGACAAAAGATGATACTTGTAAGTTACATTTATCAATGTCTTGGTTGGTCACCTCAATGAGACGTGCAGCTCCTCAGGTGGTTTCATTTCCACGAAGGACCACCCTGAGTTATAAGAACACTTTTCATTTTCTGGTTACTTGGGGCTTCGCCGCCTTGAGTAACCTGGTGTTCCTCCTTGCGCATGTTTTCTTATAAGTGGGTGAGCTTGCCACTCTTGAGTGCCTTCTCAATCTCTATGCGCAGGGAGATGCAGTTGTCAGTTGTGTGCCCCGTGTCTTTGTGATAGTAGTAGAAAAGGTTGGGGTCATGACCCTTCTTGTTGCGCATCGGCGGTGGTTGTTTGAATTGATGGTCCTCTGTGCTGAGGACCTCCGCCGGTGTCTTCGTCAGTGCGGTCCACTGGAGATCGCGATTATCTTGTTTTACAGTTCTCCGGGCGGTGAGCTTATTAATGGTCGCGCGGGCGTCGACCGTTGTGTGGGAAGGGTGATGGTTGTGGTCACTCCCCCTTTATTCTTTTTCCCGAAACTCCTGCTCAAGTCCTGGGGATGATGGTGAGGTAGAGGAGGCCTGCTGTTGCTAAGGTTGCGCTCTGTTTGCCCATAAACCTTTGCCGCGGCCATAAGTTTCTCCCAGCTTTTGGGGAGACCTGTGGTTCCAGACAAGACTTTGATCATCTTGTCGCAGCGTACGGCATATTTGAATTGTGCACGAATCAGGTCTTCGTGCACGTCCCCTATCTCTAACACCTCTTTATTGTAGCGGGTGATGAAGTCTTCGAGGTTCTCTCCATCTCGCCGCCAAATGTTCATTACGTCAGAGGAATCTCTGACAAATCATCTTTGCTGGCTAAAGTGTGCCAGGAACTTGCTTTTTAAGTCGTTCCATGATGCTAGCTTGGCTACAGGTAGGTTATCAAACCACATTCGCGCAGGACCTGTGAGGGTTTGAACAAACAGGTGACACCACATGGGTAGTGTCCATCCTCCAATGAGACCCGCGCTGGTGAAGAGACGCAAATGATCGTCTAGGTCTATCGACCCGTTGTATTTGTCGACTTTGGAGGGCAGTTTTACACGCTCTAAAGGTGCGAGAGCTATCTCCTTTATAAACTTGGAGTGCTCGGCTGCGTCTTCCGGCCGGTAAACTAAGTTGTAGTCATGCTCCGTCTGTGGGCTGTAGCCAACCCGAGGTGCGGAGCTACTAGCGGCCGAATCTTTCGATAGTCGCTGGAAAGCTCTGGCACTGTCGCCTTTGCCGTGCGATCTGCCATCTTTACGCTGCGTGTACCGCTCCTTTTGGAGGCGCGGGCCCAATCGTGAGTGGACGGATGCTCGTCTTAGAGGGCGAGTATCCGACCTGGGTGGAGGTTGCGTGAACTCCATCTCTTGCAAATGGAGATTGTGCGGGAGGCTTGCTCCAGTTGGCGAGTTATAGCTCCATATCCTAGGCGAGGCTTGTGCCTAGACAGCGGGCTGTGCTGGGCAGCAGGTGCGTTGGTTTGAGCACATAGCTGCGCGTAGACGGCGTTGAGAGTCGTCTGGGACTTAATGTACCAGGACATCGGGGTCTCGCCCGGGGGCAGGACCGATGCAACTAGTACGAACGTAGTTTCTAGGTGAGCCCCGGGAGTAGCAGGGATGTTTACACGGTGAAAACCGTGTTGGGTTTCACTGCCCTCGGAAGAGTCTTCCCTCACTTGTCCGTCGATTTGAGGGGTTTGAACTGGGTTCTTACCTTCGCCTCGAGGACCTCGTGGGTGTTCGATGTGGAGTCAGCCATATGAGAGTGAAGTTTTTGAAAGTGGGATGTAAGAGAGTGTATATGAAAAGAGAAACGTAGCGGATAGCGTCAATGAAGAAACACTGGTTGAACCTAGGGATATCCAGGATATATAAGTTACCACCAAAGTGATTCTGCATAAATGGTTTCCCGTCCACTCCACTTTACAGGGTTATTCATTCAAGCTGGCCTGCAAAACTAGCAACGCTGTTAGTCTCGCCACAGGGAAAATGGTAGTTTTCTCCGTGACCACACTCCGGCATGAGAATAAGTATCTGAGGATGGTAAGTAAGTAGATTGCAAGTGTGAGCGTATCTGGAAAAATGGGTCCTTTTTTACCTCGAGGTTTGATACTTGTATGTTCAGGAGATATGCTGGTGGGCCTTGGGTCCGTCTTATTCAGCCAGAAACATCCGTTTTGTCCTGTGTGTTAGACATTAAATGCTCCCTGTAGGAGGATTAATGTCTACTGTTAGGAGGCGTGTCATGTTGGATGTTGAGTGGTACCAAGTGTAAAGGCGACCTTCTCTGGTGTCAGGCCTGCTGCCAGCAGGAAATAGGGAAGGTGGAACGGTCACTGGCGGCGATGTGGTTGGTGTGAGGACTGACGCCTGGGACACTGCCACACGCAACCTGTCGAGTGACCTACGTCACCGTTCTGCCACTCTGTATCCTGGAGTATGGCCAACGCCTCTTAGTACTTACCTTTTCTGCGAGGCTATCAGAGTTTTTCCCGTCACCGCAGGGTGTAGAAAGAGATAAGATATTAAGAGACGGAGCTTTGGAGAAAAACAATTTATATGGAGCACAAACTTCGGAGAATGGTGTGTTGAGTTTGGTTTCTAGGTGTCTAGCCTTGAGAATCAATTATTCTGAGTTGGCTCAAGCCTAAAACATAATTATTGTTGTTTTGCGTATTTTTTCAACTCAAAAGCATGAAATATGAAACACAAAAGGATGTATGCCTCTTTAAGGACAATTGTGGGCCTACATTTCACCTCTACCATTGAAATAAGTCGTGATAAGTCATGTTGAACACAATTTCATGATGAACAATTTGACTTTGAAGCTCTATGATGTTGATCTACTAAACTTTATTTCCTTGAAAATTTACGCTTTGTGATAATAAGAGAACCATATAGTGTAATGTCTAATTTGACTTGTGTTTGAACCAAATGATGTCATTTAACGCTTACATTAACTCGATAAATGTTAAAAGACTAAGTTTAAAAATGTCAAATCCAAGTAGATGTTGAAATAAAAAGTGGGTATGCGACGGGCCCACAACCAACAATTTATGAATTTCTTAGCCCTTTTCTTTTAATACAAAATCACCACCGTCGGCAATTGTTTTCAGTACGTTGTCGTATCCTCCGCTATCTGTTACACTCAAGATCTGCACCATAAATAGTCCTACCAATCCCACCATTAACCCACCATCACACTCTTGTTACATTTCCCTAAAAATGGCTGTTGTCTCCACCATTGTCTTCATCATCTTCTCAATGTTTGCGGTCACCTTGGCCAGAATCCCCGGCAACTTTGCCGGTGGCCATGGGAAGGTGCCCATGCAACCTTCTACGGCGGAAGCGATGCCTCCGGTACAATGGGTACGTATGTCACGACTTCATGTGCATTTTGTTTCTGTTACATTGCAATTGTTATCAGTAAAACCCGAGTTTAAACGAACCCGATCTAAAACCTTTTTTTATAGTACCTTTTTACTATATTAAATATGCATACATAATATTTATTATTATATATAAAATTATCATAAAAATAACTAAATAAGTGATATTACGTTATAATAAAAGTTATAGTTAATAATTTTATATGAAAATAGCTTTTAACATATAAAATAAATAATAAACGAACCACTTCAAATTTAAGAAGTTACTTACAATTAAGTCAAACTCGTTTAATCCAATTTTAGAAATAAAACTTGAAACAAAACATGGTTAAAAGTAAATAAGCTCGGATGGTTTGCCTTAGGAATAAATAGTTGTACAATGAAGTTCTCGTCACGTTTATGATTTTTTGTGGGATTAATTTAATTTTGTATTATAGGTGGGGCTTGTGGGTATGGAAACCTGTACAGCCAAGGCTACGGAGTGAACACTGCGGCACTAAGCACCGCCTTGTTCAACAACGGGCTTAGTTGCGGCGTATGCTTTGAAATAAAGTGCGCTGACGACCCGCGGTGGTGTCATCCGGGTAGCCCGTTTATTATTATCACCGCCACCAACTTCTGCCCGCCAAATTACGCGCTCCCTAGCGACAATGGCGGGTGGTGCAACCCGCCTGGCACGCATTTTGACCTCGCCATGCCTATGTTTCTTTAGATTGCTGAGTACCGAGCCGGCATTGTTCCGGTCTCATACCGCAGGTATGCTCCTCCTTTTTGGGAATTGATTGGAATTTTGTTATGTACAAGTTATGTTTTAATTATAACATTATTTTAACTTCGTACGCTTATTACTGAAATACCTGGAAATACTTTATGTTTGTCTCTAAAATTGTAGAAACGAGTCATGTTCAAACTCGAGTTTAGCTTGACTAACTTGTAGGACTTTGAATTCTGATTGTTTTAAGCTTTGTTTCTAAAGTCATTAAGTATTTTTTTCAAACTTGAGATTCACTCGTTTATTATATATTTATTTTTTGGTTAACACCTTTGTAATTACTTTTATATATATTTATAATTATATTTTTATATACATATCTATTATAACTATAGTGTGACGATCAAATACAACAATTTTTAGTGTGTGAAACTGTGATTGAAATTCAAATATATATATTGGAATTAAAGTAATTTTTGTTAAGCTACAATTTTGAATTAGTGTAATAACAATGGCACAAGTTTATTTTTTTAATAGCGCAATAATAAATACCATGTTAGTTTGGCTTAGCGAGCTTAATTAAACTTCTATAAATGAAATTTTGACTCGTTTATTAAACAAAGTTATTTTTAAATTCAAATTACTTTAAAGTTGCTTGATTTAGATTTTTTCTTAGCTAATTTTAACTGGTACACAATCGTTTGACTCGTTTACACTTTCCGATGAAGTTATCTATATTTGAAAAATGAGTCAATGACATTAATACAAACTGTAACAAGCTAGGCTCTTCATTTCACAATTTGCTGTCTTGATCCCTATATTTTTATGGCCATACATAAAAATACGTGGTTTAAATCTAACGCATGATATTCTGACAAAAGTACAACAAGAGATGCATAGGGTACAAGTTAGAGATGCACCTTATAAGTAAGACGGGTATACAGCTGGATTTAGAACCATTTTTAAGGGTGTATTTATTTCACATGGGTAAAGTTATAATGTTTTAAAAGATTGGTGTTAAATGAAAGTAGAAAGTTCAATGTGTACGGTGTCGTTTGGTGGACTCCATGTGGGATTCTTGCCATGTGATCTTTGATTCTTTGTTGGGTCGTAGGTCCCATCATATTTACCGTGGAAATATACAAGCGCGTGATTATGAAAATACATTCACCGTTGGATTGATTTTGATTGATGAAATCACAGCCGTTGGTTTCACCTGTCTGGTAGGGAGCATGGTCAACCTTTTTGAATTAGTCAATTAGACAAAGTAATTTTTTTTTACACTTTTCTTATATTTGTTTATTTTATAATAACTTTTCTAATAATAGTTAACATATTTGTTTTGATGCAGGGTACCCTGTAGGAAATCCGGCGGGATTAGGTTTACCATCAACGATTTCCGTTACTTCAACTTAGTGTTGATCAGTAACGTTGCGGGTGCAGGCGATATCCAAAAGGTTTGGATCAAAGGCACGAAAACCAATTGGATGAACATGAGTCGTAACTGGGGGCAAAACTGGCAATCCAACGCAGTTCTCACTGGTCAGGCACTCTCTTTTAGTGTCACAGCTAGTGACCGACGTACGTCCACCTCATGGAACATAGCGCCAGCTCATTGGCAATTTGGCCAGACCTTCACCGGGAAGAATTTCCGAGTCTAAGGAGAAAACTGAATTTCTTATTTTACCCTTTTTAGGAATTGTATTAGTTTTGTTGTTGAGTGTTATTCGTGTTTAGTTTTTATGGGGGTGTGAAAGTTAATATGTGAAAAGATGGAGGGGTAGAATTGTCATGTTTGGAAACTTTTTGAGATTTCCGGACATTTAGGGTTTGTATTTTCAGTTGGGCTGATGCGGCTGCAAAAAGAAGGGGCAGCCCACAGCAATGCAGCTAAAGATTTTAGTCAAAAAGTGGTGTTTTTATTTCTATTTATTTTTTGTATTTTGGGTTTTAGAAGTCAACTGTATCCAGGGTTTGTGTTACTACTAATTTACATTTTGTAAGTTATGAGAAAAGAACTACTTAATTATATTTGGTTTGTATTATTGGCGGAATCATGGATTTTCGTTAGTGTTGGTTGAATGAAAATGGGTGAGTAAAAAACGATGTGATAAGAAATATGAACATAGAAAGGAATACATATTGTTTGAACTAATTGAGTGAGTTTATATATGGAATCTGTTGACTTATAGCCAAATTTATAAAAAGTCCTTGTGTTATTATAAGCGACTAAAGTGAACGTATGCAAATATCCTCGAAAGATTACAGTGTATTAGCTATGTCATCAAGTTTGGGTTAACCCTAAGATTTCTATTAACTTTTTTCTAATTCGGGTTAACCCTAAGATTTTTATTAAATTTTTTTTCATTCGGGTTAACCCTAAGATTTTTATTAATTTGTTTTTCATTTTCTTTTAGCCTATCTCATTATATCAGTTGTTTTTTGGTTTTATTTGAAATTACTACATACATGATGTATACATTCATCTTTTTTTATATAACTTTAACTTGCAATTAGATTGTTAAGATTACGAGTTGGATGTCTAATTGTCTAGGCAGTATGTTGGGGTTAATATGGTGTAAAAGATATGTAGCCTAAGTGCCTAACTATTTGGTATATTGTTATATGATTTATATATAATGTAAGAGGAATATTACAAAGTTATCTTTATCTTTATATGTAAGGGGGAAATGAAAAAAGGGATTGAAATTAGTTGAAAGTTTTGAATTTATATTCTTGTTTCGTATCTTTTTAAAAAGATACAATTTTGTGGCGCCATGAAAAAGGAGGGAAATAGTTGAAATTTTATGGTTGAAGTAACCAAATGATTTTTTGAATAAAAGTGTAGGCATGAGGAAAATTAAAAAATGTAAACAAGTAGCCCATGTGGGGAGCTAAATCATATCCATTGTGGAATCCTTTATCCTTCAAAAGGAACACAGAATTATTTCTCAAATCAATCTCAAGAAACTTTAACCACATACACGGTAAAGAATTCATAAATCATGTGTTTTTTAATAAGGTTGAAGATTAAATCCAAATAACTTCATAAATCTCTCATATTCTAATCAACCCAGCTACACATTGGAGATAATGTTAACCTAATTATATTTAAATTTAAAACAACTCATAACATGGATAAATTAATTCAAATTCACATTCAATTCTATCTAAGCTAGATTTTAACTAAAATTTTGAAATGGGTTTCATCTACATGCTACATAATAAGATTTCTAAATACATTTCACTCAAAATCAAGATATAGAAGACACTTTAATTGAAACATTTAATGAGAAGATCACAGAAATAATATTTTCCATGATTTATTGTACATCCATGTTCATTTTAGAACAAACTTACATTTATAGTCATAGGATACCCAACTTCATAATGTTTATCAACTTTCACCGTATATATGCTTGTATCTCCTTAGGCGCAACACACATACTGAGATCGGAAGACATGATAATGCCCAGTATGACCACCTTCGTAGGCAAACTCCTGTCAAAACCGCTAGATCCTCGTCTAATCCTGGACGAGTGGGACACACAGACAGAAGAATTCGACTCTACATACCAAGAAGAAGACAACAAATGTTTATACCAACAGAGCACATGGCAAATACGCAGCTTAAAAACTGTGCACTTGTGTAGCATATAGCCCGGAGGCTAAACATGACTACTCCTTAGTGTACAGGCCAGCGACACCTGCCAAACAATGGAAGTTCATTCCGGAAATCACCTTAGCTCCGTTGGAAAAGGCAAAGCTCCCACCCAACGTCGGGAGATTTACAGGCTTGTCAGACCCAGACGATCATATCCGACTGCTCACCAGCGCAAGAGTGGTCGGTTGTTGGACACACCACATATATAGTGTCATCTCTTTGTCCAAACCCTCACAGGCGCAGCTTGCACATGGTTTGACAGTTTGCCTGTTGGCAAAATAGAATCCTTCACAGACTTGCAGGCCAAGTTTCTCCAACATTTCAGCTAACAACGTCGTCATACAAGAGACTTAACAGATGTCATGAACATCTGGCGCATAGATAACGAGGGTATTAAAGACTTCATCACAAGATTTAGCAAAGAATGCCCAAAAATAGATAACGTAAGCGAAGATTTGATGTACGCACACTTCTGCATGGCGGTGCGCTGCGGCGAGCTTATCCGCACAATTTTAGGAAGAGAAGGCGTACCAAGGATTGGGATAAGATCATGACAGCTGCTAAGGTTTACGTACAGACTGAAATATCCCTCATTAGCGGTAATATGTGTGTGCACGGTTCAGTTTTGTTCAGTTTAAGTAAATATATTTTGTCTTTTTAATTAATATTGTTCACATAAATATAACATTTTAATCTATTTTAATGTTTCTGAGTTTAAAAATAAGGAGTTGGATGAGTTTTGTGTGTCAAAAGGAAATGTAAGGCAGTACATCATTCCAAGAACACCAGAACAAAATGGGGTGGTTGAAAGGAATAACAGGACTTTAATTGAAGCTGCTAGAACTATGCTTGCAGATTCTGGTTTACCCTTGTCCTTTTGGGCAGAGGCTGTAAACACTGCTTGCTATGTTCAAAAAAGAGTTTTAATCAACCCCAGACATCAATCCATTGCTTATGAAACTCTGTTCAAGATCAAACTACTGATCTCATATTTTAAAATCTTTGGCTGCCCATGTTTTATTTTAAATCTAAAAGATTCTATCTCAAAATTTGCAGCCAAAGTAGACTGTGGTTATTTTCTGGGATACTTAACCACTGCTAAAGCCTACAGAGTCTTTAATTTAAGGACTAGGTGTGTGGAAGAGACCTTGAATGTAAAGTTCAATGAACTTTCTTCATTAAAAATCCCAAAAAATCCTGCTGAACTTTTTAACTTAGCCAAATTCACATTTAAATCTGTGTCTGTTAAGACTGACCCTGCAGGTACACCATAATCTCCACAACAAGACTATGGATATGGCATTGTGATTCCACAGTATAAAGTCACATCCACCATCAGAGAAACAGATGTTATCAACAACTGTGAAAACTCTGCCACTGCTGGATCAACCACTGCTAATCCTCAATCCTCTACCATCTCATCAACTATAACCTCTATGGATAAAAAACATCATGTTCTCACACCTCTCTCACCAATACCTCCGCCTCCATTTCAAACAGATGTTGGCTCTTCAAAATTGCCAACAGATGTTAGCTCAGATGATTCACATCTGCAGCCTTCACTCCAAAATGCCATTATTCCATATAAGGGAGATCTAATCTACCTTAAAACCATCCACCTGATCTCATCATTGGCAACATCAATGAAGGGGTGCTCACCAGAAGTCAATCCTAAAACATTTGTCTATTTTCTAGTTTCCTATCTCTCACACAACCTATCAAGTAACAAGAGGAACTGAAAGACAACAGTTGGGTAGAAGCCATACAAGAAGAGCTCCTTTAGTTTAAAAGACAACAAGTATGGGAACTTGTACCATTGCCAAAGGATGTATGTCCAATTGACACAAAATGAGTCTTCAAAAACAAAACTGATGAAAGGGGTATTGTTGCAAGAATAAAGCTAGGCTTGTGGTTCAAGGTTACAGACAAGAGGAAGACATTGATTATGATGAAACCTTTGCTCCTGTAGCAAGATTAGAAGCCATTAGATTGTTCTTAGCCTTTGCTGCCAACCACAACATCAAGGTGTTTCGAATGGATATAAAAAGTGCATTCTTGTATGGTAAGATCAAAGAAGAGGTATATGTTTGTCAACCTCCTGGCTTTGAAGATGTATTTTATCCTGATCATGTCTACAAGCTTAATAAAGCTTTATGTGGCTTGAAACAAGCACCAAGAGCCTAGTATGAAACTCTTTCCACCTTTCTCTTATCCATTAGTTTTTCAAGGGGTAAAATTGACAAACCTTATTTTTGAAATGGAGAGGAAAGGATTTGATGCATGTCCAAATCTATGTGGATGACATCATTTTTGGATCCACATGCACTGCCATGTGTGAAGAGTTCAGACAACTCATGGCAACAAAGTTTGAAATGAGTGCAATGGGTGAGCTCCAATGTTTTCTTTGTTTTCAAGTAAAACAGTTGCAAAATGGTAAATTCATTCATCAAAGTAAGTATGTCAAAGAACTACTTAAAAAATTTGATATGAATGATTGTAAACCATGTAGCATACCCATGGCAACCACAAAGCTTGTCACTTGTGAGTCTCAAAACAGATTCGGATCACAATGGTTGATTGCTATCACTCAAACAACTATGGATTAGTTGTTTGAATGTGTAAAAGTTAAGAAAAACCAAACTATGAAGACGAAGAATCTTGAATGGATCAAACAACTAGTGTTGTATATGAAATCCCAAAAATATGTAATCAATAACAGCACCTGGATATTCTAATGTAAGCACTATAGCAAAAATCACAACACAAGAGAATCACCAAAATCTGTCCAAGAAACTTGGACAATACATCCATTCAAGCATATATTTATACAAACTGACTATCCAGCGGGTTATTAATTACGCTGCCAGCTTATAACTTTCACATAATTGCACTTTTGACCCTTTTAGATTGTCTAACTATTACAAACCAGCTCAAACTATGGATAATCAAGTACCAACAGTCTCAAAATGTTCTAACAATATCCCCCATAGACTGTTGTATGCTTTAGTTTCTTCAATCTTGTCTCGGAGCTTCAGGGTCTGCGGCTAATCCTTGATCTTTTTCTAGCACAACTTGATCGGTAGGTTAGTCGGTTGTTGCTTCAGAACTTGGATTAACAAAAGCTTCACTTGAGGTTTGTTGGCCCTCCTTAGTGACTCTATATGTGGATGAAGTCGGAGGTGGTGGAACGATTTGAAGGTCTGAGTCAGATGATGGATTTTTGCTTGGTGGAGAGGATGGTTCAGTCTTAGCTGATTTCTTCTTTCTTGATTCCTCCTTTTCTTTCTTTGTGTCTATCTGAGCAGTATTTCCATCACTTCAATCTTTCGAGCCCGCACGCGCTCAACTGCCCTTTGAAAAAGCATCCTTTCCTCCAGATACTCGTTTCCTGCTCCAACGTTGATCTTGTGTTCGGATAGGAAAAACATACATACGTCCATTGGATCTAGGATACAAATGTCTTCATTTGAGTTTGACCTGATGACTGCTGCACCCGTCTTTCCATCGTAAAACCACTTCTTGAAGTTCATGAGAGTCACAGACTGTTCAGGAGGTAGCTTCACCCTAGTTACAACTTTCGCAGGGTTGATGACCCATGTAATCTTTCCCTTTCCGGTGAACGGGTCTTTGGTGGTCTTTGAAACACGTCTTCTAGGGCGTTGAGGCTTGAACACTGAAAATCCTCGCATGCATTCTTTTTGAATTAATCTTTCTAGATCTCCGCCAATGCTGCTATTTGTCGGATTTATTAGATCGTGCTTGCTGAGCTCTCGTATATCCCAAGTTGGTAATTGCATGTCGTGGGCATCTCGAAAGTATTGAATGACTCCTCCTTATCGTTTTACCACAAACCAACCGGTTAGATTGCAATACTTCCAACTGATGATTTTATCTGTGATCTCAATCTTCAACTGTGATCACTTGATAAAAGTCTGGCATCTTCGCTCTTTCCCTTTTAAACCACTCTGGATGCTGTGGTTCAAATTCATCTCCTATGTCCGTTTCATACAACACATCATCTTCCAACCCCCATTCTAGAAACTTTGCAGGCATTTCGTCTTTGTTGACTTCCTCTTCATCACTATAGTTATCAAGACTAACGTCAACTACTGATTCAAGACTGTCACACCCTCAATTTCCACTTGCGGAGTATTACCGCGAGGCGTGTGATCAAACCAGAATCTCAGACACTAGCAATGTCGAACGACTCTATATGATTTATTTATACGTTTTCCAAAAAAGCATTTATTGTAAACATGCATAGTCATTTTCAAAATTCCAAGGTTTCAAAGTTTAGCAAGCATTAGAATAAAGTAACGGGCGCCAACATAAACGCCAAAACCAAAATCCCAAAAATAATCGATTAATAAAGACTCGATAAAAATGCCTTGACCAAATGCAAGTGAGTGCACCTAGCGCTCCTAGCGTCCTGAGAAACATGCAAAGAAACAAGTGTCAACATTAAAGAAAAGTGAGATCACAGGTTTTTATAAGTTCACAAGTTCGGTTTAAAAGATTGTTTTCCCCCGTTATCCCTGACCCGGGATAACGACCTAGTTCCATTATTCCTAACCTGGAACAATAATGTTGGTTCGTAAATAAGTTCAATGTTAACATGTAGGTAGCGAGCCTAAAGTTACGTCACGTAAGAGTTCGCGATCGAAGATGACTGTTGTTGCCTCTGTGTTGCCAGGTCTATCACTGACCAAGGCTAAAGTTTGGCCAAATTAATCACCCGTTGACCATTCCCGGTCGGCTAGCGCGACTAGCTCGGGTGGGGCTTGTCGGGCTCAATAGCACTACTATATTTCCCCGCTATCTAACCCAATACTAACGATCCGAGAGTTGGTTGAGGACTGATAAAGTTACTTAGTGACCATAACATACATTAACATTAACTTAGTTACCGAATAGTTAACGGTGTTAATTTCGCATAACGTAAAAGATTGAGTTGTAGAGAGTATGCATGTTTCTCCCCCTGTTGTTCAAAACCGGATAAAATAGGGGCCGTGAACTCACCTTAAATTTCTCGGTTAGATAAACGCAAAAGAATAAAATGATGGAACCGCTAATCGCGTCCTAACATGTCAACCGATTCAAAGTTAGTGTGTGAACACACTGACACAAATCCCTACGCATAACTAACACACAGTACGCAGATGTAATAACCAATTCGAAACCATAATCATGCATGCAAAGTATCACCATACAAAATAACGACTAAACCAACTTGTCATAAACACATGATAACTCATACAACACTTAGATACACACAAACACAAGTTATCATGTTTCAGCTTGTACACTCATAACTGGGCTGTTTTCGAGAATTTTTGTAAAATAGTTCCAACGTTCCAAAAATTTCAATTGTTTTACAGGAGGTGTCAATTAGACTGTAGAATTTTGTGTAAAATTTTCAAATCCTAAATCTTTACCAATTATTTATAAACATTTATATACTAGGCTGCAGTCAGATTCGTCGCTTTCTGACTGCAGTCCACGAGAAAAATATTTAAAAATCATCATTCATCCGATTAACGAAATTCCAGTGGGAGATTTTCAGAAACTCCCGTCTCCAGTTACTGTACAGATTTCGTGACCTATTCCTCTACAGACTATGAGGTCCGACTCGATAAACAACCTGCAAATTCTGCAGAATTTACGCAGCTTCAGCTGCTGCACTAAATGACCATTTATAAATAGCGAACAACCTCAGAAAAATATGAATCCGGCGCCATTTGAAGCGTATTTAAAAATACACGTTTTAGGCTTCAGAAAATCCACTTTTCGATAAATAATGTTCAGGTTACAGCTAACTGAAGTTTGCTGTAAATGTCAATCAGCTTACTGTTTTCGACTTTATCGCATTAGAACATGTGTAAACGGCCATGACGCTTAGTTGTATCGATTAACAGCAGGTTAACTTGTCAAATATCATCTAATATATCAGTATTCATGCAAACCCTAAGTATATATCATGATCTTTATAGATAAAACGCAGCCTACGATTTTAATACTCAAACATATCATCACAACCGCAAGGATTCGCATATTCATCCGAACTACACCACAACACTTTTTCATAATAATATCATACAAGCACATAATCATGATCAAGACTACACAAAACCTAGTGTGAATCGTAATACAATTAAACCCTAACCTTGAAACGATGACAATTAGCGAACAGGGACAAGCTTGGAATCGATCCGAGGGGTGTAGGCTACTTGCGCGACCAAGGGGGGGGGTGCTTACCGTCGAGTTTCACCAAGGGAAGGAGATTCTGGGGTTTTGCCAAAACTTCAAGAATGCAACATGCATCCATACGTACGCATACATAAGGGGCAAGGGGGCGGTTTGGGCTTGTCCTTGGGCCGCAAGGGAGGGATGGCGGGTTGGGCTTGTGTTCGCAGGGGGGGGGGTGTGGGTGGCGGGTTGGGTTTGCTTGGTCGCGAAGTCGAAACGTTTCACAGGCTTGGTTCGGTTTGGCTTATAAATAGAATTCACTAACCGATCATTATAATATGATAAATAACTACACATAATACGACTCGACAATTATTCACAAACGTCTAACAACACGTAGCACGTAATTCAGATACAACCCGTTAGAATTTCCAAACATTGTGTATTCCCTAAATACTAAACTTAGCGTAGTTATTTCGATCGCGTAATTTAATTCTTTGAATTAAATCAGCGTAGGAATGAATAACAGTAAAGTAGCGCGTTTAAGATACCTGAAAAGTCGGGATGTCACATTATCCCCATGTTGAAGGAATTTTCGTCCCGAAAATTGAGTAAACGCGGTTTAGAATGCAACACACAAAAGTTCAGTTTGTTAGAATGGTACAAGGAAATCCCAGGCTGTCATATCATCCCCATGTTGAAAGAATTTCATCCCGAAATTCAGTTGGCGGTAACATCAGATTGCTGCTCAGCTGCAAAAACTTGTGGATATTTGCTTTTCATTTGGTCCTCTCTTTCCCACGTGAGCTCCGGTCCACGCTTAGAGTTCCAACAAACCTTGACGATCGATATCTTGATGTGCCTTCGAGTCTTGATCTCACGGTCCATGATCTCGATAGGTTGTTCCACAAAATGCAGTTGCTCATCCACTTGAATCTCATCCAATGGAATGACTCCGGCCTCATCTGATAGACACTTCTTCAGATTGGACACGTGAAAAACGTTGTGAACTCCACTGAGTTCGGCAGGAAGGTCTAACTGATAAGCTACGGGCCCGATACGTTTCAAAATCACAAATGGGCCTACGTACCGCGGATTTAGTTTGCCTCGTTTCCCAAAACGAATTACACCCTTCCAGGGTGACACTTTCAGTAGGACACGGTCACCTACTTGAAATTCGAGCGGTTTGCGTCGTTGATCAGCGTAACTTTTCTGTCGATCCCGTTCCGCTGCCATGCGATTTCTGATTTGCACAATCTTTTCAGTAGCCTCAAGTATCAACTCAGGACCTCAGAGTTGACTGTCACCGACTTCTGCCCAACAGACCGGTGATCTACATTTACGACCGTACAATGCTTCAAACGGTGTTGCCTGAATACCCGTAAGGTAACTGTTGTTTTACAAGAATTCCACTAAAGGCAGATGGATTTCCCAACCGTTCCCGAAGTCTACCACGCATGCCCTAAGCATGTCCTCCAAGGTCTGAATGGTCCTTTCACTCTGACCATCCGTCTGAGGGTGGTAAGCTGCCTCATATCTAAGCGTGTACCCAAACGCTTTCTGAAGTGACCGCCAAAAGTTGGACGTGAAATGAGCATCTCTGTCTGAAATGATGGACGTTGGCACCCCGTGCCGAGAAACTACTTCCTTAATGTAGATGTGAGTCAACTTATCCATCTTATCTATTTCTTTGGTCGCTAGGAAGTGTGCAGACTTAGTTAGACGATCCACGATCACCCAGATGGTATCACAACCACCCGGAGTTCGCAGGAGTTTAGTGATAAAGTCCATCGAGATCTGATCCCATTTCCACACTGGGATCTCAGGTTGTTGAAGTAGCCCTGATGGCTTCTGGTATTCCACCTTGACTTTCGCACAAGTCAAACACCTGCTCACATAGGTGGCTATATCCGCTTTCATGTTGGGCCACCAGTACGCGGCTTTAAGGTCTTGATACATCTTATCCGAACTAGGATGGACAGAGTATCGGGATTTGTGAGCTTCGTCCATAACTAGCTTCCTGAGGTTTCCGTAGAGAGGTACCCATATACGATTCATGAAATACCATCCCAATCGCGTTCCATCTTTCCCACAGATTCAGCCTTGATGTTCTCTTCCTTAACTGCTTCTAACTGCGCGTCGCGTATCTATTCGGGTAACCCAGAATGAATTGTGAACTGTAGTGCTCGTACCCGACCAGGTTTCAAGTGCTCCTTCCGACTGAGGGCATCAGCTACCACGTTAGCTTTACCCGGGTGATATTGAATGGCACATTCATAATCGTTCAGGAGTTCGACCCAGCGACGCTGTCGCATGTTCAACTCCTTCTGGTCAAAAATATGCTGGAGGCTCTTGTGATCCGTGTAGATTGTGCACTTTGTTCGTATCCAAATCTTAAGTGCAAACACAACTGCTCCCAATTCCAAGTCATGTGTCGTGTAGTTCTTCTCGTGGACCTTCAACTGTCGGGATGCATAGGCGATGACCTTATCACGTTGCATGAGCACACATCCCAATCCCTGAATGGAAGCGTCACAATATACCACAAAATCATCTGTCCCCTCTGGCAAGGACAAAATGGGCGCACTGCAAAGCTTCTGCTTCAGTAATTGAAATGCTGCTTCCTGTTTGTCACCCCAAGCATACTTGGTGCCCTTCTGTGTAACATCCGTCAAAAAACCGGGTTAACCAAACCCGCTTCGTTTATTAACCGAACATCCAGTTAAAATTTTCGTTGCGTATTTATGAGTTATTTTAATTTTAAACAATACATAATTAATAAATATTTAGAATTTAAAATCTATAATTGAAATCTATAATAAATAATGAAATTAAAATAAATTGCTGATGCCGGGTTTCGAACCCCGGTCACTCTCAAGATCAAACAGCCAACACACCACTCCGCCACTTGTGTTATTTGTTGATAATACTGAAACAATTAATACTTAATAAAAAACTCGAAACTCAAAACCAGCGCGCCCAAATCCGCAGATGCCGGAAAATACGCCAAATTTCGACGGTTTCCTTTGACTCCGGAATCAAGCAAGTATAACGGATGATAAACGTCGGTTATAACCGAAAACTCGATTCAATTTCATTCATGAACCGTGAATATCATAACCGAAAACTTGAAATCACATATACTTAAAAATACCTTCAGTCAGGAAAACCCAACTCGCTTATTCACTCGAATCAGCTCTCAACACACTCGCTAACCTCCCTACAAGTCCCTAATCGGCAAGAAAAACTCGCCGGAAACTTTCTGCAACTCGCCGGAAAACCGAACCCATTTCATCACTGTGCCTTACTCTAAAAACAGAACATCTAGAGCTCATACCGAAGCCACCCACACTCACCTCAAGCTTCCTGAAGACCCTCTGCCGCAAGATACATGTCGCCGGAAACAGGGGATCTCTGTCGGTATATCTTATACCTAATCTCTCTCATTTTTATTAATCTCATATGTAGTTAATCACAATTTACTAAAGAAATTGATTAATTTATCGAAACAGTCGGGATTTGGTTTCTGGGTAATGTTTACGAAGAAGATGAAGTTTTGGATTGTGTATATATGTAATATAAATCGGGTTATATCTCGGGTTAGACACACAGTCCAGCGGTGGACTGTGTGCAAACAATTATCACACGTCGCGAGTTCGATCCCTGACACAACTTTACTCTCTGAAATAAAAATGTTCTTTTTTTAAACGAACCGGATCAACTCGCTGGAAGATGTTAAATTTAATAAAAATTAGTATATTAACCAGGTTAGACACACAGTCCAGCGGTGGACTGTGTGCAACACTAAACCACAGGTCCCGGGTTCGAGACCTGTTGTGTGCACCGGTCCGATGTAATTAAATCCTTTTTAAAAATAAATGATTTCTGATTAAATTAAATAGTGTATAAATATAATTAAAAACAGAAATATTTCGGGTTAGACACGTAGCTCAGTTGGTAGAGCTGCGTGCACGCGTACGGGAGGTCTCGGGTTCGAGCCTTACCCGGCGCATACATACACATGATCGAACTGGTCAAACAGTCAACAGTCACAGTCAAACACTCAACGGTCACTGGTCAATGGTCAACCCAAAAAGTCAACATTTTTTTTATATTTTTATTTATTTATTTAATTTAAAAATCAATTAAAAATAATGTTTTTGAAAGTTAGAAAAAAACCTTAAACTCACAAAAATAAATCGAAAAACCCTATTAAAATTGTTAATAAAATCCACTTATTTACCGTACCTTTCCGTATTATTTAGGTTAGTTATTCCTCGTCGATCAACACTCCAAACTCGTGCGCACTCAACATCATCAAAAGAACACACCCAATGTGAGTGAATTCTTACAAATTCCCCTTTTTATTCATGTTTTGGGGTGTATCATGTGTCGCTTAAACTAATTCGTTTATTCAAACTCGTGCTATACCATATTATGATCTAAACTTAGAATGTAAATATTGTTTGTTGTTATGTATTACATATTGTCAAGTTGTATGCAAATTATTTGTTAGGCCCATCAGTTCCTCGTAGGAGACGAGTTGAACAACGCGTGCCTTAAAACTCATTCATTAGGCCCATCAGTTCGTAGAACAACGCGTGCCTCAAAACTCATTCATTAGGCCCATCAGTTCCTCGTGGGAGACGAGTTGAACAACGCCTGCCTCAAAACAATTTATTGTTGTATGTGTGTGCAATATTTAATATTAAGTGTTTTGTGAATAAATTTACATTTACATTTACTCATATGTGGTTATGCACTTTATTTTATAACCAATTCAATGAACACGTTTAAATGTTTTAATAGGATTCACTCGCCAACTTTTTGTTGATCCAAAAACCATTTTTACACATGATACAGGTGGACAGGATGAAGCAAGGAACACATAGGAAAGTGCCTTAGAAGAAAAATAATGAAGCCTAGAAAGATGTATAGAACATGTTGAACTTGTATGATATGATTGTATGATCTCCTTTAAATTGTAATAATAAATATGAAACATTATAATAAATGTCATGAGCTTTGATGAAAACCCAATCATGCCCCGATCACCTTTTCTGCTGCGGGTCGGGGTGTGACAGATTGGTATCAGAGCTTTTGACTATAGGGATATAGGATAGGTTATTAGACCCTTAGAGCCTATACTATAGTTGATTAGATTTTAATTTTTTATGTGGTTACATGCAAACTCATGATGTTTATTTCTTTCATATTTATTACATACACAAATGCATGCAAACACTTCCAATATTACATTTTGTGATACATAATGAATTATAATTACAGTCAAACATACATACACATTCATCATACATATTTCAATATTCACATATTCAAATCATCTTCATACTTCCGTTATTCAAGATTTTGTCGCAATTGTCATTTTTCAAATCTCATCAAAGTGAGTTCTACGACAGGCATGTAGTAACTGTAAGGGTACAAGTACCGGTAGTCGGAACGTCCTGTCTAGGTTGGCATTCGTATAAATCCAATGTAACGGACCAGTTTGCCTACCTGGGGACCAACGATGAGAGTACGAAGGACCTATTAGGCCAAAGCATGCCACACCAAACGTCGTTTGAACTAACCCCACTTTGAGTTGTCACCGTGTCCACACCTGGATACATTCCGAATATCATACGTTACATACATATTTCTCGATTTTCTCCGGGTTTTAGTGTACGTAACCAGGCTAACACATGCGAACCATATGAAAAACCGGTAATCATGGTGGCCCACATGATTACGAAGGTGAAGTATGGCGGCATGCAAGGCCCAATTACGAGCAAAGCCCAAGACATCCTATGGATGTAGTAGATTTATTATTCTATATTTATTTTATGAATGTTCATTCCTAAAATACGACACATGACCCCTAAAACGTCCAACTCATACTCTTGATATGTACTCCTTGTAGATGTCTTCTAATTCCGCTCGTAGGAAGATGAGATCAGGAAGAGTCCGCGAGCGCATGGCTGCCCAAATCGCTCAACAAATGGCTGCCGTAATACCCAATATTGTAGTTCAAGTTCAACAAGCCCTTACCGCTAATCCCGTCAATCAAGAAGATCAAAACGTTGTCAACCCTCCCCCAATTACCACTAAATGCACCTTCAAGCATTTCAAATCCTGCGACCCTCCAAAATACGAAGGGACTGAAGGTGTTACCCCTCTCCTCCATTGGTTTGAAGAAATGGAAAACACTTTTCTAAATTGTGATTGCCCCGATGATCGCAAAGTGCGATATGCTACCGGTCGTTTACTTGGAATAGCACTTACATGGTGGAATACAGAGAAGGCCAAACGAGGTGTTGAAGATGCTATGACTTTGACTTAGGAAGAGTTGAAGGAAATCATGACAAGACGGTTTTGCCCAAGAAGCGAAATCAAGAAATTGGAGGATGAGTTCTATTCTTTGAAACAAAAGGAAGGTGACCACACCACATACAACAAGAGATTACTCGAGTTCAATCAAATGGTTCCCAACTTGTTCACTCCTCTTTACCGTTTGATCGAGCACTACATTCGAGGTCTTCCTTCAAAAATTCAAGACTCTGTAATAAGTACCACACCTGCAACTTTGGAAGCAGCAATGGAGTTAGCTACAGAGCTCACCGAGAACCGCATACGGAATAAAGACTTCAAGGAGGAGAAGAAGAAGGATAAAGCATCAACTGAAACCTCAAACTCCACCCAAACCGAATCCCCTTCTCAACCTATTTCTAAGAGAAAACGAGATGGGCAACTTTTCGCTGTCACCCAACGCAATCAACCAGCCTCACAAGCCGTACCCCTCCAAGCTATCCCAATCACTCAAGTAGCACCCAACTCAACTTACCCAAATAAGAAACCTTACTTTGGACCTCACCCTCAATGCAACACCTGTTTTTATCACCATCCATCTACCTTACCTTGTCGACTATGTGCGAATTGTGGACGTTATCGTCATTTGATCAAGGTTTGCCGCACCCCTCAAAACCAAACCTCACCCCCTACTCAAAACATGATCCAAACATATCAACAACCCCAATACCCCATGTTACCTTATGTTCGAGCTTGTTTTAATTGTGGCGACCCTACCCATTTTAGAAACACGTTCCCTCGATTGGTTAACATCATAAACACCCAAGCTCAAGCAAACCCAGTTAACCAAGCAAATCAAGAAAACCTAACCACTAGGCCACCAGCAAGAGGAAGAGTTTTTAACATCAACGCCAATCCTGTTGAAGATAATGACGGCCCAAACGAACCACCCAACTAGTCTCCTTCACCAAAAATCAAGATTCAACTCCAACCGCTTAGTTTTTTATGTTTTTCTTTATGTTATCTCAATTTTCACGTATCTCAGTTATAAATTGGAAATTTATCCAAGAATCTTAATGCGAATTACTATTTCAGTTTTGTTTTTATACTCATTGAATTAACATTCATATCATCATCCCTCACGATGAATCTCAATCTCATCATTTAAAGAAGTTGGGTTGTGTCTCACTTCTACATAGACTAACCTCTCCATCATAACAAACGAGAGAGGTACTGTCATCATTCAAACATGTATACTATCAGAATTAAGACTCAAGCTTTGGTTGTTGTGTTTGTTTATGTTTTAGAGTCACATAGGACTAATCATAACTTACTGATAAAACCAATGAAAATTTGACAAGAATATGATGGATACGCCGCTGGTACTTCCTATATATAAGTATTCTTGTCAAAGGATCAGAGGCATTGTCAGGCGGTTATGAGAAGTTCCATGTAGGATTTAGTAATGTCTTGGTTGAAGTTTGTTTTATACTCACTGATTTAGCATTCATATCATCTCATCATTTAAAGAAATTGGATTGTGTTTCATTTCTACATAGACTAACCTCTCCATCATAACAAACGAGAGAGGTACTGTCACCATTCAAACATGTATACTATCATAATTAGGACTCAGGCTTTGGTTGTTGTGTTTGTTTATGTTCTAGAGTCACATCAGAGAACCAATCATAACTTACTGATAAAACCAATGAAAATTTGACAAGAATATGGTGGATACGCCGCTGGTACTTCCTATATATAAGTATTCTTACCAAAGGATCAGAGGCATTGTCAGGCGGTTATGAGAAGTTCCATGAAGGTTTTAGTAGTAGAAGTTTTGTTTTAGGGTATAACCTTATCTTTCCAAACGTATCAAAACTCATATGCATAAAATCATAGTTAGTCATTCAACTATGTTTATCAATATTCTTTATCGTAGGCAACAAAAAGCGATTCTTGTAGCAGGGTATTCAACCCTTACAAGGAACGTCACCGCCTCAAAAAAAAATTTGAACTCTTACTCCCATCTAAGTATGTAATTGTCAAATTAAAACACCATCCTTTTGAGTAAAAAATGCCACTACTTAAATTTCGGGACGAAATTTCTAAAAGTAGGGGATACTGTAACATCCGTCAAAAAACCGGGTTAACCAAACCCGCTTCGTTTATTAACCGAACATCCAGTTAAAATTTTCGTTGCGTATTTATGAGTTATTTTAATTTTAAACAATACATAATTAATAAATATATTAGAATTTAAAATCTATAATTGTAAATCTACAATAAATAATGAAATAAAAATAAATTGCTGATGCCGGGTTTCGAACCCGGGTCACTCTAGATCAAACAACCAACACACCACTCCGCCACTTGTGTTATTTGTTGATAATACTGAAACAATTAATACTTAATAAAAAACTCGAAACTCAAAACCAGCGCGCCCAAATCCGCAGATGCCAGAAAATACGCGAAATTTCAACGGTTTCCTTTGACTCCGGAATCAAGCAAGTATAACGGATGATAAACGTCGGTTATAACCGAAAACTCGATTCAATTTCATTCATGAACCGTGAATATCATAACCGAAAACTTGAAATCACATATACTTAAAAATACCTTCAGTCAGGAAAACCCAACTCGCTTATTCACTCGAATCAGCTCTCAACACACTCGCTAACCTCCCTACAAGTCCCTAATCGGCAAGAAAAACTCGCCGGAAAACCGAACCCATTTCATCATTGTGCCTTACTCTAAAAACAGAACATCTAGAGCTCATACCGAAGCCACCCACACTCACCTCAAGCTTCCTGAAGACCCTCTGCCGCAAGATACACGTCGCCGGAATAACCTGCTTTCATCGGAATCTCGCCGGCGAAACAGGGGATCTCTGTCGGTATATCTTATACCTAATCTCTCTCATTTTTATTAATCTCATATGTAGTTAATCACAATTTACTAAAGAAATTGATTAATTTATCGAAACAGTCGGGATTTGGTTTCTGGGTAATGTTTACGAAGAAGATGAAGTTTTGGATTGTGTATATATGTAATAAATATCGGGTTATATCTCGGGTTAGACACACAGTCCAGCAGTGGACTGTGTGCAAACAATTATCACACGTCGCGAGTTCGATCCCTGACACAACCTTACTCTCTGAAATACTCTCTGAAATAAAAATGTTCTTTTTTTAAACGAACCGGATCAACTCGCTGGAAGATGTTAAATTTAATAAAAATTAGTATATTAACCAGGTTAGACACACAGTCCAGCGGTGGACTGTGTGCAACAGTAAACCACAGGTCCCGGGTTCGAGACCTGTTGTGTGCACCGGTCCGATGTAATTAAATCCTTTTTAAAAATAAATGATTTCTGATTAAATTAAATAGTGTATAAATATAATTAAAAACAGAAATATTTCGGGTTAGACACGTAGCTCAGTTGGTAGAGCTGCGTGCACGCGTACGGGAGGTCTCGGGTTCGAGCCTTACCCGGCGCATACATACACACGATCGAACCGGTCAAACAGTCACAGTCGAACAGTCAACGGTCACTGGTCAATGGTCAACCCAAAAAGTCAACATTTTTTTTTATATTTTTTTTATTTATTTAATTTAAAAATCAATTAAAAATAATGTTTTTAAAGTTAGAAAAAAACCTTAAACTCACAAAAATAAATCTAGAAACCCTATTAAAATTGTTAATAAAATCCACTTATTTACCGTACCTTTCCGTATTATTTAGGTTAGTTATTCTCGTCGATCAACACTCCAAACTCGTGCGCACTCAACATCATCAAAAGAACGCACCCAATGTGAGTGAATTCTTACAAATTCCCCTTTTTATTCATGTTTTGGGGTGTATCATGTGTCGCTTAAACTAATTCATTTATTCAAACTCGTGCTATACCATATTATGATCTAAACTTAGAATGTAAATATTGTTTGTTGTTATGTATTACATATTGTCAAGTTGTATGCAAATTATTTGTTAGGCCCATCAGTTCCTCGTGGGAGACGAGTTGAACAACGCGTGCCTTAAAACTCATTCATTAGGCCCATCAGTTCGTAGAACAACGCGTGCCTCAAAACTCATTCATTAGGCCAATCAGTTCCTCGTGGGAGACGAGTTGAACAACGCGTGCCTCAAAACAATTTATTGTTGTATGTGTGTGCAATATTTAATATTAAGTGTTTTGTGAATAAATTTACATTTACATTTACTCATATGTGGTTATGCACTTTATTTTATAACCAATTCAATAAACACGTTTAAATGTTTTAATAGGATTCACTAGCCAACTTTTTGTTGATCCAAAAACCATTTTTACACATGATACAGGTGGACATGATGAAGCAAGGAACACATAGGAAAGTGCCTTAGAAGAAAAATAATGAAGCCTAGAAAGATGTATAGAACATGTTGAACTTGTATGATATGATTGTATGATCTCCTTTAAATTTTAAACATTATAATAAATGTCATGAGCTTTGATGAAAACCCAATCATGCCCCGATCACCTTTTCCGCTGCTGGTCGGGGTGTGACATTCTGGGTGAGAGTGGTAAGCGGTTGTGCGATCTTGGAAAATCCCTCGATGAAACGTCTGTAGTAACCAGCCAAACTCAAAAATTGGCAGATCTCTGTCGGTGTCCTGGGTGCTTCCCAGTTCTTGATAGCATCGATCTTGGCGGGATCAACGTGTATACCCTTTTCATTCACGATATGCCCGAGGAACTGAACTTCTCGAATCTAGTAATCACACTTCGAAAATTTGGCATATAGTTTCTCCTGTTGAAGTAGTTCCAGCAATAACCGCAGATGCTCAGCATGTTCTTCTTCACCCTTAGAGTAGATGAGTATATCATCGATGAACACGATGACAAACTTGTCGAGATACGGCTTACACACGCGGTTCATGAGGTCCATGAGACCGAAGGGCATGACCAAGAACTCGTAATGGCCATACCGTGTGCGAAATGCCGTCTTGAGATATCGTCCTCCCTGACGTGTAGCTGGTGATAACCGGACCGTAGATCAATCTTGGAGTAGTAGCTTGACCCCTGAAGCTGGTCGAAAAGGTCGTCGATGCGAGGTAAGGGGTACCGGTTCTTGACGGTAACCTTATTGAGTTCCCTGTAGTCGATGCACATGCGGAAGGTCTCGTCCTTCTTCTTGACAAAAAGGACCGGAGCTCCCCATGGCGAAGTACTGGGTCGGATAAATCCTTTTTCCAACAATTCCTGAAGTTGGGTAGACAGCTCTTGCTGCTCTGCTGGAGCTAAACGGTATGGGGCCTTGGCGATAAGAGTCGCATGGCTCGCCAGTTCGATTTCAAACTCTACTTGTCGATGTGGTGGAAGACCGGGTAACTCCTCTGGAAACACATCGGGAAAGTCACGGACGATGGGGATATCTTCAATCCGCTTCTCGTCCTTAGACTGCTTGGTGACCAGTGTGAGCAAAGCAAAAGAGTTCTTCTTCCGAAGATACTTCTGAGCTTGCATGTAAGAGATGATGTTCGTGACGACGCTTGCCTTCTCGCCTTGCACCATCAAGACTTCGTCGTTAGAGAGCAGAATACGAATAGCTTTCTCGAAAACTGAGAACTTCAGCTCGGACGTCGGATAGCCAGTCAATTCCGACTACCACGTCAAAACTACCCAGAGTAGTTGTCATCAGATCAATGGTAAAGGTGTGACCCGCGAGTTTAAGTTGACATCGGGTCACTAGGTGAGTCACATCTACAGATTTACCATCGGCTAGTTCTATGACGTAAGGGGTCTCTAGGGGATTAGGTGTGAGATTTAGGTTCTTCCTAAAAGACTCAAATATAAAACTCTTATCCGCACCCGTATCAAAAAGTACAGTAGCAAAATGATCGTTAAGTGGAAACTTACCGGTGACCACATTCGAGTCGTTTTGGCCTCTCCACGGCCTAGCGTGAATGCACGTCCTTTGGCACCTCCTGTGCCACCATTTCCATTATTGCCATTGTTGTTATTGTTGTTGTTGTTATTCCCACCATTGTTGTTGTTGCGAAGTTGCGGGCAGTCTCGCTTGAAATGGGCAGTGCTACCGCACTAATAGCATCCCCGGTTATTACCCTGGTGCTGGTTCTGATTCTGTCGTGACATAATCTCCCCGCGACAATACTTTGCCGCGTGTCCTGCTTTGTCACACCGTTGGCAGCGATTTCCGACGCAAGGGCCATGATGATGGAGGTTAAACGATTACATTGCAGCTTTCAACCCGCATAGCCGCTCGAGTTTTGGGTGTTGTTGGCAGACTGATTGTTGTGACCCCGATTGTTGTTGAAGTTGTTGGACCGCTTCTGGTTTCCTTGTTGTGGTTGGGCTGATGAAGACTGACGATCAGGTGAGTCTTCAAATTTCCTTTTGTTGTCAGGGACAATTTCAGTCGCACCCCTAGGTGGCAACTTCCTTTGCTCCACCGCCTTATCGGTGAGTTTATGTGCCAGCCTAATCGTTTGTTGCTCCGTCATAGGGTTGCTAGACATTACCATGCCCTGGATCACAGGGACCAGACCCCCAAGATAAAACTCAAGTTGTTTAGCGACGGTGTTAGCCAAATCGGGACAAAGGAACACCAGATCATGATGTCTTGCCGTGTACGCTTCAATTTCTGACCCGACCAACTTGTGGTTCCATAAAGCTTGTTCCAATTGCTGAGCTCTGTCCCGCGGACAGTATTCCTCCTTGATTAGAGCTTTGAACTCGGTCCAGGCCATTGCGTTCGCCGCAGCAAGTCCACGTGTTTGGAGTTGTGCGTTCCACCAGGTTAATGCCCCATCTTCCAACGTCGAGGCAGCATACTTGACCTTATTAGCTTCGAGACAATTGCACATTTCGAAAACCGATTCAACTTTTCGACCCAACGGACCAGTCCTATGGGTCCTTCAACTCCCGTGAACTTGCTCGGTTTCGTATCCAGGAACATCTTGTAGGGGTTAAGACCCCCTCCTGAGGATAGAGGATAGGTAGTCAGCGAGAAAGCCTACTAGCCAAACTATTTGATTTTCCCATGAAAATTTAATAATGGTTACCTGCTGGGGGGGTTAGGAACACCTGCGAGAGCAGCATTCACGTGTTGTTGGATTAAAGCGGCCAATTCTTCAGCTGACATGTTGAGATTTCCGCAACGACCGGTTGCCATTTCAGATCTTCGCAAGACAACACAAACACACACCGATAAGTATATATCCAATATAGTTATCATATTCCACACTTCAATGATCACACAATTTATGTCGACCCAACAAATTAAACAATCAAAATGAACATTCAATTAAATAAATTGTAATGTCTCACAAAATACCAACCAAACATATCAGTTTAATTATAAAATTTCCAAGTTCAAACATAAGTGGAAACAAACAAATTAAAGGAAACAGAACGGAGATTGGCGATGTAACATTTGTGTAAATCAGGTTTCGAAAACCCGCCTCTTTTATCAATCAAAGAATATTTGTTTACGTGTTTAGTTATTTATTTATATATAATGATTAAATTAAATGTTTAAAAAAAATTTATAAATAAAATTAAAGATTTAATCCATTAATTAAGAAAAACAAATCAACTAATTAATAATTATTTATAATAATAAAAAAACAACTAAGGAAAAGAGGTTTTAAAAATAAATGGGTGAACCGGGACTCGAACCCAGGTTCCCCGGGTAACACACACACTACAAACACCACTGGGATACACACACGAGTTGTGTTAAGTTTGGATTATTATTACACTAATACTGAGACTAAGATGAAACCTGCAACCATGACCGCAATCAAAGACGCGCCTTTCCTTTTTCTTTCAAATCTCTGTGACAACTGGCAGCGTGTATTTTCGGCAGACTCTAATCTCGCCGGCTGTCAATTACCAATCACTGAATGTGATTTCCAAAAATCAAAACCCAACTCACCCCTATAAATATCGAATGCAACCCCCTTCCAGAAATCGCTCGCTACCATCTACACTACCTGCATTCGTCCCTCTACTTAATACTTTCCCCTGCTCACCGGAAAAATAGAGGCAGTCATCGGAATTCTGCAACCGTCGGAATCGTCTCCGGTTCAGTTCTTACGATAGATTTCTTTTCATTATGCTTTTTAATTTCTCCTCCTAATTAACGTCATATTCAGTCGATCATAATCAAGATCGGAATGAATCGAGAATGGATTCGGGCGGGGGTATAGGTTCTGGGTAAAATTTAAATAGAAAGGATGAAGCAGAGAACGTCTATATATATAATATAATTCGGGTTATAACCGGGTTAGACACACAGTCCAGCGGTGGACTGTGTGCACAATTAACAAACACGCTCCGAGTTCGATCCTTGCCACCAACACTGCCGAATAAACAATTTTTTTAAGAGAACCAAATCACACTGATTCCCCAACAAGATGTTAAAGTTATTAAAAATGCTATGTTTACGGGTTAAGCACCCAGCCCAACTGGTTGGGCCGGGTGCAAACCAACTTCAGGTCGCCGGTTCGAGTTCCAGCCCTCACCACCGGTCAGAGCACTTAAAAATCTTTTTAAATTAATCATTTCTGTATGGACTTAATTTTTGTATATGTATAATTAAAAACCAGATTACAACGGGTTAGACACGTAGCTCAGTTGGAAGAGCTACGTGAACACGAACGAGAGGTCGCGAGTTCGACCCTCGCACGCGCATACGAATTTCCATCGTCCGGCCGGCTTGACAGATGTGGTCAGACTGACAATTCCTTTTTATTATTATTTTTATTTAATTAATTACTCATTTAATTATTCTATAGCTATATTAAGAGAAAAATGTTTTTAAAAATACCTAAATTGCAAGGGATTAAAATATTAAAACCACAAAAAAAAAACTTAAAAATCTAAGCAAAGGTTTTTAATCAAAAAGTTAGCATATTTATTTATTCAATTTTCGCGTTATTATTTCTAGGTTAGTATCTACTCGTTGATTAAATTTCCAACTCGTGCGCTCTCCTTACCATTCAAGAATACGCACCTAAGGTGAGTGAATCTCTACAAATTCCCCGTTTTAATCACGTTTTGGGGTGTATCATGTGTCGTACCATTCCTTTATTTTATTTAAACACTTGTGCTTATATCATTTTGTAATCAAATGTGTATTGGTTGTTGTGTGGTTTATATGTGGATTAAATTTATCATTTCAGTGCACTCATTTCATTAGGCCCATCAGTTCCTCGTGGGATACGGGTTGAGCATCAGGTGCCTCATTAGATTGGCTTCGTTTGATTGAGCCGTGATCTCAGATACATCATCATTCATGTCATATATTCATTCAATGTGGTTTGTGATTTATATATATTTGCTCACATGTGATTTATGCACAATTTTCTTTAATAAACAAAATAAGCAATTATTTAAAATGTTTTATCAAGGTTCACTCGCCAACTTTTGTTGACCCAAAATCCCCTCTGTTTTACACATGATACAGGTGATCAAGTTGAGGAAAGAAACACTTAGGATGGCCTAGAAGAATGAACAAGTTACTGCGTTGGAACAATCATTTAGATTTTTATTGTATTTGTATGAATTTTGTTTGTTGGATATTTAAATTGTAATTTGAATTTAATAAATATGAAACTTCTTAGTAAATATCATGAGCTTTGGTGATAACCCAATCATGCCCCGTCTTTTATTCCGCTGCGGGTCGGGATGTGACAGATTGGTATCAGAGCCTGTGACTATAGGGATATAGGATAGGTTATAAGACCCTTAGAGCCTATACTATAGTTGATTAAATTTTAATTGTTTATGTGTTACATGCAAAATTCATGATGTTGATATTTTTCATGTTTATTTCCACACCCAATATTATGCAAGCACCCTCACAAGTACATGTTAATATGCAATGCTCATCATAGTTCATATCCTCATAACACGTCATACCTATGAAAGCACACACCTCACGATTTCCATGATTTTTGCAATGTTTTTGTATTTTTCAAATCACATCAAAGTGAGTTTTCACGACGGGCATGTAGTAACTGGAAGGGTACGAGTACCGGTAGTCGGAACGTCCTGTCTAGGCTTGGCATTCGTATAAATCCAAAATAAAGGACCAGTTTGCCTACCTGGGGTCTAAGGATGAGAGTACGAAGGACCTATTAGGCGAAAGCATGCTATACCAAACGTCGTGTGAGCTGACCCCACTTTGAGTTGTCATTGTGTCTACACCTGGACACCCTCCGACCATACATCTCGCAATCATGTTTTACGATTTTCATTCGGGTGGTGCGAGTGTTAACCCGCCGACACCAATGTGAATCCTACCAAGCCCAATAGTCATGGGGGCCCACATGACTACACAGGCAATGGTATGGGGGACATTTGGAGGCCTAAACATGAGCAAACCCAAGACATCTTATGGATGTAGTTAAATTATTTTCAGTTATGTTGTTTTCATTTTTTTACGACACATGACACCTAGGAAATTCTTGAACTCACAATCTCCCTATACATATTCCTGTAGATGTCTGCTAGGCAATTACGTGGAGGTAGAAGGTCAGGGAAGTCAAACGAACGCTTGGCCACCCAAATTGCTAAACAAATGGCCGTAGTGATTCCTGATATCGTACTACAAGTTCAGCAAGCTCTCACCGCTAATCCCATCAACTCTCCCAACCAAGAAGACCAAAGCGGCGCCAACCCTCCTCCCAAAACCCCCAAATGCACCTACAAACACTTCAAGTCCTGCGATCCCCCAAAATATGAAGGGACTGAAGGTGTCGCCGCTCTCCTTCACTGGTTTGAGGAGATCACCTTTCTCAATTGCGACTGTCCCGGGGACCGTAAGGTACGTTACGCGACTTGAAGATTGTTTGGGGTAGCCCTTACCTGGTGGAACACGGAAAAGGGTAAGCGAGGTGTTGAAGATGCCATGGCCTTAACATGGGAAGAGTTAAGGGAAATCATGACGAGACGTTTCTGTCCAAGAAGCGAAATCAAAAAGCTAGAAGACGAGTTTCACGCATTGAAACAAAAGGAAGGAGACCACACTTCATACAATAAGAGATTTCTGGAGTTGAACCAGATGATCCCCAATCGGTTCACCCCATTATACCGCCTAGTCGAACACTACATTCGAGGCCTCCCCTCGAAAATTCAAGACTCGGTTTTAAGCACTTCGCCTGCAACACTTGAAGCCGCAATGGAGTTAGCTACGGAACTCACTGAAAATCACATTCGAAATGGCAAATTCAAAGAAGAGAAGAAGAAAACACGCATTGAGCCCCCAATTCCAAACCACACAGGTTCATCCTCGAAGTTTGCTGGTAAGAGGAAGCGAAATGGCAAGAACTTTGCCGTCACCCAAACCAACCCTCCCATCGCTGCTGCCCCAATCACCCAAGTTGCCCCTCCAGCCGCACCATTCAAAAGGCCATGCACTGGCCCAACCCAAAGTGTAACCGTTGTCAATACCATCACCCTCCCGAAAACCCCTGCCAACATTGCACAAGTTGTGGTCGTGCGGGTCACACCATCCAAACCTGCCGTACCCTTCAGCGAATGAACCACAGTCATCCTCCAACCTAAACCCAAAATCAAATGGTGGGCCAGGCCCAACAGCCCTTTCTTCTACCGCCTGCACAACTCGCAGCCCAACTTTACTACCAACCCAACTACCCCATGATGCAATCCATGCGAGCCTATTTCAATTGTGGGGACCCAAACCACTTCAGGAACACTTGCCCACGCCTGGTGAACATCATCCATGCCCAAGCTCAAGCAAACCCGGTAAACCAAGCTAACCAAGCTCCTCCACCTGCTAGAGAAAGAGCTTTCAATATCAACACCAACCAAGCCAGGGTTGACAACAATGTGGTCAACGGTACGTTTCTCATAAATGGTAGTTATGCATCCATATTATTCGATACTGATGCGGATAAGAGCTTTGTGTCTTTAGAATTCGAATCTATCCTCGACCAACCTCGTGATAATCTAGTCGAATCTCTGACGGTGGAAGTTGCTGACGGAAAACCCACTTCATTAAATTATATTATACGCGATTGTACTCTCACCCTAAATGATCACGATTTCCCAATTGGTCTCATTCCTATGAAATTGGGAAGTTTCGATGTTATCATCGGCATGGACTGGCTCAGCCAGCATCACGCTGAAGTGGTGTGCCACGAAAAATTCATTTGTATTCCTCTCGCCGATGGTCAGACACTACGTATCTTTGGGGAAACCCCTTCGAAAGGATTCAAATTGATGTCCTGCCTTCAAGCCCGAAGTTATCTTCGCAAGAACTACGTCGCATTTCTAGCTCACGTCGTCAAGAAGGGAGGCAAGGAGAGGAAGCTCGAAGATATTCCTATTGTGAAAGAATTCCCGCAAGTTTTTCCCGACGACGTTTCAGGACTTCCTCCTGTGAGAGAAGTCGAATTTCGAATCGATCTTGTGCCTGGCGCTACACCGGTCGCAAAATCTCCTTATAGGTTAGCCCCATCCGAGATGCAAGAGTTGGCCAGTCAACTGCGAGAGTTGACTAACAAAGGATTCATACGTCCTAGCTCATCGCCTTGGGGTGCGCCTGTTCTTTTTGTGAAGAAGAAAGATGGAACGTTTCACATGTGCATTGATTATAGAGAACTCAACAAGTTGACGGTTAAGAATCGCTATCCACTGCCTCGTATTGATGACCTTCTAGACCAACTTCAAGGCGCCACCTGTTTTTCCAAAATCGATCTTCGTTCTGGTTATCATCAGCTTAGAGTGCGCGAAGAAGATATCCCAAAAACCACCTTCCGAACTCGCTATGGTCATTACGAGTTCATGGTTATGCCCTTCGATTTAACCAACGCCCCCGCTGTCTTCATGGATTTAATGAATAGGGTATGCAAATCCTACCTCGACCGTTTCGTCATAGTCTTCATCGACGACATTCTTATCTACTCCAAGTCAAAATCCGATCATGAGCGACACCTTCGACTCATTCTTACACTCTTAAGGACTGAAAAGCTTTACGCTAAGTTCTCAAAATGCGAATTCTGGTTAGGAGAAGTACAATTCCTTGGTCATGTCATCAATGACAAAGGGATTCATGTCAATCCTTCAAAAATCAAGGCAGTACAAGAATGGCAAGCGCCACGTACCCCCATCGAAGTTAGGTCTTTTCTCGGCTTGGCTGGTTACTACCGACGCTTCATTGCTAATTTTTCCCGTATCGCCGTTCCGCTCACGCCCTTGACTCACAAAGGAAAACCCTTCATTTGGGGACCTAAGCAAGAGGAGGCCTTCCAAACTTTAAAGCGAAGGCTTTGTGATGCACCTATCCTTACACTCCCTGAGGGTTGCGATGACTTTGTGGTTTATTGCGACGCATCAGGGCAAGGTCTAGGCTGTGTATTGATGCAAAGAGGAAAGGTGATAGCCTATGCCTCTAGGCAACTCAAAGTTCATGAGAAAAATTACACCACCCACGACCTGGAACTTGGAGCCGTCGTGTTCGCTCTCAAGATATGGAGACATTACCTCTACGGTACCAAGTGTGAAATATACACCGACAACAAGAGTCTCCAACATATCTTCAACCAGAAAGAGTTGAATATGAGGCAACGGAGATGGGTCGAACTTCTTAACGATTACGACTGCGAAATTCGGTACCATCCTGGCAAGGCAAATGTGGTGGCCGATGCGCTCAATTGAAAAGGATATGCGAACTATATTCGTCTTCTATATTCGCAAATCATAACCGACATCAAAGATCGAATCCGGGCAGCTCAACATGTTTCTGTGACGGAAAATGACGTACGCGATGAGCTGTCATGTGGAGCTGAACTCAAAATTGAAACCAAATCCGACGGTATTCTATACTATTTAAACCGCATACGGATTCCTGATCGCGACAACCTTCATGATTTCCTCGTGAATGAGGCACACAAAACACGATACTCTGTACACCCAGGAGCCGATAAGATGTATCAAGACCTACGATACACCTACTGGTGGCCTGGCATGAAAAAGGATATCGCTGTTTTTGTTTCCAAGTGCCTTACCTGTTCCAAACTAAAAGCTGAACATCAAAGACCTTCAGGACTTCTAGTCCAACCCGAAATACCTGTATGGAAGTGGGAAAACATAACCATGGACTTCATTACCGGGTTACCTCGCACCTCCAGTGGGTATGACACCATATGGGTAATAATCGATCGTCTTACAAAATCATCTCATTTCATTCCAATTCACGAGGACTTCAAGAACGAGAAGTTAGCTCGTATCTACATCAGCGAGATCGTAAGCCGTCATGGTGTACCATTAAGCATCATTTCAGACCGTGATGGTCGTTTCACTTCACGAACATGGCGAGCCGTACAAACCGCTTTGGGTACACGGTTAGACCTCAGTACCGCCTTTCACCCTCAAACTGATGGTCAATCTGAACGCACCATCCAAACCCTTGAAGACATGCTTCGAGCATGTGTCATAGACTTCAAAGGGAACTGGGACACTCATCTACCGTTAGTCGAGTTTTCGTACAACAATAGCTATCATTCAAGTATCGGCATGGCTCCTTTCGAAGCTTTATACGGTCGTAAATGCCGATCTCCAGTATGTTGGCACGAAATTGGTGAAGCGCAAATCACCGGACCTGAATTGATTCAAGAAACAACCGACAAAATCCTTCAAATTCGAAACAATCTTCTAGCGGCTCAAAGTCGTCAAAAGAGTTATGCTGACAAACGACAAAAGCCCTTGGAGTTTGACATTGGTGATCAAGTACTTTTAAAAGTATCACCGTGGAAGGGAGTGGTTCGTTTTGGCCAGAAGGGCAAGCTAGCACCACGCTACGTAGGACCATACAAGATACTCGAAAGAGTAGGTCATGTAGCATACAAGCTTGACCTACCAGAAGAGCTTAACAGAATTCATCCCACATTCCACGAATCAAACTTGAAAAAGTGTCTCGCCGACGAAAACCTCCATATTCCTCTAGAAGACCTTCAAGTCGATGAATCGATGCACTTCGTTGAAAGACCAGTGGAAATCATGGATTTCGGTGAGAAGCGTTTAAGGCGAAGTCGTATTCCAATCGTCAGGGTGCGTTGGGAGTCAAAACGAGGACCCGAGTTTACTTGGGAACGTGAAGACTCAATGCGCGAGAAATACCCGCATCTCTTTTCATTTGCAACCACTACTTAAATTTCGGGACGAAATTTCTAAAAGTAGGGGATACTGTAACATTTGTGTAAATCGGGTTTCGAAAACCCGCCTCTTTTATCAATCAAAGAATATTTGTTTACGTGTTTAATTATTTATTATATATAATGATTAAATTAAATGTCTAAAAATAAATTTATAAATAAAATTTAAAGATTTAATCCAGTAATTAAGAAAAACAAATCAACTAATTAATAATTATTTATAATAATAAAAAAACAACAAGGAAAAGAGGTTTTAAAAATAAATGGGTGAACCGGGAGTCGAACCCGGGTTCCCCGGGTAACACACACACTACAAACACCACTGGGATACACACACGAGTTGTGTTAAGTTTGGATTATTATTACACTAATACTGAGACTAAGATGAAACCTGCAACCATGACCGCAATCAAAGACGCGCCTTTCCTTTTTCTTTCAAATCTTTGCGACAACTGGCAGCGTGTATTTTCGGCAGACTCTTAATCTCGCCGGCTGTCAATTACCAATCACTGAATGTGATTTCCAAAAATTGAAACCCAACTCACCCCTATAAATATCGAATGCAACCCCCTTCCAGAAATCGCTTGCTACCGTCGACACTACCTGCATTCGTCCCTCTACTCAATACTTTCCCCTGCTCACCGGAAAAACAGAGGCAGTCATCGGAATTCTGCAACCGTCGGAATCGTCGCCGGTTCTGTTCTTACGGTAGATTTCTTTTCGTTATGCTTTTTAATTTCTCCTCCTAATTAACGTCATATTCAGTCGATCATAATAAAGATCGGAATGAATCGAGAATGGATTCGGGCGGGGGTATAGGTTCTGGGTAAAATTTAAATGGAAAGGATGAAGCAGAGAACGTGTATATATATAATATAATTCGGGTTATAACCGGGTTAGACACACAGTCCAGCGGTGGACTGTGTGCGCAATTAACAAACACGCTCCAAGTTCGATCCTTGCCACCCACACTACCGAATAAACAATTTTTTTAAGAGAACCAAATCACACTGATTCCCCAACAAGATGTTAAAGTTATTGAAAAATGCTATGTTTACGGGTTAAGCACCCAGCCCAACTGGTTGGGCCGGGTGCAAACCAACTTCAGGTCGCCGGTTCGAGTTCCAGCCCTCACCACGGTCAGAGCACTTAAAAATCTTTTTAAATTAATCATTTCTGTATGGACTTAATTTGTGTATATGTATAACTAAAAACCAGATTACAAAGGGTTAGACACGTAGCTCAGTTGGAAGAGCTGCGTGCACACGAACGAGAGGTCGCGAGTTCGACCCTTGCACGCGCATACGAATTTCCATCGTCCGGCCGGCCTGACAGACGTGGTCAGACTGACAATTCCTTTTTATTATTATTTTTATTTAATTATTCTATAGCTATATTAAGAGAAATTTTTTTTTAAAAATACCTAAATTGCAAGGGATTAAAATATTAAAACCACAAAAATAAATTCAAAATCTAAGCAAAGGTTTTAATTCAAAAAGTTAGCTTATTTATTTATTCAATTATCGCGTTATTATTTCTAGGTTAGTACCTACTTGTTGATTAAATTTCCAACTCGTGCGCTCTCCTTACCATTCAAGAATACGCACCCAAGGTGAGTGAATCTCTACAAATTCCCCGTTTTAATCACGTTTTGGGGTGTATCATGTGTCGTACCATTCCTTTATTTTATTTAAACACTTGTGCTTACATCATTTTGTGATCAAATGTGTATTGGTTGTTGTGTGGTTTATATGTGGATTAAATTTATCATTTCAGTGCACTCATTTCGTTAGGCCCATCAGTTCCTCGTGGGATACGGGTTGAGCATCAGGTGCCTCATTAGATCGGCTCCGTTTGATTGAGCCTTGATCTCAGATACCTCATGATTCATGTCATATATTCATTCAATGTGGTTTGTGATTTATATATATTTTCTCACATGTGATTTATGCACAATTTTCTTTAATAAACAAAATAAGCAATTATTTAAAATGTTTTATCAAGGTTCACTCGCCAACTTTTGTTGACCCAAAATCCCCTCTGTTTTACACATGATACAGGTGATCAAGTTGAGGAAAGAAACACTTAGGATGGCCTAGAAGAATAAACAAGTTACTGCGTTGGAACAAACATTTAGATTTTTATTATATTTGTATGAATTTTGTGTGTTGGATATTTAAATTGTAATTTGAATTTAATAAATATGAAACTTCTTAGTAAATATCATGATCTTTGGTGATAACCCAATCATGCCCCGTCTTTTATTCCGCTACGGGTCAGGGTGTGACAGGCTAGATGAGTTAGTCATCTTTGTCTCCATCTGCCAAGTCGCTATCACTGCCGTCTTCCTCTTCAACGTTTTCAGCTTCAACAGCCGGATCCTGTTCCGGCTCTTCTTCCTCCGGATCCTCCTCCGGGTCTTCCTCTGGATCCTCCTCTTCGTCTTCTACCGGCGCTGGAGGGGCCAGTGCTGGTGCGGGTACTGGGATAGGTGGTGCTTGGTTCTGGCCAGTTCGTGAATCCTCCAACTGGAGTCAAGAACTCTGTCTTCGAGCCAGTCAGCCCTCAGCTGCTCAGCACGAAGGTCCTTAGCTAAAATGCTTCGAACTCTCTTATTCTCATGTTGCTCTTCCTCGAGCTCTTCAGTTTTACCAGTCAGCTGACGTATCAGCCATCCCTGTGCTTCGATAGTCTCTTGCATTCTCTCCAGCTGTTCTTGTTATTTCCTTAGCACAGCTCTAAGTAGATCGTCCCCCACTCCTGAAGAGTTGAACGGTTTGACCGGTACAACGGTGGTTGGACGAGAGGACGACTCCCCTCCTAGAGCGAGTCTTTTCCTGGCAGCTGAGCGTGTCTCCACGCCACGAGGTGGTGAGGGTTCGACCATGGGTGCCTTCCCCGGCGCCCTTGATTGTCGAGATCTGTCGGATGATGATTATGATGACATAGCCTGCTGGGTTGGTGTAGTTAATTACGAGCTACGTATATCACAATATATATATATATATATATATATATATATCACATAGAACAATTGTAGTATAACACATAACAAGATATCACAGTTCGGTGCCAACTAAGTCTAGTGTCGTGTAACAGCTATAGTTTAAGTCTACTTTAAATGCAAACCTGGTTCTCTATAGCTAGAGGCTCTGATACCAATCTGTCACACCCTCAATTTCCACTTGGGAGTATTACCGCGAGGCGTGTGATCAAACCAGAATCTCAGACACTAGCAATGTCGAACGACTCTATATATTTATTTATATGTTTTCCAAAAAACATTTATTGTAAACATGCATAGTCATTTTCAAAATTCCAAGGTTTCAAAGTTTAGCGGAAGCATTAGAATAAAGTAACGGGTGCCAACATAAACGCCAAAACCAAAATCCCAAAAATAATCGTTAATAAAGACTCGATAAAAATGCCTTGACCAAATGCAAGTGAGTGCACCTAGCACTCCTAGCGTCCTGAGAAACATGCAATGAAACAAGTGTCAACATTAAAGAAGAGTGAGTTCACAGGTTTTTATAAGTTCACAAGTTCGGTTTAAAAGATTTTTTCCCCCTATATCCCTGACCCCGGATAACGACCTAGTTCCATTATTCCTAACCTGGAATAATAATGTTGGTTCGTAAATAAGTCCAATGTTAACATGTAGGTAGCGAGCCTAAAGTTACGTCACGTAAGAGTTCACGATCGAAGCTGACTGTTGTTGCCTCTGTGTTGCCAGGTCTATCACTGACCAAGGCGAAAGTTAGGCCAAATTAATCACCCGTTGACCATTCCCGGTCGGCTAGCGCGACTAGCTCGGGTGGGGCTTGTCGGGCCCAGTAGTACTACTATAATTTCCCCGCTATCTAACCCAATACTAACGATCCGAGAGTTGGTTGAGGACTTGCGTGATAAAGCTACTTAGTGACCATAACATATATTAACATTAACTTAGTTACCGAATAGTTAACGGTGTTAATTTCGCATAACGTAAAAGATTGAGTTGTAGAGCGTATGCATGTTTCTCCCCCTGTTGTTCAAAACCGGATAAAATAGGGGCCGTGAACTCACCTTAAATTGCTCGGTTAGATAAACGCAAAAGAAAAAAATGATGGAACCGCTAATCGCGTCCTAACATGTCAACCGATTCAAAGTTAGTGTGTGAACACACTGACACAAAACCCTACGCATAACTAACACACAGTACGGCAGATGTAATAACCAATTCAAAACCATAATCATGCATGCAAAGTATCACCATACAAAATAACGACCAAACCAACTTGTCATAAACACAGGATAACTCATACAACACTTAGATACACACAAACACAAGTTATCATGTTTCAGCTTGTACACTCATAACTGGGCTGTTTTCGAGAATTTTATAAAATAGTTCCAACGTTCCAAAATTCCAATTTTCTTACAGGAGGTGTCAATTAGACTTTAGAATTTTGTGTAAAATTTTCAAATCCTAAATCTTTACCAATTATTTACAAACATTTATATACTAGGCTGCAGTCAGATTCGTCGATTTCTGACTGCAGTCCACGAGAAAAATCATTTAAAAATCATTGTTCATCCGATTAACGAAATTCCAGTGGGAGATTTTTGTAAACTCCCATCTCCAGTTACTGTACAGATTTCGTCACCTAATCCTATACAGACTATGAGATCCGACTCGATATACAACTTGCAAATTCTGCAGAATTTACGCAGCTTCAGCTGCTGCACTAAATGACCATTTAAAAATATCGAACGACCTCAAAAAAATATGAATCTGGCACCATTTGAAACGTTTTTCAAAAGTACACATTTTAGGCTTCAGAAAATCCACTTTTCGATAAATAATGATCAGGTTATAGCCAACTGAAGTTGGCTGTAAATGTCAATCAGCTTACTGTTTTCGACTTTATCGAATTAGAACATGTGTAAACGGCCATGACGCTTAGTTGTATCGATTAACAGCAGGTTAACTTGTCAAATATCATCTAATATATCAGTATTCATGCAAACCCTAAGTATATATCATGATCTTTATAGATAAAATGCAGCCTACGATTTTAATACTCAAACATATCATCACAACCGCAAGGATTCGCATATTCATCCAAACTAATCATACACCACAACACTTTTTAATAATAATATCATACAAGCACATAATCATGATCAAGACTACACAAAACCTAGTGTGAATCGTAATACAATTAAACCCTATCTTTGAAACGATGACAACTAGCGAACCGGGACAAGCTTGGAATCGATCCGAGGGGTGTAGGCTGCTTGCACGACCGAGGTGTGGGGGCTGCTTGCCGTCGAGTTTCACCAAGGGAAGGAGGTTCTAGGGTTTTGCCAAAACTTCAAGAATGCAACATGCATCCATACGTACGCATACATAAAGGGCAAGGGGGCGGTTTGGGCTTGTCCTTGGGCCGCAAGGGAGGGGTGGCTGGTTGGGCTTGTGTTCGCAAGGGGGGTGTGGGTGGCGGGTTGGGTTTGCTTGGTCACGAAGTCGAAACGTTTCACAGGCTTGGTTCGGTTCGGCTTATAAATAGAATTTACTAACTGATCATTATAATCTGATAAATAACTATACATAATACGACTCGACAATTATTCACAAACGTCTAATAACACGTAATTTAGATACAACCCGTTAGAATTTCCAAACATTGTGTATTCCCTAAATACTAAACTTTGCGTAGTTATTGCGAGCGCGTAATTTAATTCTCTGAATTAAATCAGCGTAGGAATGAATAACAGTAAAGTAGCGCGTTTAAGATACCTGAAAGCCGGGATGTCACAAAGACGTTTCTTCTTCTTTTTGGCTCTCTCAGCTTTCTTTTTCTGTTCTCTTTCTCTAAATAAGTCAAAGTTGAAGATGTCTTCGTTCGAGTACTTTGGCTTTCTGTTTGCTGACACATACAACTCTTATACCATTTCATGAAGCTTCTCCATCCCTTCTTGTTGAAATCTAATAAATTATGTTTGCTTAGCAACGTATGCGTGCAGTTCTTTGTTCTTTCAACTTTCTCTTGAGAACATCAGTTTCATTGACTTTGTTCTTCAACAAACAGAATTCTTTTGCGGAAAATGAACCAATTTCTTTAGATAGACGGTTGTAAAGCTCTTAAAAAGGTCTGGGTCGAGAGGGAATTTGCTGACGAGGAGGTTGAGCCGATACTGGAGGTTTGGGTGGAACGCTTGCTGATGATCCTTCCCCTGTTTTTCTCTTCTTTGGCACAGCAGCCTTGCTTGGAGAGGGCTCCAGTGGATCAGCAAAAAGTCCTTCCACAAATCTATCCAACTGTTCTTGCTCTGTTGTAACAACCGCAGGGGTTTCAGATTCAGTCATTTCCCTTCTCTTCATTCTCCTCTCACATTTCTCAGCCTCCGCAACCGCATGGATGGCTTGCATTCTTTCAATTTCTTCCCTAGTCGATCCAGCGCGAATGCTATCAGCCATGATTCGCTCTGGATTTGGTGCTCTTTCTTGCTTTACTTCCTTGACGGTTCCTCTCCGACCACTTTCTTTCCTTTTTCCTTACGCTTATGTACCAGTGGAATTTCTTCTTCTACTTCAGCCTCTTCATCAACATCAACGGGATGACTTCCACCTTCTCTACCTTTTCTTGCCTTTTCTCGATACTTGTTGTATGCAGCTAGAACCACTGGAAGTCTTTCTTCACGATACATCCAGTTGTGTAACATCACCCACTCTTTGGTTTTCAACTCGGTAATCTGCCGTCCTTTGGGTAGTTGAAACTGATACAAGTTTCCATCATGTGGCAGGTTTCGGTGCTGAACGTCAATAAGCAATTGCACAAATCTAGGATACATTGCCCATGCACCTTTATTCACGTTATCGATCATGCAATAGAAAATTAATCCAGAAATGTTGAACGGTCGATTCGTGCATAGATTCAGCATAGCCGCGGACCACTCTAAATTCAACCCATCATAACCGCCTTCTCGATGACAGATACTCATACAGAACGTGTGCAAAATGAACCTCCAGTCTTTCGTAAGCCCTGACTTCTTGATCTCGTTTTTGTGACGGAAGTCTCCAATGTAGTTCATCCCACGAAATCATTCTAGAATTTCCTCTTTCTTTAATTTCAAAGGATCACTGGCATTGTATCTGAGACTCAGAACCTTTCGAATTCGTTCCTCGGTCACTTTAATTTCCTTGTTCTGTACTGTCGCTGTGATGTGCTTGACGTTGTTCAGCGTTCTTACCCTTGCCGTTTTCCAGAATTCTTCTATGTGGATTGAGTAGATTGTGGGATTTGCCTGGACTGCGTAGCTAATTTTGCTCCGCGACAGCCAGTCCATCACGTCTTCAAAATTGGGCTCTAGAGGAACTAAAGTGATGGGCTGATTGTGCTTTCTAGTACCGTCCCAAAGTAAAGGTTGAGCCATTCCTGAAAGGTGAAAACGAACCAAGTTAGATTTATATACATATATATATACATATATATATATATATATATAATAAAAAGAATTAAAACTATACACATATTTATTTACACATAAAATATATTAATAAAAGAAAATTAAAAAAAATTATAAATCCGCTAATATATACACTGGTCACTAAAGCTATTTACGCCGGAACTGTATAACTATTCACACTATTACGCTGCGAAGATTGAACTCGGAATACAAGTGGAATAATATATACGCTGGATGAGATTTATATATGCTAATCATGGATTGGCGAATTTAAGTCAAGCCAGCGTAATTTGTGAGTCCCAAAACAGATACAGATCACAGTGGTTGATTGTTATCACTCAAATAACTATGGATTAGTTGTTTGAATGTGTGAAAGTTAAGAAAAACCAAACTAAGAAGATGAAGAATCTTGAATGATCAAACAACTAGTGTTGTATATGAAATCTCAATAACATGTAATCAATAACAGCACTTGGATATTCGGATGTAAGCACAATAGCAAAAATCACAACATAAGAGAATCACCAAAATCTGTCCAAGAAACTTAGACAATACATCCATTCAAGCATATATTTATACAAACTGACTATCCAGCGTATTTAACAAATACGCTAGGTTAATAATTACGCCGCCAGCTTATAACTTTCACATAATTGCACTTTTGACCCTTTTAGATTGTCTAACTATTACAAACCAGCTCAAACTATGGATAATCAAGTACCAACGGTCTCAAAATGTTTTAACATCACTGTTGATGACGAAGATGACTTCGTTGATCAAACTCTTTATAGAAGCATGATAGGTTCTTTGTTGTACCTAACTGCATCAAGGCCAGACATCATGTTTGCAACATGTGTTTGTGCCAGATCCCAGTCAGCACATAGAAAGTCCAATCTCATTCTTGTAAAAAGGATATTCAGATACATAAAAGGTGCTCCCACATTTGGTATCTGGTATCCAACTAATAGAAATATTGAGCTTTCAGGTTTTTCAACAGTGATTTTGCTGGATGTCACACCATAAGGAAGTCCACTTCAGGAGGCTGTCAACTCCTAGGCAATTGCTTAGTTTCTTGGCAAAGCAAAAAGTAAGCTGCAGTATCAACATCCACAGCAGAGGCTGAGTATATTGCTGCTGCAAGCTGCACTGCTCAACTCCTATGGCTTCAGAATCAACTATTGGATTTTGGTGTAACTTCTTTACAAACTCCTCTCATGTTAGATAGTCAAGCAGCTGAAAACATCATTAAAAATCCAGTATCTCATTCTACCACAAAGCACATTGACATTAGACATCACTTTGTGAGAGATTGCTATGAAAAAGGTTTGATTTCTCTACATCATGTTCCAACTAAAGATCAAGTGGCAGATGTTCTAACAAAAGCATTAGATAAATCTACTTTTGAAAGTCTGTTCTCTAGGACTTGCATGCTAAACATGGAATAAAAATCAATTTTTGATTTCCATGTGTAAATAGCATTCAAATGTTTTCAGAAAATCAAAATTTCATCCTTAAAAATAGCTAAAATTGAAAATTTTCAATAAATCTCTAAAGTCTGTTCACAACCACTGCCTCTGCTTGGCATGATAATCTATCCGTTGTTGAAAGTGTATCCTCTGTTCTACTCCCACTGTTGGTGAAACCAATGTTTCTCAATCCACTAATAATCTATCCTCTGATAGTGTAAAATCATCACTGATCATTCCTCTATTTAGAACCTCTGCTAGTCTCCAGCAGAGGTTTCCAAACAACTGTCATCCATTATCCAATAGAGCTTACACGTGCATAGATGATAGCCATCGGATCTTTTGGAAATCGCTGCCACGTCAGTATTCACTTTTCCCTTTATAAATCCTGTTTCATCCAAACAGAGTTCCACTTGCCGTTTCAATTTCAAGAACATAAAATTTTTCATCAAAATCGCCATTACTCTCATCTTCTTCAAAACCTTAACCACCCACTCTTTCACCATGAATCTCATCATAAAATCTCCCCACAACTACCTTCCCATATTCGAAAAAAACAACTAATAACACTGCGTTTCACTCCATGATTGATGTTCTACAAACATCATCATACAAAGATGTGTTTCTAGCCAAAGCTCCAATTTATATCGACACTCTTTGCCAATTTTGGGAAATGTTGAACTCCAAGTTCAAAATAAAAGGCCCTTTGCCATCACTTCAAAGATTGGATAGTCACTTGTTCAGATCTCTCCATCTACTATCTCCACCACATTCGGTCTTAACGACCTTGATGACCCTACTTCTTTCTCGAAGAAAGATTTACATGCAGAATTCATCGACGAGGATATGAAGGTCAGTTATCAAGTATTACCATCTTCAAACCTGAATTTCCCGCTGACATGAAATTCTTTTTCCACACCTTTACTATGTTTGTCAGCCAAAACAACCACTTTCAACGAAATACCTTTAAATATTCAATACCTGGGTTATGCTATTTTAACCAAATCAAAATTTAACTTTTCTTATGTATTGTTTTCTGATTTGGTTGCAAATTTTAATAATCTTAAAAAGGGTAAAGCTTTTTTGATACACCCTAGGTTGTTGAGTTCTATTTACAAAAACAAGTTTCTGAATCTGATTTTCAACAAGGTGTCGTCTGTGAAGTTGGCAGCCTTAAACATGAAACTTTTACTAGACTCTCAACACAAAAACCTAAGGTGTTGCAAACTAAAGCAACAGAGACTGAGATTTTGACTACTTCTATAACCACTGCTCTTGGTGAACATGACACTACAACCAGTGTTGTGTAACCCCCACCAGTTAAACCCAAAAAGAAACCCACCAAATCCACAAAGCCCACTAAACACCCCAAAAAGGTAGCTCTGGAAGATGAGATCCCAAATGTCTTACCTGTGACAACACCAAAGTCACTTACAACCACTGTTGCTACTTCCTCACAGCAGTTGGTTCAAAGATCTCCACCAGCACAAGCTCCTCTTGCTTCCTTACAAAAGGAACAAGTTGTAAGCACAGGGACACCACACTATGAGGCAGATGATTCAATTGAACATTTGTTCTCAAGCCCCTTTCCCAGGCCTATGTCTCTAACTACTCCCTTACCCACTTCTCCAATACTACCCACATTTATACCTTTGCTTGAGGCATAGAGAAAACTGAGATACTCAGCAGTCCCTCTCACTCACCTATTAAAGAAAGTCAACTTCCACATGTGACTGAGTCTGAGAAAACTCTATCTACTAGCCCACAAGTTGTTGAGGAGGTTACACCCCAAGAGTTACATGTAACTCTTGGTGGTAGTTTAAGTGAAGCAACTATTACAACTGCTGCTACAACAGTGACTCAGTTGGACAGTGGTTACATACATAAGACTTCCTTGAAGGAAACAACTGTTGAGGCTACAATTGAATCCTCTGAGCCAGTTGGAAGTCCCTAGAACCAAGAATAAGGGGCATTTGGTTCTGATACTATGGAGTTTACTCCTGTAGAAGATCCAAATACAACTACCACTAGTAGGAATTCAGATGATCCTATTAAATTAGTTGATGAATTAAGGTACAAAGAATTGACGGAGAGGATGTCTTCCATGGAATCATCAATTGATGATCTCAAAACCATGTTGAAGAAAGTCCTACAAAACTCCCAACCTCAACCATCTCCAACACAAAATACTGAAGAGCTATGGAAGGTTGTTCAACCAATCACCCTAGCTCAGAGACAATTAGCAGATATTCAGCATGAAACCCACATGAAGTTGATCTGCAATATGGTCGAGGCTCGATATAAAGATACACAAGCCGATATTAAAGCCATTAAAGACCACTTGCTCAAAACTACTGGCTCTGTCCCAGTTATCATTCTTCAAGATGACAAAGAAGATGATGCCAAAAAGGGGGAGAAAGATTCCATGAGAAAGTTGCAGCCTGATTCAAAAGTTAAATCACAGGTGCAACAACAACCAGCAACCACTACAACCACTACTGAAGCATCTGAAGCTACTTTGGGTAAAGAAATTGATGAGACATTAAACAAAGAAGCTGAAAGGATTGCAAATGAAAAGCAACAAAGACAAGATACACTCGAAGAAAAAGCTTTGAGGCTCATAAAAGAAGAAAAAGCTAAGGAGTTGGAAAAGGAAGATGTTAGTATTTCAAGGCAAAGAAGGTCTGCAAGAAAAGCAAGATTACCAACTCCCATCTCTTCTATAACCGCTGCTGCAACCACTATTAATGTATCCTCTGTCACCCTAACTACAGTAGATGTTAGGACAGATGTTGTGACAACAGATGCTGGAACAACAGATGTTCTAACAGATGTTGTTCAAACCACTTCCCTAATCACATTTCCAACCTTAACTGAACCACTACCCACAACATCCTGAATTCCCACACATCCACCTTCTCCAAAAATTAAATTCTAACGCAAAAGAAAAACTTTTGTTGTTGATGATGATGAAGAAAGCTAATCACCACTCCCTGCTTCATCACATTCCACTTCACAACCATCCTCATCACTACCACATTCTGAAACCCCACTTCCCCATTTCCAATCATGCACCTATCATCTTCATTCCTTCCTATGGGTGCACTCTACCCTTTGGAAATTTTTGCCGTTAAATGAGAGATTGAAGCTTTCTATAAGATAGAGGATCCAAAAAAAGAGAGAATTTCCTTCCTTGCTGGGGTATCGAAAGCCTAAGAACCTTGATGAATATCTTAAGTTAAAGGAGCACATTGCAAAAGACAATTGAAAAGACAAAGATGACAGGGCTTTACAAATCTCCTTGCAATATCAATTGAGCAAAGTGAGAAGTATTGAAGAATTTGCTAAGGAACTGAGTAAATCTATATCAGAACAACCAACCACCAATGATCTTGAATTGAAAGAAGATTATCTTGATCATGTCACGAAGCATAAGCCTTACAAAGCAACAAGGGCACAATTTAAAGACTGATCGGAAAATGAGCTAAAGGAAGAATTGAAAGAATTCATTCAATGCTCAAGAATCCTTCAAAGAAGCCTACTCCTCCTGCTTGGAAAAAGGCCAAACGTGAAAGCCAAGACCATGCTCTCAAAAGTAAAAGAATGAAAGCCGAACTTGTTGATGCTCTATATGGAACAACAAGGTAGATGGCTAGATGGCCAGAATCAAAAGTAGAAGATACCTATAGAAGGTTGGAAGAACTAAGGAAGAAAGATCCTTCTATCCCAAGGAAGCCAATCTATGATCAATTAACCACTACCCCTAAACAGATCCTTGCCTCCTAAAAGATCAACTTCAACCCCTGGCTTATCCACCATTGCCTTAAATCAAGCAAAGAGGCAAAAGCAGATGGAAGAAGAAGATCAAAGGATGCATGAAGAATTGAGAAAGGAGGGCATAAAAAATCAAATTTTTTTATCACACATATGTTGCAAGGTGACAAGCTTAAAGCCTCAATTTCTACACTTGTACACAGACCTACTTCACCCAACTCATCACAAATAACCCTACTCCCAAGAAAACCATCTGACTCAAAAATTCTAAACGGAAGTCTAACAAAGACAAACATGAATTGACATTGCTCAGGTCAGAAAGTAGGGTTCAAAAGATAAAGATGGAGGATGCATATGCTCCGAATGCAGCTGATCTCCAAGACTTGCTGAATCTTGAACTTGATAGGGATGTAGATGACATGATTGCCCTGGACTTTGAACTTCAGTTCAAAGGCCAAATAAGGGAATCATTGATGATGAATAAAAATAGTGATAAAGTTTTTTTTAGCATCATCTGTTCTGGGAGAGATTGTTGGAATTGAACCCTACAAAAGAACAGATGATAGAAACCCAAAATATACTACAACCTCTGATCCTGATAATAATATAACATCTACCCAAGTCAAGCTCTGCTGAAGACTAAATGTCCAAGGTCTGCCATAGCAAAACTCTGTCGAACAAACTCTGTTGAATATAAAGCTAAAGGTCTGCCAAGGCAAAGCTCTGCTGAAGTCTAAAGCTAAAGGTCTGCCAAGGCAAAGCTCTGTTGAAGACCAGCAGAGGATGTCTCATCGGTGTTTTCTATCAGTCTTTGTAATGTTCAGTTTATAGTAGTGGTTAGCTTAGCAGATGTTGTTAGTTTGTTATTTTTGTTAAGTGTCACTTTCATGCTGACATTATCATAAGATGCTCAGTGGTTAGGATTGTAGTATAAATAGAACAGTACTTGTACTGTTTGTTTGATCAGTTTCATCAATTATCAATCTTTCTTTCTTCCTTACATTCTGTATGAACAAATCAGTGATCTTAGGCTGAGGGGGAGATTGTGAGTTATAAGCAAGTAATTATAATTAAAAAAGATGACAATGAAAACAATCTCTCGGTTGTTATGAATTAAAGTTCATCATTTCGCTGCATGTTCATCTGATTTATCTTCTTTCATTTATCATTTTTAGAACTTTCATAAACAGTTTCAAACTCAGACCTAACAAAACGCAAATGTTACTCATGTTCAACCTTGTTTTTGGAATAGATGAGGATATCGTATATGAATACAATCACAAAATGATCCAAGTTGTAGTGTGTTTTCATGGGTACAAAATCACCCATTAGAATCCAAAATAAGGAATCAAGAAAGGATGATGAACACCATAACCCATAACTTTCAACCATGAATTAGTTGAGGTTAGGGTTTGGTTTTATAAGTATATTACATATATTTGTTAGTATAACTAGTCACGTGTGGAGGTAGGATGAATTCCATCCATTTAACCTCATTATTAGGATTCACCAAAGCACAAAATCATCAATTTAATTGATGATTTTGGTTGGTCATGAATATAAAATCTCCTAATTCACCAAGACAACCAAGTGAGTAAACTAGACGAGTGCATATCAAACATGGATAGTGTTTGAAGACTTGGTGTAGGTTGTTCACTTTGTTTTCTTGAAAATTGTTTGGTGACTTAGAATGACATAATAAACTGAATAAGTATGCAAGTGAGGAGGTGGAATCATAGTTAGAACCCAAGCTACAATTGTTCACACCTTACCAAAAAAACAAGTCTGACAACATTGAAGGTTGAGGACTTGGATGGTTTCAACATTTTTGTAGGTCACTTGGGACCTTTGGGGCAGCAAGAAATTGAGGTTATTAACCTTTAAGTTTCTGATTTCATACCTCAACTCATATCTCCCAACAATGAATTTGTTGGCAACTTGGTTTGGTGCATAGAAATCTAAGAAACAAGTAAGTATGGACATTGTTTTGTAAGTTGTTAAAAAACATAAATATATCCTACTTTGGACCTCAAATAGGGTGATGCTCCAACTTAGTTTACCATGTTAAACTTGTGGAAACATTCTTAGAGGTTGTCCAAGTGGAATGGAAGATGAAAATAGGAAGAAATGAAGAACGAAGTGAGTTGAAAGATCACTTGAATACTTGAAACTTTTTGCCCAACTTAGAGAATTTTTTGGTGATTTTGGAGTGTTTAAGAGTAATATGGAGTTGAGGAAAGTGAAAACATGTTAGAGGAGGCCTGACTTCATAGTAGTAAATTAAGGTTTATGTTTTAAAGAGGTAAGAAGATGATTGGAGGTGAAAAGAGGTGGAAAAGGGTGAAACCCGGTTGGTTGGAAAATCCTGTTGCGGATTGACCCTGGTCGTGCCACACGACCATCCAAGGTCTCTCCCGTTGTGTGGTGCGATTGGCTGCTTTTTCCAAAACTTTTGTTTTTGTTCACTTTTGGCCCTTACACTTTGGTTTTATGTTATTTTATGCCATAAACTTGTATATTAACTTGTTTTTAGGTATTAAAGGTGTATTTAAATATGGTATAAGTATGATGCATACATGGTTGATGTTTTGATAGTATTTCCAGTCTCGGTTTTGTGTATAAACACGTATTTATTGATTGACTGAATAACAATTAAGTATGAATGTAACGTGTATATAAAAACTTGAATTTCCATTATGATCGAAGTCTCTGATTACAAATGTGGAAATGATATACGAATTACAAGTTTCCAAAATTAGAAAGTACAAAAATGTGTGGAACGTTACAAGAAACCCCCTCAAAACAATAAAAACAATTTAGTCTAGCCAGTAGATAAGTAATTGAGTGCAGTTAACGTAATCGATAGAGTCTCATGGGTTCGATACTCGGAATTCTTAGGTTGTACTACATTGATCGGTACACTTTTCCGTTGTGTGGTTTAGGTTTATAGAGTCTTAGGTTATGAATTTGAAACTTACATGTCTAGTTTAGAGTTGATTTAGTTAGTTTGAATTAAACCACTTTGAGCACATCACTACCCAAACAAGAAATCAACAAAACCTCCACATGGATTCACCCTAACACATGTTCCTCATGTAAGTTTACTAACACTTTCATCATTTCCACATTCTATACATATTTATCCACTACTTGCATACATTTTCACATTATATTGTCATTTGGACATTTCATTAAATACTTGGCATGCGTACTACTATCTAAGCATAATGTACAAGTAGTTCATGCCTAATCTTCCTCGTTCATACACAACTCATCAAGTTTCTTACCTATAACAAGTACCATCATAATTATAACATTAAACGTATCAAACACCATATTTCTTTCAATCCATCTAACATGAATCCATCACACACAACATGACACATCAAAATTGAACAAGAATTGGACATGGATGTTATACCCTTGTTGACACCTTCACCATCACAAATGAGTTTCACCTCAAAACATCAATTTACATTTAAATCATGCATTATCTAAGTTCTATTTGGTGGTTCTAACGCACCTACATGCTTAATTCCATACAATTTCAAAGATTGATCACATACTCTTTTCTTGCAAAATCAGCAAATCAAATCTACAAGATACCTTATGAATGTTACTAGATGGTTTCAATTCCGTAATCATGTAAGGATTTGGCTTTAAATCCTTCTTCATTTTCATCAATTTATGGGGTTGTTAGTGCATGTATGTCTAATGCCTACGTCTAAGTCTAGGGTTATATGTAATAGGGAAGTGTATGTGAGTGTTAGTGTATTGTTTATTAATGTAAACACTCATACGCATGTAGGAGTCCATTTGGTATGTATGAGTCCATCAGCGTATGACTCTTATGCCCTATGTGTCTCATGCATGTCTATATAAGTAGACATGGGGCGCATGAACAAGTAACTTGTCCATTTGGTGTTTTGGAGAGCTTTTGTCAAATTTGTGCAAACCAAATGTTATGCTTCCCGATTTTAATCAGATGATAAAGATTATGAAACCAAGATTGTTTTACTACTTTTTAATTAATTCTGCACATTATCAAGTGTTCTAGATATCATATAATTGTGTATTCACATCACACACGATCCTACAAGTGATTGATGAAGAAATAGATATACCAACTATGAAGGTGTTGAAGTACCATTAGAAGAAAATATTGAGGATGTTGAAATTGTGAATGAACCGGTTGATGAAGTGATGGAAGTAGATGCTGGAGGTGTTAATATTGAAAAACATAAACCAGTTGAAGAAGAAACTATAGATCTTGAGACTACAACTTCTGTACATATCAAGACACCGACCTCATTATCTACACAATGTAAACCACACCACTGATATGTGGTTGAAAAGTGGTGTCTTCTAGTGTTTAAGTTTATGTTTTTACATAACTTTTAGTTTCGAATGGCCTACTTTTGATTAGAATTGTGTTTTGCTGGTCTAACGAAGTTTAAGGAGCTATATGGAAGCTTTACGAAGCATCGGGAACGAACAAGATCAACCAGGGACGTGAAACAAACAAAACAGGAAATGATACCCCACATGTCGCGTCGGCGACGCCACTTCCTGGTGGCCAATGGATTTTCCCTTGTTTTGGGATTTTGGACGAGTTTAAACCCAATTTTTGGGTCATTAGAGGGGAGTTATGCATTATTTGAGTTTTGAACTTCATCTTGGAGCCAAGAACACCTACACCTTCATCCTCAATCATCCCTAATCCATCCCAACCGATCACGATCATCCGAATTCATCATCCATCTTCGCCTTCCTAACCCTAATCAGCATCCATTCCCATCATCCCACCAATCCATTCTCCATAACCATCCACCACAACCCTAACCTTCATATACTAATCCTCAAGGATTCAAGATGTTCTTGATCAAGCTCTCATCATCTGGCGATCCTGTTCCGTTCATCATGAGCGGCTAAATCTCTCGGGTTTCACCCCGGTGTAGACTTTTGTAAGGATTTCTAGGGTTTACTACCTGTTGAATATTTGGTTTTATGACAAATTGATTTGCATTTGATTTGTTAGATAATCATCTTGCATTTGTATTAATCTATAAATTGTCGAGTGATGCTAAAATTTGACTTTATGGAATGAATATGTGCAATTATGCCTTATCTTTCGATAGGATTTACTTGTCCGAGACAACGAAGTGCATTGCGGTCCGTCTTGAACGTTGATAGCAATTGGCACCTAAGCCTCGTGATGCTAAAACCGTTAATGAAATAATTCAATTATACCAAGTTAAAAACGTGTAGAAACCCTAGGTCCTACAATTGTCAAAGTTTTAGTAGTTAATCGTTTTAGTATAAAACTATTCGGTACATTCTGACACTCTTTCTTAACTAACAAACAAATTAACGAATTAGCAAGCTTCATAATAGTTACAAACCAAAATAATCAATCTTGTCCGTACGCAAACCACAAACTCTTCATGGATCGACCGCGTACTACCATTAACTCATAGTTAAGGGTAAATCGGGATTATAAATATTATCTTTGACCGGGGTGCGACACTCCGATCAACCACCACCACAAGCAAAGAAACAAGAAAAATAAGCAGGTCCGTCTTCGTCGAGAAGAGTTTCTCACACCAAATCTTGAGTCTTTGGGAGAAATAGGTTATGATTATTTTGAAGAACCCAACAATGAAAAAATACTGGAATTACAAGAAAAAGTTAACAATCTAAGGGTTATTGTTGAGAGTCGATTGAATGAGAACGACAGACTAAGGAAACAAAATAAAGAACAACAAGTGAAGATCGACAGCAAGACGTCATGTTCAGGCTAGTATGTTGTTGAAGTTCAGAGATTATTTCACGGTGTTAGAAAACAAGCTTGGGATAAACTTGGAGAATGAAGTTAATGTAATGAAAGGTCAGCCTACGGAAGAGGAAGTTATACTTCAGAAAGATGTCGTTGATGTAGCTGTTCATAAAGCTCAAGGTAAAAAGCCAGTTGATGGTATACCTGAAGTTGCAGCTGAAACTACCACAACTGAAACAGAAACAACAAAAGTTGCTGCACCTGAACTAGAACTAGAAGTTGAGAAACCGTCTGAACCTGAAAAAACCGTTTGAGCCAGTGTTAACTACTCAAGACAAAGAAATTGCGGACGCTTCGTATGGTCCAGAAAACAAGCTTGAAGATGAGGATGAGGAAAAGAAGATGAGGAGTTGTTAGATTATGGTGATTCGGGTGATGATAATAAGGGAGGTAATGATAGTGATGATGATGATGACAACAAGCAAGGGGGAGGTACAGGTGTGTTGGTTATTGGTGCAACTGAACAATCTGTTGAAACTGAAGTTGAACAAGAAGCATTTCCTAATACAGAAACAAGGAATGTTCAAAGACAGGGGGAGTCTGTACAAGATGCTGATGTGTATAAAGCGCTAATCATTGTAGATGCAGTTCCAGTTACAACTATTCCTGCAAGTAATGTAGCTGAATAGTTCAAAGACACAAATTATATTATTGAAGATGGAGAGTTTGTACACAACTACACTAAAGAAGAGCTTGCAAAGCTATGTGGGATTTCTAAGGAAGAAGTAAGATTTGATTTTGAAGCTGCTTTAACTGATGAAGCTGTGAATGATGATAGAGTTGAGATTGAAGATGATCTTGAAATGAGGTATCACAACAACATTCATGAAAACTTTCCTACGTTTACGGAAGTGTTTGATGCTGAGATAGATGAGTTTCTAAAATGTCACGTTGAATAGATAACAAAAGAGAATGCACCGATAGTTGATGAAGCAGAGATTGCATATGCGAAGAAGAAATGGTTTAAAGAGTTAAAGCTTGAGAGAAAGTTTCTAAGACCGTTGAAGTTCTATCAACAACACAAGGATATCTCAATGGGTGATATAATAAGCATCACATGTCTACCGAAGATTCTGATAATGGCTATTCGAAGGGAATACAACGTTCAATATTTTCAGAGGATTAATGACTGAAGACGTTACCGTGGTTTGATGTACAAGAGTTGTGTAGAATGAGAATGATAAACCATGATGTAGATGGTTATACTCATCATGTGTGGATGTTCATTAAGCATCAAGCTAGAACAGGATTCCCAATCTGGAAACCACAGGAGCCATAGAGGTTTATATCAAAGATAGAGATAGATCTAGAAACCGGGAAGTTGTTAATTTAAAGTACAAGAAGCCGATAGTTGTAAAATAACATACCATTCCACGAGATGGAATATGATTTCCGTAAGTCATTCAAATGGTGGTATTACGATGAGAAGACAAGAGCGGCTATGATTATGTTGTGTGAGAAGAAAAAGATTGGAGATCGATAAGAGTTTACGACCCGATGTGATTGGTAAATCTTTCGGAGAAAGATGCGGATATCTTATTTTGGAATTAATTTCTATTCGCTGCATGCGACATAACTCAAGCTTTGCAGTCTCAGCATGTTGTTCGAGTATGCTTTATATACGAAATCCACTCATGTCGAATGTGGGAGATGAAGTTTAGGAAGTTAGAAAAGAAAAAGAAGAAGAAAGAAGAGAAAAGAGAGGAAAAGGTGGAAGAATGACGAAAGAAAGCGTCGATTACAAGGTTTAAATATGCAAAGCCACCGCATACTGATCAATCGTCCCGAAGGAGCTTTGAAGATCACATGAGAGAGTATCGGAAATAGATCTTTGGAATTGATTATTGAAGTGTTTTGAAGACCTAAAGACAAGACTAAGACAATATCCAAGGGAGAGTTTGTTAGTGCATGTATGTCTAATGCCTACGTCTAAGTCTAGGGTTATATGTAATAAGGCACTGTATGTGAGTGTTAGTGTTTTGGTTTGTTAATGTAAACACTCATAGGCACGTAGGAGTCCTACTTGCGTATGAGTCCATCAACATATGATTCTTGCGCCCCATGTGTCTCACGCATGTCTATATAAGTAGGCATGGGGCGCATGAACAAGTAACTTGTCTATTTGGTGTTTTGTAAACCAAATGTTATGCTGTCCGATTTTAATCAAATGAAAAAGATTATGAAACCAAGCATGTTTTACTACTTCTTATGGATTCCGCATATTATCAAGTGTTCTAGATATCATATAATTGTGTATTCACATCACACGTGATCCTACAGGGGTTTTGGGGGAAGAACCCCTTTTCTTCTCTACGTGTGTGAGTATATGTCGACACATATACATAAACCCATATAAACCACTTGTTGTAACATTTCGTATTTTCGTACTTTCTATTTTTGGCAAGCTTGTATTATTATTTCAGTTCAATCCTTGTAATCTCGAGACTTTAATCATAAAGATTTGCAATTTAATCAATCTTGTTCATTCATGGTTACACGATACATAATCAATCACAAATAAGCATTTTGTATGCAAAACCGAGCCATACATAATGTTTATATTATTCGGAATATTATTTGTGAGAGAGCGTGAAAGAGAGGGGAAATGCTTTTGAGAATCCATGGGAACACCATCCCCCAAGCTCGGGAACTCACGAGTAGAAGAATTAGATAGTAGCACCCGCTACCACTCTGTCCCCACTTCAGGACTATTTGAGTTATGTTTGAGTGGATAGTAAGGTAATTTCATATTTGGATACCGAAGTTGCAATATGAGTTCACCCATGTAATGAACTCTTTCTGTTTGTTAATATTATTTATCAACCTTCATTTCTTTTTAGGGTTTAAGTGTTATCTAAAACTTTGTCAAGAGTTAAAAAACAATATATGTATAATATATATGTATTCCTCTCTATTATTTTCTTTACTCTTTTCTTTTATCTCTTGTTCCTATGTAACTTTGTAGGTAATAATTTTAGATACATGTAAAGTAAAGTAAAGTCGTTCAATAGTTGTTAGGAAAATGGAATGACTTGGTGAGTTTTGGTTACCGAGCAATGTTTGGTATATTTAAAAACTTTGTACATTTAGAAAAAGAGGATACACAATAAATGTTTAAACGTGGGGAGGGGGGTTGTGAGCCCCTTCTGGCCCTAAGGAAGCTCTGCCTTGCTTAGAAGGATGATAACTAACGGATGAAATTTGAAATATTATTTATTCATGTACATACAATCTACATACCTCTAATACTATGAAATTGCTAGTTTTTTAATCCACAACTTTTCTATCCAAAATTGCTAGTTTCTTGATCCACAAGTTACATTTTTGTCCATGATGAGTTCGTGCAACATGTATATACAACAATAGAAAAAAAAACCTAATAACACATATTTACAACCCTATCTGTTGTCATCTTCGTACCTGCATTCGAAAACCAAAATAGTGTTAAGTAATATACATAGAAATAAAACGTGCACACTACTCACATCTTTCACATTTGCAAGAAACAAACTTCAAAGTTCAAACCTAGAATTTGGATGTGACAAATTGATTTTTAATACATTTACATAGAAATGGGTAGATTTTGGTTAAGTTACATCTAACGGATTAGAGAGATAAAAGATATAGATTAAAATTATAACATATAAAACTTGTCAAACATCTTGAAAGTTGTCCAAAATATATTTCTTATGCATAAAATCTTTAAAAGCAAGAAAAGGCTACCTTCATGACCACTGGTAGAAGCTGGACCTCGCACCTGATCACCGGTACTTGAGTTTAAATTCTAACCTGAATTTGGTTTGACGAATTTCGGTTTTGCAGTGATGTAGAAGTCGACGTGGAGCACTGGCTTATATTTGAAGCATTAGAAAGACTCGGTTGAAGGGTATTGCTTAGATTCGGATCATTGGTCAACTTTTTATCGTTGGATTCAGTTGCATCAAGTTCGGAAGCTTCTTCATTTCCTAAAAGCGAGTTCATAGCCTCTTTCACTTTTTCACATTTGGGACCTATTGTTTGCGTAATCGCTTGAGAAAGAGCCCGTTCGTCTTCTCCTGGTTCCAACTTATTCATAATATATTCCTTCACGGATACACCTTTGTCCTGCATGCTACTAGACGTTTCTGTGTCCGTTGAGATAGTGAGGCCCGATTGTTTCGAATCAACATTTGTATCATTTGATGTTGTCACATTTTCGGGCTCTTTGTTGGTGTTGGGTGCAACCTGAGGTTCATATGCTGAAACAAAGTGGGTCAAAACGGGTTGACTTAAAATATTTTTTATAGTAAAGGACCTAACAGGCCGGGTGGAACCGCTTTAGGTTGGCTCATAAACACTTAATTTTCCATTAGTTTTTAATAATTTGTTAACTATGATTATCAAAAACAATATTGTCATGATAACAATCTAAGTCTTTGAATAAGAGTAGTTATGAAGTTTTATACATTAAAAATAGACCCATTTCACCTTAAACCGAATATATGATATTCATAAGTAAACAGGTCATACGGTAAACTATAGACGTTGCTAATTTAGCAACAAAGCTAGAGATGAATATTTGTATAAATCACGATTTTACTGATAGAAACTATATTATTACATGGAGTTCCAAAGTATTCGGGATGGTCTTTGTCATCATCTTTCAAGCTTGCGCTCCCCGGAGGAGTATGCTTTCCATTCTCCTCTCGATGCTTTCTCCCACTCATCGATTTTTTTAACTTTTGTGCCTTTTCTTTCACCTTCGTGAACACAGATTTCTTGTGATGGTGGTTCCCGTGGTCGTGGTTCTGTTTTGCCTTTGAGGAAGATTTAGGTGACCAACCTGAGCCTCCATCTATGCATATAAACAAGTAAACTTGTTAATTTTATAAACATATACATGTTGAAAAAACATGAGATACTTGTGTAAAATGACCAACTTAAATTTGATCATTTGTACCAAATTTGAAAAGAAGGTAAAAATATCACCAACTTAAATTGTTTTGTGGTTAAAACATCATAAAGAAAACTTTCGTGTCCAAAGTATGAATTCTTTTTGAACCTTATAAGCAAAAAATACGCGGTATCTGATACATATATACAGATTCTTTTAATGTTTGAAGCTTAATTCCAAATTCGGGTACCGTCAGGTTACACCTTGGAGATGTTGAGCGTTTGGGGAGGTTTGGGTTGTCGTTCTTTTTGTATCATCTTGTTCAGCCATTGCTAAGAATTCACCAAAGCATATATCTGTTTTTTTAGTTTTGTGTAGAAATATAAATATAAAATTTAGGAGCAGATAGTAATCTATTTTTATGCCATAATTTCAGGCACTTGTGTGATCAAGATATTATAATAAATAGACATTGACTAGTTCCTGCTCCCAAAATAGCAGTTTTAATTTTAATGGTAAAATAAGTTTACTTGGGTCAGTGACCACTTATCTGGTGAATGGTGATCACAGTTCATTAAGGAATTTCGTCGAGCTGGTTATAACCATATGATATCCCATCACATTTGTTATTCTCAGGGTGTGTAAACAAACCGGCGGATAAATAGTGAAAAATATATGATTTTTCATCAACTTTGAACACAAATATTTATAGGTAATTATTACTATTAATATGAACAAATATTTATATGTAATTATTACTATTAATATAAATGAATTACAAGTTTTGTTATTTATTTTTATATTTTTTCGGCAATATCATTTGTCTTTAAAAATGACGAACTTTGTACTTATTGTTTCAAAATCTTGCATGTTATGTTATTTGTGTCTAACCCAGTTAAATTTTTTTTTATTAAACCTGGTCATGTGCAGGGCCGTTCCAACGTTTTTGAAGGCCCTAAGCAAACTACAAAGGGGGAGCCCTTTGAGCGGTTATAAAGAAGACAATGATTCTGCTTTCTTCCTTCTAAGTCTCAATCGCGAGCACAATATCAAAATTCAAAGTATCAACTATGAATTTAGGGAAAATATTGATCAAGTCAATCGCAATATATAGAGATTACTATAAAAAAAATAGTTGTTAACCAACCTGAATTATTCTTGCGACACCATTAATTTCCCCTAATTTCACCTCAAAATTTTCCCAATCAACGGCACCATTAAGTCAAATGGGCATGTGCAACATTGTAGTTAGTGAGAATAATGATGACGGCTTAAATTAAATACGAATTGCATATTGCTTAGAGTTAAATTAAGCTCTTTTATTTAAAAATTGGTTATTTAGTTGAGCATTGCAATAAAATAGTTTTTGCTTTATTTATTTGGGCTTAATACAATAATACACATATTCTATATAAAGATTATAAAAAAGTAAAGTATAGTTTCAGATCCTAAATTTTACACCCAATCACACTTTCAGCCCTCATTTAAACAAATTCAATAGTCCGGTCCTTGTGGTTGTCGATTGCTAGCAATTCAGTCCCTCCCACTAACTGACCGTTTGTAATTCAGTGAAAAGACTAAAATACCCTCATAACTTCACTTACAATTTCAATCCCTGAACGTATAAATCACATGTACACTGTCACACCCTGACCCGCAGCGGATAAGGTAATCGGGACATGATTGGGTTTTCATCAAAGCTCATGACTATTTTTATTTTTAAAGGTTCAATATTTAATATTTCAGTTTAATTAAAGGAAATTCCAATAACACAATATTCAAAAAATCACAATGTAGTTCCAAACAAATTTGCAATTAACGTTTGTTTTTATTCTTCTAAGGCCAAACTCTATGTGTTCCATGCTTCAAACCTGCTCACATGTATCATGTGTAAAAGAAAAATTTGGGTCAACATAAATTGGCGAGTGAATCTTCTTTTGTCATTAGTAAAAATAATATATTTAATCTTTTATTTATGAAAATGTGCATTAACCAAAATACGGGAACGTCGTGTATGTCAATTTATTTATTTCCACAAACAAACTCATTTAATAAGCAACTTAACAATGTACAAATATGCACGGTAATGCGATGTGCTGCAAGATCGAAGCTCAATCAAACGGAGCTGATCTCGTATATTAGGCGACGTCGAGTTCCGCTCATAGGTAACAGGGAACAGACGGCCTATGATTAGGAAACGACTGCAATAAACGTAAAGCACTAAATGGCAACAATAATTTATCACATAACACGTTAGTTCACATAATGGTAATTGCACGAAATTAAATAACAAGATAATAATATCAAACGACACATGATACACCCCAAAAACGTATGAATAGAGAAAAAATGGGGAGTTATAGATTCACTCACAGTGGTTGCAAATAAGATTTCTTGAAGATAGCGCACGAGTGTAAAGTTGAGATACCGAATGATCGAACGTTTATCCTAGATATCCACATGAAGACTAAGTTAATTAATATACTTACATTCACAATTTATTTATCTAACTTTTAAATTATTTATTTATTTACGTGAGTGTTGAAATATATATAATTAATGTCTACTTTTAAATGAAAGAATTACATTTTTTTATAAGTATGATTTTAATAGTTGTACTAATTTTATAAGAATTTATTTCAGAATTTATTACATTATTGATAAGTATAATCTTAATAGTTTTAATTAATAATAAAAAAATGTTTCAGAATTAAACATGGAAAACTGATAAAAACCGGCCCTAGCCGGATTCAAACTCGCGACATTTCGTACTTGTGCACGCAGCCTGACCAACTGAGTTGTGTGTCTAACCCGGTTAGTATTGATATTTTGTTTCTTTTATATTGAATTTGCATAGATCCTTATTTTGGTTTATTTAAAGAAAAAGATAAGTGCAGCGATCGTAGCAAGAGGTCTGGGTCGAAGCCGAGACCTCCGCTCCTTGACAGCAATAACAAACACCACTGCTCTGCTTACGTTTATGTGATAAGACTGTCTTTTAATAAATCTTATACTGAAGTTAGTTTTGTCATAGATTAGTTTTATTTTTATCAAGAAAAAAAAACAAACAGGTGCAACAAAATACAAGGGCCGGGACTCGAACCCGCGCCACATCGTATACTTGACGTTTTTACAACCGAACCACCATATCAGTTTTTGAAAGTTTTTGGTTTATGAATCTTCTAAGTGTAATTTTCAGTTCATCTTCTTCATTACAACCCGAAAAGAAAACCCAAAAATATCAACCTCCATTGTTCAGTTTATTCAATGTTGCTCAATGGAATAAAAACACAAACTAATCGATTTGAAATATTAAATGTTATACCGAATCGTGTGACGTGAACGCTTGACGTTTTCCGGCGAGCTTGGTTGTTCCGGTTGCGTCTGGGTTCTCCGACGAGTGGGTAACAAGGGTGGGGAGTGAAGGTAAGGGAGAGAGTAAACCGTATTGGAGAGGCCACGTACAGTTTATGTAGCAAAGAACATAATCGAAAGTTTCCGAAAACAAGGCTCGCGAAAATCACGATTTTCTGCCTTGATGGGATTACAAAACCGCGTTTGCACAGGGATGAGATTGTGTCTAGGTGCAGGATTGGGTTTATAAAAAGGAAACGTGGATTGATTGAGTGATTTCCGAATGATCAAGGTTGCCATAATAATCGCTGGAGGTTGGGCGGCAAAAGCTGTTTTAAAGAAATTAGATTTGTATTATGTATATATAATATATATATAGATGTATTGGTGTAGTGGTTATGCCTTGTTTGTTCGTTCATTTAGACCTGGGTTCGAATCTCACGGTCTTTATATATATATCTTTTTGTAGATTTGTCATTATTATACATGTATTTATATATCCAAATTCTAAAATGATAACAATAAAAATGTAGGGTAAAAATTATAAGATGTTAAATAAATTCCAATCGTATTTATTCGCCGCAAGTTCGTTTACAAATGGTTTGGGCTTTTAGAATCCGTTTTTCGCCGTATGTTACATTATCCCCTACTTTTGAAAATTTCGTCCCGAAATTTAAGTGGAAGTAGGGTTATCTCGGAAGATGTGAGGGTACTTTTCGCGCATCGAGTCTTCACGTTCCCAAGTAAATTCGGGTCCACGTTTTGACTCCTAGCGAACTCTGACTATAGGAATTCGACTGCGTCTTAAGCGTTTTTCACCGAAGTCCATGACTTCAACTGGTCGCTCTACAAAGTGCATCGACTCATCGATCTGAATATCCTCTAACGGTATATGAAGATTCTTGTCGGCAATGCACTTCTTCAGATTGGAAACATGAAAAGTTGGGTGGATCTTACTGATTTCTTTGGGTAGATCAAGCTTGTAGGCTACAGGACCAACTCTCTCGAGTATCTTAAAAGGACCAACATAACGTGGTGCCAGCTTGCCTTTTTGTCTAAATCGAATAACTCCCTTCCATGGCGATACCTTAAGAAGTACTTGGTCACCAACACCGAATTCAAGCGGCTTTCATCATTTGTCTGCGTAGCACTTTTGACGGCTCTAGGCTGCCAAAAGGTTATGGCGAATTTGGAGGATCTTGTCGGTTGTTTCTTGTATCAGTTCCGGTCTGGTGATTTGAGCTTCACCAATTTCGTGCCAGCATACTAGTGATCGATACTTACGACAGTATAAAGCTTCAAAAGGAGCCATTCCAATGCCAGATTGGTAACTGTTATTGTAAGAGAATTCGATTAACAGTAGATGGGCATCCCAATTGCCCTTGAAATCGATAACGCATGACCGTAACATGTCTTGAGAGTCTGTATAGTGTGCTCGGATTGACCATCAGTTTGTGGATGAAAAGTAGTGCTGAGGTCTAGTCGAGTGCCTAATGCTGACTGTACGGCTTACCATGTGCGTGAAGTAAAGCGCCCATCCCGATCCGAGATAATGCTCAAAGGCACACCATGTCGACTTACGATTTCATTGATGTAGATACCAGCCAACTTCTCATTTTTGTAGTCTTCAAGGATTGGGATGAAGTGAGCAGATTTAGTAAGGCGATTGACAATAACCCAAATCATATCATGCCCACTGGAGGTGTGAGGTAACCCAGAAATAATATCCATGGTTATATTTTCCCACTTCCAGAAAGGTATTTCGGGTTGAATGAGTAGGACTGAGGGTCTTTGATGCTCTGCTTTAACTTTAGAACATGTCAGGCATTTGGAGACAAAAACGACGATATCCTTTTTCATTCCAGGCCACCAGTAAGAGTATCGTAGATCCTGATACATCTTATCAGCCCCTGGGTGTATGGAATATCGTGTTTTGTGTGCCTCATTCATGAGAATGTATGGAGGTCGTCACGATCAGGCACCCAAATACGACTTAGATAATGAAGGATGCCATCAAATTTTGATTCTAACTTGGTTTAAGCTCCACAGGATAATTCGTCTCGTAAATCGTTTTCTGTAACCGAAGTATGTTGTGCTTCACGAATGCGTCTTTGAAGGCCAGTTACAATTTGAGAACACAGAAGATGGATGGAGTTAGCATATTCTCTTTGACTAAGAGCATCTGCTACAACATTGGCTTTGCCTGGGTGATAACGGCTTTCGCAATGATAATCGTTTAGAAGTTCGACCTATCATCGTTGCCTCATGTTTAACTCTTTCTGGTTGAAGATATGCTAAAGACTCTTATGGTCAGTGTAGATGTCACACTTTGTGCCATAGAGATAATGTCTTCATATCTTCAGAGCGAACACGACTGCCCCGAGTTCGAGGTCGTGAGTGGTGTAATTCCGTTCGTGGACTTTGAGTTGTCTTGAGGCGTATGCTATTACCTTACCCCTTTGCATTAAGACACACCCTAACCCCTGCCCCGATGCATCACAAAAGACTACAAAGTCATCACAACCGTTTCGGAGAGTAAGGATAGGTGCATCACAAAGTCTCTGCTTCAAAGTTTGGAAAGCCTCCTCCTGTTTGCGCCCCCAATTGAAGGGTTTACCCTTATGAGTCAAAGCTATGAGTGGTAAGGCAACGCGGGAGAAGTTGGCGATAAAACACCGATAATAACCCGCTAAGCCAAGGAATGATCTGACTTCCGTAGGAGTGCGTGGAGCATGCCATTCTTGTACCGCTGTTTTTTGCTGGATCAACGTGAATTCCCTTGTCGTTAACAACATGACCAAGGAATTGGACTTCCTTTAACCAGAATTCACATTTTGAAAATTTAGCGTAAAGCTTTTCAGTGCTCAAGAGTGTGAGGATAAGTCGAAGATGTCGTTCATGATCCGACTTAGTCTTGGAATAGATAAGGATGTCATCAATAAATACAATGACAAAGCAGTCGAGATAAGGTTTGCACACTCTATTCATTAAATCCATGAAGACAACTGGGTATTGGTAAAACCAAAAGGCATGACCATGAACTCGTAATGGCCATAGCGCGTTCAAAATGCTGTCTTTGGGATGTCTTCTTCACGTACTCTAAGCTGATGGTAGCCGGAACGAAGATCAATTTTTGAGAAACATGTGGCACCCTGAAGTTGATCTAAGAGATCGTCGATGCGAGGTAAAGGATAACAGGTTTTGATGGTTAGTTTGTTGAGCTCCCGATAGTCTATGCACATTCGGAAAGTTCCGTCTTTTTTCTTGACAAAAAGAACCGGCGCACCCCAAGGTGATGAACTAGGGCGGATAAACCCTTTGTCTGTCAGCTCTTGCAATTGACTAGCTAATTCTTGCATTTCGGATGGAGCCAGTCGATATGGGGATTTTGCGACCGGGGTGGCACCAGGTACAAGATCGATTTGAAATTCAACTTCTCGCATAGGAGGAAGTCCAGATACATCGTTTGGAAAAACTTGAGGAAAATCTCTTACGATACGGATATCTTCCAGTTTCATTTCTTTGCCTTCCTTCTTGACAATACGGGCTAGAAAGGCCATGTAGTCTTTGCAAAGATACTTTTGGGCTTGTAGGCGTGACATTAACCTTAGTCCTTTAGATGGGTTTCACCGAATATACGAAGGGTTTAACCGTCGATGAGCGAAATTCGAATGTATTTCTCATAACATATATCTTCGGCATGATGTTGACTGACCAGTCCATGCCAATGATGACGTGAAAGCTTCCCAATTTCATGGGAATGAGATCGATTGAAAAATCATGCTCGTTAAGAGTGAGAGTACAGTCACGAATGTTAGAGTCCAGCGTAATAGGTTCCCCGTCGGCTACTTCCACTGTGATCGATTCCGCTAAACCAACACGAGGTAAACCAAGAATAGACTCGAACTCTAGGGACACAAAACTCTTATCCGCGCCCGTGTAAAAAAGAATAGATGCATAGCTACCATTAATGAGAAATGTACCGTTAACCATGTTGTTAAGCTTGGTTGGCGTTGATGTTGAATGCCCTTCCCCTGGCTGGCGGATTGGCTTAGTTTGCTTGATTCACAGGGTTAGCTTGAGCCTGTGCGTTGATGATGTTCACCAATCGTGGGTATGTGTTGCGGAAATGAGTTGGATCACCGCAATTATAGCAAGCCCTCATTTGTGGCATCATGGGGTAGTTGGGTTGGTAAAAGGGCTGGGCTAAAACCTGAGTAGGTGGTAACATTAGTGGAGGTGGCTGGTAAGGGGCTTGGCCTACAATTTGGTTATTGGGTTGGGCTTGATGTTGATTTCGGGCCTGTCTTTGAAGAGTGCGACAGGTTTGAATTATATGGCCTCCTCGGCCATACCCTGTGCAATGGGGACATGGGTTCTCGATTGGGTGGTGGTATTGGCATCAGTTGTACTTCGGGTGAGTTCCTGAATACTGCCTCATAAATGGTGCGGTAGGAGGAGCAACTTGGGTGATTGGGGCTACTGTGATGGGTTGGTTGTATGGGTTTGGCTGACTGGTTTGAGTGATGGCATAATTTTTCCCGTTTCGCTTTCTCTTGGCATTGAAACGAGAAGAAGATCCGGTTTGGGTTGGTTTGGGGGGTTCAGTCGAGGTTTTGCTACTTGCACTCTTCTTCTTTTCTTCATCGAAATATCCATTTCGAATGTGGTTTTCAGTGAGCTCGGTGGCTAGTTCCATTGCTGCTTCCAAGGTTGCGGGTACGGTGCTCATCACAGAATCTTGGATCTTCGAAGGGAGACCCCGAATATAATGCTCGATAAGGCGGTAGAGAGGGGTGAACAGGTTCGGGACCATCTGATTTAGCTCAAGAAACCTTTTTTTGTAGGTCACATGATCCCCATCTTTTTGTTTCAAGAAGTAGAATTCATCTTCCAACCTCTTGATTTTACTCCTTGGACAAAAACGCCTTGTCATGAGTTCTCTAAGTTGTTCCCATGTTAGAGCTACCGTGGCTTCAGCACTTCTCTTGCCTTTTTCAGCGTTCCACCAAGTTAAAGCTACCCAAAGAGACGACCAGTAGCATAGCGAACCTTACGGTCGTTAGGGCAGTCACAGTTGAGAAAGGTGCTTTCCATTTCTTCGAACCATTGAAGGAGTGCAGTGACCCCTTCGGTTCCCTCGTATTTTGGAGGGTCGCAGGAGTTGAAGTGCTTGTAAGTGCACTTGGTGGCGCTTGCAGGAGGGTTGGCAGCATTGGGTTATCTTGGTTGACCTGGTTAACGGGGATAGCAACGAGAGCTTGTTGAACCTGGATCACAATGTTTGGAATCACGGCAGCCATTTGCTTGGCTATTTGGGCAGCCATGCGTTTGCCGGACTTCCCGGATCTCTTTCCTCCACGAAATTGGCTAGAAGACATCTACAGGAATAACGCAACAAGGTTGTGAGTTTGGCGTGTAGGTGTAATGGGTGTCGTATAAAATTGGGCTTAAATAAAAGAAGTTTAATTAAACATCCACAAAATAGAAGAAAAATATAAATCCATTGCACCCATAGGATGCCTTAGGCTTTGCTCATGTTTGGGCCCAATACGTCCCCCATACTTTGCCTATGTAATCATGTGGGCCCCCATGACTACTGGGCTTTGTAGGGTTCACATTTGTTTGGCCTGTTAACACACGCATAACCCGAATGAAAATCGTAAAACATGGTTGCGAAGTATAAAGTCGGAAGGTATCCTGGTGTGGACACGGTGACAACTCAAAGTGGAGTTAGTTCACACGATGTTTGGTGTGGCATGCTTTGGCCTAATAGGTCCTTCGTACTCTCATCTTTAGTCCCCAGGTAGGAAACTGGTTCGTTAGTTTGGATTTATACGAATGCCAATCCTAGACAGGACGTTCCGACTACCGGTACCTGAACCCTTCTAGTTACTACATGCCCGACGTATGAACTCACTTTGATGAGATTTGAAAATAAAACATCACAATTTTTCAAAAAAGAAAAAGGAAGGAAAATGTTTAGATAAATGGAAATCAGGACTTGCATTAAAAAGATAATATATACATATATATATATGTTACAGTGGTAAAATTTATAACACGTTGTATGTTTCACATAATCAAGTAGCAATTAAAGTGCTTGCATGCAATAGTGTGTGAGAGAAATTTAAAATGTAAAATAAATAAATGTCATAAGCTCGAATGTAACCAATTTAACATATAAGCGAATAATTTCTAATTGACTATAGTATAGGGTCTAAGGGGTCTAATAACCTATCCTATATCCCTATAGTCATTTGCTCTGATACCAATCTGTCACACCCTGACCCGCAGTGGATAAGGTAATCGGGGCATGATTGGATTTTCATCAAACCTCATGACATTTCTATTTTTGAAGTTTCAATATTTAATATTTCAATTTAATTAAAGGAAATTCCAATAACACAATATTCAAACAAATCACAATGTAGTTCCAAACATATTTGCAATTAACGTCTGTGACACGTTCTCCGAAGAAGACTTCAATGTGCGAGTGGGAATGCTTCGTACGAGCAAGATGTAGCTTGTACGAGTAACTGACCATTCGTACGAATGGGTGTATCAAATCAAGCATTCTGCTTGATTCGTACGAGGAAGTACATGATTCGTACGAGCCAGCTTGTTCGTACGAGTCTCTTTGGATAATGTTCTTCGTGTCTTTTAGTGTTTCGTACAACCAGCAACATACTTCGTACAGTTGCTGAGTATTGACACTATATAAATAGACATGCACTTCTAAGTATAGAGCTAGACCAGTTGGATAGAGTAAGACAAGACAAGTGAGTGAACTAGAGAGAGAGACACAAGAGCACAGAGTGTGTTGCATGAGAGTGTATGAACATTGTTTGTATATGTTTGTATCAGTTCTCTTCAGTTAATCAAGATATTGAATCTTTGGTTATCCTGTGTTCTTACATTGTTTGGTTTGCATACTTACGAGGATTCCGCACTCGTATTTGTGTTGTATAAACAAGGAAGTAGGTTAATCTTGATCCTCTAAGTGGACCTAGAAATGTATCAGAGCTTTGGCTCACTTCCTTGTTTTAAAACCAAGCTTAGTGTTGTGTCTAAGCTAGTTTTGAGGGTTTCTTGAAGTGTTCTTGAACTTTCAGCAGGAAACTTAAGTTTTTAAAAAATAACCAACCTAAAACTTAGCTAAAACTTGTTGTACCTAGAAAATTTTCATTAAAACCTTGTTAGAACACATGGAGACATGTTAAAATCTAGTTTTTCTTAAAATTTTCGATTGTTCAAGTTGAACACATTTGCAGGAGAAACTCATCGGAAAACTCATCGGAATATTGTTGTAGGGTTGACCAAATGTCTGACATTCTGGACTTGGCTATTAAAACTGTAAAAGCTGGTATAGAATGTTTGTCTTTTTAACCAAATTTGTGTAGACAACAGACCACTTTCGAAAACCAGTCTGTGATAGAAAAGGAAAGTTTTCACCAACCAGCCCTGCAAAAATATTCCTCTGCGAAAAACATCTGTGCGAATAACCCATCCGCACGAAGAACTAGACTGTTCGTGCGAAAGATCAGTCATCCGCACGAAGAACCTGGTCGCATGAAAGACTAAGTCGTTTGCACGAAAGAGTGTCCCCCGTACGAATCACTTGGTTCGTACGAAGGACAACACTCGTATGAAACATTGGTTCGTACAAAGAACAACTTAAATTTGTTTTTCGTGTTTCAGTTTTTCAAACTGTGTGATTTTTCCAAACTTTGTGATTTTTAAAAGGAAACTGTTATTTTCAAAAATTAAACTTTAAACCTTTTAATTTTCATAATCAAGAAAAACATAATGAGTACTTATCTGTGGGATTGGAGTAGTAATTCAAGCACAAATCAAGACTCTTCACAGAACTCCGCAACCTCATGGGTTAAATCATTGATGCCTCAACATACAACCATGATTACCGCAAATCAATGGGCGTGTGTCGCAAACCAGAACCAGAGCATTCAAACTCTTCTTATAAGCAAGAGTGAAACCGGGAGTAATAACCGTCCACCTAAACTGAATCATATAAACGATTATCCGTCATGGAAAAGTCGTTTCCACACATATGTTCTCGGATAGAACACAGAATTATGGACATGTTTTACTACACCTTATAAAGAATCTCTCGAAGAGGTAGGTTGAAATCCAACCTCCTTAGCCAATCTAGATGAAGACAATAAAAAGGCTTACCATCTAGAGAAAAAGGCGTTTGCTTCCTAACACAAGCACTCCTTAAAGATATTTATCATCAGTTTGTGTACTCTACGACCACCAAAAATCTGTGGGATACCGTGGAAGCAAGAGGAGAGGGTAATGCTGCAACAAGAAAAATTCGGCATGATCTGCTAAAGAAGGAGTTTGAGGCTATGTTCATGGAAAATGAAACATTGAATGATATGACAACACGTTTCTACCATCTGCTCAGCGAAATGTACTCGTACAAAGTGTTAGCATCTCCACAAGAAATTGTGATGCGCTTTGCTGATGCATTACCGCCAAAATGGGGTCAATTTATTGACTTATTAAAACATACAGGTGTTTTAGATTCCATCAGTATTTATGAATTTGTGCAGAAATTGGAGAACAAAAATGAAGAAGGACTTCGAAAGGCACAAAGAATTACTGTTCCACAAAAGCCTGAGATGTACTTTGGAGGTATTAATACATGTATTAGTGCAAATCAGCAACTAAAACTACAACCATGTTTGTGTCAAACATGAATCCCTTTCTACCACAACCTGTTCAAACAAATCAGTCTGCAAGCTCAAGTACTCAAACCTTTGCACCAGTATTTGATCCTAAAGCCTTTTTGCCACAACCACGAGATCTTGCACCTCAAGTTCCACAGCAAGGTCCTCAACTAGCTTTCTATGGAAACAATTTTTAACCTGCAAACCCCAACACAGTTAGACTTGACACATCACATCTTTCCAAGGTCAGTGTAGAAGTTGCTCAGGAACATATGGAACTTCTAATACCATGGTTAGTGCTTATTGCGGATTAGTCGCTGGTCAAATTGGAAACATCAATTTGACTAATGAAGACTACCAACAAATAGACAGAGATGAGATGGAGCTAATGGATATCAAGTGGGCATTTGCAAGTGCGGTGAGAAGAGCTAAGGATTATATGAGTAGAACAGGAAGAACCAGTTTGGAAAGCAAGAAAGATACAAAATACGGTTTTGATAAAAATGTTGTTACTTGCTTCAACTGTGGTGAAAGATGTCACTTCAAGCGTGAATGTATGAGACCTAGCAAACAAGGAAATCACAACCCCTTCTGAAATCAATCACAACCATCCAACATAGCTCAAGTTAACAATGATCGAAGGATAGTAGCTGTTAACAACCCAAATAATACCAACCAGTCAGGACCTTCAAACAACACAAACAGATCTTTAGTAGTTCAAGCAGAAGAAGGATGCGATTGGTTAGTACAATTGGGAAATGAGAATCATGGAGGAACTGCATGTTATGCCAATATCATCAATTGAATCAAACATGTTCACAGCATTGATAGTTCTGATGATGATGATAGTTTGGGGTATAATGGTGGTTCTGATGAAGAATGCTCAAGTTTAGGTGGTTATGGATCTAATTCAGATATTAGGGAAGGAAGTGATGCTGAGGTCAGAAAGTTGCTGAGAGAAGCAGAAAGGCTTAAAGGACAAAAGGCGGGTTTGATAATAAAGGTAGAAGTTGCATCGAAGGAAACTGAAAATTTCTTTACAAATAGTGCATGCTTTCCTCATCATACTGCCTTCATGGTGAATGTTGTCGGTTCAACAAGTCAGGTAAACTCCGACTCTCCTAAAATTTGCAGTGACTGTGCTGAATTAAAACAAAATTTGAAACAATAAACAGTCACAATCAAAACCTAGTTGTTGAATTGTCAAAATGCAAAGAGGCTAACTTGGCTTTAACTCGAAATGAAAAAAGAATTCAAATATGTAATAGAAACCCTTAATAAAAGTGTTTCTGAATTAACAAAGACAGTTTTGAACAAACAAACAGGAATTAATAATTACATTAATCTCCTTGAGGAAACAAAGAAATAGTTAGCCATCGCCAAATGCGAACATGATGCAATCAAGCTAAAATTGGAAAGTTATTCTAACTCCCGATATGTGCTTGATCATATCATTGACATTCAAACACTAAAAGGAGATGTCAAATGCATTGGGTATAACTCGTGTCCACCTCCGTTGAAACACAACTATACCAAATTGCCTGATGAAGAGGAAATGCCATGCTTTGAACCCTCGCTACCTCTTAATCTTGAAGAATTTGCAGCAGGATTAGGGTCCAAGCTAGACAATTCCTCAGTTAAATCAAGAAAACCAGAAAACTCATCATCAATTGTGGATCAGAACCCCTCTACATCAGAGGAGGATGATTCGTCAGATGATGAGTCCGAGAAAAATGATCAGGATCAATCTCTTGATGAGGAAAAAGGGATAGAACTGACTGCTACTCCCAGTGTGAAAACTGTTGAAAATCAAGAGAATGATCCTATGAAATCTGTCAAGACAAATGTGTCTACAGATGAAATGATAATGTGTTGTATACCTTGGTTGGAGACAAGAAAATATTCTAACAAAGATTTTCCGATCAAAAATGTGAATCCAACCTCTATTGATCAAGTTTTTGAAAATTCAACAACCATATTTTTCGAGAATAAAAACTCAATCGAGTCACAACCATTATCAAGTTCAAAAGAAAAACAACGAGAAAAGCAAGCTAAAAAACCTAAGGTATCACAACTGAAGGTTGAAGCCAAAGGCGCTCATTACAAGAAAAAGTTTAAGGATGTTAAATTTGTGAGTTCTACTGGTACTGATAAAGTCGAGACTTTTGAAGGCATGTCTAATATAGATTTTGTAAACAAAGTCAAGATTTTAAAGCGTAACAGTGAAAACAATTACACTCAACACATGAATGTGTGTGAAAATGAACCAAGTACCTCAAGACCCACAAGTTCAACATCAATTCACAGAACAGGATCTCCTAAATTTGTTGAGAGGAGAGCTTGTTTTAAATGTGGAGAATTTGGTCACATAATAAAAAATTGTTCAAACCCAGCAAATCCTAGATTTGTTGAGAAAGCTCCTCCTGAACCAACTTGCCAACGTCGATCTGTTTATCCAAAACAAGACAAACATATTGTTAAAGAACAAGAAGAAAACAGAGACGTAAACAAGTAAAAATATTGAAAAAATGTTAAAACCAGATTCTTCAGAAAAGAAACCAAGTTCTTCAAATTCAATAAAACCAGAAGGTGGCAAAAATATAAATAATAATCATTCTGGTAAATTTCAAAAATCTTAGAAACCTAAGACCGGTGTTGGTTCAAAAGGAGGCACATAATTTCTAAATCATCAAGAAATAGAAATCACATTTCTTGATGTTAAGGGTTGACCCAAAACCACTAAGGCTTGGGTCCCCATCTCAAACTGATCGGGTTTTGAAATGTGCAGGGTGTTCCAGGAGGAACAGTGAATAGTCATTAGATTGTTGATAGTGGAGCATCAAGGCACATGACAGGCGACTTAAAGGCTCCTTTATGATGTGAAAAGCATTCGAGGAGGCTATGTTGCTTTTGCTGGAGACAAGGGCGGATACATCACTGGAGAAGGAATGATATCGAATGGTGTGGTTAGCTTTGATAAGATCAATTATGTTGTCAAATTAATCACAATCTTCTTAGCGTTTCTCAAATCTGCGACAAGAAGTTCACGGTTCATTTTGATGATGCTGGATGTTATGTGCTGAAACCTAGTTTCAAGATTCCCAAAGAATGGATTCTCCTGTCGGCTCAAAGAATTAATGACCTATGTATTCTTGACATGAGCCAAGCTATTACCACGTCTGCACAAGTCACATGTTTTGTCTCAAAAGCCCCAAAAAGGAATCAATCTCTTGGCACAGATGAATGGGACACATTCACTTGAGGAAAATGAACTATTTGGTGAAAAATAATCTTGTGAGTGGTGTACCAATGAAAACTTTTTATTTACAAGACGTCTATGTATCATGCCAAAAGGGAAAGCAAGCAATATGTGAAGAAGATTAACAGGGTGAATATGCCTTTGGAACGTCTTCATATGGACCTTTTTGGACCTATGAAACACAAGAGTACCTTTGGTGATTCATATTGTTTAGTAGTTAGTGATGACTACTCAAGATTTTCTTGGGTGAATATGTTGGCACACAAGAGTGAATTCCTGAAATCCTCAAGAATCTCCTAACTCTGCTTGAAAATTTGTACAATTTGAAGATAAGGAGAATCAGAAGCGACAACGGCACCGAATTTAAGAATCAAGTTATGAATGAGTTCTGTTCTTCTAAAGGCATTCTGCATGAGTACAGTTCTCGATACACTCCACAACAAAACGGTGTCGCTGAGAGGAAATATAGAACTCTAATTGAAACAGCAAGAACTATGCTAGTAGAATCAGAACTTCCTGTTCAATTTTGGGGAGAAGTTGTTGCTACTACATGTTATACGATGAATAGAGTTCTTATGGTGAAAAGGCACGGGAAAACATGTTTCAAGTTGTTACATAAAAGGAAACCGGATGTTTCTTTCTTAGAACCTTTTGGAGCTCCATGCACTATGATTGATCCACATGGTAAATTTGGTCCGAAAGCTATCTAAGGTTTCTTTCTTGGATATGCTACTCCTAATTTCAGAGTGTGGAATTTGTCAACAAAGAAGATTGAAGAATGGGGTGAAGTAAAGGTTCAAAGATACACTGAATTAGTAAGAGCTCTAGGGGCTCCTTGGATGTTTAACTCCTTTAATCTGCCAACTTTTGATGATGCTTCTGCAGCTGCTCAAATGCTATTGGAAAGTGATAATACAGTTGACTCGTCATTAGTTCGACCAATTATTGTTAATCCTCAAGTGTCTACTTCGGTTAACAATCTTGTTCAGAATGAGGAATTCGAAGATGCTGCTGGTTACAATATTTCGTCAGAAGATGATGAGTTCCATGATTCAAATGAGCTACTTCTGCTCCGGTTCCTGGAATTTCAGATGTCACGTCAAATATTCAGAATCTAGGGACTACTGAAGGTCATGCGTCTACATCTTCTTCAAATCCAGCAAACGAATTAGTTGTTGATATGAATATCATTTGAGTATAAATTCCCGAGTTCCTGATGTTCCTGAAACTCAAATTCATGAAAACCCATCCTCAGCATAATATCATAGGAGATGTCTAAAGTGGTGTGCAGACTCGTAATCAGCTCAGGAATAACCAAAATGCTGGTTTGTATTCGGTTATTAGGGAATCTGGGGAACAGAATGATTGGTCTTTTGCCTGTTATGTTTGCCAAGTTGAACCGAAATCTTGGAAAGAGGCTATGAAAGAAGACTCATGGGTTGAAGCAATGCAGGAAGAACTTCAGTAGTTTCAGAAGTTAGGCGTGTGGAAATTGGTTGACAGGCCTAACAACTATAAGAAGATTGGTACAAGATGGGTTTACAAATTTAAGAAGGATGATCGAGGTGTTGTTGTGAGAAACAAAGCTAGATTAGTCGTCCGGCTTTAATCGGGTAGAAGGCATTGATTACAATGAAGTTTATGCACCGGTAGCTCTTCTTGAGGCCATAAGAATTTTCTTGGCTTATGCGTCCTACAAGAAGTTTACTGTCTACCAAATGGATGTTAAGAGCGCATTTCTTCATGGTGTGGTTGAAGAAGAGGTATATGTTGAGCAACTGCCTGGTTTTGAAGATCCAATCCATCCTGACAAGGTTCGGCTTCTCAATAAGGCGCTATATGGTCTACATCAAGCACCACGGGCTTGTATGAAAAGTTGTCTTCCTACCTTCTGAAGAATGGTTTTCGGCGTAGATTGATCGATTTTACTCTCTTCATCAAGGAACAGAATGAGGACTTATTGTTGGTGCAGGTTTATGTTGATGATATTATTTTTGGGTGACCAACGAGAAAATGTTCAAAGAATTTGAGCAGGTCATTCAGGAGAAGTTCGAGATGAGCGCAATGGGAGAAATGACTTTCTTTTTAGGTTTGTAGGTTCATCAATCTAAGGAAGGCATTTTCATCCATCAAACCAAGTACGTCGGGGATATTCTCAAATGATTTCAGATGGAAGACTCAAAGCCCTTGGGAATTCCATTAGCTCAGAATCATGGGATTACTCCTGACGGAATGGGTGAACATGTGGAACCATCTCTATATCGTGCTATGATCGGATCTCTCATGTATCTTACTGCTTCAAGACCCGATATAATGTACCCAACATGTCTTCTAGCTCGCTAACAGTCCAGTCCGAAGGTTTCTCATTTGATGGTTGTAAAAAGAATCTTTCGTTATTTGAAGGGTCGCCTGAACACTCGTCTCTGGTACCCTAAGGATGATAACTTTGATTTGACAGCATTCAATAATTCTGATCATTGTGGCTGCAAGATCGATGTAAAATCAACATCAGCGGGATGTCAGTTCTTGGGAAATCGCCTAGTCACGTGGCAGTGCAAAAAGCAGACTTGCTACGTCAACCTGTGAGGCTGAGTATATTTCAGCTTCTAGTTGCTGCTCTCAGGTTCTATGGATCCAACAGCAAATGCGAACTACAGTTTTGAATTTCTAACTACTCCTATTTTGTTGATAACGAAGCTGCTTTACAGATCCTTTGTAATCCTGTACAGCACTCAAAAACCAAACACATTGAGATTAAGTATCATTTCATACGAGATTGTTATGAAAAGAAACTTATCAATGTTTTAAAATCCACACCGATCACCAACTTGCCGACCTGTTTACAAAAGCTTTTGATAAATCTCGTTTCGATTATCCAGTTTTGGTCAATGGCATCAAGGTGAAACCCGAGTAATTCATCCTTGGCTAATCATTTTTCGTAAATATTTTCTTCAAAATGTAAAATTGCAAAAAGATTTTCTATTTTCGCTTAATTTTATATTTTAGGGGGAGAATATTTCAAGAAAATACAAAAACATGAGAATATGCAAAAAATACAAAAATATGTCTTTTTTTAGTTTAAGTTTTTATTACCTTCTTTATTTAAGGGGGATAAAAATTTAGAAAAATAAAAAACAATAGAAAAATCAAAAATCAAAAATGAGTTTCTTGGATTGATAAGTGAAGATGATGAAACACACCAGTAATCTATCATAACAGTCAAAAACACAAAATGAAAATTGATAAGTAGCTTTACTAATGATGTATCGGTAGGCTCACAATCAGATTAAAATGTGCAGGTTGATATAAACATAACAAACTGCAAGCCAGGTGGGAACCAGTCGTATCATATGGTCTTAGTACCGAAATTTTGTTTGATAGTATGCCGAGGATCTGAGATATGCGGTCTTTATGCTGACTTATCATCTGAGTATCATGGTTGTATTTTGCCAAAAATAACGGTGACGCAAGTCTAGAACTTCCATAATACCATCAATAAGTGATAAAAATATCACATTCACCCAAAAATAAGTGATAAAATATCACAGCTTTATGCGGGAGCTAAGCTCGTCTCTTTGTCGGTACGATGGTACTAACCTGTGTAACATCTAACGAAAAACGGGTTTTAAAATCCGCCCTGTTTTTGTAACTATATGTTATAATCTTTTGTTTCGAACTTATGTTAGTCGATTAATAAATATTGTGTTATTAATAAAATAAATGGTAATAAAGATAATAAAATAATAATAATAAATATATAAATATAACACTTATTAAAGAAAACAAAGAGTGGACCGTGGGATCGAACCCGGGTCTCCACTCAAACAACACACACTACACACCGCTACAACACACGCACAACATCTGTCATATCTAAACCAAATAATCTGTTATAATCTCTTTACCTTTAAAACTGGTTGAAGTCTTGTCTAGTAACAGGTGAACTCATCTCGGCAACCAATCAAGATTGTCGTTTCTCCTTTCAACTAGCTACCAAAAACCGTTTCTAATCATGCATATAAACTCAATTATTCAATTAAAACGGTTATACAATTATCTTGCCATTCAAGGTTTTGACCGAAACCGAAAAAGTTCCAAAATTCAAGCTACTGTCTTGTCTATAAAAAGGAATTTTAGAACTCAATTAGAATGCACACTCTTGCTAAACCTCACAAAAACTCTCTGAAGGTTCCTATTCTTCAATTACATCTCGCCGGAAGTCGGAACTTCACCGGAAGTCCACCCGATTTTAAAAGTATCTTCATTTCGGTATTTCTCTTTTACCTTATCCTTTTCAGTCCTTATAATCTTTATATATAACTATCTAATATTAGTAAAATAACAAAGTTCAGGCGGGTTTATCAGTTATGTAATTTTTTGAAATGAAGAAGACGAGAGAGTCTATATATAAATGAAATTAAATCTGGTAATTACACCGGGTTAGACACACAGTCCAGTGGTGGACTGTGTGCACATAAACCATAAGGTCACCGGTTCGAGTCTTATACATGTTCCAATTCGCCCCATATTAAAAACTTTTTAATTAAACTAAATTGTGAACTAAGCTAGTAAGTATATAAGATTAATAAAATCTTATATCCTTCGGGTTAGACCCACAACCCAATTGGTCGGGCTGTGTGCAACACGAAGCAGAGGTCTCGAGTTCGAATCTTGTTAGTTACACGGTCCTGAAATTATCCAAACCTTTTTAAAATAAATAAAAATATGTTAGCTGTAGTATGTGTATATGTATAATTAAATCTCAATATAATTCGGGTTAGACACGTAGCTCAGTTGGTAGAGCTGCGTGCACGTAAAGGGGAGGTCACAAGTTCGAGTCTCACACGCTGCGTATAGTTCCGACCGGTTCGATCCAAAAGGAAACATATTTTTTTAATTAAACTTTTGTTTATTTTTCCTTAAAAGCTATAAAAATATATAATTAAATAATCTCTTTTAAGCACATAAAAATAGTAATAAAATACGATAAAATTATCTTAAATGTCTAATAAAATTGACTAAGTAAAAACACTAATTTTAACCAAAAGAAATATATATTTACCGAATTTATTACGTGAATATTTCGGTTAGCCTTTTTCGTTGTTTGGTATCTCAAACGTTTAATCGTGCGCAATCTTCATCAAATCATAAACGCACCAACTGTGAGTGAATGCTTACAACTCCCCTTTTGATTCATGTTTTTGGGGTGTATCATGTGTCGCTTTTGTTTATTTCACTAATTCAAACCACGTGCTATTACCATTATGTGATCTAATGTGCTATGTGATATTGTTGTTTATTGTTATTTGTGTTTATATTTCTCATTACAGTCAAGCTCTCACATTAGGCCCATTTGTTCCCTGTTACGTACGGGTGGAGCGTCGCGTTGCCTAATATATTAGATCGGCTCCATTTGATTGAGCCTTGATCTCACAGCACATCGCTTATCGTGCTCACATGTACATTGCTAGTTGATTGTGTGGTTTGTGAATTATATTGCATATACGTTTCTCATATTTGGTTAATGCACATTTTATTAAAGATAATAAACATATCATTTTCCTTAATGATTAAATGGGATTCACTCGCCAACTTATGTTGACCCAAATCTCTATTTTTACACATGATACAGGTGAACAGGTTTGAAGCAAGGAACACATAGGACATGGGCCTTAGAAGAAAATAAAACGTTACTTGAAAGCTTTGTTTAGAACATTTTGTGTTTGTATGGATTATGTGTTGTTTGGAATATTTTATTTAAATTTGAAAAAATAAATATGAAACTTTTATAATAGTAAATGTCATGAGCTTTGATGAAAACCTAATCATGCCCCGACTACCATATCTGCTGCGGGTCAGGGTGTGACTGATTGGTATCAGAGCTCTTGACTATAGGGATATAGGATAGGTTATTAGACCCTTAGAGCCTATACTATAGTCAATTAGAATTTAATTGCTTATGTGTTAAGTTGGTTAATGCAAACTTGTGACATTTACTCGTTTTATATTTCCTCTCACACACAATTAAATGCAAGCACTCCAATCACCATATGGCTTTGTGTGACATTCAATGTGTTATAAATATTGTCAATATAATGTGTTTATATATACATATGTTACCATCATAACGCACATCTCGATTCTCATACATTTAAACATTTTCTTGCCTATCTTTTAAAAAATTTGTGATGTTTTTATTTTTCAATCTCATCAAAGTGAGTTCTACGATGGCCATGTAGTAACTGGAAGGATACAAGTACCGGTAGTCGAAACTTCCTGTCTAGGATTGGCATTCGTATAAATCCAAAATAGTGGACCAGTTTTTCTACTTGTGGACTAACGATGAGAGTATGAAGGACCTATTAGGCCAAAGCATGCCACACCAAACGTCGTGTGGACTAACCCCACTTTGAGTTGTCATTGTGTTCTACACCAGGACACCTTCCGACCTTATACCTTGCAATCATGTTTTACGATTTTCATTTGGGTGGTGCGAGTGTTAACAGGCGAAAACCAATGTGAACCCTACAAAGCCCAGTAGTCATGAGGGCCCACATGACTACCTAGGCCAAGTGTGGAGGACATATGTAGGCCCAAACATGAGCAAAGCCCAAGACATCCTAGGGATGTAATGGATTTATTTTTTTTCTCATTTGTTTCATGGATGTTTATTTCTAAATTCGACACACATGACACCTATACACCAAACTCATAATCTCGTTACGTATTTCCTGTAGATGTCTTCTTGGCACTCTCGTGGAGGTAGGAGATCAGGAAGATCAGGCGAGCGCATGGCTGCTAAAATAGCCCAACAAATGGCCGCCATGATTCCCGATATCGTAATTCAAGTTCAACAAGCTCTTGCCGCTAACCCTGGCAACCTAATTAACCAAGAGGGACAAAATGCTGCCAACCCTCCCACAAACACCACCAAGTGCACTTACAAGCATTTCAACTCATGTGACCCTCCAAAGTATGAGGGAACTAAAGGGGTCACTACTCTCCTTCGATGGTTTGAAGAAATGGAGAGTACCTTTCTCAATTGTGACTGTCCCAATGATCGTAAGGTTCGTTATGCTACTGGTCGTCTATTTGGGGTAGCACTAACTTGGTGGAATGTTGAAAAGGGTAGAAGAGGCGCCGAAGCCGTAGTAGCCCTAACTTGGGAAGAATTGAGAGAACTCATGACACGACGTTTATGCCCTAGAAGCGAAATTAAGAAGCTAGAAGATGAGTTCTCTTTCTTGAAACAGAAGAAGGGGGATCATATAACCTACAACAAGAGGTTTCTCGAGTTGAATCAAATGGTTCCCAAATCTGTTCACTCCTATCTACTGTTTGATCAAGCACTACATTTGGGGTTTACCTTTGAAGATTCAGGACTCTGTGATGAGTACTGTGCATGCAACTCTGGAAGCAGCAATGGAGCTAGCTACTGAGCTCACCAAGAACCACATCAGGAATGGAGGTTTCAAAGATGAGAAAAAGAAAGATAAAACACCAACCGAAACCCCTAACCCAACTCAAGCTGGATCCTCTTCTCGATTCGCTGGCAAGAGAAAGCGAAATGGGAAGAACTTTGTTGTCACACAAACTAATCAGCCAACCCTACACAACCAACCCATTGCAGCCGCTCCAATCACCCAAGTTGCTCCCCCTACCGCTCCATACAAGAAGCAATACACAGGACCTCACCCGAGTGCAATCGATGACAATACCATCACCCTCTTGAGAACCCATGTCTCCACTTCACAGGGTGTGGCCGATTAGGCCATACCATCCAAACATGTCGTTCGCTTCAAAGACAAACCGAACAACTAAGTGTTGGGCCAAGTTCCTTCCCATCAACCACTAATGTTACCACCTACTCAACCCATAGCCAAACCCTTCTATCAACCTAACTACCCCATGATGCCACACGTCAGAGCTTGTTTCAATTGCGGTGATCCAACTCATTTCCGCAAAACATGCCCTCATTTAGTGAACATCATCAATGCGCAAGCCCAAGCTAATCCTGTGAACCAAGACAATTCGCCAGCAAGAGGTAGAGCTTTTAACTTCAACGCCAATCAAGCTAGAGCGGATAACAACGTGGTCAACGATACGTTTCTCATTAATGATAGCTATGCATCTATTCTTTTTTACACTGGCGCGGATAAGAGTTTTGTGTCCTTAGAGTTTGAAGCTATTCTTGGTTTACCTCGCATTAGTCTAGCCAAATCATTTACAGTGGAAGTGGCAGACGGTGAGCCTATTACGTTGGATTCTATAATTCGCGGCTGCACTCTTACTCTTAATGATCATGATTTTCCATTCGATCTCATTCCCCTGAAATTGGGAAGCTTCGACGTCATCAATTGTATGGACAGACTGGCTCAGTCAGCATCATGTCGAAGTCTTATGTTATGAAAAATTCATTCGAATTCCACTTGCCGATGACCAAACCCTTCGTATTTTTGGAGAAACCCCAACCAAGGGACTCAAGCTGATGTCATGTCTTCAAGCCTGAAAGTATCTTCGCAAGGATTACATAGCATTCTTAGCCACATCATCAAGAAAGGAGGTAAGGAGAAGAAACTGAAAGATATTCCGATTGTTATAGATTTTCCTCAAGTCTTTCCAGACGACGTTTCAGGACTTCCTCCTATGCGAGAAGTCGAATTTCGAATCGATCTTGTACCTGGTGCCACTCTAGTTGCAAAATCTCCATATAGGTTAGCCCCATCTGAAATGCAAGAGTTAGCTAGTCAGCTACAAGAGCTGATAACAAAGGGTTCATACGCCCTAGCTCATCACCTTGGGGAGCGCCAGTTCTTTTCGTCAAGAAGAAATATAGAACTTTCTGAATGTGTATCGACTATCGAGAGCTCAACAAGTTGACCATCAAGAACCGTTATCCTTTACCTCGCATTGATGACCTTCTAGATCAACTTCAGGGTGCCACCTGTTTCTCAAAAATCGATCTTCGATCTAGCTATCATCAGCTTAGAGTACGTGAAGAAGACATTCCAAAGACTGCCTTTCGAACTCGCTACGGTCACTACGAATTCATGGTCATGCCTTTTGGGTTGACCAATGCTCCCGTCGTTTTCATGGATTTAATGAATAGGGTGTGCAAACCCTACCTCGATTGTTTCTTTATTGTTTTTATCGATAATATTCTTATTTATTCCCAGACTAAGTCAGATCATGAACGACATCTTCGTCTTATTCTAACACTTTTGAAAACGGAAAAGATTTACGCTAAGTTTTCAAAATGTGAATTCTGGTTAAAAGAAGTTCAATTCCTTGGTCACATCGTCAACGACAAAGAAATTCATGTCGATCCTGCAAAGATCAAAGTAGTGCAAGAATGGCAGGCGCCACACACTCCTACTGAAGTTAGATCATTCCTCGGCTTAGCGGGTTATTTTTGATGTTTTATCGCTAATTTCTCCCGCAATGCCTTACCGATCACAGCCTTGACTCATAAGGGTAAGCCCTTCGATTGGGGGCCCAAACAGGAAGAGGCTTTCCAAACCTTGAAACAGAGACTTTGTGATGCACCTGTTCTCACTCTCCCTGACGGTTGTGAAGACTTTGTGGTCTATTGTGACACATCAGGGCAGGGACTAGGGTGTGTCAAGGCTGTGAAGACTTTGTGGTCTATTGTAAGCCCTTCGATTGGGGGCCCAAACAGTAAGAGGCTTTCCAAACCTTAATGCAAGGAGGAAAGGTGATAGCCTACGCCTCAAGGCAACTTAAAGTCCATGGGAAGAATAACACCACTCATGACCTTGAACTCGGAGCAGTCATGTTCGCTCTAAAGATATGGAGACAGTATCTCTATGGCACCAAGTGTGAGATTTACACTGACCACAAGAGCCTTCAACATATCTTCAATCAGAAAGAGTTAAACATGAGGCAACGACGATGGGTCGAACTTCTGAATGATTACGATTGTGAAATCCGTTATCACCATAGTAAAGCCAATGTTATAGCTGATGCTCTTAGTCAGAAAGAATATGCTAACTCCATCCACCTACTGTGCTCTCAAATCGTAACTAACCTTCAAAAACGCATTCGCGAAGCTCAACATACCTCTGTCACGGAAAATGATGTGCGAGATGAATTACCTTGTGGAGCTGAAACCAAGTTAGAATCAAAGTCCGATGGTATTATTTATTATCTAAATCGTATCTGGGTACCTGATCGTGACAATCTTCGTACATTTCTCATGAATGAGGCCCACAAAACACGATACTCTATACATCCGGGTGCTGATAAGATGTATCAAGATCTACGATACTCTTATTGGTGGCCTGGAATGAAAAAGGATATCGCCATTTTTGTCTCCAGTGCCTCACATGTTCGAAAGTTAAAGCTGAACATCAAAGACCCTCAGGCTTACTTGTTCAACCCGAAATACCCGTTTGGAAGTGGGAAAACATAACTAGTGGGCATGACATAATTTGGGTTATTGTCGATCGTCTTACCAAATCCGCTCATTCTATTCCAATTCGCAAAGATTACAAAAACGAGAAGTTAGCTCGTATTTACATCGATGAAATTGTAAGTCGACACGGTGTACCTTTGAGCATCATCTCGGATCGAGATGGACGTTTTACTTCATGAACATGGCAACCGTAAAATCAGCATTAGGTACTGCTTAGATCTCTGTACCGCCTTTCATCCTCAAACTGATGGGCAATCTGAGCGCACCATACAGACCCTTGAAGACATGCTATGATCATGTGTTATCGACTTTAAGGGTAATTGGGATACTCATCAACCATTGGTCGAATTTTCTTACAATAATAGTTATCACTCGAGCATCGGTATGGCTCCATTAAAGCTCTATACGGTTGTAAGTGCCGATCGCCTGTAGTTGGCATGAAATCGGTGAAGCACAGATCACCGGACCAGAATTAATTCAAGAAACAACCGACAAGATTCTTCAAATCCGCAACAATCTTCTGGCAGCTCAGAGTCGTCAAAAGAGTTACGCTAACAAACGACGAAGGGAGTTGTTCGTTTTGGACAAAAAGGCAAGCTAGCACCTCGCTATGTTGGACCATTTAAAATACTCGAGAGAGTTGGTCCTGTAGCCTACAACTTTGACTTACCCGAAGAACTCAGCAAGATTCATCCGACGTTCCATGTCTCTAACTTGAAAAAGTGTCTTGTCGACGAAAATCTCCATATACCATTAGAAGATGTTCAGATAGATGAGTCGATGCATTTTGTAGAGCGACCTATAGAAATCATGGACTTCGGTGAGAAACTTTTAAGACGAAGTCGAATTCCGATAGTCACGGTACGTTGGGAGTCAAAACGAGGACCTGGGTTTACTTGGAAACGTGAAGACTCAATGCGCGAAAAATACCCTCATCATTTCCAAGATAAACCTACTACCACTTACATTTCGGGACAAATTTCTAAAAGTAGGGGATACTGTAACATTTGACGAAAAACAGGTTCTAAAACCCGCTCTGTTTTTGTAAATATATGTTATAATCTTTTGTTTTGAACTTACGTTAGTCGATTAATAAATAAAGTGTTATTAAGAAAATAAATGGTAATAAAGATAATAAAATAATAATAATAATAAATAAAATATATAAATATAATACTTATTAAAAAACAAAGAATGGACCGCTGGATCGAACTCGGGTCTCCACTCAAACAACACACACTACACACCGCTACAACACACGCACAACATCTGTCATATCTGAACCAAATAATCTGTTATAATCTCGTTACCTTTAAAACTGGTTGGAGTCCCGTCCAGTAACAGGTGAACTCATCTCGGCAATCAATCAAGATTGCCGTTTCTCCTTTCAATTAGCTACCAAAAACTGTTTCTAATCATGCATATAAACTCAATCATTGAGTCAAATCAAAACGGTTATACAATTATCTTGACATTCAAGGTTTTGACCGAAACCGAAAAAATTCCAAAATTCAAGCTACTGTCTTGTCTATAAAAAGGAGTTTTAGAACTCAATCAGAATGCACACTCTTGCTAAACCTCACAAAAACTCTCTAAAGGTTCCTATTCTTCAATTACATCTCCCCGGAAGTCCACCGGATTTTTAAAGTATCTTCATTTCGGTATTTCTCTTTTACCTTATCCTTTTTAATCCTTATAATCCTTATATATAACTATCTAATAATAGTAAAAGAAGAATTAATCAAAGTTCAGGCGGGTTTATCGGTTATGTAATTTTTTGAAATGAAGAAGACGAGAGAGTCTTTATATAAACGAAATTAAATCTGGTAATTACACCGGGTTAGACACACAGTCCAGTGGTGGACTGTGTGCACGTAAACCATAAGGTCACCGGTTCGAGTCTTATACATGTTCCGATTCACCCCATATTCAAACCTTTTTAATTAAACTAAATAGTGAACTAAGCTAGTAAGTATATGAGATTAATAAAAACTGTAGGTCCACCTGCTGATGGTGTTAAACCAGTTCCTTGTTCAAATGACATACACACAAGTGCGGAATCCAAGTGTGCATGCAACCAAAGCAAAGTAAAGAACACGGGGTAACCAAAGATTCACTATCTTGATTAATGATTGAGAACAAGTACAAACATATACACACAATGCCCGTATGACTCAAACAAACTTAGTGTGTTCTTGTGTCTTCGTCTTCAGGGAGAATACTGAGAGGCCCACTTAGACCAACTAGCTAGCTAACTCTCACCGCAAGTCTACTGACTGAGAAGTGCATGTCTGCTTATTTTGGTGTCCGTCTAGAGTTCGTACGAAACACAAATCCACACCTAAGGAACACACTATTTCACACGAGACACATTCTAGGGATTTGGTACGAGTCAACTGTTTCGTACGAAATGCTTATTTCATACGAAACAAGTAACACACTTGTTACTCAAGTTATTTCGTACGAATCATGTGATTCGTACGAATTCTCTGACTCGCACAGAATCCTTATTTCTGTAGAACTTGTGTAGACATGACGTACACAAGACTTATCAGTATGCTCACATGCAACTGATTAACACAGACAAGCTAATATGTCATACTAGATCAAGATAGAAGGATATCTCGATCTATTCGACATGACCAAACCTATACAGACACTTGAGCAAAGACCGTACAATTACAATTGTAATTAAGAACAAGCGACAGACACAAAACTATATCAACAAACTCCCCCTTGGATGTTGCTTGGTCTTCGGTCTTCGATCTTTGGTCTTTATATTTTGGTCTTCACATGAATGGTTTGGAGTATCAACAAACTCCCCCTGAAGATCTACTATTCATTGATAGATCTGCTATCTAATGATTAGAGCATCAGGTCCTTGAACTTCTAAGAAACTTCAAATCTTTCTTGTTTCCTCTTCTGACTTTTCAGATTTCTTCGTTGCTGGTCTTTGTTCATGTTCTTTTTGTATCAATCTGTACTCAACAGACAAATATAATCAGAACACAACTTTCTCAGGGAATACACACGAGAGACTTATCATAAATTCTTCGTATGATTGTATTCCCTGAACGAGATACACACACTCATATGAATTCCAGCAGCAGATTTGAGAAAAACAAGTGACTAAGTCAAATCAAATGACTAGGTTCATCCGTATGAGATACACACACTCAAACGAACTTGTTACAAGATATTACTTTATGAAGTTGCGATATCAAACAGATGGTTTTCTGGTGTATCTAGGTAGAAACTCTCGAGTATCAACTTTGGCTAACTTTCAAAAGGTAATTACATAAGAAACTAAGTAAACTAGACTTAAAGACTAAATATACAGATAAACTATATATCTATTTAACAATCTTTTTCGAGTTTCAAGGTAAAGGAATCATACCAGCAATTTAATCTTTGTCAAAAGTGGTATTTGGTTTTCAAAATTAAACAGATAAGTATTTAACTATGATTATCGGTATTATTGTCCACGTAAACTCAGACTTATCAGATGTAATCATGATTAGGAGATATGATTAAGGTATGAATTTATACTTACTAGTCGGTGTTCAACCACATCACGACACATACCCGTATCAAGATATGCACGAGAGAAAATCTTACCGGTGAGTATACTGCTTTATCATCTGTTTTGACATATATGAATGATGTGAGATACTCACTTATTTTTATTGAAAACAAGCCCTTTGTGATTTAATCACTTATTCATGAGAAACTTGATTTTCATATGCATGCAGGGCACAGGAGTAAGTCCGTGAACAGGTTAGTACCATCGTACCAACAAAGAGACGAACTTAGCTCCCACATAAAGCTGTGATATTTTATCACTTATTTTGGGGATGTGATATTTTTATCACTTATTTGAAGGTCGAATGCAGTATGTACACGTATGTGTGATATCATGGAAGTTCTAGACTTGCGCCACCGTTATTTTTCGGCAAAACATTCAACCATGATACCCAGATGATAAGCCAGCATAAAGACCGTATATTCAGAACCTCGGCACTATATAAAACGAAATTTCGGTACCAAGACCATATGCTAATGAATGGCTCCCACCTGGCGTTCTGTCTGTTAAGTTTATATCAACCTGCACATTTTAGTCTGATGGTGAGCCTACCGATATATCATAAGTAAAGCTACTTATCAATCTTCTTTCTATGCTTTTAACCATTTCTGACAGATTTACCGGTGAATTTCATCATCTTCAACTTATCCAAGAAACTTATTTTTGATTTTTTTTAATCTTTTTGTATTTTTCTGAATTTTTCTCCCCTTTAAACAAAGAAGGTAAATAAAATACATATTTTACTCCCCCTAAAATATAAAACTGAAAATCTTTTTGTAGTTTTAGATTTTTAGAAAAGTATTTACAAAAATAGTTAGCCATGGTTGAGTTACTCGGGTTTCACCTTGATGCCATTGACCAAAAGTAGATAATCAAAATGTGATTTATCAAAGGCTTTGGTAAAAAGGTCGGCACGTTGGTGATCAGTGTGGATTTTAACAACATCGATAAGTCTCTTTTCATAACAATCTCGTATGAAATGATACTTAATCTCAATGTGTTTTGTTTTTGAATGCTGTACAGGATTCCGAGTGATCTGTAAAGCATCTTCATTATCAACAAAAATAGGAGTAGTAAGAAATTCAAAACCGTAGTCACGCATTTGCTGTTGAATCCATAGAACTTGAGAGCATCAACTAGAAGCTGAAATATATTCAGCCTCGCATGTTGATGTAGCTACACAAGTCTGCTTTTTGCATTGCCACGTGACTAGGCGATTCCCAAGAACTGACATCCGGCTGTTGTTGATTTTGCATCTATTTTACATTCGCCATGATCAGAATCACTAAATGCAGTCAGATCAAAGTTATCATCCTTAGGGTACCATAGACCAGTGTCAGGACGACCCTTCAAATAACGAAAGATCCTTTTTACAGCCATCAATGAGAAACCTTCGGATTAGACTGATAGCGCGCCAGAAGGCATGTTGGGTACATTATGTCGGGTCTTGAAGCAGTAAGATACATTAGAGATCCGGTCATAGTACGATAGAGAGATGGTTCTACATGTTCACCCATTCCGTCTGGAGTAATCCCATGATTTTAAGCTAATGGAGTTCCCAAAGGCTTTGAGTCATCCATCTGAAATCGCTTGAGAATATCTCCGATGTACTTGGTTTGATGGATAAAAATCCCTTCCTTTGATTGTTGAACCTGCAAACCTAAAAAGAAACTCATTTCTCCCATAGCGCTCATCTCGAACTTCCTGCATAATCTGTTCGAACTCTTTGTACATTCAAGTATTAGTAGACCCAAATATAATATCATCAACATAAACCTGTACTAGCAGCAAATCCTCGTCCTGTTCCTTGATGAAGAGAGTACAGTCGATCAGGCCTCGTCGAAAACCATTCTTCAACAGATAGGTAGACAATGTTTCATACCAAGCCCTCGGAGCTTGATGAAGACTATATAACGCCTTGTTGAGAAGCCAAACCTTGTCAGGATGGAGAGGATCTTCAAAACCTGGCAGTTGCTCAACATATACTTCCTCTTCTACCACACCATGAAGAAATGCACTCTTCACATCCATCTGATAAACGGTGAACTTCTTGAAGGACGCATAAGCCAAAAAGATTCTTATGGCCTCAAGTCGTGCAACCGGTGCATAAACTTCATTGTAATCAATGCCTTCGACCTAATTAAAACCTTGAACAACCAATCGCACTTTGTTTCTCACAACAACACCTCGGTCATCCTTCTTGCACTTGTACACCCATCGTGTACCAATCTTCTTGTAGCCGTCAGGCCTGTTAACCAATTTCCAAACGCCTAACTTCTGAAACTGCTGAAGTTCTTCCTGCATGGCTTCAACCCATGAGTCTTCTTTCATTGCCTCCTTCCAATATTTTAGTTCTAGTTGGCACACATAGTAGGCAAAAGACAATCATTCAGACCACCAGATTCCCTGATTTTCGAATACAATCCAGCATTCTGGTTATTTCGAAGCTGATTACTAGTCTGCACAACACTATGGACATCTCCAATAATATTCTGCTGAGGATGGATATTATTAATTCGAGTTTCTGGCACATTAGGAACTCAAGAGTTGATATCCAAATTGTTGATATTCAGATCAACAGTTAAATCGAGAGCTGGATTTGATGACGTTATAGATGCCTGACCTTCAGTCATTCCTTGAGGTTGAATATTTGACGTATCATTTGAAAATCCAGGAACCCCACCAGAGGCAGCTTCATTTGCATCATGAAACTCATCATCTTCTGATGAAACATTATAATCCGCAACGTCTTCGAATTCCTCATTTTGAACCAGATTGTTAACCGAAGTCGACACTTGAGGGTTAACAATAATTGGTCGAACTAATGACGAGTCTACTGCAGCATCACTTTCCAATAACATCTGAGCAGCAGCTGTTGCATCATCAAAAGTTGGCAGATTAAAGGAGTCAAACAGCCCATCGTAGTCGAACATCCAAGGAGCACCCGGAGCTCTTACCGCTTCTGTATATCTCTGAACCTTAACTTCACCCCATTCTTCAATCTTCTTTGAAGACAAATTCCACACCCGAAATTCAGAGTAGCATATCCAAGAAAGAAACCTTCGATAGCCTTGGGACCAAACTTTCCATGTGGGTCGATCATAGTGCATGGAGCTCCAAAAGGTTCTAAGAAAGAAATATCCGGTTTCCTTTTATGTAATAACTCAAAGCATGTCTTCCCTTGTCTCTTCACCGTCAGAACTCTATTCATCGTGTAGCACGCAGTAGCAACAGCTTCTCCCCAAAATTGAACAGGAAGTTCTGATTCTACTAACATGGTTCTTTCAGTTTCAATAAGAGTTCTATTCTTCCTTTAGCGACACCATTCTGTTGTGGAGTGTATCAAGAACTGTACTCATGCAGAATACCCTTTGAGGAACAGTACTCATCCATATCTTAAATTCGGTGCCGTTATCGCTTCTGATTCTCCTTACCTTCAGATTGTACAAATTTTCTAACAGAGTCAGGAGATTCTTGAGGATAGTAGGAACATCACTCTTGTGTGCCAGCATGTTTACCCATGAAAATCTGGAATAGTCATCAGTAACTACCAGACAATAAGAATCACCAAAGGTTGTCTTGTGTTTCATAGGTCCAAAGAGGTCCATATGAAGACGTTCCAGTGGCATATTCACAGTGTTGATCTTCTTCACGGGATGGGACTTTCTTGCTTGCTTCCCTTTCTGGCATGATACACAAACGTCTTAAAGATGAAAGTTCTTCACTGGTACACCAGTCACTAGATTGTTCTTCACCAAATAGTTCATTTTCCTCAGGTAATGTGTCCCATACGTCTGTGCCAGGAGATTGATTCCTTCTCGGTGGCTTTAGAGACAAAACATGTGACTTGTGTAGATGTTGTAATAGCTTGGCTCATATCAAGAATATAAAAATCATTAATTCTTGGAGCCGACAGGAGAATCCATTCCTTGGGGATCTTGAATCCAGGCTTCAGCACATACATCCAGCATCATCAAAATGCATCGTGAACTTCTTGTTGCAGATTTGAGAAACGCTAAGAAGATTGTGATCAATTTGCTGCACAAAATTGATCTTGTCGAAGCTCACAACACCATTGGAGACCATTCCTTCTCTAGTGATGTATACACCTTTGTCACCAGCAAAAGCAACATAACCACCCCTTATGCTTTTCACGTCATATAGGAGGCGCAAGTCGCCCGTCATGTGCCTTGATACTCCACTGTCAATAATCCAATGACTGTTTATAGTTCCTCCTAGAACACCCTGCACATTGCACAAACAAGATTAGTTTAAGATGGGGACCCATTCCTTAGGGGTCCTGGGTCGTCCCTTATCGTCGAGAAATGTAATCTCAATTTCTTGATGATTAACAAACTGAGAAACTCCTTTTGAACCATTACCAGTCTTCTGTTTCCAAGATCCTTGTTTATTACCAGATTTACTATTATTTACAGTTTTAACAGTGTCTTGTTTTATTGACTTTGAAGATCTTTGATCCTTTTTTGAAGAATCTGATTTTAAAGCTTTCTCAACTGCTTTTACTTGTTTACGTTTTTGTTTCTCTTTTTGATCTTTAATAATTCGTTTATCTTGTGTCAGAGAAACAGATTTACGTTTGCAAGTTGGTTCATGAGGGGTTTTCTCTATACATCTTGATTTGGCTGGATTTTGACAATCATTTATGATGTGGCCAAACTCTCCACATTTGAAACAAGTTCTACTTTCAACAAAACTAGGAGATCATGTTTCTCGGCTTGATGTTGAACTTGTGGGTCTTGAGATACTGGGTTCATTACATCCATCAGTGCGTTGGGTGTAATTGTTTTGACTATTTCTTTTCAAAATCTTAACTTTCTTTACAAAATCAACATTAGATTTTCCTTGAAAAGTTTCGACTTTATCGGTACCTTTAGAACTCACAAATTTAACAGTTTTAGCCTTTTTCTGGTAACGATAGCCTTTTGCTTCAACCTTCGGTTGAGAAACTATAGGCTTTTCAACTCGCTTCCATTGTTTTTCTTTTGAAGCGGATAATAGTTGTGATTTGGTCGGCTTTTTCTTTTCTACAGGTTTGGTTGTTGACTTTTCAAAAACCTGATCTATAGAGATTGGATTTACGTTTTTAATTGGAAAATCTTTGTTCGAATAGATTTTCTTATCTCCAACCAAAGTATATAACACATTATCTACTTCTTGTGTAGACACACTTGTCGTCACAGATTTCTTAGGAACAGTCTCTTGATTCTCAATAGATTGAGTTCTAGGAGTATCAGACGATTTTACTCTTTTCCTTTCATCAAGAGGCTGATCCTCCTCATTATTTCTTGATTCATCATCTGATGTATCATCCTTTTCTTCATCAGATGATGAACTTTCTGGCTTGCTTGGTTTTTGAGAGGAATTGCCTAGTTTGAACCCTAACCCTGCTGCGAATTCCTCAGGATTCAAAGGTACAGAGGGTTCAAAATGAGGCATCTCCTTTTCATCAGTCATTTTGGTATAGTTGTGTTTCATTGGGAGTGGACACGACTTATACCCTATGCATTGAGCATCTCCCTTTAGCTTTTGAACTTCAATGATATGATCAAGCACATATTGGGAGTTAGAATAACTTTCCAATTTGCGTTTGATCGAATCATATTCGCATTTGGCGATAGCTAACTCTTTCTTTGTTTCTTCTAGGAGATTAATGTAGTTATTAATTCCTGTCTGTTTATTCAAAACTGTTTTTCTCAATTCAGAAACACTTTTCTTAAGGGTTTCTAATTACATATTTGAATTCTTTTTCATTTCTAGTTAGCGCCAAATTCGCCTCTATGCATTTTGATAGTTCAACAATTAAATTCTGATTATGACTATTGACGGTTTCATATTTTATTTTCAACTCAACACAGTCATTGCAAACAGTAGGAGGGTCAGAATTACCTGTTTTGAAGAACCTTCAACATTTGCCATAAAGGCAGTGTGATGAGGAAAAGCTGCACTATCTGTAGAGAGTGTCTCTGTCTCTTTTACCGCAGCTTCTGCATTCCTCGTCATTCCTACCTTTTCAGATTTGAACATCTCAGCTTCACTCAGCAATTCTTCAACCTCAGCACCACTTCCTTTCTTCACATCAGAATCAGATCCATAACCATCTGAACTTGAACATTCTTCATCAGAACTACCCGCATCTCCAGATGTATATTGTTATTTGGAGTGTTGATGTGGTGATCATGCTTGATTTGATCCCCGATCCTTGCATAGCATGTAGTTCTTCCGTTCTCTGTTCCCAACTGTACTAACCAATCACATCCTTCATCAGATTGAACTACCAAAGCTCTATGCGTGTTTGAAGGTCCTGATTGATTGGTGTTGTTAGAGTTGCCAACAGCTACTATTCTTCTTTCATTGTTGTACAGTGATGTGTTGGATGGTTGAGACTGATTACGAAAGGGGTTGTGATTTCCTTCCTTGCTGGGTCTTGTGCATTCTCGCTTAAAGTGACCTCTTTCTGCAGTTGAAGCAAGTGACGGCGGTTTTGTCAAAGCCATATTTTGTATCCTTCTTGCTTTCCAAACTGGTTCTCCCCGTTCTTCTCATAGCACTTGCAAATGCCCACTTGATGTCTACCAGCTCCATTTCATCTCGGTCAATTTGTTCATAGTCTTCGTTTATCAAATTGATGTTCCCTATTTGACCTGCAACTAAACCACAATACGCACTAACCATGGTATTTAGAAGTTCCGCATGTTCCTGTGCAACTTCTACGTTGATCTTGGAGAGATTTGACGTGTCAAGTTTGACAGTGTTGGGATTTGCAGATTGACTGTTGCTTCCATAGAAAGCTTGTTGAGGAGCTTGTTGTGGAGCTTTATGCTCTAAATCCCTTGGCTGTGGAAGGAAGGCTTTCGAATCAAAAGCTTGTCCATAAGTTTGATTGCTTGAACCTGTAGACTGACTTGTTTGAACTGGTTGGGGTAGAAAAGGGTTCACGTTTGACACAAACGCGGTCTGCAGCTTTGGTTGCTGACTTGAGCTTGTACCTGCATTTATACCTCCAAAATACATTTCAGGGTTTTGTGGAGCAGAGACTCGGTGTGCCTTCCGGAGTTCTTCTTCATTCTTGTTCTCCAGTTTCTGCACAAATTCATAAATACTAATTGAGTCCAAAACACCTGTATGTTTTAAAAGATCAATAAATTGACCCCATTTTGGTGGTAAAGCATCAGCAAATCGCATCCCAATTTCTTGTGGTGCTGCTAACACTTTATACGAGTACATTTTGCTGAGAAGATGATAAAACCGAGTGGTCATATCATTCAAGGTTTCGTTCTCCATGAACATGAAACCTTCAAACCTTTCTTGAGTAGATCATGCCGAATCTTCCTGATAGCAGCGTTACGTTCACCTCTTTTTTCCAAAGTGTCCTAGAAATTATTCGTTGTAGTACAATACACAAACTGATGATAAATGTCTTTATGCAGAGCTTGTGTGAGGATAGCAAATGCCTTTTTCTCTAGATCGTAAGCTTTCTTGTCACTTTCGACTAGATTGGACAAAGTGGTTGGATTTGATCCAGCTTCTTCAAGTGCTTCATTGTAGGGGGTATGAAACACGTCCACAATTCCGTGTTTTAACCAAGAACATACGTATGAAAACGACTTTTCCATGAAGGATAATCGTTCATGTGACTTCACTTCGGCAGTCGGTTGTTACTCCTTTTTTCACTTTCGCTCATTAATAGAGTTTGGATGCTTTGATTTTGATTTGCAACACACGCCCATTGATTTGCAGAGATCATTGTTGTATGTTGTGGCATCAAAGATTTTACCCATGATGTTGCGGAACTTTGCGAAGACTCCTGATTTGAGCTTGAACAACTCCAATCCCACGGGTTAGAACTCATTATATTTTCTTGTTTTATGAAAGTTTAAAGGTTTTAAAGTTTCACAATTTTAATTACCTTTTAAACATTCACAGATCTGAAAATATGACAAATTCTTAAAATCACAAAGCTTTGAAAAACACGAAAAACAAACAATTTCTGTTTCATGTGAGACACCTGTTTCGTGTGAAACACTGATGTTTCATGCGAGCCAGGTGTTTTGCGGGTCAGATGATTCGTACGAAAATTTTCAGTCGCACAAACTGTTTTGGTTCAGTGTTTTTTAGAGGAATCTTTTCAGAAATGGTTTGGTGAGAAATTTCCTTTCTTGTGTAGACCTGCTTTTTCGAAAATACATGTTGTCTTACCCACTTTTAGTTAAACACAAATTTTAACAGTCCACAGTCCAAGTCCAGTTCCAAGTCAGAAAATGTCAGCCCTACCAAAACTAATCAGATTCGAATTTTTGCAGATTTCTTCTTCAAGGGTGTTCTTCAGAAAAATTTTACCATAAAATTTTTTGCATGCAGCAGATTTTAACCAAGTTTTAAGTTAGTTATCTATCCAAAACTTAAGTTTTCTGCTGGAGGCTCAAAAACACTTCAGAAATCTTCAAACTAGCTCAGACACAACTAAGCCCGGTTTTGAACAAGGAAAGAGCCAAAGCTCTGACACCACTTGTAGGTCCACCTGCGGATGGTGTTAAACCAGTTCCTTGTTCAAATGACATACACACAAGTCCGGAATCCAAGTGTGCATGCAACCAAAGCAAAGTAAAGAACACGGGGTAACCAAAGATTCACTATCTTGATTAATGATTGAGAACAAGTACAAACATATACACACAATGCTCGTATGACTCAAACAAACTTGCTGTGTTCTTGTGTCTTCGTCTTTAGAGAGAATACTGAGAGGCTCACGTAGACCAACTAGCTAGCTAACTCTCACACGCAAGTCTACTGACTGAGAAGTGCATGTCTGCTTATATAGTGTCCGTCTAGAGTTCGTACGAAACATGAATCCAGACATAAGGAACACACTATTTCACACGAGACACATTCCAGGGATTTGGTACGAGTCAATTGTTTCGTACGAAATGCTTATTTCGTACGAAACAAGTAACACAGTTGTTACTCAAGTTATTTCGTACGAATCATGTGATTCGTATGAATTTTCTGACTCGCACAGAATCCTTATTTCTGTAGAACGTGTGTAGACATGACGTACACAAGACTTATTAGTATGCTCACATGCAACTGATTAACACAGACAAGCTAAGGATGTCATACTAGATCAAGATAGAAGGATATCTCGATCTATTCAACACGACCAAACCTATACAGACACTTGAGCAAAGACCGTACAATTACAACTGTAATTAAGAACAAGCGACAGACACAAAACTGTATCAGCAAAAATCTTATATCCTTCGGGTTAGACCCATAGCCCAATTGGTCGGGCTGTGTGCAACACGAAGCAGAGGTCTCGAGTTCGAATCCGGTTAGTTATACGGTCCTGAAATTATCCAATCCTTTTTAAATTAAATAAAAATATGTTAGCTGTAGTATGTGTATATGTATAATTAAATCTCAACATAATTCGGGTTAGACACGTAGCTCAGTTGGTAGAGCTGTGTGCACAACGGGAGGCCACAAATTCGAGTCTCACACGCTGCGTATAGTTCCGACCGGTTCGATCCGAAAAGAAACATATTTTTTTAGTTAAACTTTTGTTTATTTTTCCTTAAAAACTATAAAAATATATAATTAAATAATCTCTTTTAAGCACATAAAAATAGTAATAAATACGATAAAATTATCTTAAATGTCTAATAAAATTGACTAAGTAAAAAAACTAATTTTAACCAAAAGAAATATATATTTACCGAATTTATTAGGTGAATATTTAGGTTATCCTTTCTCGTCGTTTGGTATCTCAAACGCTTAATCGTGCGCAATCTTCATCAAATCATAAACGCACCCACTGTGAGTGAATTCTTAACTCCCCTTTTGATTCATGTTTTTGGGGTGTATCCTGTGTCGCTTTTGTTTATTTCACTAATTCAAACCTCGTGCTATACCATTATGTGATCTAACGTGCTATGTGATATTGTTGTTTATTGTTATTTGTGTTTATATTTCTCATTACAGTTAAGCTCTCACATTAGGCCCATTTGTTCCCCGTTATGTACGGGTGGAGCATCGTGTTGCCTACTATATTAAATCGGCTCCGTTTGATTGAGCCTTGATCTCACAGCACATCGCTTATCATGCTCACATGTACATTGCTAGTTGATTGTGTGGTTTGTGATTATATTGCATATACGTTTCTCATATTTGGTTAATGCACATTTTATTAAAGATAATAAACATATCATTTTCCTTAATGATTAAATGGGATTCACTCGCCAACTTATGTTGACCCAAATATCTATTATTACACATGATACAGGTGAACAGGTTTGAAGCAAGGAACACATAGGACATGGGCCTTAGAAGAAAATAAAACGTTACTTGAAAGCTTTGTTTAGAACATTTTGTGTTTGTATGGATTATGTGTTGTTTGGAATATTTTATTTAAATTTGAAATAATAAATATGAAACTTTTATAATAGTAAATGTCATGAGCTTTGATGAAAACCCAATCATGCCCCGACTACCATATCCGCTGCAGGTCAGGGTGTGACAACCTGTTCACGGACTTACTCCTATGCCCTGCATGCATCTGAAAATCAAGTTTCTCATCAATAAGTGATTTAATCACATAGGGCTTGTTTTCAATCAGAATAAGTGAGTATCTCACATCATATACATCAAAACAGATGATAAGCAGTATACTCACCGGTAAGATTTTCTCTCGTGCATATCTTGATACGGGAATGTGTCGTGAAGTGGTTGAACACCAGCTAGTAAGTGTAATTCATACCTTAATCATATCTCCTAATCATGATTACATCTGATAAACTTGAGCTTACGTGGACAACAATACCGATAATCATATAGAATGCTTATTTATTTATTTAATTCGATGTTTTAAACAAAACTCGTTTTTGACAAGATTAAAAGCTGGTATGATTCTCTTACCTTAAAACTCAGAAAAAGATTATCTAGTAAATATATAGTTACTCTTATCTGTTACTGGTTATTTTAATTTAGTTTACTTTGTTGTTTAATTAAGTTCTTTTTGAATTAGCCAAAATTGAAGCTCAAAGTTTTCTACCAAGATACGCCCTAAAAACCATTCGCTTTGATATCATAACTTCATAAAAGTACTTTCTTACAACGGGTAAACTCATCTTACAGGAACAAAATCTGTTTAACAAGCACTTTTCCTGACTTAACTTGTGATTAGTGTGGATCTGTGCAAAGTTCTAAACAGGTCAGCGAAAAACCTAAGGTCCTCAAAGAACTAAAGTCCAGTGTTGAAAAACATGGACTCGTACGAATCCTATCATTCGTACAAGCCATTGTGCTTCGTACGAATGACAGTTGGGTCTTGTACATTTAGAGTTCTTCGTGCGAGCTTGGTAATTCACACGAGTATCATGATGTGGTATAAAAGGTGATGAAGTTCTTTGGTAAAACTTCACTTTCACCTTGCTCACTTCATCTTTACACCTCTCCTTAAGTTGTTTTTGATTTCTTTAAGGTATACTTGGCTATGATGGTATACTTTGAAGTTGAACAACTTACACATTATCTGACCATGTGACTTTGACTGACTTGAACAACAAAATTTAAGCGAAGAATCTTTTTAACAAAAAACAAGTAATTTATCTTAAAGTTGTTTGTACGAACTAGATGCGTACGAATGAAACATCACTCGGACGAATAACACATCGCTCGTACGAGCCAGTTATTCATACGAATGAATCATTTGCTGTCTAAATCAAAAGTTCATAAAATGAGTTGTTCTTCGTACAAATAAATTGTTATTTTTATGAGTCAGTAGTTCTTTGTTTAGGCAATATATACATATAGAAAGTTTGGAATAAAACTTTTTGTGTATATTCCCTAATGAATTTGTGTTCTTATCCTAGTTGTTGTAAGTGTACAGAATGGAACAAAAGGAACATAAAAGAAAACCAACAACAAAGAGAACTGACAAGTCAGAAGTGGAAATTATGTCTGAACCGAGACATAACATGGTGGCCTACTTGGATCCGGAAGACAAATTTGTTGAGTACAACGGTATAATGAAGTTTTTGTGCGACTCAAGGATAGATTATGGTATCACGCACAAGACTACAGTATACAAGATGTTGATCAAGGAATTTTGGGATTCAGCTAAAGTTGTTGAAGTGAATGGGCAGGAACTTATCCGCGGGAAAGTAAATCACTTGAACGTAGATGTCACTGTTGAAACCATTAACTCAGTATTACAGCTTGATGATGATCCTGAAGCTCCATTCTCAGTGCCGTTGAAGTGTCAACGTGGATGTTTGCTTAGAATAAAATGTGTTGGAGATTTTCTCGTAGGACAACTAAAGAAAGCATGGTTGCCACTCCGATACAAGTTCTTTCTGCATGTTTTAATTCAGTGTTTGAGCAATAGACGAAGTGGTTATGACATGGCAAATAACGACTTGGTTGGTATGATGATAGCTTTGACATTGAACAAACCGTTTAGTGTTTCAAAGTACATTTTTGCAAACATGAAGGAAAACCTAAGAAGAACCGGTTATGGTGGAAACAAGTTTTGGATTATCCTCATTTTCTCCAAATGATCCTGAATGTGCAACATCTGAATCTTCCAAAAAACAACAACGATGTTAAAAGTAGAAGTTATGATGGAACATTCGTTGAAGATCTTTAGAGGTGTAGCAGCAAAACGTTACAACGAAAGCATACCTCCTCGTAAGTCGATCGGTTTTCTGGCAAATGATCAATATACTGCACCAGAAAACGACAAGTGGCGCCATGATGACAATGATTCAGATAATGAGATACCAACCTTGAAAAATATGATTGAAGATAAGTTTGGTCATAAAAAGGGAAAGGGTAATGATGATGACGGTGATAATATTGGTAATGATGGAGCAAGAGAACCAGTTGCAGAAGTCCAGCCTACCTTTACAACAGAGGAGAGTGGACCTGTAATGATGGAACCCTCTACAATTTCTGAACCACAACCTTCAAATATCACAGCAGCTGAAACACCTTTGGCTGAAGATACTCCAGTTCAATCACAACGTACTATTTCTTCAGCTCAACAATCCCAGTCTACATCTCATCAACAAAATGCAAAACGAAGTAATCGCTTGTTCTCTTAAATGGAAAAGGATGAGAAAGTGGATTTTCTGTTTCACAGTTACAAGCTGCGGCAATCCAGATTAACAAGCATTCGGAGTTCATATCTTCAAATCGGAACACATTTGTCAAACAACAGTTGGAGATAAATTCTTTGAAAGAGACTGTTAGAAAACAAGATTATGAAATTGCGCGGTTAAGGAAAGAAAATGAGCGACTGAAGGTTGCAGATGCTGAAAGAGCAACTCAGCTTCAACAGATGAGAGCAGCTGATAACTCTCAGGGGATTGAGATAAATAGAGTGAAAAAACGTAGTGCGGCTGTACAATGATCTGCAGAAACATTAACTTCTAAACATAACGACTTGAAAGAATGGTATCATTCTCGCAATGCTACACTGGTTGAAGGCTTTAATGGTATTAAAGACGTGTTTGAAATGAGCCATTAAAAGCGGGTGAACATTCTATGGAATGATAGATGCAAAGCACAGGAAATCAAGCGTAAACATGATCCGGTTAGTGCAAACACTGGCGATCCTGATGCTTCGGCCTCATCCTCGCAACCAAAAGTTTCTGCATCAACTCCAGTGGTGGAGTCTAATGCACAGCAGATCGTGACCGATCCAGTTACCTCCAGTGCTACTCAAGAGAAAACAGGAAAGATTTGATGTTTCTAGAAAGTTGTTGAAGACCTGATGTTCTATCAACGATGGATAGCAGATCTTCAGGGGGAGTTTGTTGATACTCCAGGCCATTCAGTATGAAGACCAAAGACCGAAGACCAAGCAACAGCCAAGGGGAGTTTGTTGATACACGTGTCTGTCGCTTGTTCTTAGTTACGTCTGTAATTGTACGGTCTTTATTTACTGTGTCTGTATAGTTTGGTCGTGTCGACCAAATCAAGATATCTTCCTATCTTGGTTTAGTACGACGTTTAGTTTGTGTGTGTAAAACAGTTGCATGTGTGCATACTGTTAAGTCTTGTGTGCGTCATGTCTGTGACACGTTCTCCGAAGAAGACTTCAATGTGCGAGTGGGAATGCTTCGTACGAGCAAGATGTAGCTTGTACGAGTAACTGACCATTCGTACGAATGGGTGTATCAAATCAAGCATTCTGCTTGATTCGTACGAGGAAGTACATGATTCGTACGAGCCAGCTTGTTCGTACGAGTCTCTTAGGATAATGTTCTTCGTGTCTTTTAGTGTTTCGTACAACCAGCAACATACTTCGTAAAGTTGCTGAGTATGGACACTATATAAATAGACATGCACTTCTCAGTATAGAGCTAGACCAGTTGGATAGAGTAAGACAAGACAAGTGAGTGAACTAGAGAGAGAGACACAAGAGCACAGAGTATGTTGCATGAGAGTGTATGAACATTGTTTGTATATGTTTGTATCAGTTTTCTTCAGTTAATCAAGATATTGAATCTTTGGTTATCCTGTTCTTACTTTGTTTTGGTTTGCATACTTACGAGGATTTCGCACTCGTATTTGTGTTGCATAAACAAGGAAGTAGGTTAATCTTGATTCTCCAAGTGGACCTAATAAAATGACTGGATTTCCCTTCTTGTTAACTAGAAAAAATAGATGAAGTTAACCTAGTGGACTAAAATAGAAACAATGAAACCTTTTTAGACCCACAGGTGAAAAACAAAAGCTTTAGACTAAACTGACAAAATGGTCCAAACCATAGAGACTAAAATGACAGTTAACTCTAAAACCTAGCTATGCCCTTGCGTTAAATTTTTTTCTTCGATTTAATTTTGAAATGGTTATATTATCAGAAAAATTGTTTAAAACTTTTCATCTACCATATATATTAAATAATTTAGATTTTCTCTTTTAATTTTAATTGTTTTATCAAAATGCCATTCCCGTACCAATATCCTAAGAAATGGACTCCCAGGGAATTTTGCTAGTTCAAAAACATTGTTCATCCAAAGTTCCAAAGCGGGGAAAAAGATAAGGAAATCACACATGTCAAACCACAATTGGTCATCACATTTCCACCTCATCATCCAGATAACATCCAAAACTTCATCACCCTCCCCTCTCCACACAACACACACAGAGCTAACAGCTCCTCGTCAATGGCGGTTTTCACAAACTAAATGGACCAAATCAACACTCAATCTTCATCAATGGCTCCATCTCTAACCGCCAATTCATTCCTCTTAACCACCACACCTCATACACATGTCACATCACTCAAAACCAGGAGATTCATCGTATGCGTGAAGAAATCCGATACCGATTCGGATACTCCGAATCCGAATCTGAAAAATTTGAATTTGAATTTGAGTCAATTTTAGTTGAATTTTGAGTTTTCGAAGGTGAGTGATGTGAGGTCGTTGATACCGGACGTGAGTAAAACGGCATCGTCTGGTACGGTGTTTGGTAAGCGGAAGGATCCGAATATGGCGTTTGTTGCCGGAGGAACTGGACTGGCTGGAATTCGGATTGTTCAGAGGTTGCTTCGAGAAGGCTTTAGTGTTAGGGCGGGTGTGCCGGAGCTTGGAGCCGCGCAGGATTTGCGCGGCTGGCGCTTGATTATAAGGTTTGTTTTATCTAAGATAAAAATTTAATGTGAACAAAAGGTTGAACCATAGGGTTAAAACTAGTATTGTTAGGCAACGCTCATTTCGAGGAATGTAATTTAATGGAATAGGAATAGGAATAGGAATTTAGGTGTGTTTGTTTCACATAATAATGGAATGGAATCTGGATGGAATTGAACGCTACCTTAATGTCTATGATTATGCATGTTAGATTATGATATGCATATGATCCAAGAGTTAACAGACTCTTACTTGGACTATTTAGATAGAAGAAAACAATGCCCAAACATACAAAATAACATTAATTGGGCTACGAGTGGAGTTACAGACCCATAGGTTTGGTCCAACTGGGCCATGAGTGGAGTTACAGTCCATAGGCGGTTTGACCCAAGTGTGGGATTAAAATTTTATCAATTAGGGGTCTGATTTCGTCACCAAAGATTTTTCCCATTTCTAGTGATTTTCAGTTTTACTCTTTTTAATGGAAAACACAAAACTCGCTCATTGCCTTAATTTATGTCTTTAGTTTCATTTATGTGAATCCTGCTAAAATTAAATACATTAGTAAACGCGTAAATTATGGTAATAAGTGATTTACATGTTTACACTAAAAAAGACTCATAGATCCCTACAATTTTGGAAAAATCTTCGTTGACGAAAACAGAGCCTTAATTGATGGAGTTCAGGTTGGGTCAAACAACTTATGTCTATTGCCACATGATCGCCCCATCCGCTCTGTTTATGAGCCCCATAACTCCACTCATAGCCCAAGTTATGTTTGTTAGTTTTGGTCATTTTCGCTAAGTTTCTTTATAAATAAGACTCAGCTAGATCTTTGATCTGCTTGGTAATTTATGCACTAACTAGATTCACTAATAATCAATATTGCATGTTTGCAAACTCTGCAGGTCATCTCCACTGAAGAATCCAAACGTCTAAACGCAGTCGAATCCACATTCCAAGACCCTGAAGCCATTGCAAAAGCAATCGGAAACGCCACCAAAGCAGTAGTCACAATCGCTCCATCCTAAAACGATCCAACCACAGAGGTCACCACATCAGAAGCCCTGCAGTCAATTCAAGGCGCTCAACTAGCCGGTGTGAGCCACGTCATCATAATCTATGAAACATCACCACCGTCTTTCACCTCAACCAACAATGTACTCGATGGGATCTCAATGTTCTTCAACAACTTGTTCTCGAAACACAGTCGTTGACTTTGAAAGAGTTTGTAGATGGATTGATCGCAACTGATGTGAAGTACACTTTGATCAAGACTAAAATGAGCGATGATGATGGTTATGAGAGTTCGTATAACTTTGTTGTGTCGGCTGAAGGGATCACCAGGGAAAACGACTACAAAGTAATGTAATGTATGCCCTTCTTTTTTGTACGAGTCGTTTTAGATCTTTGGATATGTTTTAGGAAACCATTAAAAGAGTTCAACTTTACTTTAATTTAAGACTGTTCTTTTTTCCGTATATGATTGAAATATGATCATGAAAACTGTAGGTAGCAAAGTCTAAGATTGCATCATTGGTGGCGGATGTTTTCTCCAATACAGCAGTAGCTGAAAATAAGGTACACTATCAGCTACAAGTATTTCAAATTCTCAAAAAACCATAAGAGATGGTAAAATGAAGGGGTTGACTAACAGGTCAAAACGAAGCTGGCTGAAAACGGTTATATGTTGATCTTATAAACATTTGTGTGTCAAATATGATCAACTTTTTTTCAAATAATAAGATTTAGTAGGTTGTGTGAGTTTACAATACACATTGGAAGATTGTGACCCCTTTCTTATTAAGTAGTTTTTTGTATTATTATATTATCCATTTGACTCTTTAAGAGATAAAACATAATCCAAACTGACACATTTATAAACAAAAAGGTCGAAATTGTCACCTCTAGATGCTACTGACTCCGTTCTTTTTGGAAATATAGCTTTAATTCTTTGATTATCCTATTATGTGATTAGATATGTATATAAAACAATTGTTGTGCTTTTTATGTTAGTACCAAAGTTGTTTTTATGACTCGATCCTGTGCGCAACCATCAAGCAAAACATACCGAGTTTCCATGGGGATACTGGTGCCGTAGTGTAGAAAAAAGTAGTTAATCTTCAGTTCGTTTCTTCGTGTTCTTGCAGAAAATGTATTTTTTTGGCTCAAGTTCACGACATTTTCGCAGAAAACCGATTTGATTTACTTGTTATCAATTTATTATTATAAGACAAAATCGAGTTATTTTCTTTGTCAGGTTGTTGAAGTTGCTACAAGTCCTGATGCAGCTGCAAGGCCTGTGAGTGAACTTTTCAGGTAATCTTTGAAAATGCATATGCAAAAAAACTAAAAGATAACAGCAATTTTCGTCCTCAGGTTTTATTTCTGTTAGAAGTGGTGGTTTGCTGATGTTGGCGCAGTTGCTAATGAATTTATATCTTAAATGGATCAAACTAAAAACTTCAGGTAAAAAGGCAACGGGCTTAATTGGCTAAAAGTCGTCCAAAGCATACTTTTAGCATACAACACATTAACATCATTGTATTCAAAATGCAGCTTATTTTGAAATAGAGTTAAATGTCATTTTAGTCCTTGTGGTTTGGGTCATTTTGTCAGTTCAGTCCAAAGGTTTCATTTTTCGCCAGTGGGTCCAAAAAGGTTTCACTGTTGCCATTTTAGTCCACTGGGTTAACTTCATCCATTAATTCTGTTAACGAGCAGGGCAATTCGGTCATTTTATATGGCCGAATTGTCCTTTTAGTTGGTAGAAATACATATAAAAGGATCAAATTGCCCTTCTCGTTAACAGAAAAAATGGATGAAGTCAGCCCGGTGGACTAAAATGGCAACGCTAAAACCTTTTTGGACCCACAGGCGAAAAATGTAACCTTTGAACTAAACTGGCAAAATGGCCCAAACCACGGGGACTAAAATGGGATTTAACTCTTTGAAATAATATAGTTTTTGGTAAGGGTGAAAGTCATGTCAGTTTAGAGTTGGCTTGGCGGGCCTAATAACCCTCTAGAGCACAACTCGATTACCTAATCATGTCGAAAAGTTGAACATTAACCCAGACGGGTTCGGGGTTATATGGGTTGTAAACAAGTTGACCATTTTTTCACCTCTACGGTAACGTATTTTTTTTTCAACTTCATTTCTTCCAGTACCATTCCGGAGGACGGTAGAAGAAAAGCTTAGGCAGAAGCGAATGCAAAGGCGAAAGCGGAGAAGCCATGATAGCTGCTGAAAAAAGCAACTGAATTAGCCGAGAAAGAGGTTAATAATCTGGACCCCCTAGACGACTTCCAAGAACGTGCAACAACAGCCGAAAAGCAATTCACAAACCTCGTTGACCGGTTCAAAACCGTCACCAATGCCACGGAGAAACCCGCACCCGAACCCACACCCAAAGGCAGCTCGGACCAAGAGTCAGATGGTGCACCAGGGTTAGCCTTGTCATGGGAAAAACTAAGCTCAAGGCTCGCAACAGCGGTTAAGAATAACCCGATTGAGCTACCAAAAGTGCAGATTGCAACGGTTAGAGGTCAAGCCAAGGCTCAGTCCTTGACACCTAAGAAAGCCGTGGTCAAGAAGCCTGCGACAGCTAAAAAGGTGACACCGCCGGTGCAGCCCAAACCGAAGGAGTCGAAAGCAGACGTGAAGAAGATTTTTGGGGGCATGTTTCAGCAGGAAACCATTTATGTTGATGATTGATCAATTTTAGTAATATAGTTGAATCCTGGTCCCTTCAACTTATTCCATTAAATCACACGTTACATTTAGTTTCCTATTGATTGTGTAAAAGTTATTGTTTTCAAAATTATATATTAAAAAAAATAAAGATTGTATTTATTCAAGTATTCGATCAAGATTTTGAAATACTTGAGAGATAAGAATTGATAAATGGTTAACCGTTATGATCATGGATGTCTCATTTGATATGTAGTTTTGCCTTTATTATGTCAGACTCACCATTCATTACCTCAATGTTTTGTTTCTGTGTAGGTAATACATGTGAAATATAAGTATTATATATGAACAAGATGCTCGACGCTACAAGGCTATGTGCTATAAGGAGTGTCCGATCCGATCCGAGTGTCCGCGTTGCGGCACGTGTCCAGACTGATATTAGATTCAATTATAATTTCCAATTAATCAAATACTTCCTAATCGATGAAAACTGGATTAAAATATCTTTTACGAGTTGATTTATATCAATATCAAAAACTGATGATATTAGAAAATAGGTAATTCTAGGCTGTAAATTTCCAAAACAAATGCTAAAATTTACAAGACTTCCCAAAGTTGACAGTGTTATTAATTTCAGTAGTATAAAATTGACATTTTTATAATTAAGAACATGTGTGTAGGATGGTGCTCTTCCCCAAAGAGGTCAAAGGTTCGGGTCTATAATGGACAAATGGTGTAGAATTAGAAGTATATTAGATTTTCGTTAAACAAATAATAAATATGATATCAGCAAAGTCTTGTCGCGGAAACGTTTTGATATTTGTTTCATATACGGCAATCACATTACTTTTAAGGAACATTACATTATTTAAAATAACTACAAAAATATGAGTATATATATAATATATATATATATATTTATGTGTGTATACGTATTATAGGTACCTTCATAAATGTGTAGTAATAATAATTATAAGATAAGAAGTATATGATGTATATATCATTTTTTCTTCATAACACATTAACAGGTTTTTTAAAGAGATGATGTAGATGCAAACATAAAATTATATGAAATATGACTTTCACAAATTGATTTTTTACAAGAATACACTGAAGTGTTATATAAAAAAACGAGTTTATGTTCCTGGTTAGTGTTTCCCTACACCTGGCAAAACGAGCGGGTTGAGTCAGGTTGGATCACGGATCAGAATGGGTCCAACTAAAACTGATCCAACTTGGTTCGGGTCAAAACGCCTTTTAACCAAAATAAGTTCAGGTCCGGGTCAACTTAAAAATATCAGATGACGAAAATTATAAAAAAATAACTATCGAAAATAACAACTGCATGAAAAATACAACCTGAATCAAAAAAAAAAAATCGTTAATGCGTATGCTTAAAAAATAAAAAAAGTAACCATGTATAGAATCACAAAAACATATTGAATATTAATAAAATAGGTATAAAAATTGATTCAATTACTCATAGTGTTTGAAGTATTAGTTTCTTTCAACCCGATACACATTGAAACTATAAAGCTTCAACAGAAGCTCTCTAACCAAAAATAGTGGTGAACGACAACAGATGGTGGTAGACAAAGGCGGTGGATGACGGCCGAAGGAGGATACGGTACAAATGAAGAACCCATTGGTCACCTGCGTTGCCCCTTCTGACCCGTTGGTCACCTCCCTTGGCCCATTCTTACCCACTCGTCTATGTCGAGACTTTGTTAGACATCCATGGTAGCACGGGTTGGGATTGCCAGCATGTGGTGGGGGTTCCGACCGGTCTACGCCTTTTCGATTCGTGATTTGCTTATGCTCCATAACATTCCAATGTGGGTCGGCTAAAGAAGAAGATTTTTCAAGGCGTAATCATGATGCCTTGTTGTGTATTTGGAAAGCAAGGAATGACTTGGTTTTCTCAAACAAAACCACATCTACAGCAAAAACTATGGATGAAATTAAAGCGCTGTATCTTTAGATCAAAAATAAATCTTTGTTTAAGTCTATTTCTTAGAACGATTGGCGTTATTTTTCTTTGTAATATTGTTTTTGTTTGCTAGCTCCTTGCTAGTGTTTTAATGAAAGTAACTTTCTGACCATAACACATGGTAAATATTTGTTTTCTAGTCATTTGTTTAGCACCAACAAATAATGATAGAATCACATGTTTAACCTCTAAATCAATATTCAAAGAGCATAAAACTTAAAGACAACCAATTATTCAATGTATACTTTTTGAATGTTGAAAAGATTTGTTTCAGGGCAAATCTGATTGCCAAGATGTTATGTTTTTGTTTTCTGAATCTAATGCGATATTTTGTTACTAAAGTCTAAAACCATGTTTTTTCTTATCAAACACAACATATATTGCGCAATATATTAAGAAACAACAGGGTATTTTGCGAAAATTCTCACTTTTTTTAGAATTTAAAGTTGCAATCGAACCCACTAATAAGACTACATAAATTTTCAAAAATGCATAAAATCAAGTTGTTAAATAGCAGATTGCTCCTTAGACTTAAAATCTGAATAATATACTTATCTAGATTATATTTATGATGTATTCGTTTTTTGGGGGGTACCGTACTTATATTTTTACTCTAGCATTTAGAACACTATTATCGTTTCAAGGTACAATCAAAAGCATTGCTATCAAAGGCTTTAGGCCACGAAGGTCAACCTATAACTCATTAGCCGAGGGCCTTTGTTTTGGTAAACGGTGAATTCGTCCAACTGGAGACTATGTTGCTAAAATGAGTGTGTCAATCAAATATGAGTAATGGGTCCAAAAGGGGTGAAATTTGATACAAATTCAAACCAATTGGGTCCCGTTTATTCAAACTTTAAAACACCACAGTATTATACTAGAGGTTTTTAACATCTAAGAGGTTTTAAGCTTTAAAAAATCTTTGGGTAACGTAAGCATTTAGTAAACACTTTGGGTAACGTAACCTCTAGAAAAATTTACCCCCATAAACATATGGAGTGTGGGCTCACTTATACCTTTCCAACGGTTTTCACTTGAGCTTTGAGTATGATATCAGCGAAAAAGCCTCTCAATAAAGCTGCATGCTAAAACTTATTAGGAGACACTTACCTCTCGTTTGGAGCACTCACACCTAGAATAATGCAGTATAATTATTAAAATAGCAAAATCTTACAGGCGAGAACATGGACTTTTATAAACTATACACCAATAACACTTTCTTCATTCAATATTTCAATCAGCTTAGACGTCCACCAACCTCGCTAGAAACAAGAACAGCTTGAAATTAGGCTTACTTAACTTGGCCAACCCGATTTACAGAATCCGATAAAACCGTTAAGATGCAGATGATAATCATATGTGGCATATATGATTATTCAATAAATTAATATACGGTTGCTGAGAGATCAAACCATTAACCATTTACCTTCGATTTTGACAAGAACACTTCAATTTCTGCATAATTTGATAACAATACAGTCCCATGGGCGTTACTAAAATCAACAAGTAAAATTACATTAGCCAAGTCAAGCCATTGGTTACAGTCCATATCCTTCCTGACAATAATATCAGGACAATTTAAGCCCTAACTCATAATTAAACCAAGAAAATGCAAAATCATTCTACATTGAAAACATGATAATCAAAATCAACATAAGAGCAGTAGAAATCTCATCATAGGGTTCCGAAATCGAAAAAAAATGGAGAGATGATTAGCATCACCTGAAATTCTGAAACTATACCCTCGTCTGTGCGAATACTAAGAGGGTGTTTGGGATTCCTTCTCTTTTCTCCTATTCAACTTTTTGACAAGTCACAAAAACGAACTTCCCCTTGTCAGCTTCTCAACATACAAAAACTCCAATTCAACTTGTTATCCAAACACTATAAAAACAACTTATTAACTTTTATAAGTCAATAAGTTAAAAGTTTTTTCCAAAATAAGCCAACCCAAACACCCTCTAATTTAACATTCAATTGCCGATTCAAATGGTTGGTAATTACTCACAATTAATGGACGGTTTCACAATTCCATGACCGAACAATGTCGCACAATGAATGATTAGGGAATGAAGAGACCAATTGAATAAACATTATGCAGGCGATAGGGTTTTCATGAGGGAGGCCGGTGTCTAAGGGTCAGAGATGGAAGAAATGCAGGTAAGGTAGGAATACTACACCACGACTTTTGATATCCCATCTTAAAATTTGTCGAAAATTACTTTTATACCCATCTAATCTCCTTAATAATGTATCTACAAATCTATAATCTATATATAAATTTTAATAAATCAAAACAATCTTATGACAATTGGCATCAACTTAAGCCTCTAATTGCCACATGGCTTACCATTACAACTTAATGAAAACTTTTGAGCGCTAAAACCAAACACGCCTCTCTCGCTCTTTCTCGCAGCTTAACATTTACAAACCCTAGTACTCAGCATCTAAAGTCAGCAGACTTATCACCTCCATTCATCGGAACAGGTACGAATTAACCTCTCTAGCCTTATTGTGACACACGAAGATCCGACTGTAATCAAGATCATTAAGATGACGTTTTTTTCTTTGATAGTGAGTTATGGGTAAGAGATTCAGAGCAAACCCTAACCCTAGATTTCAACAATGTTCTCCAAGAAAGGTTTTGCACAGTTGTTCTTCCTTCTGGTTTTCTTTACTTGAAGTTTAATTTTTTTAATCACATCTGTTAGTGTCTGTTATAATTTGTTTTATCAAAAAATTGCAATTTGCAGAGGCAGTGGAAAAGAGAAGCCATTGAAGCAATCAAAGGTATTACAAAATTAAAACAATAAAACCGTAACCTATTAAAAAATTAGCATCTAAAGACAAAAACGACTATAAACCATAGGATTCATATATGTAATTAACTCTTTTCCTTATAACTTATTTTGTACATGATTTATGATTTTGTTTGATACATTTTATTTCTCATATAAATTATGTCATCATATTATGCTTGGTTTGTAATGAAATATATGCTTATAATATATTTCATTAAAACAAGTCATTTACATATAATATCAATAATATCAATGGTAGTGTAAAAGTAGTGTGTTTTAATTAACCCATTGATAGGTAGATGTGAGTTAAAACGCCGTTGGCAACAACTTACTGTTAACAGATTTTTCATTATTATTTAAAATACATAATATCAATCATAAGAAGTATTTTGAGATTGATAAATTACATCCTTAACATAATGAATAAGCATGTCGTATTTATCTTTATCTTTCATTTCAAAATCTTACTTACATATTTATGAATAATATAATTGACATTGTGTAACTTATGTATAAAGAAATTTTTAATGACTTGTGATTTTTTTGTATTCACGTCTTTCAATTCGTTGTATTTTAATATTTACCTAAGTAATGTAGCATTCATCTCTATGTCAACACTATTAAATAAGATAATTTATTTGAGACTACCCGTGTAACACGAGTACTTAAACTAGTTATAGATTTAGATAATAAAAAAACAAAGAGACTTTACTTCTTAACGGGTAAAATGGACAAAACATAAGTAGCAAGTCAAATGTCACCCAAAATACAAATAACATAACATCCTATCATTTTTATTTAAAAAGTACTCTCACCTAAAATAAGGATAACACAACCTAGAAAATTATAATATAAATATATATATCACCTAAAATAACAAAGATGTGTAGAAATAGTTCATAATATATCAATAGAAGTATAAGTGTATAGCATAACTTTTCTTTGACTAGGTTGGAGTAGAATAAGAAAACTAATAATTCAACATGATAAAATAACACGTTTTCTCAAACTAGTTTCTAAGCTTGTGAGTAGTGACAAATGATAGCTACTTAACTATAATACCATATACAATCCTTTAGAAACTTGCTCTCTCTTCTCTGATTTCTATTTATATCTTGTTGGAGATAGCCGCTATGTCTAGGTCATGAGTGAATTCTAGTCAAGTCGCTAGCATTATGAATGTCGTGAGTGATATTTACTTGAATCTTTCGATTACATTATAAATTAACGCTAATAAACGTTAATATAAAACTCTCTTACCAATTTCATTATTCATATTCAAAATAATACTTGTTATATAAAATAAAGGATGTGACAAATACTCAAATATAATTTTGATTAAACTACACAGATGGTCCATGTGGTATAATTGTATCGTATTATGATACTGCATTTACTTTTAGAAAAATATATTATTTCTCTAAATTGTTTTTGACATTTATACATTTAGTCCCGAAATAATTCTGTTTCTTTTGCTGAAGCAACAGATATTAGGCATACATTTGTCATGGGTTTTATCTTTTAACGTGTCCACTATATAAACATTGCCACTCCTATGAGTAACAAGTTGTGTAGTGATGTCAGCTATAATTTTGTCAATCTTTTTCACTACTTTTGGTTCAACAATTTACAAGTTTTCATGGTAAAAAATGAACGATAACCTTTATCACTCATTTGTGAAATACTAAGTGGATTGAATTTTAGATAATCAATAAGGTTAATATTTTCAAATTTTAGCTTACCAGCTTGGACCCCAATACTTTACCTTTTGAGTCATTTCCAAATGATATATCACCACCTCCATGTGCAGAGAAGTTTGTTAGTAGAGCTTTGTATCCAATCATATGTCTAGATCCTTCACAATCAACATACCATATACTATCAAGGCATGTAGAGGCTCCATTTTTTGTGGCCATTAATGCACAATCATAATTAAATTCACATTCAATGGAATTCTAGGGATCATTATCTTTTACAACTTCTACATTAACCTTTTCACAAACTGTTGTTTGTATCAAGTTAAATGCATTCTCAACAATATGTTGATTAAGAACTTCTTGATTGTTTTTTGACAGTTTCCTTTGTTTTCTTGGATTTTTCTTTTAACTCATCTCATAACTCTTTCGCACTATTACAATGTAATAGCTCAGCATAGATCTCATCTGGTAAAGCCTTTGCAACAATACTGAGTGCTTTAGCATCTATGTCAAACTTTTGAAAATCTAGCTTACAATAATTTCCTTGTTTCTTTAGCTCCTGGATGTTTGGATTTTCGGCACTAGGCACCATTGGAGTGTGAGGTCCACATATAATAGATTTCCAACAACCTATGTTCTATTGAGCAACATGTGTACCATATAACGTTGCTAGATATTATATTCAGATCTGACAAGCGTCGGTGGCTTGTTGTTGAAACCGATATTATGGGAATTAGGGATTGTTTTGTGCCATTCCTTTTGATCTTTTGTGAAAACAAAGTACATAAACCTTTTAAAAGTCATACTTTAAACATGGAATTCAGATGTCGTGAAAGATTGGATTTCTTTATGAGTTGTTCTTTGTATATTAAATTGATTGTGAAATCAAGTTTAATGTGACCAAACTTTGATACCAACTGCAGGATATGAGTTTGTAATACTTGTGAGTTTAAGCAGTCAAAGAACAAACAATCTGTAAATTGTAGTATAAATAAGATAAACACACAAGCAGGAAGTTATATAAAAATGTTTCTATTGAATTTAAATGATTACAAATACAACATAGTGATTATATGAACTCCCTCTCAGCCTGATCTCACACTTTATTATCCGTACAAATGGAATGAATGTGATGAAATAGATCTCTAACACATGAGATCTATTTATACAAGTACGAAAGCTCTGACGTCACCTTGTAGTGATATCTAACATTCCTAACAGAAAAGATTACACATATGTTAGCAAACATATGCGGGAATCTACCATCTGATCTATTACATCAAACATCTGTTCTAAGCTAAGTACTATTACATTGGGTAAACCTATGTTCTTCAAACTGTTGTTGGCTTGTATCAAGCAACTGTTTGCCACAACAAGTGTTTGGTCTTCATGATCAGTGCTTTGCTCCAACTGAGCTTTGGTCTTAAACATCGGTTTCTTCTTCTTTAACAATGGTTCTAAGGCTTTAAACAAAGGTTTGAAAATCTTCAACAGATGTTCTGATTAGTGTTCAAGATTCACTGTCTTTGGGAGGAGAATGCTTCATCAACTGTTTATTTCTTGATCAAAAGGTCATGTTTTGGGTTTTGAAATATCATTTGTTCTTTTGTAGTTCCAATGTTTTGTTTGATTAAAGAACAAAGAAAGAAGTAGAGTAATTGATTGTGAAGGATTCAGATATGTAGTTATATGTTTTTGCTTTGTTGTAGATCTAAAAAATATGGAGGAAGTGAAGGTGATGGCTAGATTCGAGTTGCAACTGTTTTGTTAGGATTATTGTTTGACCATGTTGAGAAAACATGTTTTGTTTGTAGTTGAAGGCTTTTCGTAGTAGAAGAAAGGTTTGGTTTATGCGACCGTTGAAGAATTTGGGGTTTTAAAGGATAAGTGAAGTGAAAGGTTGTGTTAAAAGAGAAGTTCTGGTTGTTAGGGGTATTGGTGTTTGGTTAAAAAAAGTGAAGGAGATTATATATGACAACTGAGTTGCGGTAAAAGGGTATTAGAAAGATTATACAGGTTGCGGCTGATTTTCTTTAAGGTTGAAGAGATCGTTTTTATAAGTGACATTAATAAGCCACAATTGTTGATGTTATTAAAAAGTGACCTTAGGCTTTTTGGGTTTTATAAAAGGTTGAAAAGTATGATGGTATTGTTATCTCGGAAATACAAATATTTTTTAAAAGTTGAAAATCTCACTTTCATTAGATTTTGATTCAGGTCTCGGACAAAGAAAAATTCAAGTGTAGATTGTGATAGCTTTTGTGACAACTCACTGTTAGCTCATAATTTTGAGAAGAAGGGAGTGACAGACGGAATGAGGATTCTTTAGAGTCAAATCATTACCATGATAGAAGAAGAAGTGAGGATTACAACAAGTCAAATCAATGTTACGATCTTGGAGTGTGGTATGAAAGAAAAAATGGTATGATAACAGAATGTGCTTCAATTGTTGTCTAAATGGAGACATTGTTGTCTATTGCATGGGACCAAAAAAAGTACAGAGATAGAGAAAAAACATGAAAATATGCTTTATATGTCAAATAAAAGGCCATGTCGTGAGAGATTGTCTGAAGAGATCAAAAGGAGGATTGTCGGATGAATCTCAGGGGGAGAAAAGAAAGTTGTAAAGAAGACAATGAAGATAGAAGAAAAGCCCAAAGAGCATAAAGTCAAATTATCGAAAGGGCAGAAATATGAATTGAGAAAGAAACAGAAAAAGGCGAGAGTGTATCTTGAAAAGATTTTGTCTTCGGATACGACTATCGATTCCGATACAAGTTCTGAAGAATCGGTTCACACTACTTAAGTTTTGATACTTTAGTGAAATGCATTCATCAGATACAAATTTGAAGACAAAAGAAAAGTCAGTAGGAAGGACAATTAAGAAGCAAGTCATTCATCAAATAGTGTTGAAACCGAAGCAAATTTGGAAAACTAAGTTTTCTGATAAAGTTTCTACCCCTGTGGAAATATCAAAATTGTTCGATGACAAGAGAGACTGTGAATGGATTATTGTTTCTTATGTCGATGAATTTGGTCAACTCAAACTAATTAAGCTCATTTACGTGTGCAGGATAACCAAGCTGTGAACAAAAGTATATTCAGACTTAGTGGTTATTCGTGTTGGACTTAGAAAAGTGAAATTTGGAGACGAGAAAAGAGTGTTCCTGTAGGTCCACCTGCGGATGGTGTTAAACCAATACCTTGTTCATATGACACACATACAAGTGCGGAATCCAAGTGTGCATGCAACCAAAGCAAAGTAAAGAACACGGGGTAACCAAAGATTCACTATCTTGATTAATGATTAAGAACAAGTATAAACATATACACACAATGCTCGTATGACTCAAACAAACTTGCTGTGTTCTTGTGTCTTAGTCTACACCAGAAATGCTAACTTAGAGATCTCACCAAAAGATCAGTTTGCTAGCTCGTTCTTTCAGTCTGGTCAGTTTAACTCTCACACGCGAGTCAACTAGTTCACCCTCACTGAGAGGTGCATGTCTGCTTATATAGTGTCTGTCTAGTTTCGTACGAATCACGACTCTAGACATATTGAACACACTATTTCACACGAGACACAACTCAGAATCTGGTACGAGACACTGTTTCGTACGAAATACTTATTTCGTACGAAACAAGCAACACATTTGTTAATCAAGAATTTCGTACGAATCATGTGATTCATACGAATTCTCTGACTCGCACAGAATCCTTAATCCTGGATAACGTGTGTAGACTTGACGTTTCCAAGATTCATCAATATGCACACATGCAACTGATTAACACAGACAAGCTAAGATGTCATACTAGATCAAGATAGAAGGATATCCCGATCTATTCGACACGACCAAACCTATACAGACACTTGAGCAAAGACCGTACAATTACCACTGTAATTAAGAACAAGCGACAGACACAAAACTGTATCAACAAACTCCTCCTTGGATGTTGCTTGGTCTTCGGTCTTCGGTCTTTGGTCTTCACATAGAATGGTTTGGTGTATCAACAAACTCCCCCTGAAGATCAGCTATTCATTGATAGATCTTCTATCTAATGATTAGAGCATCAGGTCTTCGAACTTCTAAGAAACTTTAAATCTTTCTTGTTTCCTCTTCTGACTTGTCAGATTTCTTCGTTGCTGGTCTTTGTTTATGTTCTTTTGTATCAATCTGTACTCAATAGACAAATATAATTAGAACACAACTGTCTCAGGGGATACACACGAAAGACTCATCATAAAATCTTCGTATGATTGTATTCCCTGAACGAGATACACATACTCGTATGAATTCCAGCAACAGATTTGAGAAAAACAAGTGACCAAGTCAAAACAAATGACTAGGTTCATTCGTATGAGATACACACACTCAAACGAATTTCAGGGTTTGGAATTCTTTTGATGGATTACTTTTTGCAAGATATTACTTTATGAAGTTGCGATATCAAACAGATGGTTTTCTAGCGTATCTTGGTAGAAAATCTCGAGTATCAACTTTGGCTAACTTTCAAAAAGTAATTACATAAGCAACTAAGTAAACTAGACATAAAATCAAAATATACAGATAAACTACAATCTTTTTCGAGTGTCACACCCCAACCGATGGCGGAAACATCGGGATGAGACGAAAACGAGATTGCTCATTGCTCACAATGCTAAATAAATGACGATATTTAATTAAACCCAAATTTCATTTCACAACATTGTCAAATACAACATGAAGCAATACAATAAGTTCAGAAAACATAACAAAATTTGGTACAACATTTATAAATCTAACGTCTAAAATGTGTGTATCTAAGTTCTTGCTATTTTGATTTCATAGCATCATCTCCTTCAACCTGTAACATGTTTTAAAATAAAGTCAATGCAAAAGCAAAGGCGAGTACACAAGTTTAAGCATAGCATACGTATACGAATAAAGTTTTAACAATCCTCATGGTAACCAAATCTATACAAGAGCAATATCAAGGCATGCAATACTAATAATAAAACCCTTAACGCAATCATGATGTTTTAACATGACCTCACGAATAACACGATGGAGGTGGATGCGTGAATTCCTATAGCGCTAAGCATGTCAAACGAAGGCTAAAAATAGTTAATGACTAAAGCATATCATAACGAATATCCAAGACAAGCAACAAGTATACGATTCAAGTATTCATGGGTATACGATTGTTTGTGCGTTTCATAAAGTTTAAGTGTTTGTGATTTTTGTATAGGTAAAACATGTTACACCCAAAAGTGTTATAAACAAAATTGGGTCGAGTGTACTCACAATATTGCATATGCTTTCCGATTGGTGATTCCGTGAAGAGTTGGAGGTTGGAGCTTCAAAGCTTCTTTTAAAACACTTAATGTTTTCTTTTAGAACTCTTAGAGCTCTCTTCCTTGCTTGGAAGATTTGAGAGAAGTATAGAAGTTGAGAGAAGAATGGGTGGAACACTTAGTGTCCTTTTAGAATTCTTGATTTAGAGAGACTGAGAGATTAGAGAGATGGAGAGAAGAATGGTGTGAAGAAAATGGTAGAAGGGGGTTGGTATTTATAGGTAGAGAATGTGGAAAATGGTGAAATATGATTGGTTAAAGAAGGTGGAAGAGGATTGAGAAGGTGATTGTGGAGAAAGGAGGTGGAAAAAGGTGAAATATGATTGGTTAAAGAAGGTGGAAGAGGATTGAGAAGGTGATTGGCGGAGAAAGGAGGTGGAAAAGAGTGAAATATGATTGGTTAAAGAAGGTGAAAGAGGATTGATGAGGTGGAAATATGATTGGTATATTTCTTGGTATTTCTTGAGTATATATTATGTAATTGAGTATATAAAAAGTATAAAAGAATAATTCAAGTATTGAGGATGTGCGTATAAGTATTTATACGTATAAAAGTGTCGGTTTGCGTATAAATACATATTTTAAATGATCGGTTGTGTGAATAAAATAAAAAATATAAAATATGAATTTTATTATGATTAACGCCTCGAATTGTGAGATTGAAATTAAAATACGAATGTAAGGTTTCTAAAATTAGAATACGAATACGAACATTTTTTTTAAAATAGAAATACAAAGATACGAGGCGTTACAGTCTCACCTACTTTAGAAAATTTCGTCCTGAAATTTATTCAAGAGGAAGACCTTGGAGAAAAAGCATTTTGGCTAGAAGAATGATTGTCTAAAATCGAGATTTGGATGTTCGAAATGTGTTGAAAAGTATGAAGTTTTGAGGAACGAAAAGATAGGTTTGTAAAAAGGGTTCGTTTGTCTAAAATGATTCGAGGCATTGAGCATAAGTAAAACGTGCATGTGTGTGTATAGACAAGCGAGTTTAAACAAGTGTGAATAACTCAATGACAAGGTATTTTAAAATGTGATACCTAAGAAGGAAGCTTCTTATAAAACGATATGTATTTTGATGAAAAGTGTGACCGCACTATTGGTTGTAACAAAAATTTTTGTTGGATTTAAAGAGCATTGGCAATCTCAGTTTTGTAGAGAATTCTTTATCGGTGAAAAAAACGAGAAAGTTAGGTATTTGAAATAAAAAAATGGTTTTGGAGGTAACTGCCAACTAAGTATGTTTGCGCATAAAGAATGGAAAATAGTTTTTAAGTGTAAGAAAGTATTTTAGGGTCCGAATGTTTAAACTGATTGATTGCAAATGGGTTTGTATAAAAGACAAGGATATCGGGGAATAATGGAGGCATAAGTGTGAACGATTGATTTGATAAACGGATATGAGTACAAGAATGGCATGCGTATTGAAAGCGATGAGTTAAGAATGGGGTCTCTCATGGATAATCGGATATCGCGCGCTTAGCAATGCGTTTGTGAGTTGTTAAAGTTTGTATCGGGTCTAAATAGGTCTACAAGACACCGAATTTCTCATGGCACGTTTTACGAAAGTTTGAAACATAGTGAAAACACTTATATATAGGAAGTACCAGCGGCGTATCCACCATGTTTTGACCATGTTACGTTCGTTTCGTTATTCGGTGTCATGTTACGTTCCATGTCCTACCATACACAGTAGTACACCCTATAATTCCCATGCGCCTATCACTATAATCCCGTGTGCACCCGTGATTATATTGATTGTCGCATGATCCGCATAGTTTGTACTAGTTGTGTATGAATCAGGGTATACATAAATTTGAAAAAAAGAGTGTGCGTGCGTATGAGAATGTAGTATATAAGCATGTTTACGTTTAAATAAGTATGAGACCAACGTGAGTGAATCCCCTCGGGTTATGCTCACGTATAGGTACGAATGTATGAATTTGAATCTGAGCATGAACATGAATGTGAGCATGATTATAAGTATGCATATGAGTATAAGTATAAGTATGAATGATGACACGTACGAGCATAAATATGTGTATAAGTATGAATATCAATAGGTATAAATGACGACGATTGCGTGCATGACATGAATTGAATACAACGAATTTAATTATGTAAAATGATCGAGAAATTTGAGTGTGTAAAAATGAATGATATAAATGATATTGTCGTGCGAATTTTTGACTAAATCATGTGCGAGGATATGCATGTAAAGTGGTTTGAGCAAAACTTTGAGGTTATTGCTTCTAAAATAAGTTCAGTTTGACTTAGAATATAGGATCTAGTTTGTGAATATAAAAGAATATAAGGTACTTATTGATTATGCGTTACGTATTTTGTAATGGACGGGAGTGCTACCACTGCTTTAGGGGAATTTAAGTAAGTCGAAAGTGGTTAGTCCTTGTAATGTTTTCTTGCCCACGTGTTTTGAAATTAAGGTGACATTTTGGGTGGTGTATGACTAGGTCTTAAATTAGTAGGTTCACATCGTTTTCAAAGGATGTTACATCAAGATAAGAAATTTGAAATTCAGTGGTTCTTGTGATACGTTGACCCTTGAGAGGAAATCTGGGATAATGGATTTCATTATCGTTGAAAAGTGTTTAGCAAAATGTTCTCTTAATCGCGATAAGAGGTTTAGAGGGTGTTTGGGGTTGAGTTTTGAAAATAGTTTATGTGTTTTGAATAATCAGAATCAGATGATTAGCTGTAACAAAACGTGCTGTAGAAAGATAGTGTTTGAATTTGATTATGTTGTTTGATATCCCAATAACCAGATAATCAACTATTTGAGTGTTTGACAAATATATATATGTGAAAAAATAATAAATAAATAAATAAGCTTTGATCTCTACAAAATGAAAGAAATCAGTTTTTTTATTATATACTTACCGAACACAAAAAAACATAGTTTTTTTTTGCTTTAAAAACACAATAATCAAAGGAATTAGGAAAAAAATAATAACAACAATCCCAACATACCCTTAGTAAAGCGATCCCATAATGTCTATAAGATATTGGTTTGGCTTTTGTTTACAAATGAAAGCTCTTAATGTAAAGTTATCGCGTGATCGTGTTTTAGTGATTATGTTAAACATACGATTTGTGGGCAAGGTATTCATTGGACTGATTAAGTTGGTAGGTAGCATTATGTCGAGCTTTGAAAATCGTGAAACAAAACGTTCATGTGGTGACCAAGTATATGCGTATGTGATTTATATGAAATAGATTACAGGACGGGAAATACGTTTGATAAAATAGTACGTTTTGAAATTCGTCTAAGTAAGAATTTTGACAATATGATAAAAGATTTAGGTATACAATTTAAACATGTGGTTTGTGTAATAAAGTCTCCAAGAAGGAGGGTTGGTAACGATCACCGAGGTATGGGAATCACCCCTAATCCGTTGGTGAGGTCGTTTTGAGGAAGGAAGGAAACGGAGTTTGATCGTCTAGGTAGGGAATTCACTCCTATCTCGACGACGGTCTCCATTTCGGACTTTTCAAGAAATATAAGTCTAGTTGATGATGTTTTGAATCATGTATGCAAATAATGTATAAGTGGATGAAAAGGTTTAATATGAATTGCGTAAAAACCTTATAATAAATTGGAAATTTGAAAGGAATGGTAACAAGTATATAAAAAGTCATGTATAAATTGAAATGGTATAAAAGAGAGTCTCAGAAAACATTAGACTGTTTCGGGTAGAGAAACGTCGACTATTCCAAAGTGAATCGAAGATCCTTTCGAATTAGAGAAACATGCTTTGGCTTATAAGTAAAACGCTCTCGTCGAGAAGCGATTAACGGCATTTTACCCTTCCAGTTATTATACGTCTCCAATCGATTGGAAAATCGAAACTTTGGCGAGATTGAAAATCGAGGAATGGGACTTAATCGACAAGGTGCGGGTTTCACCCCTAACTCGACGATTTCGTACCCTAAGTGTGGTTGGTACTCGTCGGGTTAAATTTAATTTCAACACTTGACGAGAGTCCACTAGAGTTTAAATATGAGTTTCCCATCAAGGTGTGGATGTCACTCCTAACTTGATAGTGTAACTTCGTGAAAAAAATAATTAAATAAATAAAGAATTGGCGGAATGAGAGTCGTTCACCAAATTGGGGATATCACGCCTATTTTGGAGAAGTCGTGTCACTTGTGTAATACGTTTTCGAGTTTAGTATAATCGAGTAAAATGCATTAGGAAAGGCGTATGATCGAGATAATGTAACAAGTATGAACACGTAAAGCATTTCATGAATTTAGCACATAAAGGACGTTTTAAGAAATTAGCATGTGAATCACGTATGGTCAAGTATGGTACTTAACTATAGACTAGGTCAAAAGCATAGCAATTTGCCTAATTCCCTATAGTTATGGCTCTGATACCAATCTGTCACACCCCAACTGATGGCGGAAACATCGGGATGAGACGAAACGAGATTGCTCATTCCTCACAACGCTAATAAATGACAATATTTAATTAAATCCAAATTTCATTTCACAACATTGTCAAATACAACATGAAGCAATACAATAAGTTCATAAAACATAACAAAATTTGGTACAACATTTATAAATCTAACGTCTAAAATGTGTGTATCTAAGTCCTTGCTATTTTGATTTCATAGCATCATGTTCTTCAACTTGTAACATGTTTTAAAATAAAGTCAATGCAAAAGCAAAGACGAGTACACAAGTTTAAGCATAGCATATGTATACGAATAAAGTTTTAACAATCCTCATGGCAACCAAATCTATACAAGAGAAATATCAAGGCATGCAATACTAATAATTAAACCCTTAACGCAATCACGATGTTTTAACATGACCTCACGAATAACATGATGGAGGTGGATACGTGAATTCCTATAGCGCTAAGCATGTCAAACGAAGGCTAAAAATAGTTAATGACTAAAGCATAGCATAACGAATATCCAAGACAAGCAACAAGTATACGATTCAAGTATTCATGGGTATACGATTGTTTGTGCGTTTCATAAAGTTTAAGTGTTTGTGATTTTTGTATAGGTAAAACATGTTACACCCAAAAGTGTTATAAACAAAAGTGGGTCGAGTGTACTCACAATATTGCATATGCTTTCCGATTGGTGATTCCGTGAAGAGTTGGAGGTTGGAGCTTCAAAGCTTCTTTTAAAACACTTAATGTTTTCTTTTAGAACTCTTAGAGCTCTCTTCCTTGCTTGGAAGATTTGAGAGAAGTATAGAAGTTGAGAGAAGAATGGGTGGAACACTTAGTGTCCTTTTAGAATTCTTGATTTAGAGAGACTGAGAGATTAGAGAGATGGAGAGAAGAATGGTGTGAAGAAAATGGTAGAAGGGGTTGGTATTTATAGGTAGGGAATGTGGAAAATGGTGAAATATGATTGGTTAAAGAAGGTGGAAGAGGATTGAGAAGGTGATTGGTGGAGAAAGGAGGTGGAAAAAGGTGAAATATGATTGGTTAAAGAAGGTGGAAGAGGATTGAGAAGGTGATTGGCGGAGAAAGGAGGTGGAAAAGAGTGAATATGATTGGTTAAAGAAGGTGAAAGAGGATTGATGAGGTGGAAATATGATTGGTATATTTCTTGGTATTTCTTGAGTATATATTATGTAATTGAGTATATAAAAAGTATAAAAGTATAATTCAAGTATTGAGGATGTGCGTATAAGTATTTATACGTATAAAAGTGTCGGTTTGCGTATAAATACGTATTTTAAATGATCGGTTGTGTGAATAAAATAAAAAATATAAAATATGAATTTTATTATGATTAACGCCTCGAATTGTGAGATTGAAATTAAAATACGAATGTAAGGTTTCTAAAATTAGAATACGAATACGAACATTTTTTTTAAAATAGAAATACAAAGATACGAGGCGTTACAGTCTCACCTACTTTAGAAAATTTCGTCCTGAAATTTATTCAAGAGGAAGACCTTGGAGAAAAAGCATTTTGGCTAGAAGAATGATTGTCTAAAATCGAGATTTGGATGTTCGAAATGTGTTGAAAAGTATGAAGTTTTGAGGAACGAAAAGATAGGTTTGTAAAAAGGGTTCGTTTGTCTAAAATGATTCGAGGCATTGAGCATAAGTAAAACGTGCATGTGTGTGTATAGACAAGCGAGTTTAAACAAGTGTGAATAACTCAATGACAAGGTATTTTAAAATGTGATACCTAAGAAGGAAGCTTCTTATAAAACGATATGTATTTTGATGAAAAGTGTGACCGCACTATTGGTTGTAACAAAAATTTTTGTTGGATTTAAAGAGCATTGGCAATCTCAGTTTTGTAGAGAATTCTTTATCGGTGAAAAAAACGAGAAAGTTAGGTATTTGAAATAAAAAAATGGTTTTGGAGGTAACTGCCAACTAAGTATGTTTGCGCATAAAGAATGGAAAATAGTTTTTAAGTGTAAGAAAGTATTTTAGGGTCCGAATGTTTAAACTGATTGATTGCAAATGGGTTTGTATAAAAGACAAGGATATCGGGGAATAATGGAGGCATAAGTGTGAACGATTGATTTGATAAACGGATATGAGTACAAGAATGGCATGCGTATTGAAAGCGATGAGTTAAGAATGGGGTCTCTCATGGATAATCGGATATCGCGCGCTTAGCAATGCGTTTGTGAGTTGTTAAAGTTTGTATCGGGTCTAAATAGGTCTACAAGACACCGAATTTCTCATGGCACGTTTTACGAAAGTTTGAAACATAGTGAAAACACTTATATATAGGAAGTACCAGCGGCGTATCCACCATGTTTTGACCATGTTACGTTCGTTTCGTTATTCGGTGTCATGTTACGTTCCATGTCCTACCATACACAGTAGTACACCCTATAATTCCCATGCGCCTATCACTATAATCCCGTGTGCACCCGTGATTATATTGATTGTCGCATGATCCGCATAGTTTGTACTAGTTGTGTATGAATCAGGGTATACATAAATTTGAAAAAAAGAGTGTGCGTGCGTATGAGAATGTAGTATATAAGCATGTTTACGTTTAAATAAGTATGAGACCAACGTGAGTGAATCCCCTCGGGTTATGCTCACGTATAGGTACGAATGTATGAATTTGAATCTGAGCATGAACATGAATGTGAGCATGATTATAAGTATGCATATGAGTATAAGTATAAGTATGAATGATGACACGTACGAGCATAAATATGTGTATAAGTATGAATATCAATAGGTATAAATGACGACGATTGCGTGCATGACATGAATTGAATACAACGAATTTAATTATGTAAAATGATCGAGAAATTTGAGTGTGTAAAAATGAATGATATAAATGATATTGTCGTGCGAATTTTTGACTAAATCATGTGCGAGGATATGCATGTAAAGTGGTTTGAGCAAAACTTTGAGGTTATTGCTTCTAAAATAAGTTCAGTTTGACTTAGAATATAGGATCTAGTTTGTGAATATAAAAGAATATAAGGTACTTATTGATTATGCGTTACGTATTTTGTAATGGACGGGAGTGCTACCACTGCTTTAGGGGAATTTAAGTAAGTCGAAAGTGGTTAGTCCTTGTAATGTTTTCTTGCCCACGTGTTTTGAAATTAAGGTGACATTTTGGGTGGTGTATGACTAGGTCTTAAATTAGTAGGTTCACATCGTTTTCAAAGGATGTTACATCAAGATAAGAAATTTGAAATTCAGTGGTTCTTGTGATACGTTGACCCTTGAGAGGAAATCTGGGATAATGGATTTCATTATCGTTGAAAAGTGTTTAGCAAAATGTTCTCTTAATCGCGATAAGAGGTTTAGAGGGTGTTTGGGGTTGAGTTTTGAAAATAGTTTATGTGTTTTGAATAATCAGAATCAGATGATTAGCTGTAACAAAACGTGCTGTAGAAAGATAGTGTTTGAATTTGATTATGTTGTTTGATATCCCAATAACCAGATAATCAACTATTTGAGTGTTTGACAAATATATATATGTGAAAAAATAATAAATAAATAAATAAGCTTTGATCTCTACAAAATGAAAGAAATCAGTTTTTTTATTATATACTTACCGAACACAAAAAAACATAGTTTTTTTTTGCTTTAAAAACACAATAATCAAAGGAATTAGGAAAAAAATAATAACAACAATCCCAACATACCCTTAGTAAAGCGATCCCATAATGTCTATAAGATATTGGTTTGGCTTTTGTTTACAAATGAAAGCTCTTAATGTAAAGTTATCGCGTGATCGTGTTTTAGTGATTATGTTAAACATACGATTTGTGGGCAAGGTATTCATTGGACTGATTAAGTTGGTAGGTAGCATTATGTCGAGCTTTGAAAATCGTGAAACAAAACGTTCATGTGGTGACCAAGTATATGCGTATGTGATTTATATGAAATAGATTACAGGACGGGAAATACGTTTGATAAAATAGTACGTTTTGAAATTCGTCTAAGTAAGAATTTTGACAATATGATAAAAGATTTAGGTATACAATTTAAACATGTGGTTTGTGTAATAAAGTCTCCAAGAAGGAGGGTTGGTAACGATCACCGAGGTATGGGAATCACCCCTAATCCGTTGGTGAGGTCGTTTTGAGGAAGGAAGGAAACGGAGTTTGATCGTCTAGGTAGGGAATTCACTCCTATCTCGACGACGGTCTCCATTTCGGACTTTTCAAGAAATATAAGTCTAGTTGATGATGTTTTGAATCATGTATGCAAATAATGTATAAGTGGATGAAAAGGTTTAATATGAATTGCGTAAAAACCTTATAATAAATTGGAAATTTGAAAGGAATGGTAACAAGTATATAAAAAGTCATGTATAAATTGAAATGGTATAAAAGAGAGTCTCAGAAAACATTAGACTGTTTCGGGTAGAGAAACGTCGACTATTCCAAAGTGAATCGAAGATCCTTTCGAATTAGAGAAACATGCTTTGGCTTATAAGTAAAACGCTCTCGTCGAGAAGCGATTAACGGCATTTTACCCTTCCAGTTATTATACGTCTCCAATCGATTGGAAAATCGAAACTTTGGCGAGATTGAAAATCGAGGAATGGGACTTAATCGACAAGGTGCGGGTTTCACCCCTAACTCGACGATTTCGTACCCTAAGTGTGGTTGGTACTCGTCGGGTTAAATTTAATTTCAACACTTGACGAGAGTCCACTAGAGTTTAAATATGAGTTTCCCATCAAGGTGTGGATGTCACTCCTAACTTGATAGTGTAACTTCGTGAAAAAAATAATTAAATAAATAAAGAATTGGCGGAATGAGAGTCGTTCACCAAATTGGGGATATCACGCCTATTTTGGAGAAGTCGTGTCACTTGTGTAATACGTTTTCGAGTTTAGTATAATCGAGTAAAATGCATTAGGAAAGGCGTATGATCGAGATAATGTAACAAGTATGAACACGTAAAGCATTTCATGAATTTAGCACATAAAGGACGTTTTAAGAAATTAGCATGTGAATCACGTATGGTCAAGTATGGTACTTAACTATAGACTAGGTCAAAAGCATAGCAATTTGCCTAATTCCCTATAGTTATGGCTCTGATACCAATCTGTCACACCCCAACTGATGGCGGAAACATCGGGATGAGACGAAACGAGATTGCTCATTCCTCACAACGCTAATAAATGACAATATTTAATTAAATCCAAATTTCATTTCACAACATTGTCAAATACAACATGAAGCAATACAATAAGTTCATAAAACATAACAAAATTTGGTACAACATTTATAAATCTAACGTCTAAAATGTGTGTATCTAAGTCCTTGCTATTTTGATTTCATAGCATCATGTTCTTCAACTTGTAACATGTTTTAAAATAAAGTCAATGCAAAAGCAAAGACGAGTACACAAGTTTAAGCATAGCATATGTATACGAATAAAGTTTTAACAATCCTCATGGCAACCAAATCTATACAAGAGAAATATCAAGGCATGCAATACTAATAATTAAACCCTTAACGCAATCACGATGTTTTAACATGACCTCACGAATAACATGATGGAGGTGGATACGTGAATTCCTATAGCGCTAAGCATGTCAAACGAAGGCTAAAAATAGTTAATGACTAAAGCATAGCATAACGAATATCCAAGACAAGCAACAAGTATACGATTCAAGTATTCATGGGTATACGATTGTTTGTGCGTTTCATAAAGTTTAAGTGTTTGTGATTTTTGTATAGGTAAAACATGTTACACCCAAAAGTGTTATAAACAAAAGTGGGTCGAGTGTACTCACAATATTGCATATGCTTTCCGATTGGTGATTCCGTGAAGAGTTGGAGGTTGGAGCTTCAAAGCTTCTTTTAAAACACTTAATGTTTTCTTTTAGAACTCTTAGAGCTCTCTTCCTTGCTTGGAAGATTTGAGAGAAGTATAGAAGTTGAGAGAAGAATGGGTGGAACACTTAGTGTCCTTTTAGAATTCTTGATTTAGAGAGACTGAGAGATTAGAGAGATGGAGAGAAGAATGGTGTGAAGAAAATGGTAGAAGGGGTTGGTATTTATAGGTAGGGAATGTGGAAAATGGTGAAATATGATTGGTTAAAGAAGGTGGAAGAGGATTGAGAAGGTGATTGGTGGAGAAAGGAGGTGGAAAAAGGTGAAATATGATTGGTTAAAGAAGGTGGAAGAGGATTGAGAAGGTGATTGGCGGAGAAAGGAGGTGGAAAAGAGTGAATATGATTGGTTAAAGAAGGTGAAAGAGGATTGATGAGGTGGAAATATGATTGGTATATTTCTTGGTATTTCTTGAGTATATATTATGTAATTGAGTATATAAAAAGTATAAAAGTATAATTCAAGTATTGAGGATGTGCGTATAAGTATTTATACGTATAAAAGTGTCGGTTTGCGTATAAATACGTATTTTAAATGATCGGTTGTGTGAATAAAATAAAAAATATAAAATATGAATTTTATTATGATTAACGCCTCGAATTGTGAGATTGAAATTAAAATACGAATGTAAGGTTTCTAAAATTAGAATACGAATACGAACATTTTTTTTAAAATAGAAATACAAAGATACGAGGCGTTACAGTCTCACCTACTTTAGAAAATTTCGTCCTGAAATTTATTCAAGAGGAAGACCTTGGAGAAAAAGCATTTTGGCTAGAAGAATGATTGTCTAAAATCGAGATTTGGATGTTCGAAATGTGTTGAAAAGTATGAAGTTTTGAGGAACGAAAAGATAGGTTTGTAAAAAGGGTTCGTTTGTCTAAAATGATTCGAGGCATTGAGCATAAGTAAAACGTGCATGTGTGTGTATAGACAAGCGAGTTTAAACAAGTGTGAATAACTCAATGACAAGGTATTTTAAAATGTGATACCTAAGAAGGAAGCTTCTTATAAAACGATATGTATTTTGATGAAAAGTGTGACCGCACTATTGGTTGTAACAAAAATTTTTGTTGGATTTAAAGAGCATTGGCAATCTCAGTTTTGTAGAGAATTCTTTATCGGTGAAAAAAACGAGAAAGTTAGGTATTTGAAATAAAAAAATGGTTTTGGAGGTAACTGCCAACTAAGTATGTTTGCGCATAAAGAATGGAAAATAGTTTTTAAGTGTAAGAAAGTATTTTAGGGTCCGAATGTTTAAACTGATTGATTGCAAATGGGTTTGTATAAAAGACAAGGATATCGGGGAATAATGGAGGCATAAGTGTGAACGATTGATTTGATAAACGGATATGAGTACAAGAATGGCATGCGTATTGAAAGCGATGAGTTAAGAATGGGGTCTCTCATGGATAATCGGATATCGCGCGCTTAGCAATGCGTTTGTGAGTTGTTAAAGTTTGTATCGGGTCTAAATAGGTCTACAAGACACCGAATTTCTCATGGCACGTTTTACGAAAGTTTGAAACATAGTGAAAACACTTATATATAGGAAGTACCAGCGGCGTATCCACCATGTTTTGACCATGTTACGTTCGTTTCGTTATTCGGTGTCATGTTACGTTCCATGTCCTACCATACACAGTAGTACACCCTATAATTCCCATGCGCCTATCACTATAATCCCGTGTGCACCCGTGATTATATTGATTGTCGCATGATCCGCATAGTTTGTACTAGTTGTGTATGAATCAGGGTATACATAAATTTGAAAAAAAGAGTGTGCGTGCGTATGAGAATGTAGTATATAAGCATGTTTACGTTTAAATAAGTATGAGACCAACGTGAGTGAATCCCCTCGGGTTATGCTCACGTATAGGTACGAATGTATGAATTTGAATCTGAGCATGAACATGAATGTGAGCATGATTATAAGTATGCATATGAGTATAAGTATAAGTATGAATGATGACACGTACGAGCATAAATATGTGTATAAGTATGAATATCAATAGGTATAAATGACGACGATTGCGTGCATGACATGAATTGAATACAACGAATTTAATTATGTAAAATGATCGAGAAATTTGAGTGTGTAAAAATGAATGATATAAATGATATTGTCGTGCGAATTTTTGACTAAATCATGTGCGAGGATATGCATGTAAAGTGGTTTGAGCAAAACTTTGAGGTTATTGCTTCTAAAATAAGTTCAGTTTGACTTAGAATATAGGATCTAGTTTGTGAATATAAAAGAATATAAGGTACTTATTGATTATGCGTTACGTATTTTGTAATGGACGGGAGTGCTACCACTGCTTTAGGGGAATTTAAGTAAGTCGAAAGTGGTTAGTCCTTGTAATGTTTTCTTGCCCACGTGTTTTGAAATTAAGGTGACATTTTGGGTGGTGTATGACTAGGTCTTAAATTAGTAGGTTCACATCGTTTTCAAAGGATGTTACATCAAGATAAGAAATTTGAAATTCAGTGGTTCTTGTGATACGTTGACCCTTGAGAGGAAATCTGGGATAATGGATTTCATTATCGTTGAAAAGTGTTTAGCAAAATGTTCTCTTAATCGCGATAAGAGGTTTAGAGGGTGTTTGGGGTTGAGTTTTGAAAATAGTTTATGTGTTTTGAATAATCAGAATCAGATGATTAGCTGTAACAAAACGTGCTGTAGAAAGATAGTGTTTGAATTTGATTATGTTGTTTGATATCCCAATAACCAGATAATCAACTATTTGAGTGTTTGACAAATATATATATGTGAAAAAATAATAAATAAATAAATAAGCTTTGATCTCTACAAAATGAAAGAAATCAGTTTTTTTATTATATACTTACCGAACACAAAAAAACATAGTTTTTTTTTGCTTTAAAAACACAATAATCAAAGGAATTAGGAAAAAAATAATAACAACAATCCCAACATACCCTTAGTAAAGCGATCCCATAATGTCTATAAGATATTGGTTTGGCTTTTGTTTACAAATGAAAGCTCTTAATGTAAAGTTATCGCGTGATCGTGTTTTAGTGATTATGTTAAACATACGATTTGTGGGCAAGGTATTCATTGGACTGATTAAGTTGGTAGGTAGCATTATGTCGAGCTTTGAAAATCGTGAAACAAAACGTTCATGTGGTGACCAAGTATATGCGTATGTGATTTATATGAAATAGATTACAGGACGGGAAATACGTTTGATAAAATAGTACGTTTTGAAATTCGTCTAAGTAAGAATTTTGACAATATGATAAAAGATTTAGGTATACAATTTAAACATGTGGTTTGTGTAATAAAGTCTCCAAGAAGGAGGGTTGGTAACGATCACCGAGGTATGGGAATCACCCCTAATCCGTTGGTGAGGTCGTTTTGAGGAAGGAAGGAAACGGAGTTTGATCGTCTAGGTAGGGAATTCACTCCTATCTCGACGACGGTCTCCATTTCGGACTTTTCAAGAAATATAAGTCTAGTTGATGATGTTTTGAATCATGTATGCAAATAATGTATAAGTGGATGAAAAGGTTTAATATGAATTGCGTAAAAACCTTATAATAAATTGGAAATTTGAAAGGAATGGTAACAAGTATATAAAAAGTCATGTATAAATTGAAATGGTATAAAAGAGAGTCTCAGAAAACATTAGACTGTTTCGGGTAGAGAAACGTCGACTATTCCAAAGTGAATCGAAGATCCTTTCGAATTAGAGAAACATGCTTTGGCTTATAAGTAAAACGCTCTCGTCGAGAAGCGATTAACGGCATTTTACCCTTCCAGTTATTATACGTCTCCAATCGATTGGAAAATCGAAACTTTGGCGAGATTGAAAATCGAGGAATGGGACTTAATCGACAAGGTGCGGGTTTCACCCCTAACTCGACGATTTCGTACCCTAAGTGTGGTTGGTACTCGTCGGGTTAAATTTAATTTCAACACTTGACGAGAGTCCACTAGAGTTTAAATATGAGTTTCCCATCAAGGTGTGGATGTCACTCCTAACTTGATAGTGTAACTTCGTGAAAAAAATAATTAAATAAATAAAGAATTGGCGGAATGAGAGTCGTTCACCAAATTGGGGATATCACGCCTATTTTGGAGAAGTCGTGTCACTTGTGTAATACGTTTTCGAGTTTAGTATAATCGAGTAAAATGCATTAGGAAAGGCGTATGATCGAGATAATGTAACAAGTATGAACACGTAAAGCATTTCATGAATTTAGCACATAAAGGACGTTTTAAGAAATTAGCATGTGAATCACGTATGGTCAAGTATGGTACTTAACTATAGACTAGGTCAAAAGCATAGCAATTTGCCTAATTCCCTATAGTTATGGCTCTGATACCAATCTGTCACACCCCAACTGATGGCGGAAACATCGGGATGAGACGAAACGAGATTGCTCATTCCTCACAACGCTAATAAATGACAATATTTAATTAAATCCAAATTTCATTTCACAACATTGTCAAATACAACATGAAGCAATACAATAAGTTCATAAAACATAACAAAATTTGGTACAACATTTATAAATCTAACGTCTAAAATGTGTGTATCTAAGTCCTTGCTATTTTGATTTCATAGCATCATGTTCTTCAACTTGTAACATGTTTTAAAATAAAGTCAATGCAAAAGCAAAGACGAGTACACAAGTTTAAGCATAGCATATGTATACGAATAAAGTTTTAACAATCCTCATGGCAACCAAATCTATACAAGAGAAATATCAAGGCATGCAATACTAATAATTAAACCCTTAACGCAATCACGATGTTTTAACATGACCTCACGAATAACATGATGGAGGTGGATACGTGAATTCCTATAGCGCTAAGCATGTCAAACGAAGGCTAAAAATAGTTAATGACTAAAGCATAGCATAACGAATATCCAAGACAAGCAACAAGTATACGATTCAAGTATTCATGGGTATACGATTGTTTGTGCGTTTCATAAAGTTTAAGTGTTTGTGATTTTTGTATAGGTAAAACATGTTACACCCAAAAGTGTTATAAACAAAAGTGGGTCGAGTGTACTCACAATATTGCATATGCTTTCCGATTGGTGATTCCGTGAAGAGTTGGAGGTTGGAGCTTCAAAGCTTCTTTTAAAACACTTAATGTTTTCTTTTAGAACTCTTAGAGCTCTCTTCCTTGCTTGGAAGATTTGAGAGAAGTATAGAAGTTGAGAGAAGAATGGGTGGAACACTTAGTGTCCTTTTAGAATTCTTGATTTAGAGAGACTGAGAGATTAGAGAGATGGAGAGAAGAATGGTGTGAAGAAAATGGTAGAAGGGGTTGGTATTTATAGGTAGGGAATGTGGAAAATGGTGAAATATGATTGGTTAAAGAAGGTGGAAGAGGATTGAGAAGGTGATTGGTGGAGAAAGGAGGTGGAAAAAGGTGAAATATGATTGGTTAAAGAAGGTGGAAGAGGATTGAGAAGGTGATTGGCGGAGAAAGGAGGTGGAAAAGAGTGAATATGATTGGTTAAAGAAGGTGAAAGAGGATTGATGAGGTGGAAATATGATTGGTATATTTCTTGGTATTTCTTGAGTATATATTATGTAATTGAGTATATAAAAAGTATAAAAGTATAATTCAAGTATTGAGGATGTGCGTATAAGTATTTATACGTATAAAAGTGTCGGTTTGCGTATAAATACGTATTTTAAATGATCGGTTGTGTGAATAAAATAAAAAATATAAAATATGAATTTTATTATGATTAACGCCTCGAATTGTGAGATTGAAATTAAAATACGAATGTAAGGTTTCTAAAATTAGAATACGAATACGAACATTTTTTTTAAAATAGAAATACAAAGATACGAGGCGTTACAGTCTCACCTACTTTAGAAAATTTCGTCCTGAAATTTATTCAAGAGGAAGACCTTGGAGAAAAAGCATTTTGGCTAGAAGAATGATTGTCTAAAATCGAGATTTGGATGTTCGAAATGTGTTGAAAAGTATGAAGTTTTGAGGAACGAAAAGATAGGTTTGTAAAAAGGGTTCGTTTGTCTAAAATGATTCGAGGCATTGAGCATAAGTAAAACGTGCATGTGTGTGTATAGACAAGCGAGTTTAAACAAGTGTGAATAACTCAATGACAAGGTATTTTAAAATGTGATACCTAAGAAGGAAGCTTCTTATAAAACGATATGTATTTTGATGAAAAGTGTGACCGCACTATTGGTTGTAACAAAAATTTTTGTTGGATTTAAAGAGCATTGGCAATCTCAGTTTTGTAGAGAATTCTTTATCGGTGAAAAAAACGAGAAAGTTAGGTATTTGAAATAAAAAAATGGTTTTGGAGGTAACTGCCAACTAAGTATGTTTGCGCATAAAGAATGGAAAATAGTTTTTAAGTGTAAGAAAGTATTTTAGGGTCCGAATGTTTAAACTGATTGATTGCAAATGGGTTTGTATAAAAGACAAGGATATCGGGGAATAATGGAGGCATAAGTGTGAACGATTGATTTGATAAACGGATATGAGTACAAGAATGGCATGCGTATTGAAAGCGATGAGTTAAGAATGGGGTCTCTCATGGATAATCGGATATCGCGCGCTTAGCAATGCGTTTGTGAGTTGTTAAAGTTTGTATCGGGTCTAAATAGGTCTACAAGACACCGAATTTCTCATGGCACGTTTTACGAAAGTTTGAAACATAGTGAAAACACTTATATATAGGAAGTACCAGCGGCGTATCCACCATGTTTTGACCATGTTACGTTCGTTTCGTTATTCGGTGTCATGTTACGTTCCATGTCCTACCATACACAGTAGTACACCCTATAATTCCCATGCGCCTATCACTATAATCCCGTGTGCACCCGTGATTATATTGATTGTCGCATGATCCGCATAGTTTGTACTAGTTGTGTATGAATCAGGGTATACATAAATTTGAAAAAAAGAGTGTGCGTGCGTATGAGAATGTAGTATATAAGCATGTTTACGTTTAAATAAGTATGAGACCAACGTGAGTGAATCCCCTCGGGTTATGCTCACGTATAGGTACGAATGTATGAATTTGAATCTGAGCATGAACATGAATGTGAGCATGATTATAAGTATGCATATGAGTATAAGTATAAGTATGAATGATGACACGTACGAGCATAAATATGTGTATAAGTATGAATATCAATAGGTATAAATGACGACGATTGCGTGCATGACATGAATTGAATACAACGAATTTAATTATGTAAAATGATCGAGAAATTTGAGTGTGTAAAAATGAATGATATAAATGATATTGTCGTGCGAATTTTTGACTAAATCATGTGCGAGGATATGCATGTAAAGTGGTTTGAGCAAAACTTTGAGGTTATTGCTTCTAAAATAAGTTCAGTTTGACTTAGAATATAGGATCTAGTTTGTGAATATAAAAGAATATAAGGTACTTATTGATTATGCGTTACGTATTTTGTAATGGACGGGAGTGCTACCACTGCTTTAGGGGAATTTAAGTAAGTCGAAAGTGGTTAGTCCTTGTAATGTTTTCTTGCCCACGTGTTTTGAAATTAAGGTGACATTTTGGGTGGTGTATGACTAGGTCTTAAATTAGTAGGTTCACATCGTTTTCAAAGGATGTTACATCAAGATAAGAAATTTGAAATTCAGTGGTTCTTGTGATACGTTGACCCTTGAGAGGAAATCTGGGATAATGGATTTCATTATCGTTGAAAAGTGTTTAGCAAAATGTTCTCTTAATCGCGATAAGAGGTTTAGAGGGTGTTTGGGGTTGAGTTTTGAAAATAGTTTATGTGTTTTGAATAATCAGAATCAGATGATTAGCTGTAACAAAACGTGCTGTAGAAAGATAGTGTTTGAATTTGATTATGTTGTTTGATATCCCAATAACCAGATAATCAACTATTTGAGTGTTTGACAAATATATATATGTGAAAAAATAATAAATAAATAAATAAGCTTTGATCTCTACAAAATGAAAGAAATCAGTTTTTTTATTATATACTTACCGAACACAAAAAAACATAGTTTTTTTTTGCTTTAAAAACACAATAATCAAAGGAATTAGGAAAAAAATAATAACAACAATCCCAACATACCCTTAGTAAAGCGATCCCATAATGTCTATAAGATATTGGTTTGGCTTTTGTTTACAAATGAAAGCTCTTAATGTAAAGTTATCGCGTGATCGTGTTTTAGTGATTATGTTAAACATACGATTTGTGGGCAAGGTATTCATTGGACTGATTAAGTTGGTAGGTAGCATTATGTCGAGCTTTGAAAATCGTGAAACAAAACGTTCATGTGGTGACCAAGTATATGCGTATGTGATTTATATGAAATAGATTACAGGACGGGAAATACGTTTGATAAAATAGTACGTTTTGAAATTCGTCTAAGTAAGAATTTTGACAATATGATAAAAGATTTAGGTATACAATTTAAACATGTGGTTTGTGTAATAAAGTCTCCAAGAAGGAGGGTTGGTAACGATCACCGAGGTATGGGAATCACCCCTAATCCGTTGGTGAGGTCGTTTTGAGGAAGGAAGGAAACGGAGTTTGATCGTCTAGGTAGGGAATTCACTCCTATCTCGACGACGGTCTCCATTTCGGACTTTTCAAGAAATATAAGTCTAGTTGATGATGTTTTGAATCATGTATGCAAATAATGTATAAGTGGATGAAAAGGTTTAATATGAATTGCGTAAAAACCTTATAATAAATTGGAAATTTGAAAGGAATGGTAACAAGTATATAAAAAGTCATGTATAAATTGAAATGGTATAAAAGAGAGTCTCAGAAAACATTAGACTGTTTCGGGTAGAGAAACGTCGACTATTCCAAAGTGAATCGAAGATCCTTTCGAATTAGAGAAACATGCTTTGGCTTATAAGTAAAACGCTCTCGTCGAGAAGCGATTAACGGCATTTTACCCTTCCAGTTATTATACGTCTCCAATCGATTGGAAAATCGAAACTTTGGCGAGATTGAAAATCGAGGAATGGGACTTAATCGACAAGGTGCGGGTTTCACCCCTAACTCGACGATTTCGTACCCTAAGTGTGGTTGGTACTCGTCGGGTTAAATTTAATTTCAACACTTGACGAGAGTCCACTAGAGTTTAAATATGAGTTTCCCATCAAGGTGTGGATGTCACTCCTAACTTGATAGTGTAACTTCGTGAAAAAAATAATTAAATAAATAAAGAATTGGCGGAATGAGAGTCGTTCACCAAATTGGGGATATCACGCCTATTTTGGAGAAGTCGTGTCACTTGTGTAATACGTTTTCGAGTTTAGTATAATCGAGTAAAATGCATTAGGAAAGGCGTATGATCGAGATAATGTAACAAGTATGAACACGTAAAGCATTTCATGAATTTAGCACATAAAGGACGTTTTAAGAAATTAGCATGTGAATCACGTATGGTCAAGTATGGTACTTAACTATAGACTAGGTCAAAAGCATAGCAATTTGCCTAATTCCCTATAGTTATGGCTCTGATACCAATCTGTCACACCCCAACTGATGGCGGAAACATCGGGATGAGACGAAACGAGATTGCTCATTCCTCACAACGCTAATAAATGACAATATTTAATTAAATCCAAATTTCATTTCACAACATTGTCAAATACAACATGAAGCAATACAATAAGTTCATAAAACATAACAAAATTTGGTACAACATTTATAAATCTAACGTCTAAAATGTGTGTATCTAAGTCCTTGCTATTTTGATTTCATAGCATCATGTTCTTCAACTTGTAACATGTTTTAAAATAAAGTCAATGCAAAAGCAAAGACGAGTACACAAGTTTAAGCATAGCATATGTATACGAATAAAGTTTTAACAATCCTCATGGCAACCAAATCTATACAAGAGAAATATCAAGGCATGCAATACTAATAATTAAACCCTTAACGCAATCACGATGTTTTAACATGACCTCACGAATAACATGATGGAGGTGGATACGTGAATTCCTATAGCGCTAAGCATGTCAAACGAAGGCTAAAAATAGTTAATGACTAAAGCATAGCATAACGAATATCCAAGACAAGCAACAAGTATACGATTCAAGTATTCATGGGTATACGATTGTTTGTGCGTTTCATAAAGTTTAAGTGTTTGTGATTTTTGTATAGGTAAAACATGTTACACCCAAAAGTGTTATAAACAAAAGTGGGTCGAGTGTACTCACAATATTGCATATGCTTTCCGATTGGTGATTCCGTGAAGAGTTGGAGGTTGGAGCTTCAAAGCTTCTTTTAAAACACTTAATGTTTTCTTTTAGAACTCTTAGAGCTCTCTTCCTTGCTTGGAAGATTTGAGAGAAGTATAGAAGTTGAGAGAAGAATGGGTGGAACACTTAGTGTCCTTTTAGAATTCTTGATTTAGAGAGACTGAGAGATTAGAGAGATGGAGAGAAGAATGGTGTGAAGAAAATGGTAGAAGGGGTTGGTATTTATAGGTAGGGAATGTGGAAAATGGTGAAATATGATTGGTTAAAGAAGGTGGAAGAGGATTGAGAAGGTGATTGGTGGAAAAAGAGGTGGAAAAAGGTGAAATATGATTGGTTAAAGAAGGTGGAAGAGGATTGAGAAGGTGATTGGCGGAGAAAGGAGGTGGAAAAGAGTGAATATGATTGGTTAAAGAAGGTGAAAGAGGATTGATGAGGTGGAAATATGATTGGTATATTTCTTGGTATTTCTTGAGTATATATTATGTAATTGAGTATATAAAAAGTATAAAAGTATAATTCAAGTATTGAGGATGTGCGTATAAGTATTTATACGTATAAAAGTGTCGGTTTGCGTATAAATACGTATTTTAAATGATCGGTTGTGTGAATAAAATAATAAAATATAAAATATGAATTTTATTATGATTAACGCCTCGAATTGTGAGATTGAAATTAAAATACGAATGTAAGGTTTCTAAAATTAGAATATGAGTACGAACATTTTTTTTTAAAATAGAAATACAAAGATACGATGCGTTAGATCGAGTTTCAAGGTAAAGGAATCATACCAGTATTTTAATCTTTGTCAAAAACGATATTTGGTTTAAAGTTTTAAAATTAAACAGATAAGTATTCAACTATGATCATCGGTATTGTTGTCCACATAAGCTCAGACTTATCAGATGTAATCATGATTAGGAGATATGATTAAGGTATGGATTTATACTTACTAGCTGGTGTTCAACCACATCACGACACATTCCCGTATCAAGATATGCACGAGAGAAAATCTTACCGGTGAGTATACTACTTTATCATATGTTTTGACGTATATGAATGATGTGAGATACTCACTTATTTTTTATTGAAAACAAGCCCTTTGTGATTTAATCACTTATTGAGGAGGAACTTGAATTTCATATGCATGCAGGGCATAGGAGTAAGTCCGTGAACAGGTTAGTACCATCGTACCGACAAAGAGACGAATTAGCTCCCGCATAAAACTGTGATATTTTATCACTTATTTTGGGGATGTGATATTTTTATCACTTATTTGAGGGTTGTATGCAGTATATACACGTATGTATGATATCATGGAAGTTCTAGATTTGCGCCACCATTATTTTTCGGCAAAAGATTCAACCATGATACCCAGATGATAAGCCAGCATAAAGACCGTATATCTCAGAACCTCGGCACTCTATCAAACGAAATTTCGGTACCAAGACTATATGCCAATGAATGGTTCCCACCTGGCGTTCTGTCTGTTAGGTTTATATCAACCTGCACATTTTAGTCTGATTGTGAGCCTACTGATACATCATTAGCAAAGCTACTTATCAATCTTCTTTCTATGCTTTTGACCATTTCTGATAGATTTACCGGTGAATTTCATCATCTTCAACTTATCCAAGAAACTCATCTTTGATTTTTCTAATGTTTTTGTATTTTTATGAATTTTCTCCCCCTTAAACAAAGAAGGTTATACAAGACATATTTTTGTATTTTCTTAAACTTACTCCCCCTAAAATATAAAACTAAAATTCTTTTTGTAGTTTTAGATTTTTAGAAAAGTATATACAAAAATAGTTAGCCATGGTTGAGTTACTCGGGTTTCACCTTGATGCCATTGACCAAAAGTAGATAATCAAAACGTGATTTATCAAAGGCTTTGGTAAAAAGGTCGGCATGTTTGTGATCAGTGTGGATTTTAACAACATTGATAAGTCTCTTTTCATAACAGTCTCGCATGAAATAATACTTAATCTCAATGTGTTTTGTTTTTGAATGCTGTACAGGATTCCGAGTGATCTGCAAAGCAGCTTCATTATCAACAAAAATAGGAGTAGTAAGAAATTCAAAACTGTAGTCGCATTTGCTGTTGAATCCATAGAACTTGAGAACAGCAACTAGAAGCTGAAATATACTCAGCCTCACATGTTCATGTAGCTACACAAGTATGCTTTTTGCATTGCCACGTGACTAGGCGATTTCCCAAGAACTGACATCCCGCTGTTGTTGACTTGCATCGATTTTGCATCCGCCATGATTAGAATCACTGAATGCTGTCAGATCAAAGTTATCATCCTTAGGGTACCATAGACCAGTGTTAGGGCGACCCTTTAGATAACGAAAGATCTTTTCACAGCCATCAAGTGAGAAACCTTCGGACTAGACTGATAGCGCGCTAGAAGGCATGTTGCGTACATTATGTCGGGTCTTGAAGCAGTAAGATACATGAGAGATCCGAATACAATCCAGCATTCTGGTTGTTTCGAAGCTGATTACGAGTCTGCACACCACTCTAGACATCTCCAATAATATTCTGCTGAGGATGGATATTATGAATACGAGTTTCTGCCACATCAGGAACTCAAGAATTTATACCCAAATTGTTGATATTCATATCAACAGTTACATCGAGAGCTGGATTTGATGACGTTGTAGATGCCTGACCTTCAGTCGTCCCTTGCGGTTGAATATTTGACGTACCATCCGAAAATCCAGGAACCGCACCAGAGGCAACTTCATTTGCATCATGAAACTCATCTTCTTCTGATGAAACATTATAATCCGCAGCGCCTTCGAATTCCTCATTTTGAACAAGATTGTTAACCGAAGTCGACACCTGAGGGTTAACAATAATTGGTCGAACCAATGATGATTCCACTGGTGTATTACTTTCCAATTAACATCTGAGCAGCAGCTGTTGCATCATCAAAAGTTGGTAGATTAAAGGAGTCAAACAGCCCATCGTAGTCAAACATCCAAGGAGCACCCGGAGCTCTAACAGTTTCTGTATATCTCTGAACCTTGACTTCACTCCATTCTTCAATCTTCTTCGAAGACAAATTCCACACCCGGAAATTAGGAGTAGCATATCCAAGAAAGAAACCTTCGATAGCCTTGGGACCAAATTTTCCATGTGGGTCTATCATAGTGCATGGAGCTCCAAAAGGTTCTAAGAAAGAAATATCCGGTTTCCTTTTATGTAACAACTCAAAGCATGTCTTCCCATGTCTCTTCACCATCAGATTTCTATTCATCGTGTAACATACAGTAGCAACAACTTCTCCCCAAAATTGAACAGGAAGTTCTGATTCTACTAACATGGTTCTTGCAGTTTCAATAAGAGTTCTATTCTTCCTCTCAGCGACACCATTTTGTTGTGGAGTGTAGCGAGAACTGTACTCATGCAGAATACCCTTTGAGGAACAGTACTCGTCAATAACTTGATTCTTAAATTCCATGCCATTTCGCTTCTGATTCTCCTTACTTTCAGATTGTACAAATTTTCCAGCAGAGTCAGGAGATTCTTGAGGATAGTAGGAACTTCACTCTTGTGCGCCAGCATGTTTACCCATGAGAATCTGGAATAGTCATCAGTAACTACCAGACAATAAGAATCACCAAAGGTTGTCTTGTGTTTCATAGGTCCAAAGAGGTCCATATGAAGACGTTCCAGTGGCATATTCACAGTGTTGATCTTCTTCACGGGATAAGACTTTCTCGCTTGCTTTCCTTTCTGGCATGATACACAAACGTCTTGAAGATGAAAGTTCTTCACTGGTACACCATTCACTAGATTGTTCTTCACCAAATAGTTCATTTTCCTCAGGTGAATGTGTCCCATACGTCTGTGCCAAGAGATTGATTCCTTCTCGGTGGCTTTAGAGACAAAACATGTGACTTGTGCAGATGTTGTAATAGCTTGGCTCATATCAAGAATATACAAATCATTAATTCTTGGAGCCACCAGGAGAATCCATTCCTTGGGGATCTTGAATCCAGGCTTCACCACATAACATCCAGCATCCTCAAAATGCACCGTGAACTTCTTGTCGCAGATTTGAGAAACGCTAAGAAGATTGTAATCAATTTTCCGTACATAATTGATCTTGTCGAAGCTCACAACACCACTGGAGACCATTCCTTCTCCAGTGATGTATCCACCTTTGTCACCAGCAAAAGCAACATAACCACCCCTTATGCTTTTCACGTCATATAGGAGCCGCAAGTCGCCCGTCATGTGCCTTGATGCTCCACTGTCAACAATCCAATGACTGTTTACAGTTCCTCCTAGAACACCCTGCACATTGCACAAACAAGATTAGTTTAAGATGGGGACCCAAGCCTTAGTGGTCTTGGGTCGTCCCTTATCATAGAGAAATGTAATCTCAATTTCTTGATGATCAACAAACTGAGAGCCTCCTTTTGAACCATCACCGGTCTTCTGTTTCCAAGATCCTTGTTTATTACAGATTTACTATTATTTACAGTTTTAACAGTGTCTGGTTTTATTGACTTTGAAGATCTTTGATCCTTTTTAGAAGAATCCGATTTTAAAGCTTTCTCAACTGCTTTTACTTATTTACGTTTTTGTTTCTCTTTTTGATCTTTAATAATTCGTTTATCTTGTGTTTGAGAAACAGATTTACGTTTGGAAGTTGGTTCATGAGGGGCTTTCTCTATACATCTTGATTTGGCTGGATTTTGACAATCCTTTATAATGTGGCCAAATTATCCACATTTGAAACAAGTTCTCCTTTCAACAAAACTAGGAGATCGTGTTTCTCGGCTTCATGTTGAATTTGTGGATCTTGAGGTACTGGGTTCATTTTCAATACATCCATCAGTGTCTTGGGTGTAATTGTTTTGACTATTTCTTTTCAAAATCTTAACTTTCTTTACAAAATCAACATTAGATTTTCCTTGAAAAGTTTCGACTTTATCGGTACCTTTAGAACTCACAAATTTAACAGTTTTAGCTTTTTTCTGGTAACGAGAGCCTTTTGCTTCAACCTTTGGTTGAGAAACTGTGGACTTTTCAACTCGCTTCCATTGTTTTTCTTTTTAAGCGGATAATGGTTGTGATTTGGTTGACTTTTTCTTCTCCAAAGGTTTGGTTGTTGACTTTTCAAAAACCTGATCTATAGAGATTGGATTTACGTTTTTAATTGGAAAATCTTTGTTTGAATAGATTTTCTTATCACCAACCAAAGTATACAACACATTATCTACTTCTTGTGTAGACACACTTGTCTTCACAGATTTCTTAGGAGCAGTTTCTTGATTCTCAACAAATTGAGTACTAGGAGTAGCAGACAATTCTACTCTTTTCCTTTCATCAAGAGGCTGATCCTGATCATCATTTCTTGATTCATCATCTGATGTATCATCCTCTTCTTTATCAGATGATGAACTTTCTGGCTTGTTTGGTTCTTGAGAGGAATTGCCTAGTTTGAACTCTATCCATGCTGCAAATTCCTCAGGATTCAAAGGTACAGAGGGTTCTAAACGAGGCATCTCCTCTTCATTAGGCATTTTGGTATAGTTGTGTTTCATTGGGGTGGACACGACTTATACCCATGCATTGAGCATCTCCCTTTAGTTTTTGAACTTCAATAATATGATCAAGCACATATTGGGAGTTAGAATAACTTTCCAATTTGCGTTTGATCGAATCATATTCGCATTTGGCGATGGCTAACTCTTTCTTTCTTTCTTCTAGGAGATTAATTTATTTAATAATTCCTGTCTGTTTATTCAAAACTATTTTTGTCAATTCAGAAACACTTTTCTTAAGGGTTTCTATTACAGATTTGAATTCTTTTTCATTCTAGTTAGCGCCAAATTCGCCTCTTTGCATTTTGATAGTTCAACAACTAAATTCTGATTATGACTGTTGACGGTTTCATATTTTATTTTCAACTCAACACAGTCATTGCAAACAGTAGGAGGGTTAGAATTTACCTGTTTTGAAGAACCTTCAACATTTTCCATAAAGGCAGTGTGATGAGGAAAAGCTGCACCATCTGTAGAGAGTGTCTCTGTCTCTTTTTCTGCAGCTTCTGCATTCCTCGTCATACTTACCTTTTCACTCTTTAACATCTCAGCTTCACTCAGCAACTCTTCAACTTCAGCTTCACTTCCTTTCTTCACATCAGAATCAGACTCATAACCATCTGAACTTGAACATTCTTTATCAGAACTACCAGCATCCCCAGATGTATCATCATTATTTTGAGTGTTGATGCTATGATCATGCTTGTTTTGATCCACGATCCTTGCATAGCATGCCGTTCTTCCGTTGTTCTCTGTTCCCAACTGTACTGACCAATCGCATCCTTCATCAGACTGAACTACCATAGCTCTGTGCGTGTTTGAAGGTCCTGATTGATTGGTATTGTTAGAGTTTCCAAGAGCTACTATTCTTCTTTCGTTGTTGTACTGTGCTGTGTTGGATGGTTGAGACTGATTTCGAAAGGGGTTGTGATTTCCTTCCTTGTTGGGTCTTGTGCATTCCCGCTTAAAGTGACCTCTTTTTCCACAGTTAAAGCAAGTAACGGTTTTGTCAAAGCCGTATTTTGTATCCTTCTTGCTTTCCAAACTGGTTCTACCCGTTCTTCTCATATAATCCTTTGTTCTTCTCATAGCACTTGCAAACGCCCACTTGATGTCCATCAGCTCCATTTCATCTCGGTCAATTTGTTCATAGTCTTCATTTGTCAAATTGATGTTCCCTATTTGACTTGCAACTAAACCACAATATGCACTGACCATGGTATTTAGAAGTTCTGCATGTTCCTTTGCAACTTCTACGTTCATTTTGGAGAGAGTTGACGTGTCAAGTTTGGCAGTGTTGGGATTTGCTGATTGACTGTTGCTACCATAGAAAGCTTGTTGAGGAGCTTGCTGTGGAGCTTTATGCGCTAAATTCCTTGGCTGTGGAAGAAAGGCTTTCGGATCAAAAGTCTGTCCATAGGCTTGATTACTCGAACTTGTAGACTGACTTGTTTGAACTGGTTGGGGTAGGAAAGGGTTCACGTTTGACACAAACGCGGTTTGCAGCTTCGGTTGCTGACTTGAGCTTGTACCTGTATTTATACCGCCAAAATACATTTCAGGGTTTTGTGGAGCAGAGACTCGTTGTGCCTTCCGGAGTTCTTCTTCATTCTTGTTCTCCAGTTTCTACTCAAATTCATAAATACTAATTGAGTCCAAAACACCTGTATGTTTTAAAAGATCAATAAATTGACCCCATTTCAGTGGTAAAGCATCAGCAAATCGCATCACATTTCTTGTGCTGCTGCTAACACTTTATACGAGTACATTTTGCTGAGAAGATGATAAAACCGTGTGGTCATATCATTCAAGGTTTCGTTCTCCATGAACATGAAACCTTCAAACTCTTTCTTGAGCAGATCATGACGAATCTTCCTGGTAGCAGCGTTACCTTCACCTCTTGCTTCCAAAGTGTCCCACAAATTTTTCGTTGTAGTACAATACACAAACTGATGATAAATGCCTTTATGCAAAGCTTGTGTGAGGATAGGAAATACCTTTTTCTCTAGATTGTAAGCTTTCTTGTCACTTTCGACTAGATTGGCCAATGAGGTTGGATTTGATCCAGCTTCTTCAAGTGCTTCATTATAGGGGTAGTGAAACACGTCCACAATTCTGTGTTCTGTCCAAGAACGTATGTATGAAAACGACTTTTCCAGGAAGGATAATCGTTCATATGATTTATCTTGGGCGGACGGTTGTTACTCCCTATTTCACTTTCGCTCATTAACAGAGTTTGGATGCTTTGATTTTGATTTGCAACACACGCCCGTTGATTTGCAGAGATCATTGTTGTATGTTGAGGCATCAAAGATTTTACCCATGATGTTGCGGAGCTTTGCGAAGACTCCTGATTTGAGCTTGAACAACTCCAATCCCACGGGTTAGAACTTATTATATTTTCTTGTTTAATGAAAATTTAAAGGTTTAAAGATTCAAAATTATAATTACCTTTTTAAAATTTTCAGATTTGAAAATATGACAAATTCTTAAAATCACAAAGCTTTGAAAAACACGAAAAACAATCAAAAACAGTTTCGTGCGAGACAACTGTTTCGCACGAAACAAGGATGTTTCATGCGGATCAGGTGGTTCGTGCGGGTCAGATGATTCGCACGAATATTTTCAGTCTCACAAACGGATTTGTTCAGCGTTTTTCAGAGGAATCTTTTCAGAAATGGTTAGGTGAGAAATTTCCTTTCTTGTCTAGACCTGCTTTTTCGAAATTACATGTTATCTTACCCACTTTTAGTTAAAACACAAATTTTTAATCTGTCAACAATCCAAGTCCAGATCCAAGTCAGAAAATGTCAAGCCTACCAAAACTAATCAGATTCAAATTTTTGTAGATTTCTTCTTCAATGGTGTTCTTTAGAAAAAATTTACCATAAAATTTTCTGCATACAACATATTTTAACCAAGTTTTAAGTTAGTTAACTATCCAAAACTTATGTTTTCTGCTGGACGCTCAAGAACACTTCAGAAATCTTCAAACTAGCTCAGACACAACTAAGCCCGGTTTTGAACAAGGAAAGAGCCAAAGCTCTGATACCACTTGTAGGTCCACCTGTGGATGGTGTTAAACCAATTCCTTGTTCATATGACACACACACAAGTGCGGAATCCAAGTGTGCATGCAACCAAAGTAAAGTAAAGAACACGGGGTAACAAAAGATTCACTATCTTGATTAATGATTAAGAACAAGTACAAACATATACACACAATGCTCGTATGACTCAAACAAACTTGCTGTGTTCTTGTGTCTTAGTCTACACCAGAAATGCTAACTTAGAGATCTCACAAAAGATCAGTTTGCTAGCTCGTTCTTTCAGTCTGGTCAGTCTAACTCTCACACGCGAGTCAACTAGTTCACCCTCACTGAGAGGTGCATGTCTGCTTATATATTGTCTGTCTAGTTTCATACGAATCACGACTCTAGACATGTGGAACACACTATTTCACACGAGACACAACTCAGAATTTGGTACGAGACACTATTTCGTACGAAATACTTATTTCGTACGAAACAAGTAACACAATTGTTACTCAAGAATTTCATACGAATCATGTGATTCGTACGAATTCTCTAACTCGCACAAAATCCTTAATCCTGGATAACGTGTGTAGACTTGACGTTTCCAAGATTCATCAGTATGCACACATGCAACTGATTAACACAGACAAGCTAAGATGTCATACTAGATCAAGATAGAAGGATATCCCGATCTATTCGACACGACCAAACCTATACAGACACTTGAGCAAAGACCGTACAATTACCACTGTAACTAAGAACAAGCGACAGACACAAAACTGTATCAATAGTTCCATACAAACAAAATGGTAGTCTTGCGTTTACATTCGTAAATTTTTGTTGTTGGTTAAAATGGAAGATTCTTATTTTTTATTTTGAAAAGATATTTTGGGTTTTAGGGGTGTAAAAAATTTTTAATCCAAAATTTCTATAAAATTCAAAAACATCATTTCAAAATGATAAATTTCAAAAAGTCAAAAACAATAGAAAATTTTCAAAATGGCAAAAACATTGAAAAATGTTAAAATGAGTTTATCGTTGGGTAAAGAAGAGATGATAGTACATCAGTGGACTATCAGTGCATGCTACAGATTTGTAATGTTTAAGATGGTTAAACAATCTCACTAAAGATATGTTGGTAGGCTCAGCTAGACTAGTAGTTTAGCGAAAACGATACAAACTTAAGAAAAGCCTAGTTCTAATGGGAAACACGATTGAAAGCATAGTACTTAGTTTTGTCCTTTTGATGTGTACCTACTCGGTAATCGCCGAATGCCGAAAAGCATAAAAATCAATCAGTTTGTGAACTTTCAGAACTTATGAAAAGTCACTATGATTGTGTTTTCATTTTCAAAAGATTTAAAATTGTTTGTTTTTTTATATTTTGTTTAAGCATTGGTCATTCTTTGTGCATATGGAAATATCAAACTGGATGTTAGTGCCTAAACATTCTGCTTTATTTTACTTGGTGTTTCGTTTAATTCTTGGATCACCTCTGCGTATATGAGAACTAGTAGGGTGCCTACGTGATACTCCGCGGGTGACACTTTGCATTGCGACACTCGTTTCTGGTAGTTTTCTTATTCTTATAATATTTATGGTAGCATTGTTGTGGTGGATATATGTTATAAGTATTACACATGTCTAGTAATTATTAAATTTAGAATTCAAATTATCAAGTTTTTCAAGAAACCATTGATGCAATAAAGTAATACAAGAATAAAAAAAAATAAGTCTTAAACATAAACAAAAGTTATATAAAGTAGCACGTGAATAAGGAAATATAAGTCTTAAATATAAAAGTTGAAAACTAAAAGCTCAAGTGTCAAGTACTTTGTATCATGATGAGATCAATTTAGTAATCAGACAGCTTAAACATCTCAAGGATGTCATCTATATTGTCACGCCACCATTTTTCATCATCGAGATCAGCGTCCTCTGGAATTTCTTGTATCTCTTCCTGTTTGATTGTTACATCCTTTGGAGGATGAGTTTCTTCTTTGTTCTCCTCTTTGATACATCAGTAGTAGAGCTGGAGCAATTTGGGGAACTGAAAAATGTTAAGTATTTTAGCTACATATTTTTATCATGTTATCGTTATATATAAAATAGGATAAAAAACGACGTTCATAGTTAAACATAATATAAAAACAAAAAAAAAAACAATATATCATGTTTTGGAAACATACATACCTATGCAAAGATCTGAAAAGATAAATGTTGAAGCTCCAAAACCACTGAATATAAATAAGATAAATGTTAAGTGTGAGCATAAAAATTATACACAATAGAAAATTGAAGTACCTGTAAACTAAGAATTGTAAAGAACAAGAAATTTCTTGAAGTGAAAAAAACTAATGAATTATACTATATATAGAACCTAAAAACCAACAAATTGAATAACTTGTAGTTTTTTTTCAACTAACTAATATATCTATAAGAGTATTTTTGAACTTATAATCCCTAAAAAATGTAACACGATCTAGTATTCAGTTTTTGAAGATTTATATGTTTATATTATGGAGCTTTTTCTAAAAGTTTGTTGGTGGAAATCCTATTTACCAAACTTCTAAAAAAGCATTTTTATAAAAAAAGGTTTTATGAAAACCAAAATGCTTCTAAAAACATTTTTATAATTTTTTATATGAAAACTAAGATTCCATGTTGTTGAATATGGTATTATGTAATTTTTTTAATATACCAACTAGATAAAACAAGCGAGCTTGTTTGATATCAATTTACTACCTGCTACATACACCAACTAACACAAACATACAGAATACGAACAAAGCCCATATCAAACCTGTATGTGCAAGGTTTCGAAATTTAATCTAGTTGGCGAAACAAATTGGTGAACAATCTTAATCAAACGAAAATCAGAATGAAAGGGTTGGAATATTATAAATTGATAATGATAACAACAACGTAGAGAGTCTTGAGCTTTGATATGTGATATGACACATTGCTTTAATCACTTGTACAATTGATGGATTTTAGATTCAAAGCAACATCGGTTATATGTTTGATTGTTTACAATTACATAGACATAATTGTATAACCTGATCAATCAATTGTGGTAACCTAAAGACTTTTTACTTCAATTGCATACAATGGAAGGTTATCAAATAAGTTACCAATTGTAATTATAACCCTAACCCTTATCAATGTATCCCAATTACTAGAAATCTCGGGAATTGAATGAGTTTGAAATAAGAATTTGTAACATCGTCAAAAAACGGATTTACCAAACCCGCTCCGTTTATCAACCGAACAGTCAGTCAAAATTTTCGTTGCGAATTAAATGCCCAAAATATTTTTAAACGATCCGTAATCAATTATTATACGGGAATATATATTTAGTTTTTGAAAAACTGTCAAAAATCGCAAAATAAAAATATATTACCTCTGCCGGGTTTCGAACCCGGGTCTGTACCGAGTCACTCAGTGACTTATCACCTCACACACAAACCACTGCGCCAACAGACTTTGTTTGTTGTATAATAAAATCATTTAATTGATAAAGTGTCGTTACAAATTCAAAACCGGCGCCCAAACGGTTCAGTCGTCGGAATCCCGGAATTCTCGCGAGTCTTAACTACAAATTTACGTTATAACGTAAACCATTAACCAGATATCGGTTATAACCGATGTTTGAAGTCCGGACCAAAATCAAAACCGCCGGAAATTTTAAATAAACGAACACAGTCCGAAATCAGACCAAATACATCTCGTTTTCTCCTATAAATTGACCCACAACCGACGACAAACACTTTCGCTCAAAAATCACACCTTTTCTCGGCGTAATTCCACTCGCCGGAATAAACCTGTTCGTCGCCGGAAAACCGGTTTCCCCATTGCCGAGCTTTTCTGAACCTCTGAAGCTTATACCGGAGATACCCATACTCTTTCCAAGCTTTCCGGAGACTAGCTGCTATAAGGAACCTGTCGCCGGAGTTGAATTCTGTCGCCGGAGTTCTGCCGGAAAACAGAGGATCCAGTCAGTATAATTCTCCGCCAAATTTCTTTTCCTTTTTCACATTTATCTCACCGTAATGAACTGTAAAACACTATCAAACCGATAAAAACTTTGAACCCGTCGATTTCCGAATTCTGGTTCAACCTTGATGAAGAAGATGATGTATTTCGTTATATTATAAGTATAATTAAAATCAACTTAGTAATCGGGTTAGACACACAGTCCAGCGGTGGACTGTGTGCACATAAAACGTTAAACATGCAAAGGTCTCGAGTTCGATTCCCGTTTCACACACGCTGCCTTAATAAAATCCATTTTTTTGTTTACTGAACCGGAGTCGCCTTATATATATGTTAAGTATATTAATAACCGGAATAATAACCAAGTTAGACACACAGTCCAGCGGTGGACTGTGTGTTTGTTTATATCACAGATCACGAGTTCGAGTCCGGTCTTCAGCACCGACTCGGACAATTATCTCCTCTTTTTAATTAAGGCAGAAAAGGAAATAATTAAATAGTATTTAAGTATAATAAAAATCGAATGATATAACATGTTGAACACACAGTCCAGCGGTGGACTGTGTGTTAGATTAAACCACAGGTCCCGAGTTCGAGACCTGTGGAGTGCAAGACCGGTCCGCTTAAACTGTTTTTAAAATAAAAATGATTTTCTGTTAATTCTAATTAATGTATATATGAAATTAAAATCGGATATATAACGGGTTAGACACGTAGCTCAGTTGGTAGAGCTGCGTGCACGCGTACGGGAGGTCTCGGGTTCGAGCCTCACCCAGCGCACAACAATATGCCTCGAACCGGTCAACGCCAGTCAAAGTCAACAGGTCAAAGTCACTGTAGCAAAAATAAAATAATTTATTATTATTATTTTTATTTAATTATTTTAATTAAAAATCAATTTTAAATACTTAAAAATAACATTTTTAAGGTTAGAAAATAGCCTCAAATTCACAAAAATACACCCAACAATCCTACTAAAATAGTTTAATAAAATCCGTTTACTTACCAAACCATAATGCGATTTATCTAGGTTAAATCTCACTCGTGGTTAAAACCACTTCGCGTGCATTCAACGTCATCAACCGAACGCACCCACTGTGAGTGAATCTTACAATTCCCCCTTTTAAATTACACGTTTTGGGGTGTGTCATGTGTTATGAAATTAATTAATTTATTTATTTAAACTTGTGCCATACCACATCATGACTTAAACTTAGATTGTTTTTATTGTTGTGATTTACTTATTGCCATTTGTCAAGTCATATGAAACTCATACATTAAGCCCATCAGTTCCTCGTGGGAGACGAGTAGAACATCGCGTGCTTCACATCAAATTCATTATTATTCATGTGTGTATCATTGAGTTTATATTGTTTGTAGTTGTGTTATTCATATTATCATGTTTATGCAATTCATTCATCAGGCCCCTCAGTTCCTCGTGAGAGACGAGTTGAACATCGCGTGCCTTTAATTGTTCCATTATTATTCATGAGTGTTTCATTTAACATCTTATGATTGCCGATCAAGTTACATCTAATTTTACTCATGTTTGGTTGTGCACATATTTCATAATCAATTTAAATAAATTGTTCAAATGTTTTCCATAGGATTCACTCGCCAACATTATGTTGATCCAAAAACCTTTTACACATGATACAGGTGAACAGGTTGAAGCAAGGATAACATAGGATATGCCTTAGAAGAGAACAAAGAAGTTAGATTGTTAGTTAGATCATGTTGTAGCAATCATTGTAAATTTCCATTTAATTTGTATTAATGAATATGAAACGCTTAATAAATGTCATGAGCTTTGATGATAACCCAATCATGCCCCGATCACCTTTTCCGCTGCGGGTCGGGGTGTGACAGAATTAAAGTAAGAACAATCGTTACAATTAATCGAATCAAATCAACCGGTAAAAAGCATCGAATGCTTAGATTACCGGATTCTAATAAGAGTTCAACACATAAACCTAGTCACTTACAAGAATCCTCCACCCGGAGGAAACCATAAAAGGATTAGCCGCTCATCTCGGTCACATGATCTTCCTAGGCTAGAGAAACGGTTGGATTCATGTTCTTGATCTTCAATTCGGTAAGAATGATGATGGTTGCAGGTGAAAAGTGCCAAAAGTTCACTCCTTTAATCCCCAATTTCGTCCAAGGAAGTGATAAACTGAATTAGGGTTTAGGAAACCTTTTGTACCTAAAAACAAGCCAAATTCGCTTTTTTCCGGATGTCCTACCGTAAGCTATGGTCTACGGACCGTAAGCTACGGTAGAGAGTTTTTGGTCTCAACCGTAACCTATGGTCGACTGACCGTAGCTTATGGTCGGCAGATCCCTTTTAAAATTGTTTTCTTCATAACTTCTTCAATTTAGCTCCGTTTTACGCACCGTTTTCGCCCGCGTCTTTGTAATTCAGCCCTCTGTCATTCCATCTCCTAAGATCTTTAATTCCACTCCATTTGTTTTCCTCAAAAAAGTCCAATCTTCTTGTTTAATCTACAAAACACCATTTTCTCGTAGTTATTCAATTTCACACATTTAAACACATAAAAACTCATAAGGTTAATCACTTAAACTTGTTAAACACCATTCCAATCCCATTCCATCAACAATGCATCATCTACTTGTACATTTTAATCTGTAGAACAATACTGACCAAGACAACCATCGAAATGTCAAAAAAAATGAGTAGGTCATCACGGTACCTTTGGATTCTTTAAAACATTATAGTTTATAAGATATGATAAGAATACATAAAATAATTATAAGTTTGTTGTGGAAGGGGATTAGTGTAACTAATTACCCATATTTTTGTTAAAATAAAGGGATTTAAGTGTAATAATATGAGGGACTAAAATAGAATTAGTGTTTAAAAGACCAAGTTACCCTCATTTAAGGGATGTTTTTATAAATAAAGAGGGAAGAAGTTCTTATTTTTTGGGTATCTTAAAACACCCCTCCCTCATGCATTATAATATAGTATAGATATCGAACTCTTGGTTAAAACTTAAACAATTTCAACTTATTTTAATTTCTTGTTTGTTTAAACAGTGGACTTTCTCTACGTATCGAAAAATCGATCTAGTTGTTAATGCTTAAACAGGGTAGGGTTAGTGTAAAAAAGGGGTGGTTTATAAGAAGTGTAAGAAATGTTTTAAGCCCTTAGATCTTGTAGCTAATGGTTAAGATCAAGAAAGGCTTAAAATGTAAATTGTGTTTTGTTTTTTTGACTAATTTGGCTAGATTAGGGATACTAATGTCTTTTTATATTGTATTTTTAAATAAAGAAACTGCCATCAACTTTAATGCACATGCAAGTTACACCCATCATTTTTGAACGTCAATAACTTTTTATACGTAATGTTTTTTAGATATATTACACCATAATAACGAGCTTTTTTTATCTTTAATATGAGTACCATATTGTTCTATTTATATAGATAAAAAAATTACGTATAGCATGATATGAATCCTATAGCTTTAAAACACCATACGAAGAACATATACTTAAATGCAGATGAGAGAGTAGAAACAGTAGGATGTGCTACAAATGTAAAAATGTTGGGCATATTGCACGACATTTTTCACAAAAATATCCAAAACCTGTTTCTAACTCCATTAGATCTACCAAAGATGTGAAACAAAAGGCACCCATGGTTGTACCAAAACAAATTTTGAAAAGAAACATTGAATTTAACAAAAATGTTAAATCAACAATTCGACTTAATTCTAAATTTGAAATTGGTGAGACTTCTACCAAGAATCGTCAAAGTCAAAAGGATTCAAAGTTCTACTCAAAAAGGGCAAAATTGAAAACGCAAACTTGGGTTGTGAAAATAAAACCATCTAAAGTAGATCCGAAACCATCTGTTTCAACCAAAACCGAGCTTAAACAGAATGTCAAAAACAAAGTTGGTCCGAAATTTGATATTTTGAACCCACCGAAGACCAAGCAAGCTTGGGTTTCTTTGTTTAAATAGTTTCTTCCTCGTGTGTGCAGGGGCACCCACGATCGATCATGTCAAAATGGATTATGGATATTGGAGCTTCCCGACACATGACTGGGATGCTTGCGTTGTTAACGATGTCAAAGCTATCCGAGGAGGTTATGTTGGTTTCGCTGGAACACAAGGTGGAAGGATTGTTGGAGAAGGTATTCTCACGAATGGAGTGGTTTCGTTTGACAAAGTGAACTACATTGCAGAGCTAGAGAACAATCTGTTGAGTATTTCGCAAATTTGTGACAAAAAATTCACAACACACTTCAACGACAAAGAATGCTTAATCATAAAGCCGGGATTCAAGATTCCTGAGGAATGGATTCTTATGCGTGCTCCAAGAGAGAATGATTTTTATGTTCTTGATATGAGTGTCGCATCTACAACATCAAAGAAGGTTCAGTGCTTTGTGTCTAAAGCAACCGAGAAGGAGTCTATTCTATGGCATAGGAAGATGGGGCACATTCATTTAAGAAAAATGAATTATTTAGTGCACAATGACCTAGTGGAGGGTGTTAATCTGAAAAATTTTCAATTATCTGATGATTGTCTGAGCTGTAAAAAGGGAAAACAACAGAAGAAATCACACCCAAGAAAGCTTCTAAATTCTATCATGCTACCACTAGAGAGGCTTCATATGGATCTTTTTGGGCCAGTAAACGTCAAAAGCATTTCTGGAGATTTATATGCCTGGTCGTTACAGATGATTTCTCAAGATTCTCATGGGTTTTCTTTCTAGAGAGCAAAGATGAAACGTTTGAAAATCTAATGATTCTCTTCAGGAAGCTTGACAACTTGTATCATCTACCAATCAAGAGAATCCACAGTGACAATGGTATCAAGTTCAAGAACAAAAGAATGCTCAAATTCTGCAACGAAGAGGGGATTCTTCATGAATTCAGCGCCCCCTATGCTCCTTAACAAAATGGAGTTGCTGAACGTAAGAATCGCACACTGATCGAGACTGCCAGAACCATGCTCGCCGATTCGAAATTGCCAATTAGTTTCTGGAGCGAACCAGTCGCCTCAGCGTGTTACACCCTCAATCGTGTGTTAACAGTCAAGCCTCACAACAAGACTTGTTTTGAGCTGCTAAATCAACGGAAGCCTAACCTTGCGTTTCTAGAGCCTTTTGGATCACCGTGTACTGTATTGGACCCGGATGGTAAATTTGAAGCCAAATCCTTGGAAGGATTTTTCGTGGGTTACGCTACTCCACAAAAACATGTCTTCTTGCCGAGTCTAAACCAGGTTATTCTTGCACAGCATGTTGATTGTCAACGTTATACTACGCCTACGTAGAAACCTAGGGATCCATGGCTGTTCAACTACGAAGGTTTGTGGAACTCTTTCGACCTACCAGACATGCCATCTGAAGAAGAACTTGTTATGCTCTTTCAACAACATCAAATCTTTAATCAAGAACAAGTTACTAGATTGTTGTTGATTTCCCCGTCACTTCCTGTCAACACGTCTGATGTAGGTCCGAGCACTACTCTTCAAGAATCCGTCTCTATACCTATCTTGAACACTGCTGAATCATCTGCCAAACAACCGCCCAATGCCGACTCTGATCGTGAACTGAGTTTTGATGATGGAGGATCTAGTTCCGAAGAAGGATCTGAACATATTGAAAGCTTCTTGAATGCTCAAGCTGATCAATCAAACGTCAGGAATGAAGCTAAATCTTCTGCTCGGTTGTTAGTGATCACGAGTTTGCAGACTCAAGTGGATGTTCCAAGTGAAGTAATGCCGAGGACACTTTCATATCATCCATCAGAGAATATCATCGGCAGCTTACAAACTGGAGTGCAAACTCGCAGTCAGATCAATAAGGATCTAAGCTGTTTTTATACTCGTATTGCTCCATTACAAACTCGAATTTCTTACAGTTGTTCTGTTTTAAAGGTTGAACCTGGGAACTAGAGAGACGCGTTAAAAGAAGAAAGTTGGGTGGAGGCAATGTAGGAGGAATTGCTTTAATTCCAGAAGCAGGAGTCTTGAAGCTTGTTGACCTACCAGATCATCATAAAAATATAAACACTAGATGGGTCTTCAAGTGAAAACGTGATGACAGAGGGATAGTGGTGCGAAACAAAGCTCGACTCATGGTACAAGACTTTCATCATCAAGAAGGGATAGACTACACCGAAGTCTATGCCCCAGTCGCTCGTCTCGAAGCTATCCGCATATTATTTGGCCTTTGCTTCTTGGAAAGGGTTCATGGATGAAATCCTCTTTTAATTCACTTATCCTTTCCTCAACCGTGGCTAGTATTGCGGTTTGTAGCCTTTCCATGAATCCCGGTAGGCTAGCTTCAATGGCTTTTCCGACTTCCTTAGAAATCTTTTCTTTTATCTGTTTGGTAATTAAAGGTACCGTATCATCACCATTTCCACCCGACATCGTTTATCTGAAACATTTATGATAAATTGGTAAACATTTCATTTCATTATTCTTACATTACTATATGAGAATTTACTTTCTACGTTTGTATCAATACTCAATGTATCTCTCTTCTTCAGTTTGGCCAAGTATACAACTTGCCATAACCGTTCATGCTTAGTGCATTTTTTCGGGTTCGAGTGTATAAACACACTTCTCCCATGCACTTTTAACTCATTTCTTTACTAATATATATATATATATATATATATATATATATATATATATTAGGATTAAGTTAGTGAACACAAGTGTATTTGCGAACTGAGCGAACTAATCCTGGCCTTACAGTGTGTAAATCGTGGCCAGGATTTGATGATGAAATACGCTAGTGTATTTTATGATTTGATGATGAAATCATGGCCTTACATGTGTGTAAATTAATGGCCAGGATTAGTTCACTTAGTTCGCAAATACACTAATGTTCACTCTAGAACCCTACCCTATATATATATATATACCCTATATATATATATATATAATGCCAATACCAAAATTTACATTTAAACTTGAAGTTATATAAAATTTCTTAAGTATTTAAAACAAAATTTTTTACTAGATTACGATGATTAGCTATACAAAAACGATTAACAAATGCGGAAGCTTGATAATGAATTGTATTCGGTTCTTTGTATCGCTCGATCTCCATCCATTCATCATAGCAAATACCTATATGTCATATAATCTTAAACGTTAGCAAAATAATGCTTGAAACGTAGTTTAACAGACCAAGTTACTCAAAATCACGAAATAAGGATTTTTGTGAAATTCCCGCTGTAAGCTACGATAGGTGTACCGTAGTTTACGGTACACAGCAAGGAAATGAGGGAGAGAAGTCTAGCTGTAGCCTACGACGCTCAGCCGTAGGTTACGGTTCAGTCATGTTGTATTTTCTTTCTCCACGTAACCTACGGTAGTATATCGTAGGCTACTGTACTGCCCTACAAATCCACATTTTTCCTGTTTTGTCTTTTAAGCGAAATCTTCATATCTTTTCCTATACTCATTCGTTTAATGTAAAACTTATTTCTATTTGATCGTAAAATGATTTACACACATTTAGTCTTGAAATCCAATACCGGATCCAATTACAACGTGTTTTATGCTATCGATTCTAAATTTATAAATCTAATAGTTTTGACCCGTTTGCATATTCGAGCAAACGAACTTGTTAAACCTCATTCATTTTACAAAATCGTCAATTATATAACTGTACCCCATTCTTCGGGTTAATTGCCTTATACTTTACGCATCCGTTACTCAGTGCCCATACACACTTAATCAATCCGTTCAACTTTATAACAATTGAACTTACTTATTCCGAATTCTTTTCACGAATTCGCTATTAGTCTATTATGACTCTTTCCCCGAGTCCCTTGACTTATAATCCACGTTCCCGTTACTCGGTTTATGTTTATTTTCCGGTTTTACCCTTTAACCGGGTTTAAACCAAAATAGCCATTCACACATCCATTCTGGTATGCATTAAAACTTCATTTTGACCCGTTTGGTTTCCTTAGCGAAATCCATCGCTTTTATTTAACCAAACCTTTATTCATTTCATCATATTGAACTGTTTGGATGTTTTAATGATATCCATCATTTTTAACATCCAAACTTCTCAATAATTCATTTTCTCATTTCCCGGTTCATTCGTGCAAAAGCAGTCGTATATGAATTATCCATATTTCACAAGTGTTGTATTAATAATCAACATATGTTTATGCAAAACCAACAAGAAAATTCTATGAAGCATAAAGCCACGTAACTTATAACTTATCATTCAACCGTGCGTTTGTTCCGGCTTGACTTCCCATTGCTTCACTTACGTTGTCTAAAATATACAAGCCAAGTGTCATTAGGACCTCTCGGCACATGATTTAGGCATATAAGTTGCAAAACACACTACATCGTTTTCTCATTAACGATTTTCGTTCATTATTTAAAATTGGCAATTCATCTAGACATTTTGTCAAACACCTTGTATGCATATAATTTAGCTAACCATGTTAATCCAATTAAACCATGGCTAACCATGAACCTCAACTTAACAAGTTCAATTGTTCATCATAATTCATATTAACATGTATTTCTAACAATACTCATGTTATTACACTCTTTATTTACATAAGTGTGTGTTGTGTTTTTGTTTTGGGTTTTTAATAAGACAAGTTTCTCTACTTGACCACTTTAGCCCCACTTTAGCCCCTCTAGTATATATATATATTCATAATTAATAAAATAATACATTTTTTCACTTACAACTGCGCTAAAATATACGATAGGGAATGAATAGTGAACCCTCTTATATGGAGGTTTACTTTAGTTGACCATATAATTTGCAGTATGGGGACTCTAATATAGGAGTGGAAATGAACAAAATCTCGTACATGTATATTTTTTTTTTATTAATTGAGTATGGGGAAGGGGATCGGGATGGGGACTCCATTGTGAGTGCTAGGTATACATTAATGGGCATTGATCACGGTCAGAAAATCTTTAGGAGTGGTGGGATTTTACAGATTGATTACAATATTTCATTTTTGGGGCGGAATGTTTTTTGATTTATTATCTTTCATTGCTTTGATGTTTGTTTGTTTTATCTTCTATTTTACTATTACTAGTTTGAACGTTTTTTATAACTGTGAAGTTTTTGGTCTTCACTGAGTGTGGTAGGTTCATAATAGATATGGCATCATATGTTGCCTCTATATTTAAGGTGCCCCCAATATTTTTTAGCGTTTGACTATGCTTGATTTGCGTTAGATTCAGTCTTTTGAATTTTCTGTTGGAAGTGTGTGATTTTGTGCCTTTTAGAAATCGTATACAAAAAATACGTGTCATCGACGTTCCACGTGTTAGGATCCTAAGCAAAAAAAAAGAAAATCTTTATAAGAAAAGGGACTCGAGTTTAGAATTCGTTATGGCCCCCCAAAGAAGGTATTTTAGGTTAAATTCTTGTATATCTAAGAGAATCAACAAACGTTTGGGGGTTTTTTGGAAATCTTTTGTTCTTTATAAACGTTCAAGAAAATTAAAGACTTATTGATGATTAGAGTAGTTCTAAGCATAATGTATGAAGCTACATGTACAAGAAAATTAAAGACTCACAAGCTTCTCTTTTGGCTCTTAATAAGTGGTATATTATATTAAAGATAATCGCATTTAGTGAATTTTGGTGCACTTCCAATCACACTTTTCGCGTTGCACACTTTGCCACAAAGTACAAGTGTCAGCTGCTGTGTTTCTGTCTTTTTTTAACTTTATCGTTCAATAGCTTACGTCAGCTTGACTTAAATTTTTTTTTTCAATTTTATATCAAGCCGTAATGAACTAACATGTGAAGGTTTTTCTTACTTTTCAGTGCGTAGAAAGTTTTGTGGCAAAATTCACCGCACCGCACGGCACAGGGTTTTTACCTTGTTTAACAAACCATAGCGACATTTACTTAATTACGTTTTGATCTTTAAAACAGAGTTTAACCAAAAGATAACTACATCACTAATGTTTGTTTTCAAGAATCTAATAGGCATAAATCTTATACGCTCTTCTCGTGTTGGGTAAGTTTATCTATAGGTTTTGGATTTATTTTATAAGCTTTCGAGGCTGTTAAATTCTTTCGCGGTTAACGCTCCGCAGCGCGTGTGGGCACAATACCAGTATATATTAATTGTCAAACATTTCAATTAAACTACATGCCAACTCAAGTTTTGTATTTATTTTGAGACAGGTGCTAAATAGTTAATGCGGTAAAATATCAGATATCGGTCAAGGACATATTTTTGAGATATCGGTTATCGCGGTGGGATATTGGTGGGATATCGGTAATTTTAATATCATGCTATAGCAATTTAACACTAACAATTCAATATATTCTCCCACCATTAACAAATTAACCTTTTGCAACTTGCAAAACACTAACATATGTAGCAAGTAGGAACTGTCTAAGACTTAAAACACTAACCTTTAACACTAAAAACTAACAATTAAGACTTAAAACACTAATAGCAACAATAAGAAAAAGACGAATGGTAGAACGAAGAAGAAAGGACTGATATCGGGAAAATCGGTGATATATCAATCAAATATTGGTCAATATCGCCGATGTTATGGGTATTGATATTCTGACCAATATTATGCACGATATCTCGGCAGAGGACCGATAACCAATATATCACTGATATATCAGGATATTAACTACGTCGTTTGGTTTGTTACATAACAATGTGTATTTATAATCTAGGTGAATATGAAAAGTGTATATGGGCATGTATTGGTTACAATTTCATTTTGGGAGTGGAATGTTCAGTCTTATATTACAAGCTTAAACATTTTCCGCTAACAGCAACGTTCACGGTAGATATGGCATATGGGCATGTGTTGATATTTTAGATTCTATATTTAAACATTCAACATAATCAATAGAAGTTTTGAGATATTTTTGGGAATCCCTTATTCCCCTTTTAAACATTTAAAAAAAATCAAGACTTTCATTTAGGTATTCATCACAAAATATTGGTGACATTTTGGTCCACAAGTTTCTCATATTTGTTCTTACTGACTACTGAACTATATATTATTTATTTATTTATATTAATCCTCAAAACACTTCTATTAAATTACATGTGTTGTATTTGTTTTGAGATGGAAGGAGGCATTTGGTTTGTTATATATATCAACTAGTTGATGCCTCGCCCGCGTTGCGGGGCGATAGGCCAAATAATTCTCAACCAATTAAAAAAACACTATTTATAGTTTTGCTAGAAAGAAAAACTAAAACGATGACAAGACCGTAATTTTGAGCTCGGGGCAAAAGTGTAATTTGTCAGAACTAATGATCGAGTGTTAGGCAGCTCCTTGACATGAAAGAAAATTAAATCAAGTCAACCAATTAAAAGAAAACACTTCTATAGCTTTTCTAATAAAAACTAAAACGATGTAATGTAAAATTTTGAACTAAGGGCAAAGTTGTATTTTTTGACTGGGGTAAAATCGTAATTTGCCAAGAACTAAAGTGATGGCAATACTGTAAATTTGAACCAGGGGCCAAATTGTAATTTTCACAATGGTAAATTTGTAGTTTTGATTTTGGGGTAAAATCGTAATATACCTGGACCAATGGGGAGTGCCAGGCAACAGCCTGGAATTTGAAGTAAGGGCAAAATTGAAATATTAAGCTATGGGCAAAACCATAAGTTTATTTTGAATTGGGGGCAAAATCAAAATTTTGAACTGAGGGCAAAATTATAATTTTGTGTTGGGGGCAAAAGCGTAATTTTGAACTGAGGGCTTAAACGGGGGCAAAATCATATTTTTGAACTGAGAGCAAAATCGTAATTTTTAAGCTGGGGCAAAACCATAATTTAGTTTTGAACTTGGGCGAAATTGTAATTTTTAGCTAAGGGCAAAGGTATAATTTTATTTTGAATTGGGGACAAGAACGTTACTTCGAACTGCGGGCGAAAATGTAATTTTAAACTGGGGATAAGATCGTAATTTTTAACAGATGGCAAATTTGTAATTTTTAGCTGGGGCTTAAAGCATAATTTTGTTTTAAACTGGGGGCAAAAATGTAATTTAGAATTGAGGGCAAAACGGTAATTTTAAACTGAAAATAAAATATTAAATTGGTTGGTCCAACAGATCTGCCTGGCACTATTCAACTTGTAATTGTATATGTAGGGAATGCTTATATGTAATCTTGGTGAGCATGAAAGTTGTATATTTTTTCAAAGAGTAATGGGGATCAGATAATCTGTTAAAACAAATATAAATTTGTACATACTATATTGTCACATTATCATACTCTAAGTTTGATGGTGTATTTAGGCTCACTATTTTGTGCTTATGATTATTATTATTCATTTATCATATCATGTAGGACATTTCCATATTCTTGGTAGCTAATCCCTTTTAGTAAATCGTGTTTATCATTCAACCTTAAAAATTGCAGTGGGAAGGAGACTGAATTCTACATTGAACCTGAAATGACACTGGAACTTATGATGGCTGCTAATTATCTGCACACCTGACCAATCTCGGTATGTACTATTTTTTCCTTCTTCTAGTAACCCACAACACATATATGTAGATAGAGGTGGCATGATGGGCGGTGTAGGCAGGTTGTGTAACGGGCCAAAAGACTCGAAACATGTTGGACTAAAATAGGAATTTTCAGTATGAATCCAAACGGGCCAGGCCAGGTTGAGTTGGCCCGCAAACACTTTGTCAGTTTTTTAATCAGTAAATTAATGTGTTAGTTATGCGGTTTCACAAGTAAATGGGCCGAGGTTGCCACATCTATGTCTAGTAGTCATGGGTTTGTGGCTTTGGCATGAATATCGTGTGACAAAACATGCCTCATTTTATGTTGTGAATCACTGGATTACCCTTCACTTCTTTTTTTTTTGCTTATTGTTGATAATCTAGGTTGCTGGAGGCTCGTGTTGGCGGTCAACATGAAGATCAAAGTGTTATTAGGAGTTATGACCAACTATATGTCATATTTGGTTACAACTTATATGTGTAATTTCGTTTTGCTTGTAATATTTGATTGTTGAATAAAACTCTAGTATATGTAGTGAAAAACATGTTAAAACTTTTGAGACGTTTGTTTGGTTTACAAAAACATCTTTAACGGTTCTCTTCTTAGTAATCAAATATGGTTTTCAGATTTCAGATATAAACGTTCGAAAAGCAATGTGATCGTTGCATAATCAGTTGAACATTTATGCCCGTTTATCTGTTTTTGGCAATCTCGTCATTTGTGCAATTTTCTTTAACTAGAAAACAAAAACCCAAATTAGTGTTAGACACATTTGTTTTTGCCATCATGACGAATGGGTTTGAGAAAAGTCAACTTTAAAAAAGTTTTCAATCAACTCAAGCCTGACAAATGTTCTTTGGCGCAAAAAATATATTACCTTACGTCAATTTCTTCACCACATTTTGGAAATTGGCACAACAGATTCATGCTTGGCGTAGAACTATAGAAATGAAACCATCAAGTTGCAATCTCATGTCAAATTACGATCTTCAAGAGAATACGGGACAACATTGTGTGCAATATGAAAGCTTTTAGTTAAGTTAGCTGTAACAGTTTCTTAATTAGAAAAAAAAGTCTAAAGACATTTAAAATACAATTAAAGGGTTTTTTTGGTCAAATTAAGTGGTCAACCTTTTGTTTATTCTTTGGATAGTATATATCATATCCCTAAATTTTATTCAAATATCCTTTTTTCACTTTATCTCTCTCTATATTTATGTATGTATGATGTGTAAATGTTAAAATATTGTTTTTTTAGAAACCAGAACAGGTAAGCTACTCGTTTTCGGTATCACACGGGGGATAAGACCGATTATGACTAAAAGTGATGTCTATGAATGTAAATCTTAATCTGACCATATTACTCCATTTAAAAAAAAAATCAGTAGCATTGACACTGATAGCGTTGATAGGTAAAAACATATCGGATCATGTGTAATGGCTATTGCCTCCTAAAAGGTATTTTCTGCCACATTAATATCATAACGTCTCTTCAAAAATGTGTAACTGATTACTTTTTAATTTTTTTCTCCTATTTGAGCACTATTCTAGAAATATCTCTCCCTCTCCATACCCTAAAATGCCCAAGCGGGGTGTTGAGGGCGTTATCAAACCCTTTCACGCCCATATAATGCTTATTACGCATGGCCTTAGGATATGGGGTGTGGTGTAGCCCTCCCCCAACATCCACATTATCTCCACATCGCCTTCCCCTCTATTTCCATCAAGAGGGGTGGTGTACCCCTTCTAGGGGTGAGCATTTGATATTACCTGACCCGACCCGAGTATTACCCGAGAACCGACCCGACCGTAATATCATACCCGATTTACATACCCTAAATATAGGGTAGGTTTTGGTTATTTACCATATCGGGTATCTCGGTCCCAAGTATAACAACTGACCCATGAGTTGAAGTTGTTGAGGCCATTGTACAAAGAAATCACATGAACGACCAATAATGAATCATTGAACTAGGGGGTATCGTGTATGGCATTTAGGAATCAAGCAATGGGGTCCTTAATTTCAATCCATTCAATCAAATTGAAGTATGAATTTCATTACATTGTTTTATTCCATGTTTGAATTCCTTTAATTGTTATTCATCGTCAATTGTAAAGCCTACTTTGAATTCATTTCAACGACCTACAAATACCTTTGTGATATATAATTGTTTATGTTTCATGATAATTATTAAATTGCAAGTTAATTAAGCTTCATTGATTGTTTATATTTAATGATAATGTCTAATATCTATAGTTAACTATTTGCACACCAAGTGTTTGTTAAAATGTTTGAAAAAAGTATTTGGTAAAACATGTTACCAAATATTGATGTGCGTGATATATTTCCTATTTTCATTGCTAAACGCAGAAAAACATCGAATGATGTAAACACATGATGTATTCAGCACACTACCAAAATGAAAGAATTAAGCACAGTAAGTTAATGATAAAAAAGCGAATGATAAATGATGGTTTGTTTTTGACATGAATTAGTTAAGTAGTTTATAAAAAAAACATATCTCAAATGGGCTGCTTATACCAGTCCATAATCTAGAGCTAAAAGTACGAAACAAAAAAAACCTATTTGTTACATCTTTAATAAATCGGTCCAGTTGTTTGATCTCGGTTTTTACCTTGTTTTTGGACCAACCCGACCTGACCCGATTATAGTATAAATATTGGAACTGATTTTTAACCCTACCAGATTCGGTTCGGTCCTGTTTGGGTGTCTTTTCTGGTCGGTTATCGGTTAATATCGGTCCGGACCTATTTATGCTCGCCCCTAACCCCTCACCCTTCTAGCCGATCATCATCAAGCATTTGAAAAAATGAGCTCGGGAAGATCGGGGGGAATTCCCCGTTTACACCGAAGAAGCGGGGGGGGGGGGGGGGTGTGTTCCCGGACCGGATAACCTAACACCTCACCTCCGCGTTCTCCTCCCCACTTCCACACCACAATGCCTTACGGAAAAGACTGGCTATCTACTTATGGACTTGTACTATTATGTCATGGAAATCATGTTCCATCTAACTTCTTTATTTAATGTGTTTAGGTGAAACTCCCCACTTCCACACCACAACGCCTTACATAAAAGACTGGCTATCTACTTATGGACTTGTACTATTATGTCATGGAAATCATGTTCCATCTAACTTCTTTATTAGAATGTGTTTAGGTGAAAACTTTCCGCATAACAAGAAACATGTACATATTTCGAAACAAAGAAAAGAAGAAAATTTACACTCGTATTAAGTTTAGGTACATAAGACTTGTCTCAATCAACCAAAATTTAAAGTCCGAACATGTTTAAAGGATATCGACACATATTTTATATTGATTGAAACTAAATAAACAAATACAGGTACCGGTATCCATCTTCTTCTGTTGGTATCGGTGTGTTTCGAAACGGTACCCATACTCGGTAAGGTTTACAATACCAAAAATACTTTACTCTGAATACAAATTCAAAGAAATTTACATATGAATTTAACAAAAAGAAATATCCGTTACTGATACCAAAATATACTTAAACTGCAAAGAGTAAAAACACAAACAACATATCGTATCAATTATGGTGGTGGAGTACCGGTACAACAAAGATATTGGAAAATGCTAAAACCAACTTGTATCAAAACCAAGTTTGATAAAAAGAATCAATAAATATACAGGCACCGATGTTGTTCGAGCGATTTTATTTCCGTTCGGTAAGGTAGCATTACGGTATTGGTATGGTTATGATACTCGATATACTTTATGATGCAAAGAAGCCTCATATTAAATACAATTCTACATTCAATAAAACTTATATCAACATGTTGATAAAAAAATTAAACGTAGCTACGTATTTAGCTTTTTGTTTAAAAAACTTAAGAGTAAAGTGCAATTTGACCTCCTGTGGTTTGGCTCCGATTGCATAATGACACCCTATCTTCTACTCTTTGTTGTTTGACACTCCATGCTCGCATTTCAAAACACTCTGACCCCCTCCCATCAGTTGACCGTTTTGCTTTGGGTGAAAAGACTAAACTACCATTTTTTCTATTACAATATGCGCCCATATACTTTCATTATTATTACAATCATCAACCACCCACCACCATCATCATCCCACCACCACCATCATCCTCATCACCACTATTGTTTATCACCATATCACCACTTTGGTATATAATATCTCATATAAAACTATATAACAAACTTCCAGACCCTATAAATCATCCACCACCACCACCATCCCACCACCATTGCATTTGGAGCGTTTACAAATTTCATCCTAAATAGGATTAAACAACACGATTGCAAACATCAGTAAAAGCCTCCCAATATAAAACTTAGACCTGCGCTTCTCCACCATCGACCATGATGATCTACTTGTCATCCTAAAAGGTTGCCAAAAACTTAAACATCTCCACATCAGTGATCATGCAGATGATGAGATATTACAAGTTGCGCCTCATATTCGTGCTTTTAAACACTACAATTGATTATAATAATGTATATATATGGTTAATTGTTTCACTACTTTTATATTTATATGGTTGTGGTTAAATAAATAGGATAATCATAATGTATATATGTACTCACTCCGGCCAATATTTTTTAAGTTATTATATAAATCCCCTAAAGTTTTATACACAATAAAAATTTTTATTTATACATTTTTCCTTAATTTAAAATATCTAAGAACAGTTTCTTCACTAGGCACAATTTTAAATTAGTAATATATCTAACCTTTTAAAGACAATATACTTGAAAGTGGAATAAAATGAATATAGAGATGATCTTAGTTGGGGTTATGACTTTTAAAACTTATACTTCGTCCTAGTTATTGCAAATGAAATACTTCTAGAAAATATTACGTATGTCAAGATAAAACTCCTAGTTGTGACTTTTAAAACTTATACGTCCTAGTTGTTGTATCTAGTATGTCAAGATAAAACTCCTCGTTACTTTAACATGTCGTTTTCTCGTTACTTTAACATGTCAGAGTGATGGTGATTTGTTGAAGAGAACAAAGAATAACCAGAAACCAAACAACAAAACCTCCTCTCTCTCTCTCTATATATATATATATAGGGCTCGGTTCAAATAAAAACCATCACGAGTTGTGAGAACCGTGAGAACCTTTTCTTTCTGTGCGAGTTGGGTCATTTTTTTTACACAAACGTAGATGAAAATATTATAAACACATCTGTAAAAAAAGTAAAAAAAATTGTCGAGTCGATAGTTTTGACTGATGCAAGTTTTTTTACGTGCTGGGATAAATTTTTACGAATATAAATAATTTTTTTAAGCCTCATGTAAATGCGGGTATGCGGCATTTTTAAATTTTTTTTTGGAAACAAGTGATTTTTTTATTACTTTTGAGAAAACAAATATTCGGATAAACCTTTTGTATGACATAGTTCTCACGGTTCTCATAACTCAAGATGGTTCTCATTTTAACCCATCCCTATATATATATAAGGTAGGGGTCATAAGAGAAGTCCACCCTATTTGAGAAACTTGAAAAGCATTCTGAACCACACATTTTTCATAAAATTTTCGTAATATACACATGTGTATAGTCTAAAATTGACTACATACATATGTGTATAATTCCAATACACATATGTACATAGTCAATTTTAGACTATACATATGTGTATATTACAAAAAGCTTAGAGAAAATGTGTGGTACAGAATGTTTCGCAAGTTTCTCAATTAGCCTAGTACTTCTCATATAATCCTATATATATATATATATGTATTATATATATATGTATATATATATAATATATATATATATATATATATATATATAATAATACCAAAAGTCACTGGACAAGCAAGTGGTAGTTGAGTCAAATAATAATTCTTAGAATTCTTAGAATGAAAGGAAGATGGTGGCAACAAGAGTCTTAAGGATGGTAAATGGGGGTTATTATGGTGATGGTGGCAGGTGTTGAGTGAAGTGAAGAGTAAAGTGAGGGAGGCAGATTGTTATATGGATAGGGGGGGGGGGGGTTGGTTACGAGTGGTTGAGAAGCTTGGGAAGCGAATTTTACCATGACACCCCTTAAAGTAATAGTCAATTAACGGTCAACAAACGGAAAGGGGGTCAAAGTGTTATGAAATGCGAACATGCAACAAAAACTAGAAGATAGAGTGTTATATTGCAATCTGAACCAAACCATGGGGGGTGGGGGGTTGAAATTGCACTTCACTAAAAAAATTGATGAAACAAGTTATTAAAGAAAAAATTAAATTAATTTAGAGGCACCGTCGTCGCCTGTGAAGGGTTCGGGATCGGGACACTCGCTATTGATAAACGTAAGCTCGATGCGATTGAACCATTCGAACATCTTACAGACACGGTCGTCGCCCATGAAAGGTTCGAGACTGCACGACATAACTGTTTGTAGGAAAAGGCGAGGGGTTTGGTAGTGTCGGGTTTGGACTCCACCGAACTGTTGGGGCTTGCGGTGGTGATAATCTTGCTAACGATGTCGGGTATGACTAGGGTTATTTGCTTGGCCCTGAAAGCAACCATCTTTTTGTTGAAGCTTTGTTTGGAGCTACTCTTTGAGTTTTTGTGAAAATGGTAGTTAGAAGACATCTACAAGGTCGGATAGAGAGGATGGTGAGACTTGATCAGTGGTTTAAATTTTTTTTTGCACAAATTAGAGCATGATAGTATGTCACATAACATGTAAGTTTCAAATAGTTTCACGTAAATGAAGCATGTAATCACATTGAGTATAAAGCTAATCAAACAATGAAAGAGTTCATTTTTTTTGTTTGTTCTTGAATATTAGCGTTTTAGGTTGCGAGAGTAGCTTAACGCGAGAAATTCTAAATTAAGGAGAAAGGTTGAAACATAAAATAAATACAAACATAAAAGGTTCGATTAAAACTTGGAATGTTTTGGAATGGAAATAAGACTAACCCAAAGTAGTCAAAACATTCTTCGAGTTCGAGAATCATGCTTTGGCCTAATAGGTAGAATACTCTCGCTGAAATTTCGGTTAACGGTATTCATCATTTTGGTTACTATATGTCCCTTGTTAATCGAAAGTTCGAGAATTTGGAAAGTTTGAAAATCGAGGAATAGAACTAGTCATGTGGATATCACTTCTAACTTGATGGTTTCGTTCCGAAACGTTGTTGGTACTTATCTGTCGAGGTAAGTATCATACCCTGATTTTTCCGGTGGGCCCAAACTTGGGTTTATGCGTGACGATTGATATCAGTTATCCAAATGGCAGCGGAAGATGGAATAAAATAAAATAATAATGTAAAAACTTGAAATTAATAATTAGAGTTTATACAAGCTGTTCGTGTAAGTATCCACAGGCGGATCAAAATAAAAAGCCACTTTAGACTAATATGGGTATTTTCTGTTGAGTTGCAAATTCCAATATCTTAAGACAAAGTCTACCCAAGCATATTCCGTATTTGCTACAAACCCTGCGCTTAGTCTTTTGAAAATACGTTAGTTTTCACTGGTAAATACAATTTACTGACTCTTCTGAAAATCTGTTTAGAATTTATTTAATACTATTTGGTATATCATTTTTAAATAACTTAGGACAAACGATATCTCTTGTTACCAGTTTTACATGCTTGTCAATACACTCGGTGACCAGAAATCAAATGCCGGTACATGATTAATCGACACACCACATTTTCATAATCATATAAATATATAACATTAGTGTCTGTCAGGTGTATGTCTACACCCTACGCTTACGTCGTGGCCATTTGCAATTAAATGAGTCGGGACGCCCATGACACGGTCATATTAACCCCCAAGTGTTTTAGTTATCAAGCAATATGGATTAAGATGAGTTATTTGCAATCCTATGACATCATTCTCCCTTTTGCAATACCCGACCAAGTGGCTAGTGCCTTATCACAAGCCTTTATAAAATAAAATTGGCTTAGAGTATTTAACTGTGCTAGTCTTTTAGAATATCATTAATTCAACTTAGGCACAATTTATTGAAAGATTCTCATTTGGAATGAACGGAAATATTATCCATTAGAATGTTTATGGCTCATTTATAAGTCCTTGACTTTGACCGGTTAACTTAAGGATACGTTCGGTTCGCTAGATTAAGCGTTGACCGGATAGAATGTGGTTTATACCCTTCCGAGTGGAAGGACTCGTATAATATAGGTTTAACAACCAAACATTCTGATTAGAGATGATTTTGAAAGGTTTTGACCCGATTCGGCTAGTTTATATATTTTATTTTATATAAACTAGCCGTATGGATATACGGTGTTAGGTGGTCGAATAGGTCTATGACGAGTCCGTTATGTTAAACACATGTTTCCTAATGTTACGAGATCAGTTTCAAAGTCAGAATACATGTCTTGTGGCTTTTAAAACCATTTATATGCCATAAGGGCATTTTTGGTATTTTTATAGTATATTGCATTGACTCGTTAATTAACCCATCAAATGGTATGAACACAAGGTATAACCTCAGAGGGTTGTTCCCTATGACATTATGGTTATATAGCATGCGCTATTCGGGTCCTAAGTTGACCAAATTGGTCCGAATCGAAAGTCAAAGTAGAAGTCAAATTGTTTTACTTTCGACTAAGAAACGACCTCTAAACAGAAAATGACGAGTTGGACATGATTAAACATGTCCTAATATGTTATGTAAATGGTTATAATAAAACTATGGGTTTTGATACTTAGAAGTTCATTTATCGTAATTTGCACAAATCTACGTTTTTGACTTTTTATTTTAAATATGTTGACTTAATATTTCGCCTACTTAACGTGATTATCAGAGGGTGTAATCACAAGGGATTAACACCTTCATTATTATGATCACGTTGCAAAGTTAGATTTGAACTTTGACTTGACCAAAATGGTCATTTTTAGGGCATGATTTTTATACTTATGGATCCAATAGAGGTGTTGCCTAGATCAATTATCCTTCGCAGGTAGTGCAAGGACTCAGAGGATCAAGTATCCTTTTTATTATAGTTTCTAAAAATTGTTCTTGATGTTTTCTAATATTCATGTGCAGGTTATCAATGAAGTGGACTGAGTCTTAGCTGGAATCAAAAGGATGATTCGTTTTAGATGCTGCACATGCTACTTCCACAACGGTCATGGTAGTGGACGTGGTCTTGCATGATTATTGGACTTAGTTGTTAGTGTTATTCAAAAGGGGTTGATCAAGTGTTAATAGACACAATACACATTTCACATACACACATTACAAACCAGAAAACACACACAACACTCTTAGCAATTAGTTGTAATATGCTTGATCAACATTTAAAGTTGTAAACTCTTTTGATTGTGCAATATAGTTGGTAGTGATAGTTTTCACTACCCTAGTTTTTTGTGCCGATGATCTACTAGTGATCAAGAGCTTTTCCTCGTATAAATCTCCATGTTCGATTATCTTATACATTTTACATTTATTTCATCACCGTTCATCACCTAAGTAGTCTATCTCACGTTACAAATTTAGTTATATTATCCTTGATCAGATTTTTGATCAAAACAATTTGGTGCCCATTATGGGGCAAGTGGTGCTTCAATTCTAAAACTTTTCTATCCATTTTTGCTTATTCTCATCAATTCCATAACGCCATGGCCTCTTAAGGAAAGTTTGTTTCAAGTGCCATGCCAATGACAACTTCCTCACGGAGCTCTATGTCGTTGCTTCCTATTCCCCCACAATTCCAAAAGAATAACGAAACTTCTCAGAAGACATCATCTGTCTTCCAAGGATCCAAAACTTCTGCTACTTCCTCTTCTACTAATATTGACAATGAAATTTCTGTTTTGTATTCGCAGATGAAAAGCTACATGGAGCAGCAGAACAAGACTAATCAAAAATCCTGCGTGAGATTGAAGATATCAAGAAACAAAAGAGGCCAGCAGAGGATCAGTCTCCATTGATTCCTAGAATGTTGGATTTTTTCACTTCGGCATCAACAACTCAGCAATCCAGAGGATCCACCATCCAACCTCCAGGATCCTTTATCCCTCAACAAGGTTCATTGGCGACGACTCAGCCTCAAGGACCCTTCCTTCGTTCAGAAGGATACGTGGAGATGTTCCAGCCTCAAGGATCCTACTTCCATCAACAAGGATCCTCACCTCGAGTTCAAGGATCCATGGATTACCCACCAAGACCTTTGCACAGACATTTCCTGGTTCAAATGTCTTTCAGGATCAAGGATCCTTAGGGAGACAACCACTGAGAAGCTCAGAAATCCATGATGGGGATTTCAACCCATGCAGATTATTGCTTCCTCAAGCCCTACTATAACTACAAACATGTCTTATCCCATATACTCTTTTGGAATACCACCCTTAAGTCAACCAGGACGTAATAGTTTCCATAATTCATCTTTGGATACTAACTATGGTTTTGTGCAGGATGCATGGATCAATCAGGCCTACAAAAGCTCAAGGATATGATATCCAGCGTCCCGAGAATAGTCAAACCTATTACTGAGATTCTAGACGGAAGCCATAGGATATCTCGTTTTTGCACCACCAATATGCAATGAAGAGATACCCAAGCGCTTCCAAAACCCCAACATGAAGTTGTACGATGGTACAACTGATTTAGAGGAGCATGTGACCCAATACAAAGAAAGAATGTAGATAAACCCCATTCCTGAAAGACTAAAAGAAGCTTGCTGTGCAAGGGTTTTGGATCCACACTCACTGGATCTGCGTTAAAATGGCTGCTAAGTCTTCCTTCCTATTCTATAACTTCATTTTCACATTTAGTTAACCTGTGTAATAACCAATTTTTCTATAGTAGAACATTGGAAAGGTTAACTAGTGACTTGTATAGAACTCGTGATGAATCCTTTACGGATTATGTCACCAAGTTTGGAAGAGAATCCTTAGAAATCCCAAATCTTGATATTGCAACTGCTGTTGAAGCATTTAAGATGGGATTGCAAAAGGATTTTCCCTTTTACGATCACCTTGTCATGACTCTATGCAGGATTTAGATGAAGTCAGAAACATGGCCTTGAGGTTCATCAGACTAGAAGATGACAAAAGAATCCAAGATAGGCTCGGTGGTTCTACTAAACATGAGCATTATGAAAAGAAACAAAGATGCTTCTATAAGAATAACATATCCAAGCCCTATTCGAAAACGGATAACCAAAATGTCCACGTGGTGGAACAAGATGAAAACGGATAACCAAAATGTCCACGTGGTGGAACAAGATGAAGACGAAGAAGAATATCCTAGGATATATGAAATTATTGCTTCTCCGTTGATAATAATGAACTAATGCTTGCTTTTCAGAACTTAGGTGAGAAGGCAAGGTGGCCAAGGAAGAATGAGAAGTCAAACTCCTTTAAGGGTAAGTACAAATGGTGTGCATACCATGAGGATTTTGGGCATTTAACAGATGAATGCATTAAACTAGGAGGGAGATAGGCTACCTTCTCAGCAATGGGCATTTGAAAGAATTGCTAGGCAGAAAGAAATAAAGGATTCAGGATCCTAAGAATGTCCAAGAAAGGGCAGCTCCACCTCCAGCAGACGCCCAAGTGATAAACTTTATTTCTAGAGGATCAGATATTTGCGGCACTTCCTTCTCGGCAGCTAAGAGACACACAAAGGAAACTAAATTGGAAAATTGTGATAGATCCATCAGGACTTCCACGTCGATGAATAAAAAAATAATATCATTTGACAAGGATGACAGGGTTAACATCCAGGATCCTCGCCACGACGGTTTGATCATAACATTATTTATTGCTAACCATTTTGTTCGCAGGATTCTAACAGATGGAAGAAGCTCAATGAATATCATACAACTTGATGTGCTTAACAAAATGAATATTCTAGAATTCGAGATTATACCAAGATCCTCAATACTTGTTGGGTTCCGTGGTGAAATTAAGAATACATTGGGGGTGTGTCAATTGATTCTTTGGAGCCCTGGATACACTGTTGATGAAGTGTTTCTCACTGATACAATGTAGTGAATTCCTCAACTCTTGCAAGTGTGAAATAATTGGGATGTAGATAACCAACAAGAAGCTAAAAATTGCTATACCTATTCGATGAAGCCAACTTCAAAGACAAGAGCAACATAGCAATTACAGAACCCTCCAAGAGACGTAATGGAGGCAAGGCAACCTGATATCAAGGAGGTAATGTTGGAACCTGAGGATCCTGACATTAAGGTATTCATAGGATTAGGGATCCTTTATTCTATTGAAGAGGATCTCATATCCTTCCTTAAAAGAAGAAAATCAACCTTTGCATGGAAGCACAAAGACATGATAGGTATTTCCCAAGATGTCATTACACAAAAACTAGGTTTAGACAAATCTTTGAGGTCTATCCACAAGAAAAGGAAGAAATTTGCACCTGAAAGATATACCATTATACAAGAAGAGGTAAATAAACTCCTAAAATTAGGTCAGATTAGGGAAGTAAATTATCGTAGGTGGTTAGCCAATGTAGTGGTAGTCCAAAAGAAAAACGGAAAGTGGAGGGTATGTGTCGATTTTATTGACTTAAACAAGGCATGACCCAAGGATCCTTTCCCACTGCCACACATTGACTCCATGGTGGATGCAATGGCTGGTCATGAATTGCTCACCTTCGTGGATGCTTCATCTAGATTCCACACAATACAGATGGAACCATCTGATCAAGAGGATACTCCATTTATGACCCCTACCGGTATATATTGTTAGGACGTTTTGAGACCGTTGATACTTGAGTTTCATAGTTTGCAGCTTGATTGTAATAGTTAGTAAAACTAGAAGGGCTGAAAGTGTAACTATTTGTAAGTCCCGATAACGGATCTAACAGGTATCACTAACCTAATCAGTAGCGGAAATAATGATTAGGAAGAAGAACAAACTTTGAATTAAGAACAACTTGCATACACTAGCAAAGTGTCTGATACAAGTTTTGCAAATACAACTCTCTTACCTTTTCACCTTGACCTAAGACTTATATTTATAATGCTCACTAAGCCCACCATTTACAACCCTAGGCCCACAAGGCACTAGGAAGCCCACAAACCCCTCTAAAGCCCAAAATAGCTCTAATGTGTAAACCTTTGGTAATATAGGCCCAACAATCTCCCCCTAGGTTTACAACATTAGTCCTTCGGTTGCGCATCCACTCCTAGCCTTCCAGCTATAATACCTACAACAGCCGCAGTCCAATCCTTCGCACACACCTCTTATAACTCTGCAGTTTGGATTTGATGAGAAGCAAGAACCTGCAGGTCTTCATCATGAAAGCTTACTAAGTCAACCACGTCATTCACCCTGAACGCCTTTTCTTTTGTCACAATCGCAACGCTGCCAACCTTGGGATCACACAACCAAAAGTTAAAGTTCTTTAGAATCCCTCGTGGAAATGTTGGAGTGACCGGTATAACTAGTTCCTTGTCAGTTGGCGGCCACATCACTGATTTAAATCTTTTCCCTGTATGCGCATCACGAACACCCTTTGCAGGTCGCAAGTAGGGTTCGACAGTCTTCATCGTCTTAAACCGTTCTTGACCTCACGCTCTAGTTTCTTGAAAAACCTCCATCTAGGACCATGCTTAATTGTATCATCATCTGTATACGGAGCTCGCAGTAAATCTGTAAGAGCTATTTTCGTCCACGTCTCGAACTGAGATTCCTTCGAATAATACTCTCGAGTTCCATCTTGGTACAAAATTATCCACATGTTCTTTACATGATCATACATCCAGCTTAACACCTTGGATTTATTCCCAACTTTACTGTAGTAGCTAGAACCAAGCTCCATCACATAGCGTTCCGATTGGTTCGTTGGATCTTTTAGCTGGAATTTTTCGTCAAGAGGATTAACATTAATGTTCTTCATCAGTACCATCTGTTTCTCCTTTTGACCCGCTGCACGCTTTTGGCTCGCTGTATATTTCTTTCGTGGATCGCCCAGATAATCATCTAAACCAGCTTATCGTTCAGAAGCCAACTATTCAGCCGCTAGCCTTTCTTCCTCAGTTTCCTCTGCCGCTCGTTGTTGAGCAGCGCGATGCGTGTGCTCTATATTCATCGGATCGTCCGTCGGATCAAAAAATTCCCTTCCAAACTTATCTCTAACTTGGCTTTCAAATAGAACACCATGGTCATGAGCATAGTAACATCTCCCTGCAACTGATCTATAGTTTGATCTCTAACATCCAATCGAGTTTGCGATGAGGCAATTTGAGCATCTTTCAATATAACTTCCTGCTCTAAGACGACCACTCTTTTCTTCAGATCCACAACGTCAACTTCCACATCCTCATCATCACTATCCAACCCGCCAAATTCAAACGCACGCTTTTCTGATCGTCGCAAATATTCTGTAGAATCATCGTCACCACGACCTACACCACTTCCACCTGCCTCAGAACCTCCTGCACCCGTTGAACTTCCCCCAAACTCCATCATTTGAAGTACTGTATCTGCTGGAATTGAGACAATTGTAGAATGCGTAAACAATAGGAGTGGTTGTCGGTTCAGATAAGACGGGAGTATCAACTATCGGAGTGTCTGTCGCAGATGCAGCGATTGAAGACAAAACAACAGTAGACGATACCAAAACAGACTCTTCAGATGCACTAACAATACGAGCTTCAGATTGGCTTGATGGAACACTCGGCTCTGTTCTCCTCCTCTTAATCAGTGGAACCTCGTCCTCTTCATCTTCGTTATCGTCTTCAACCATACCAATCGGAGCAACAACAGATGGAATTTCTAGTGGAGGATCACCTTGTTTTTCCTGAATTTCCTTTAGATAGCAATCAAAGCTTCCAAGTTCTCTGAAGACAATTCTGGTAAAACTGGAGTCAAATTAGCATTGAACTCTGTAAGATCATCAAGAAAAGCTTATTCGGCACCGGTTTCGTCATCTGTAACCAGATCTTCTACCTCTATCTCTTTCGCTTTAACTGGCACATCATGTTCTTCGGCCACAATGGCATTTACCGGTGGAGGAGCTGGGACGTCCAGGCCGACAACCTCTGCAAATTTTCCAAATTTCTTCAGCGCTAAACGACTAACAAATACAGTTTTAGATGTCAACGATTCTTCTTCATGGTAATGAAAATGGTTGGTCCATCGGCTTCATGTTTAATAAATTCGCGTCTGGAGCATCCTTTGGCAGATCAGGATAACGAGCATCGAGAATCAACTGAACAAACCATGGATATAAAAGAAACATTCTCTTCTTGGACTGTTCCAAAATTTTCTTCATGTTTTCGAAGATATAACCAGAGTAGTTATACTTCCGGTCCATAACCAGAGACACGATAGCAGAGGTCTGAGTTTGGTTTGGCTGATCGAGACCTCCTTTGTTTTCTGAGACGCACTGCATAAACATATGAACCAATAACCGCCAGTATGATGGAAACATCTTCTTAAGCACGGTGGATACGATCATTAATAACCCATCTCCATTAATACCAGCACCACCTTCTCTTTCGCATATACTGTTGGGTCGCTAAAAGTATCAACAATCTGGAGCACCTCTCTGACGCAAGCTTCATTTACTAGTATCTCCTTTCCTTGTATCTGTGAACTTATGTACGGTCTCCCATCCGCGCCTCTCTGATGAAATCGAGCTCTCTTCCAGAAAGAATTCACTAAATCTCTGTATATGACTGGATTGGCTCGGAGAGCATAGGCAATATTGCATGCGTTTAAACCCATGATCACCGACTGAAACTCTTGATAAAACTCGGCTGGCGGATCTGAAAGATATCCTGTCTAGTTGTGGAACTGCTCCTCAACCAACATAACGGCGTCAAAAGCTTCTTCAACCATTTCTGTCAAGACAATAACCAAGTTAAATTCCAACTAACATGAGTTAATGGAGTTTATCCTGATGGAGGTTAAAACTAACTGGATAGTTCAAGCAGATTTTTAAGGTTCAAATATTTAAGAGTTCAAATCAGTTTTAAGGGTTCAACAGTTGAAAAAGTTCAAAATAGTTCAAAGGTTCAAAACCTTAAACCCGGATTTGCTGACAGGTCAACACTAATCCGAATGAATCTTTTCATCATTCCGGATTAGCAAGAGGCACTTATATTTCAGATAAATTTGCAATCCGGATAAGCCAACAGTATCTCGGATAAATCATCAATCCGGATGAAGATTATCCGAGATGAAATCCGAGTTCATCAATTCGGATGAATAACCATCCGGAATGGAATCCGAAATGCATGTGTCTTTGAAGATTAATCCGAGATGCTATCCGGAATGCTTTAAACATCAAAATAATCATCCGGATTTCATGATTTTATGCATATTTTACCTAATTCGGATGAGTTCCGAGATGAACAGTGTAATAGAGAGAGAATAAGAGAAGAATTTAGATTTCAAAAATTTGTGAATACTCCGAAATGATGTTTCAGAATCAAAGATATACTTTCCGGAATGGGCTTGGGCCTCAAATTCCAAAGAGTCCGGATCGGGCTTTTGTCAGGCCCAATCTGGAACAGTAAAGTCCAGGTGAGCCTGTCTGGAAAAGCCCAATCCGGAACAGTAATACAAGTGGGCCTATCCGGAAAAGCCCAATCCAGAACAGTAGCTCAAGTGGGCCTATCCGGAAAAGCCCAATCCAGAACAGTGTTATGTGAATTTTGATTTTCCAAATTTTTAAGACTTTCAACATTCTATTAGATTGGCCCAAATTTTGAAACTCAATAGACCAGTCCAATATCTCTTGACAGAAACCATCTAATCAAAAATCATCAAGTTGACTAACCTAGCATCCAACCACCTTTTACCAATCTACAAAGAGAAGACCTTTTTAGCACATACATAAATATTAACCCAGCCTTGCTAAGGGATCAAATCGTTTCAAAGGTCGACTAAGGAACATTTGTCAGTGTGAGCAAAGTCAAACTGGTCTAAGCGATTGTCAATATACTTGTCCATCTAAATTCAAAACTCAACCCTTCAAGTTAAAGCTTTATGATACGCTTAAGGTAGTATTATACTATGATACCCGTGTGTCCCATACCATGACATACCCCCACAATCAAGGTAAGCACAACAATTCATCGTAGCAGGTGAGTATACTGTGGTCATCCTTTATATTTTACAATGTCAAGCTATTGGTGAACAGGTCAGTACTTCTGTACAACAGAGAGACCAATAGTGACTGACGAGGGTTAGGTAAATACCTTATGTGGTACGTAAGAACTTATGGAATATTCTCATGAAGAAAACTCCCGTTCTCTTAGGTTTTGGCCTTTCTATTTTGGCTCTTTTAGAAAGATATCCTGACTGTGCCTAGGTCTGCATATAATCTGGATGCAGTAGAAGGGCAGCCAAGATATCCCTGGATGACTCAACAACATAAAGACCCAAAATCTCAGACGTTGACTATCTATCAACACAAGATTTAAGACCATGAAATCATATGCCTATAGTAAGTGACCCACTGAGTACATAGTTCATTATGTTTGTATCATTTAACTAACATTATCTGGTTGAGTTTTAGACCTACCGACACATCGCCTTTGATCCTAACCTTTTCCCGCTTTAACACCTTACATGTGCTAGTCAAACATTTTATCAAGAAAAAGTATTTCATTTCCCTATCCTTGCAAAAGCTGGGTTTTTTTTTTGATTAAGATTTCTCCCCCTAAATTTGTGCATACACATGAACAAATTTACAAAACAAAGAAAATAAAGGAAAGACAATAAACGAAACACAAAGACAGAGGATGCCTAGGTAGAAAACCGAATCATTTTGAGAAGATCCACAAGCACTTGAAAACGCGCGTTGCTAACAGGTTTTGTGAACAAATCCGCCACGTTTGCATCAGTGTGGATTTGCTCAAGCTTTACGAGACCCTTTTCATAGCAATCATGGATAAAATGAACTTTAATATTTATGTGCTTGGTTTTGGAGTGAAAAATAGGATTTTTTACGATTTGGATAGCGGCATCATTATTACAGTAAATTGTGGTGTTTAGATAAGCAAAACCATAATCCGTAAGCTGGTGTTGCATCCATAAAACTTGGGAGCAGCAAGCAGAGGCTGCGACATATTCTGCTCTCGCAGTAGAAAGCGAGACCGTCTGTTGCTTCTTGCATTGCCACGAGATTAAACGATCTACCGAAAATTGACAACCAGCCGAAGTTGAGTGCATATCCCTATCTGTACCTCTAAGATTACTCTTAGAGAAAGCAAACAGTTCAGATTCAGAATTTTTAGGATACCAAAGGCCCAGTGATGGTGCCCCTTTGAGGTACCTAAAAATTTCATTTAACAGCATGTACATGAGAGAGTTTAGGAATAGCCTGATAACGAGCACACTGGCAGATGGCAAACATAATATCTGGCTGACTTGCAGTGCGATACATAATTGAACCAATCATTGGGCGATACATAGTCGGATTAACAGGAGCTCCTTCAGCGTCTTCATTTAGCAAAGGCCGTTATGCTATAGGTGAAGCCATAGGCTTTGAATCTGCAAGCTTGAATTTTGCAAGAACGTCATGGACATATTTTCCTTGTTGAATCAAGATACCCTGTGGGCTCTGACGAACTTGAAGTCCCAAAAACATGGTCATCTCCCGCAATGAGCTCATCTCAAATTTCTTCTTCATAATTTCTTCAAATCCGCGACACAAACCATCATTTGTAGAACCAAAAATGATATCATCAACGTAAATTTGAAAAAGAATAATGTCCTTGTCAACACGTTTGATGAACAGGGTTTGATCAATGGTTCCCCGAGTGTATCCATGAGCAAGCAGATACTCTGTGAGAGTTGCCTACCATGTGCGAGGCGTTTGATGCAACCCATACAAAGCTTTGTCTAATTTGTATGCATTGTCTAGCTTGTCAGGATCAGTTAAAACCCGGTGGTTGTGCCACGTAGATTTCCTCTTTCACCGTGCCATAGTGAAACGCAGTCTTGACATCCATTTGATAGACAGTGAAATCCATGTAAGATGCATATGCCAAGAAAATGCGTATAGCCTCCAAACGAGCGACAGGTGCGTAGACCTCATCGTAATCTAATCCTTCAATCTGATGAAAACCCTGAACCAGGTGAGTCGAGCTTTATTTCGAACAATAACTCCAGCATCATCCTGTTTGTTACAGAAAACCCAGCGAGTTCCGAGAGCACACTTTCCTTGAGGCAGCTTCACCAATTGCCAAACACCAAGCTTCTCAAGGAGTTTTTCATGCATAGCATCCACCCAGCCTGGTTCCTGCGAGGCAACATCAATACTTTTAGGTTCAATTTGTGAAATGAAGCAAGAGTAGAGACAAGTATTGATATCCTCGGATTGGCTGCGGGTTCGAACAACAGCGTTAACAGGACCAATAATATTTTCAATGGGATGATCACGCTGTAGATGCTGCGGTATTGGTGTAGCGGGAACAAGAATATCCGTTTGCAAGTTGGTAACACTTGCTGAAGCTACTCCAGATGACTCCCCTCAACAGGTGTACCAATAGTAGTAGTTGCTGAGGGATCAACCGAATAACCTGGCGGAGTAGGCTCAGGGAACAAAGATGAACCCAAGACATCGGGAGCAGTAGTCCCTTCAGTTGTCATAGGAGGCTCTGTGTCAGCTAGCTCTTGAGATTGCGATACGGAGGAAGGAGAAGAGACAACGTCATTAAATCTAGGAGGGTCCACACTCAGCTGCTTTAATGTCTCATGTAGCTGTGCAGCATCAACATCGTCTTCGGGTGAGATGGTCACTGCTGGAAGGTCAGAAATTGGACTTTTACCTGCAGACACATTGGACGCAACATCAACATGGTTAAGTAATGTGGAATAATCATATAGCCAGTCAGGACCAATGCATGTATCCTTGGGATTTTCCTCCAGCCAACCCACATTGTAGGTTTCAACTACCATTTTCTTGATCTTGTTATAAACACGGTATGAAGTATTTTTGGAATATCCAACGAAGATGCAAGGGTCCCCGCGTGATTCAAATTTTCCTTTCGCGTCCACGAGCAGGAGAACACAAGGGTATCTGAACTTGCGAAAATGCTTGACCGAAGGTTTGCGACCTTCAACCACTTCGTATGGAGTTTTCATGGGTCGTTTATTGATCATGGCATGATTTTGAATACAACATGCAGTATTGATTGCTTCTGCCAAGAAAATGAGAGGTAGTTCGGATTCAACCAGCATAGTACGTGCAGCTTCAATTAGCGTTCGATTTCTGCGTTCTTCAACCCCATTCTGTTGTGGGGTTCTGGCTGCACTAAACTGGCGGTCAATTCCCTTGGAGGAACAGAAAGAATTTATGGTAATATTCTTAAATTTTGTCCCGTTATCACACCAAATGGCCTCACAGTGGTGTCTGTCTGGTTTTCCATAAGCGTGACGAACTGTTTGACTAACTCAGCGGTTTCATCTTTATGCGTAAGAAAGAAAACCCAGGTGAATCGCGAGTAGTCATTAATAATAACCAGACAATAAGCCTTCCCGCCAATGCTCAGAATGTCTGTCGGAATAAAAAGATCCATATGAAGCAGTTTTAAGACTTGAGACGTGGAAGGAGCCGCTTTAGATTTGTGTGGCTGTCGATATTGTTTCCCACGTGCACATGATTCACACTTTTCAATCTGCATGAAGTCGCGAACTGGTAGATCTCTGACTAAACCCCTTTTGCGAGACAATTTATGTTCTTCATGTTGATGTGTCCCAATCTACAATGCCATAGCATTGCATCATGTTCAGCTGTAGACGAGAAGAGGCAAGTGAGCTTGTTAGAGGGAGCCTTAATCATGTCAATGACATATGCATTTCCTTTTTATGCAGCTTTAAGAAGAATCCAATCATCTGGAATAATAAGACTGGTTTCAGCACATAACACCCTTTCTTGGTGAAAAGACCGTCCAAATGATTGTCGCAGAGTTGAGACATACTCAAAAGACTGTGCATCAGTTCTGGTACGTAATTAACATTCTTAAAGCTGAGGGCTCCTTTGCAAACTGTTCCTTTCATTGTAATCTTTCCTGTCTTACCACCTGCGAAGGAAACAAACCCGCCATCAAAAAACTGAATGTCATTCAACTGCGAGATATCTCCGGTCATGTGCCTGGAACAGCCACTGTCTATATACCATAGTCTGACAAGAGTTCGCCAGAGCTGTTCCTGCATATTTCAATAGGTTTTAGTTAGAGGCTGCAACCCATGCCATTGAAGATCTTGGCAAGCCATTAGTATCAACGTAAGTAACCTCACGAAAAATTAAATTAGTTGAGGATAAGGTTGACGATGCTTTTGATTGGTTTGTAATGGGGGCATAAGACTGAATCTTGGTCAATGTCTTAGGTCTCCAGGTTAACGAATCGGACTTCTGTACAATCCTTGGAGTGCGAGAAGGATTCTGGGAACCTGAAGGTCTTAAGGATTTGAGAGATTGTTTCTTGGCGAAGTTTCAGTCTTGATCAGAAGACTTGGCCATAAATCGAGCCTGAGGTAGGCGATTAGGCATAGTCTTCTGATATCGTGAATACAAAGTCTTAAACGGGGTAAAGGTCTTTGGACAGTTTCACGCAATATGCCCGGGAAATCCACAACTGAAACAGGTCTGCCTCTTCTGGAAGAAAACAGTCCGTTCAGCTTGGGATATTCTGGGCAATTTGTCTGTCAGTTTCTTGCTTGTGGGTACTAACGACTGATTCACGGTGTTGTTCTTGACTGTGTCCTGCATACAACCATCAACACACTTGTTAGTTTTGTGATTTGAATTGGACAATTTGGAACGTGTAGACTTAGGCGTAATTTTAACTGATATCTGTTTAGCTGGTTGCTTAATAGATTCAGTCTGCGGCTGCTGAGTCAATTTCTCAGAGTGATGAGGGGACTCAGCAGTTGCCTTTTCATTTGTCGGAGACGCCTGTTTGGTTTTCTTCTTTTTGGATCGGTGTGTTTTCCGTTTCTTAATCTTATTTTTCAAATTACATTTCGTGACAGATTCTATAGAGAACACGGGTGGCTCTGCAGGGACATCCTTTTCTAATTTTTAAAAAGATGAGCTTGAAACGTTACATGTTGGTGGAATCTCGAGATATTGAAAAATTTGAGAATCCGATTCAGAATCAGTTTTAAGATTTTCATTTGAATCATCAGAAAAAGAGTGCTCATCATCCATCATTTCGGAATCAGTCCCTTGTGCCTGGTTGGAAGAAGCTGAGTCGCCCGAATCTTCTAGAATTATGCCAACATCAATGTTCACAGGGTCGGCTAGTTGGTCGACTTTTTCACTGTCAACCCTGGGATTCGCATCAACAGTCGAAACCTCTGGAGAAGAACTTCCGGTCTCTTCAGTTGGAACTGATGAACCCGAATTATCTGTCGATGCTGGACCTGCAGCTAAATTCATATTTTCATCACAAGAGTTATTACAGTTATTAGTATCATTCAAAACATCAGCATTCGATGAAAAACCAGAATTAAAATTGTCTGAGTTCTCAACACAACCAACACTGTTTGAGAATTTAAATTGTTCAGCAAGAAATTGATTATAATGTCAAAAGCGGGCTTATAAAATTCATAATTAGCAGCCGAATTGTCTAAATTTGCATTCATACATTCCTCTTGATCAACCTCTGTGATATCCTCAACTAAAATTTCTTCTGCACATGAGGTAGACACATTAGTATCGTTCACGAATTCAGTTTGAGTTTCAGAAGACTTTTCTCCTTAAGATTTTGTGGAGGATGTTGAGTCCTCTTCCTTAGGAGTTACTTTCTCCAAATCATCTGTACTACAAGAAGGATGATCACAAGATTCACGTGAAAGTGGTGTTGAAGTAACAAAAGCATCATCCCTCTTAAGTTCAGTTGGTTTAGAGAACTTTGGGTAATAGGGCTTCCATGGTTTAGAAAAATAATCTGAAGGTTTACCATAAATCATTTTATCTGCATTTTCTGGATCAGCCTCAGATCTAGGCATTCTTTTATAGTTATGATTATATGGTGGAGGTGCCCTATTATACCCAAGACCTTTGGTAAAGTTTTTCTGGTAATTTAGCTGAAGGTCACATAAGTCCTTGGCTAGTTTGCTGGAAGTTTTAAATTTTTAATGTTTATTTCATTTTCGTGAGACTTCCCTGTCAAGGCGTTTAGCTTGGCTAAGGCTGCTTGAAGTTCTACGTCCTTTTCAGCTAGTTTTAGCTTATAGTCGTAGACCCAACACTGTTGTTGGTTCAAGTCTGCTTTAGCTGAGCTACATCTTGTTTCTGAGCTTCGACCTTTTCCATAAGAAGCTTGTTCTTATGTTTAAGGGCGATGTTCTATGACGCAACTTATTAGTATTCAGCTACAAGAGTTGAATTATGGGCGCGCATTTGTGATAATTTAAAACGACAACTATCAGTACAGTGAATTCGATTTACCGTTTTTGAAAGATCGGGCGTCTCAGTTGTCTACGCCATCATGCAGTGGTTGCTGTTCTTGGCCATTTGAGCTGCAGCATCTGCCCAGTTGAAACCTTCGTGCTGCTAGGCCACAAATGCTGTTGACTTCCCGCCCATGCTGCTCGAGGGACTCGTAGTGGACTTTTAGGGAGAGACTAGGACCAGCTGTCTGTCGCCGCTCTGTATGTCTGCCACCCTGGATGACACGTATCCGGATGGCAGCTTCTTGCATTCTCGGGCAAAGTGTCCTGGTTCGTGACATCTGTAGCATCTGAGTTTATCCTTTGTGAGACCGGTCTTCAGATTTGACAATGGTTGCCGTCCATACTTCTTCTAAAACTTGTTAACTTGAAAGGCAGCCATTGCTAAATTCCAGGACACATCGATCTCATCCATGTCCTCCTCCATTATTTGATCAACTTCGGTTGGAAGAATGGATGGAGGAGTCAGATTACCTGCCAGAAAGGAGTTCAAGCTCTTGATCATCGAAGCTGCAATAGCCAACTTCTCTTCGTTTTCTTTAGTGAGAAACGCAGAGTTGGGCACAGGTTGAGCAGGTGCAGGCGCTGGTACAGCAGTTTGTGGAATGTTGCCTTGTTGAACTGCTTGAGGAATTAAAGGACTGAACACCATGTTGGGATACTGAGCATGGTACTGTGTCTGAACTTGTGCAACCGAAATCATAGTGGGATTATGAGATTGACGACCATACACGTACTGGGTTTTCTGTGGCGTGGCGATAGGACTATAAACCACGTTTGAGCTACCTAGTGTTTGTGAATTTCCTTGCAGAGGGCTATAAACCAAATTTTGTGACATCAATGCTGCATTTTGCCCTGTTATCCCAGTGGCCAGCAAACTGCTCTGATGATTTATTTCTCCCTGCTTGTTATCAATCTCACATGATTTGATAGTAGCTATCATTTCTGTGAGAGTGACATCATTCAGGTTCTTTGTCTTTTTGATCATTCCCACATCCGCATCCCAACTCTTTTGCAGTGAATTTAACAACTGTCTGTTCATAGCATTGTTTATGAGAGTAATCTCAGCTGAAATCATCTGGGAAACAAGCTTTACATAGCGACGAATCTGGTTTTCAATGGTTTCCCCATATATGTAATTGAATGATCTGAATTGTTGATTTAGCTGATTTACCCTGCTTGCCTTCATATATGCATTTCCCTCATAGAGATTTTGCAGTTCACTCCATACTTCCTTTGCGGTCTTACAATTTCTAACCGCAATAGAAATATCAGGTCCAAGCGCCATGGTCAGTGTAGCCGAGGCCTTTTCATCTTCCTCAATTATCTTAACATCTTCTAGAGTCCACAGGTGACTGGGCTTAGGAATTTTTGTGTCCGGATTTGCTCTGTACTGTAGACTATCGTTCGCGGACCATTCATGATACACCTCCACACACCAGGCTCTTTTGCCTTGCAATATTGTTCGAAACGAAACTTCCATTCGTAATACTCATCTCCATACAACAAACGTGGCACTTTAGTAGAAGAGCCAATGACTTGATCCAACTCTTGATGGAGGGCCATACTTTGTGATTGTAGGGTAGCCAGAGTAGCATTGGTCAAGTCTTGTGCTGTCATATATCCGTTCATCATGATTAAATTAATTAAAATTACCAAACATATTTAAATTCAGTTTATTTGAAGTGTCTATGATGAATAGTGATTGATCCGAAATCAATCCGAAAAGGTCAATTCTGAAGACAGCCCGATATGGTCAAATACGGATGATGAATCTGAAACCGAATTGAGTCCGAATTGATAAATTTGAATTGATAAATCCATATTGATAAATCTGAATTAACTCCGAGATGATGAATCCGAAATCGAAAAGTCCGAGTTGATGAATCCAAAAACCCGTAAATCCGAACTGAGAATCCGAAATAAAAATCCAAGTTGAGAGAATCCGGAATAAAGAATTCTAAATGGGAATTCGGAATAGATAATCCAGAATGATGAGAGTCCGGAATAATGAGAATCCGGAATCCAATCCTTATCCGATTGCAACAGTAATCCGAATTTTCAGCAACAAAAATCCGAAATCCAAGGAGCCGATAATCACCAACAGTATCTCGGATCCGGAAAAGTAGTAATCCGGATTGAACAACAGTCCGGGATCAATCCGAGACAGATGATCTCTTCGTGTTCTTCGGAATTTGTAACAGTAGCAGATCCGAAATAGGTGAATCGAAGGTGACTTCGAACTGGGTGATAAAGATCCACAATGATTTTATCACGGTGATCGGCGTACTTAGCCAAACTCATGTGTGTTTTGTTTGTGTCAACGGATTTATCTATTGTCGTCAGTTCAAGAACTTAAGAACCATCAACGTAATTATTGAAATTCAGCATATTTGCCAACCATAAGCGAAATTAACCCTAATCAGCGAAATGGAACCCAAAACCTTAATGAATCAGCGTATTTAACCTTTGATCAGCAATTTGAACTTAAAATCATACAAAAATGTCACTTAATCAACTTAACCTGATCGCTCAGGCCGAACTTGAAAGTGGAACCGCAACTAGGCCTCCAAATTTGAAAGGATCCGAGGACTTTAGTAGTTGGAAGAACAGAATCAAGGCATTCTTAGAGTACACGAACTATCCTCAATGGATGTCTGTTACCGTTGGATCTCATGTTCCCATGGTAATGTGTGGTGATGTTCGTATAATTAACAAAGATCTCACAATATTCACTAAGGAAGATAGGATGTTGATCCAACGTGACTGTCGGGCTCACGCTGCTGTAACAATGGCTCAATCAAAGGATGACAACAACCTGTTTGAAGAGTACACCTTAGCTCATGAATTATGGTTAGCACTTATCGATCACTATGAAGGCAATCAAGAACTGATGGATAACAAGAGAGATATGGTTCAGAAAGAATATGATATGTTTGGAAGTGTTCGAGGTGAAAGTTTATCAGATCATATCAGCCGTTTTCTGAATGTGTTAACAAAAATGAAGAAAAATGGTAATCCCGTTGCCAACTATGCTTCAATCAAGAAACTTTTGGACTCTCTTCCAAAAGAATGGAGTTTACAATGCATGATGATCAAAAGAACTTTCTTGACCAGTACAACTCTAGTCACTCTTTCAGATCTGATCAACACTCTAAAGGCATCTGAAATGGACATGCTCAAGAGAGAGATGAATCGATCAGGATACTCTCAAAAATCCGTCCAATCCACTGCTCCTGCTGCTCCCAAGAACATGGCATTCCTGGCCCCCATGACCCCCGGTGGTTCAAGCTAAAAGTGCTAGTGCATCTTACGTTAATGCTTCCACAAACTCTACAAAGGCTCCACAGTCTAACGAGAAGAGTAATGTGGTCGGTGATGCTCAAGCACACAAGATATCCACTGAACATGTTACACTGTTTAACACCTTCCTGAGTAGCTATGAAGCACTTATGTCAGGTAAGCTGAAATGGGATTTCCTTTCTGCTGAAGATATGTACCAAGTGGATCCAATGATGTGAACGGGGATCGAGCACCCGAAATGAGTAATCGACCTGATCTTGATCAACTAGCAGAGGCAGAATTCATTGCTAGAGAGGTAGACATGACAAACAAGATAGTACTTACTGTTTAACTGCTTCTGATGTATTAAAGACGTTCAAGTTACAGACGCAAGTAAACAAACTTACAGAGCTTCACCGTATGAAATGACAAATCCGTACCTAGCTCTAACACAACACTTCCCTATTTATAGGTCGACATGACTCGTACCGAAGTGCGTGCAAAAATAAACATTTATGATTCATACGAAACTGTATTTCATTCGAGTGACTCACTCGTATGAAATCAGTATGTTTCATGCGAATCACAGCGTACAAACATATAAAATTTAACTTTTCTCATTTAAACTTTAACGTGTAAACTTTATAAACATTACAGATATATCCTAGACGTAGGCAATAGACATTATGCACCAACAAACTCCCCCTTGGATGTTGCCGCAGTCTGGATAATCTTCAAAATCTTCAATTTGATTTGACTTTAACGCCCAAAGAACCTCTTTACCGGCTTTCGACGTTCCTCAGAAGCAATTGTTGTTTGATCAGTCAGAGGATGTCGCTTCAAAAACTGAAAACTCCTTCGATGCTATTCATGAACGTTCAGCAATCCGAGCTTCTTTTTCTTATGTTTTCTTTAACTCCTTCTTCTCAAGCTTTCTCCAGGTTGTTTTCCAATCCGATCCAGAATGAATATCATTTGCAAAGCACACATTCATGATCTTTTGAAATTGAAATGCTTGCTCCTGATCCTTTTCTTCAAAACTTATCTTGCTATAAAATAAACATTCTATGTCTTTCTTCGAACAATTTACTAGCCACATGGGGTCTAGTACTCGAATGCCTCGCCACAGTCCATATATGCTTTTATGTGTTATGACGGCTTCGGTTAATTCCTCTGTAATCTTCCACGAATCTTTATCTGGGTGTACACATATAACAGCCTTACTGTATAGTATAAAAATCTTGCTCCATTTTGATCAGTGGCATGTTTTTCATCACCCGTGGTTTCTTTACAATCAAAGTAGTATCCTTCTCTTTTGTCACTGGATCTACTTTAACAATACGATGTGGATAATGCGGTTTCCTGTGAACAAAACCATGCTTATCTTCAAACTTGATCAATCTCCACAGTTTTTGGTCATGGAACTTCAACTTTAGGTTTATCATCTTTGTTTGCACAAGTTCCTTTATGTCCCAATAAGGCAGTGTCTTGATGTCACTCAGATATCGGTAGTATTGAATCCGAAATTCTTTTTTAATCACATAAACATTTAACTCTTCAATCCAACCCTAACTCAAAATATCCCCTAAAGAAATATTAGCATCTCTGGTGAAAAATGCCAGGGGTCTCTTAAACTTTCGCTCAGCTGAACTCTCCCGAAACCATTTCTTCTTTTGTTCAATAATCTCAGCTGTAGACATTTTTACAGGAATTGTTCCTTCTTTTACAGCTTCCGATACTTTCCTTTGCAACATCTCAGAGCTTTCTGCTGTAAATAAATTGATAAACGTTGGGAAATCCTCTGTACCCTGAATGGCATCATTAGCATCTTCATCAGAATCACTTTCCACGACAACGTTATCATATACGTTTGCATCCTCTATATCTTCAAAAACATAAGCATTTGGTTCGAAAACATCAATCTCATTCAGTTCGTCTTCAAAATCATAATCGAACTTCTCTCCGCTGATTCCGAGCATTTCTGCTATCTCTTCTTTCGAATAACTATGCACAAACTCCCCTTCCTCAACATCATGCTCAAGATATAATACAAATGGCTTTTGCACGACAGGAACAGAAGATGTAACATTCTCTATAAAAGTTCCTGCCTACTGAGCATCTACTGTCTCATCAGATTTGTTCATCCTTTCCTCTTCAGCAGTTTGGTTTGCAGAATCATTAAAATTCTCGGAAAGATCAACTAATTCATTAACATTTGAATCTATTACACGAATACCCGATCCTCCCACATTATCATCATCATTACCATCTGAACTACTGGAATCTTGATCATCAACATCAACATCTTCAGTATCCTCTGCTTCTGCATCTTTTTTGTTTCTTCAGCCATTTCTTTACTGTCTTTTCCTGTCTTTCTCTTCATCAACCAATCTCGATGTCTTTGTGAAATATCAAGAAAAGCTATATCCACATTAATAGGCTTTCCAATCAGAATAAAATTCTTCGGTTCATCATATACTACAATATCCCAACATTGTATTAGCCCAGATTCAGCTTCTGGCACATCTTATTCAGTCACAGACTCCTCAACTATCTTACCTTTTCCTTTCCCTAACGCATCAGATTGCTGTTTAGCCAATCATTCTCGTTCTGCAACTCTTTCCCTAGCTTCTGCACGTTCAATTTCATCCATCGCTGCAGATATACTCAAACCAAACTTCTTTTCAAGAATCTTCTCAAACACATCCATTCTACGATTATTTCTCAACCTTTCTTCTTCATACTCTGTCATTCGCAAACGTAATCTTTCTTTTTTAGAAATAATACTTGCCATCATCGCTTCTAGTTGCTGCTTATCAACAATTAAACCTCCAATTCTTTCAATCATTTCAAACTTCTCAGCTGTTAACAAGTTTATCTTCTCTTGTAATTTAGCTATGCGCACAACGTTCATTGTCACTTGTTTCTGCAAATCATCAATTCTAGGATCATCAAAACGAAACTCATCTCCTCTTGGTAGATTGTCTAAATTAATCTCGTCAAAAAATGCTTGTGAATTAAACGGCTGTGATGTAGGACGAGATTGTTGAGCATGAGATGATGAGACTTTTGTTGAGCCGACTGTTGTGGTTCTAATTGCTAGACTGGTTCAGGATCAGGCATTGATTGTTGAACGGGTTCTGACTCAGGTTGTTGCGGTGCTTGTGGTTGTTGTTCTGGTTCTTGAACTGGTGATTGTTGCGGAGAATTTCTGGTTCAACATGTTGCTGATCTGGCTCTGGATGCATATGATCTAGTGGGGACGGAATACTCTGTGTTTGTTCTCCATGTTTTCTACAATATTTTGTTAGCACCCGCTTCTGTTGGATTAACAATCGGATATATACGAGCTGCAGATCATTTCATCCTTCTTTGTCTTTTCTTGACCGGAGTATGAAAAACTGATTCAGGGTCAGATTCAGACGGAACATAAGTAGTATCGTCTTCACCTGTCGCTTTTCTCTTTCGTTCTTCAGCTTTGCGTTTCAGCTCCTCTTGACGTTTCTTTGCTAATTTCTCTGCCCTTTTCTTCTCTCCTGCTATTCTTTCTTCTGAATCAGTACTAGATGATAGTACTTCTTCAGCTGCCTTGTCAGCTCCGAAAGCCTGACGTTCTATCTCTTCTGCCATCTTTTCAACTGTTTCTTCAACTTCAGGTTCATCCCTCAACCCTGAACAGCGGCATATGCAAATTTTCTCTTTCTCCCTTTGTATGTAGCTTTTCCACCCTTTTCACCATCATTCACGAACTATAGACTTCTCTTTGCCACAAACAATGATAAAGATTTAACTTCCTCTTCATCGTCACTGCTATCGTCCTTCCTCCATTTACTAGGTGTGGGTGAAATATAATCTTTATTTAGAATAGCACCAAACATCGGTTTAGCAACGGGAGCAGTCTTCAAATGCACGTTCATCTTTTGTAGTGTTGAACATCCATATGTTCCAGTTTGAGAACGTCGTCTGGAGATTTCTTCAAGTCAGGATGTAAATTGTCTAACATCATCTGTATAAACCTTGGATACTGCAAAAATCTTTCCTTCTGAATGTTTTGGATTATCTGGGTAAATATAACTTTTGAAGAGTTATAGGGAAGATTCAGCACTAGCGCAGTAATCATGCACATCTGATAATCCACTAAGTCATCAAAACCACCCTTCCTGTGACCCAAACTGTGAACAATAACGTGCGCAAGATATCTGAACGACGCACTTAGATTTCCTTTCTTGTAAGGAGCAGCATTCACAAAACCTGTGTATCCCATCCTGTAAAAACATCCTTTAACCATATATTCAGTGAAGCCTGTTGGATCATCCTTGTTATCCTTAAACTCCAACACTTTCCGAATCAACTCTTCAGTAATCTTCACTTGAATATCCACATCGTTAATCTTTACTACTGATATAATGGCGTTGTCGTCAATACTATACTCCGCAGCATTCCAAAAATATTCTACATGTGACAGATATGCCGTGTGTCTTTTTGTTATCGCTTTCGTCACTCTAATCCTTGTAAGAAAATCCAAGATACTTCTATACGCTGCTATCTCTGGGATTGTAGCATCTGTGATACAACATATGTTGTGCATTGGAGAAAATCCGGATCTCTAGGTCTGTTTAAGGAAAAATAACAATCAACCGTTAGAAAATTTTCAAACATTCACAACATTTCTTCATAGATTCGTACTAAATTCTCTATTTCATACGAAAACACTATATTGATCAAAAGTTTTAAACTTTCAAAGGTTCTTTCTCTTGTTTTGTACAAACTTATGTTTCGTACAAAAACTTATGTTTCGTACAAAAAATTCACTTGGTCAACAAATTTTGAACAATTTAAAATTTCTTTCTCGAGCTCCCAAAATGAGCAATCGACCTGATCTCGCTCAACTAGCAGAGGCGGAATTCATTGCTAGAGAGGTAGACATGCCAAACAAGATAGTACTTACTGTTTAACTGCTTCTGATGTATTAAAGACGTTCAAGTTACAGACGCAAGTAAACAAACTGACAGAGCTTCGCCGTATGAAATGACAAATCCATACCTAGCTCTAACACAACACTTCCCTATTTATAGGTCGACATGACTCGTACCGAAGTGCGTTCAAAAACAAACATTTATGATTTGTACGAAACTGTATTTCGTACGAGTGACTCACTCGTACGAAAGCAGTATGTTTCGTGCGAATCACAGCGTACAAACATATAAAATTTAACTTTTCTCATTTAAACTTTAACGTGTAAACTTTATAAACATTACAAATACATCCTAGATGTAGGCAATAGACATTATGCACCAACAGATGATACGGAGGAAATGGATCTAAAATAGTAAATGGAAATGATCACCTTAAGGCTGAAGAAGTTTCAAGACAAGACAAGAAAGAGGTTGTCACTTGGAAAAACTGGTTTGGATAAGTCAAAGTTGTGATGCTACAATTGCAAGAATTTGGGTCACCTCAAAAGAGACTGTCCATTGCTGAAGAACGAAAACACTGATACTAGCCCATCTAGAAGGCCAATCGCTATTGAAGGAAATGACAATGCTGCTGCAATTTCTCCAAAGGCTCTGGTGGTGGAAGACTATGATTGGGCGGATGAGATTGCTGAAGCGAAGGAGGAATCTATCAAAGCTTTGATGGTAAAAATATCCAATGAATCATAGGAAGTTGACAAGGCTCCAATGACCAAGATATCCACTGAAACGACTCATGTCCTTCAAACTTTTTAAGTAACAAAAATGCAGGTATTCCCAAGGGAGAAACATCTGCTGACAAAGGACTGGAAAGCATCGTCAACTCAACAAAGCTGGAAGCTGACCAAGGGAAGAAAGAGGATGAAACATCAAAGTCAAAAGAGAAGAGTCAAGAGACTAGCAGCAGTGCAAAGAAGAAAAGGATCAAGCTCCTGCTATAGCAATGAAAGCTGAATCCGCCAAAGAAATGGAGGAGAGAGACTTGGTAAACAGCATACCCTATGAATTTAAAGCAAAATTGTGCTCAAAACCATGTATCAACGTCGTGGCTCACTATAAATCTCTCAACTGTGACCTAATTAGAGAAATATATAGAGTTTTGCAATTTAATAAAGAGCTAAAACTGAATGAAGCTGCATATCAGAGAAAGTTGAACTAAACTTTAGCTGAATGCAAACTTTAAAGGAGTTCGTTTTCAAAAAAATATTTCATTATAAATGATTTAACTGAAAAACTAGAGAAATATGCAATTGATAACACGAAATTGCAACTCACTATTGATAAATGGAATGTTAGCAAAAAGGCACTAGCTGATATCAAAAATTGCCAACGACCGACATACGTGAAAGATAGCATTGGGTACAAAGATAAGCTTGGTAATGAAAGAAGGATCTTTCCACCCCTTCACAGCAAGAACTATGTACCCATGCAAACTCCTCATCCAGAAAATGATTTAATTGATAAAAATGATTTGATTGCTCAAAGTGTCGATTGTGAAAATAACAAAAATACTAATGTTTCTATAAGCAATGCATATGAAATTGAGCGTGACGAGGATGTGTGCGATGACGAATGCGGAGGCAGAAAAATAGGGATATGGTATTCAGGCGACAGTTACACTACAGTTAACTGGTTCGCCTGGAACTGTGGTAAAACAACAAGACTTTTATTCGGGATGAATGTAATAATTTAACTAGGACGGATGTCTGTATTAAACCTAGTCTAAATATTCGGGATGACTGTAACAGGTATGTGCCTAAACCTATGACCCGCAACCATGAGAATGTAATGGTTGAATGCGTTGACCTGAAATTTGCTTTTTGTGATGAAAATGTTGTGGTTGAACCTCCTGTATTTGTTCCAGAATTGAAACAAAACAGATTCGGAAAATTCCTTACAGAGGAAATTCTCGAGTTTGTTCCATCTTGTACAGGTATGTCAGAGTCTGATAAAGAACCAAATCAAGACAGTAGAAGTGAAGACTCAAACACAACTTCAGAAAGCCAAGAAGAAAGCTCAAGTGAAGATCAAAGATCAGATAATAAGTGAAAGTCAAGAGTCAGCTTCTTCAACAATCAGCGAGATGGATGAGGAGTGCACTAAAGATGAAAGTAGTCTTGACAAGAAAATCAAGAAAATCAGAAGTTCAAGTCTCAATGCATCTTCATCAGACGAAGCTTCATACAGCTCAAGACACTCATCACATACATCATCTTCTAACGCATCATTCTTCAAGAAGAAAAAGAGCCGTTGCATTAAATGTTTTCATTGTGGTCATTTAGGATATACAACGAAACATTGCAAAAGCAATAAATTTTCTAAACTTGAACAAAATTTTGTCAAAAGTTTCACAGAGCAGTTTGATAATTTTAAGAAATCAGTCAAAAACTTAGTCAATACAACATGTTTTTGGAAAAGAAAAGAAAATATTTTCATCCAAAATAACGATAGATTAAAAATGAAGCAAGTCTGGGTTTCGAAGTCTAACTAACTTGTATATATTTCTTGTTTGTTGTTGTATAACAGAATAAACTGAAAAAATGGCTTTAAATGCTCATGGAATACATCTAGCATGTGGACAGTGGATGCTCAAGGAATATGACCGGTTTAAAGGAACTACTGAAGAACTTCCGATTCATCAACGGAGACTTCGTATCTTTTGTGGAGACGTTGTTTCCGAAGCACTTACGTTGGAAAATGTTAACTATGTACCAGAATTGTGCTACAATCTTATGAGTGTATCATAAGTCTGTGACAAAGGAATATTCAGGCTGTTAAACGACGTAGAATGTCTCTTTCTCAAGCCCGAATACTCAGTTCCTGTCAAGATGATTATGCTTACAGCTCCTCGTCAAAACAACACCTACGTCCTTAACATGAAAAACGCCAAAACCAATGAGAAAATGACGTGTTTGATCTCAAAGGCGTCATAATCGGAATCACTACTTTGGCATAGGCGTTTGGGGCATGTGAATTTCAAAAATATGAATAAACTTTCCAAATTAAACTTAGTAAGACGTTTACAGATAAAAGATTTTCCGTTTCAGAAAAGTGTATCGCATGCGCCCAAGGCAAGCAACACAAAAAGCCGCACAAGTCCAAAGCAGTGAATACGATAACCGCACCATTGCAATTGTTGCATATGGATCTTTTCGGTCCCACTATTGTTAAAATTTTAGCTGAAAGATCTTATTGCTTGGTGATTACAAATGATTTTTTCTCGATTCTCATGGGTTACTTTCTTGAAACCAAAAGCAAAACTGCATCCATCCTACAGACCTTCATCCCTATGATCGAGAACGTCATCAAACTGAAGGTCAAGTCAGTCAGAAGTGATAACGGATCTGAATTCAAAAATCAAACATTTATCTCGTTCTGTGAAGAAAAGGGTATTCGTCTTAGTATAGTGCAGCTAGAACTCCTCAGCAAAACGGCATAGCAGAACGAAAGAACAGAACACTCATTGAAGTTGCTCGAACTATGCTTGTAGCTCCAAACTGATAATCATTTCTAGGCGGAAATAGTCAACACATCATGCTATGTTTTGAATCGAGTTCTCATTGTTAAACTTCACGGGAAAACTGCCTATGAATTTCTTTTCAAAAGAAAGCCTCTGATAGATTTCTTTAGACCGTTTGGATGTTGATGTACACATCTCAACACTGAAGACAATCTTATCAAGTTTGAAGCAGTCGGTCATGTGTGCCATTTCATGGGATATTCATCTATTCAAAAGGCATATAGAGTCTACAACAAACGAACCAACATGGTGCTCGATCATTCTACCTCGACTTTCAGGAAGGAAACTATACTAACATTGGAAGTTCTCCCGATTGGTTTTACGATGAAGATGTTGTTTTCAACACCTTCGACATTCCCCAACTTATTTTTGAAACCTAACCTACTGAAATCACTCAAGTTGAACCATTGTTTGACTCGTCAGACATTGGATTCACCCCATCGAAGAAGTAAGTGGTGACACTTCAGGTGAGAATGCATCCGCAAATGATGCTTCCTCTTCTCAGACTAATGTGGAATCGATTTAAGAAGACGGACCTCCAATCATCTATGTCGATGAACACTTCACCAATCTACCTCAACAAATTGAAACCCATACGAATGCAAGTTATATGATCAATCGAAATCATCCCATTGAAAACGTAATAGGTCCGGTGGAAGACGGCGTGCGAACTCGTGGTAAGACTTATGTTATCAACAAAGGATTGTACTCCGCTTTTCTTTCACAATCTATACCAAGTGACATCGAAGAAGCTATTTAAGATTCAAGCTAGGTGCAGGCAATGCAGGAAGAATTATCTCAATTTTGAAAGCTTAAAGTGTGGGAACTAGTTGATCTTCCGGAAGGAAAATTTTCTATTGGAACATAATGGGTGTTTCAAAAAAAAACTAGACGATCGTGGTGTGGTCATTAAGAACAAGGAAAGATTGGTAGTTCAGGGATTGAGGAAGGAAGAAGGGATCGACCATGAAGAAGTTTTTGCTCCGGTAGCACATTTGGAAGCAATTAGAATATTCTTGGCATATGCAGTGTACAAAAACTTCAAAGTATATCAGATGGATGTGAAAAGTGCGTTTCTGTACGGTAAAGTAAAAGAAGAATTTTATGTTTGTTAGCCTCCTGGGTTTAAAGATCCACATTTTCCTAAACGATACTACAAGCTTGACAAAGCTCTCTATGGTCTTCATCAAGCGCCTCAGGCATGGTACGAGACTTTGTCAACAAAACTTCTAGAATGTGGATACACTGGAGTAAGAATCGACATGACTCTCTTCACAAAAAGGATCGAAGACAATGTGATGCTGGTTCAGATTTATGTAGACTATATAATCTTTGGGTCTACTGAAGAAACGTTGTGCAAGGAATTCGAAAAGGTTATGCAAGTAAAGTTCAAGATGAGCATGATGGGCGAGCTCACTTTTTCTTGGGATTGGAGGTGAAATAGCGAGAAGATGGAATCCTCATTCATCAAGCAAAGTACATAAGGGATATTCTTGCTAAATACAATATGAATGATTGCAAAACTGCAAGCACACCATTTGCAGCACTCCTGACCTTCAAGGAAAACCAGTGAACAAGTCTTTCTATTGCTCAATGATAGGCTCGTTGATGTATCTAACCGCAAGTAGGCCTGACATTATGTGGGTTATCTGTATCTGCGCTCGTTTTCAAACGAATCCCAAAGAATCTCATGAGACTACAGCCAAACGAATCTTCCACTATTTGAAAGGAACACCCAAGCATGGACTTTGGTATCCTAAAGATAGTAATTTTGATTTAATTTCTTATTATGACAGTGACCATGCAGGTTGTAAAGTCGATCGAAAATCAGTCTCAGGAGGTTGCCAATTCTTAGGAAATCGTCTCATATCATGGCAAAGCAAAAAGCAGACGACAGTCTCCACCTCTATTAGCTCAAGATGAATACACGGCGGCCTACAATTGATGTTCATAAGTTCTCTGGATACAAAATCAGTTGTTGGATTATGGGATTAATGTCATGAAAACTCCTATATTCATTGACAATGAGGCGTGTCTGGGAATTATGAAGAATCCAATCCATCACTATAGAACTAAACATATTGAGATATTCATTCACGCGATTCAGATGCGTACGAGAAAGGATACATTTAAGTGGTGCCAGTGGATACTACGCAACAGAAAGCCGACATCTTCATGAAAGCCTTTGACAAAACTCATTGCAACCAGTTGGTAAGCTGGTTGGAAATGATAAATTTCCTTGAGTGGAAATGAACTTTGTTAAATAAACGAGTATCCTAAAATAGTTCCCATCAAAAAGATTTTATGTTTAAATTAAAATTTCAATTTTCAAGCAATGGATTCACGAAAATAAAATTTTATGGGGGAATATATCCAGAAAGCTGTAGTCTCCTTTTTGACACCTGTTTGGTAAAGAAATGATAGAAAAACTGCTAACACTTTGTCTATCCTTGAAACAGAAAAGAAAAGAAAATCGGGGTGGCAAGCTACGACGTGTCAGTAGATTCAGCAAAACCATCGAGTAAACTGCGATTAGGCGACAAAAGATAAAGCTTACACAAGAATACTGGATACCCACAATATTGTGTTGACTGTGGGTAACATGTCGCGACATATGGCTTAATTGTCTTAAATCTTGTGTTGATAGATTGCCAAAATCCGAGATTTCAGGTCTTTGTATTGTTTTATCATTCCAGGATATCATAGTCGCTCTTCTGTTGCATCCAGATATATGCAGACCTAGACACGATTATGATATCTTTTCAAAGGAGCCAAAGAGGCTAAAAACCCTAAAAATTGAAAAGAGCTCAACCAAACGAGCCAATCAACAGAAATCGTACCACACTGAAGTATCTACCTAACCCTGGTCAGGATAGCACTGGTCGCTTTGACTGTACGAATGTACATACCTGTTCACCGATGCGTTGATCTTGTATCTCTTCAAACAAAGGAATTCAATATACTCACCTATTATGAGGAAGCTTTGTGCATACCTTGATCGCGGGGGTATGTCCTGACGTGGGACTCACGGGCGTAATATTCTAATCATCTAGATTGAGTGGGGGCGATTGAATTCTTGTCAATATTACCACAACATGATAAAACGCTCACTGAAAGCATGTTGAAAGAAGGATGCATGGATTTAAGAGGACAAACATACTGGCAGTTTTTCTTGTGCCTTGATTAATATTAAAATTATAATTTGACAAGTGTTGCAAGTATGATCTTTTGTAGGAAAGTTGAGGATCTGCAAACGAAAGAAAAATTGTGATAAAGAAAATCCCTCAGTTCGAAAAAACGAATTTCGGTGTCCAAATTGCAAAATTTTGATTTTCTCAAACTTGTTTTCGGTTTTTGCACTATTTTTCAATTTTGCATGAAATTTTAGCAAAAATGGCACGTTTTTCGAGAAAGTTTAAATTTTCGAGCATATTTGGATTAGATTTCTTAGATTTGAAGAATCCTTCCATATATATAGGGGCGGCGTATTTAATATCCAGCGTAATTTATAATTACGCTTGACGATATTTTTTTAAATGTATACATACTTATCAGTTTTTAGTTTTGTAAAGTTTTATATATCTTCTTCATCAAATACCTTTCAATTCTCTAACAAAGATCTGATATCTCTTGCCGATCAAGGTATGGTGATGTATTACATAGGATCGCTTCAGATAAACATAACAGATTACCATACTAAGTGAATGAAATGTTTTGTCATGAAAAGAATCAGATCAGTTTGGGGTTTTTAAAGGGTTTATGAAGAACATCTTGAATATAACGTACTTATTTTGAATATGGCGTAATTAAGTAGAGTCGCTGTATCACGCATTTAAGTCTCGAACGCAAGTTCAAGCAACCATGTATTCGACAACTAAACCAGGCAATCAGCGCAGATATGTATCTACGCCGATCTAGTACTAGTAAACAGACCCAATTATGCACCACAGTACACAACGTAAATAATCAGTGCTTTTAACCTCACCTGTAAATATCTCAGCGTTTTTAATTTACTGGCCGGCGTAAATACTATTAAAACTGGCGTAATTGTACTGTGATCAGAAAACATGACAACGCATTTAATAGCGTATTTAGGACTGTGTTTTTATATTTTTTATTTTATTTTCTTCAATTTCATTTGTAAATATTAAACTAACCTAACAGTTACGTTTCGGAACCTAGATCTTACTTGGCTCGTTTCCATGTTTTCAGAAATAGCAAAACAGATAACATGGGATGGAACAAGAAAGTACAACCAGCCTATTACTCTAGTTCCACCAGAACTTGACTTCGAAGATGTAATGGTCTGGTTGTCCAGAAGCAAGATAAGTTATGCAGTTCAGGCGAATCCAAAGATCTACCGCATTCACATAGAAGAATTCTGGAGCATAGCGAAAGTGAAGACAATCAACAAGGTCAAGACAATCATGACAACAGTTCGAAATAAAGAAGTGTCTGTGACAGAAGAATGGATTCGAAAAGTGCTAAGTCCTGCAGACAACGCAAGGGATCCCATTAAGTTAAGTAAAGAAGATATACTAGAGGGGTTTAGAGGGATGAACTATGTTGGAGATTTCAAAGGAAAGAACAAGAAGAATGGGCTAACAACTGGAGATTCATTTTGCATACCTTTAGTTTAAGTATGGCACACAGGAAAAGGTGGGTACGATGGATTAGGCTGCTATGCTTACCTTATGTACAAATCAGCCGTTCAATGTTTCTAGATTAATTTTCTACTGAATGGTTGACAATGCCAATAGAGTTACATGGGCCATGTATCCAAGATTCATCCAACTACTTATCAATGAGCAACATCAAGATCCGCCTCATGACGGAAATCTATATCAGTTTCAGTTACCCACCAGGCAAATCACTAAGCCAAAAACTGAAGAATGGCCGATGTTACATAATTGGATGTACAAAAAAGAGAGACTTCCATTAGTACTTGAAGCTTATAACCAGTACAGAGAAGGTGTGAAGCAAGCGAGAAAGACGAGAAAAACAGGCTGCCGAAGAGCAAGAAGCGGAAGTTGAAGAAGAAACACAGTTGGTGCGAAAGAGAAAACACAAAGGAAAGAAGATAGTTGAAGAGGGGGAATCGAAGAAGAGTAGAAAGACACACCCAACCCTGAAAGAATTATGAGTGATAGCATTTGTGCCGGGTGAACTAGAGAAGAAATTGAATGAATGCAAGCTATCCATGCTATAAGGGAAGCAGAAAATAGAGAACAAACGTTGTAAAGAAGAGAAATGACCGAGTCTAAGACACCGATTGTGGTTACATCAGAACAGGAACAACTGGATCAGTTTGTTGAAGGTTTACTTTCCGATCCTACAGAGGCTACTCCGAGCAAGTCCCTTACCCACAAAAAGAGTAAAACTGGAGAGGGATCTTCAAAAGGCGCTCCACCCAAACCAACTTCAACTGCTCAAGCACCTCATCAACGAGCTCCAGCAAGACCACGTCCGTTTCAAGAACTGTATGATCGTTTATCAAGAGAAATTGGGTCGTTCCCAGCCAAAGAGTTATGTCTGTTGAAGAGTCAGGTTAATGATACCAACTTGCTAACAGAGAAACTAAAGGAACAACAAAAGAAAAATAAAGAACTACACAACTATGTGTCGAAGCAAGCAAAGTTTCTAAGATTTCAGCACGAAAGAATGATCAAATTACACGAAATGCTTCAAGATTTGAGCACGAAAGAATGATTAAATTGCACGAAATGTTTCAAGATTTGTACACCACAGCCGATCGACAACCAAAATACACTGGTGAAGATATTTTTAATTTTGAAAAATTCAGAGAAGAGGAAGAAAAACATAAAATTGCGATGGCTGAAAAGAAGAAGAAACGACTCGAATTAGCGGTTGATGTGAACATCGATGGAGATAGTGAGGAAGAAGAGGTAGACAAAATTGAGATGCCTCCCAGGTTTATTGAGTGGGGTTTAGAAGATGATGTGGTTTATGAAACAGATAGAGGAGACGAAGTGGAACCACAACACCCTGAATGGTTCAAGAAAGAACGAGCTAAAATGCCAGACTTTTATCAGCTCGTAACTATTGAGAAAACCGAGGCAACCGAAAGAATCATAAGCTGGAAGTACTGCAACCTGACAGGGCTATTCATTGTGAAGCGTAGAGGTGGTGTAATCCAACATTTCCAAACTGGAAATGATATGCAGAGCTTACCGATGTGGGTTATTCGCGAGCTAAGCAAACACAATATGATAAATCCCACAAACAACAGCATTGGAGGTGATTTTGAAAGATTTATACTTCGTGAATGGGTGCGTGGATTCATCGTATTCAAGCCTCAACGCCAGAGAAGACGTGTATCAAAAACTACCAAAGAACCAATAACCGAAAAAGTCAGAGTTATATGGGTAATTAATCCAGCAAACGTGGTTACCAGGGTGAAGATTCCTCCAGAACATCCAGTAATTCTCACCAACTTCAAGAAGTGGTTCTACGACGGCCAAATAGGTGAAAGCTGTAATCAGATTGAACGATAATGAAGACATAAGAATCCTTGATCCGATGGATGTGTTTATATTTTGCCTGTCAACTTGAGTATCCTCTACGGGCATAAGATTCACGTCGGTGCTGGAAATGAATACTTGGAGGAAGGCATGCTCTTTCAACGAGCTGTCGAGAGAGGTAGAGAAAGAAAGAAATGATGGAAATTATGCTCAGGATCGATAAACAAAAAGAGCAAGATGAAGCGCAAAAGAAAAATGCTACAGAAAAGCCTGTTGAACCACAATCATCTCCTCCTCAAACCAAAGATCCGTCATCTGAGTCCGATGTTAAAGAAATACCACCACCTCCGATTTCATCCACATATGAAGTCACTATGGAGGACCCACCAACAACTAGTGAAGCTGTTCTTAACCAAACTGCAACACCAAGAAATGATCAAGATGCCACAGCAAGCACAAAAGCTCAGAACAAAGAATGAAGATTCTCAAGTACGCAAAGGTCTAGGGGGATATTGTTAGGACGGTTTTGAGACCATTGATACTGAAGTTTCATAGTTTGCAGCTTAAATGTAATAGTTAGTAAAACTAGAAGCGTTGAAAGTGTAACTATTGGGTTTTGAACAGACATGGCGCAATTAAGTGTCTGGAATAATTATTAATTTGTGACAAATGGCAAATAACCAGTAATTTCGTACAATCTAATCACTATTTGTATTACATAATCTCATGCATTTTTTCGTAATTTGATTTTGTAACAGAGTCGTACGTCATATCATAAGTATTAGGACAAGTAAATCGGATCATAACATATACTGGTTTCCGTTACGACGCGAAACACACCAAACAATGCCCTAAAAGTGTTGGGCGCACTATTCGCGGTCGCATTATTCATGTAAGCAAAACCGCTAAAATGAAACAGAACAACAAATAACAGCATGTTAATTCCATAATTGAGTCCATACATATATGAAAACATTGATATGGGAACACCTATTACAAAAATACATAACTTTCCGGTACAACGCCAAATTTGCAAAATTGTCTGTTTCGACCAAAAAGGCGACAATTTCAGTTTGTCCGCAATATTAATTCGGTATTTTCCGGATTCCAGAATTATAACAAAACAATGTTGAACACCCTAAAACATTATGAGAATAGCAAAAATGCATAAAAGACATCGTTTCCGGTCATACGGTAAACAGTGCACAACTTGACCGGAAAGCGACCGTTTGTCGAACCGACGAAAATTTTAGTGGTCGATAGCCTCATACATCCGTCTAGAGAACTAGTTAAGCCTCATTTGGGACTTGGAGTCCTTTCAACTATCTTGAGGTCACGGAAACACAACTTCTGGAAATGTTAGACGGCAAAATATATAAATGCCGATATCGAGCGAACGATTGAACAGAAGGCTTTTCAGCCATCCTTACTCAACAAATATTCGGCTAGCGAACTAGTTAAGCATATGTCTAGATTGGAAGTGCCCTAAATAAACGCCATGACACTTGTGGTGGACAAAAACCAAAGCTTCCGGTACCAAATAATAAAGTTCGTATATTATCCAATATTATACCGATTAGCGAACTAGTGACGTTTTCGTTATCCGAAAGTTATACCAATTAGTCAAGAGGATTAATTAACATGGATTAACACCCAAAACCCTAATTACTTGCTAATTATAAAAGATCAATCCCTAATCACCATACTTAAATTAATTACCTAAATATCTAATAAATAAACACATGTTATAAAAAATGTTACACTTAACCACCCTTCCATTTTGGCAGATTCAAGTGGGTCCCACACCCACTTGATTTGTGTTGAAAATATGAGATTATAAGCATGGTGTTAGATATGGATGGTGATTTTGAGAGATAACAATTATCTACATACTCTACACACATTATTTCCATCATTTCACCTTCAAAAAATTGAAACAACTCTCCTCCTTCTCCTTTAAACACCTCATTTCATACACTTTAAAGCCATTTCAAGATCATCCAAGGTGCTTGCAAGGATGGAGGATCATTAGGGATTTCTTGGAGCTTCATCTTCTTCCTAAATCTTCACTAATCTTGTGCTAACATTGTAAGATAAATTCCTTCATATTTAAGCTTCCTACAAAGTCTAGTTTAAGGAAGTACAAGTTGATCATCTTGAAAGTAAAGAAAATATAACTCAAAAACCCTAAACCTCACCATAATAAAACACTAAATATAGTTATTATGTGTCGATTATGTGCATATATGTTAACTAGTTAGTGTGATGATGTTGATTATGATAAAGTAGAGTATTTAAAGTAGATGATCTTGTATGAATAATAATATAAATGATGATTTAAACATGGTGATGTTTAAATCTAAACAAGATCATCAACCTCATAATCCATGAAGATTACTACAATTTATAAGTGATTTACTACATATGAATAATTTTTATAAAGAATAAACACCATGATTTAAGATGTGATCATCTTAAAAACTGTAGTAAAAAAAGGGGGTTTTGAATGGAAGACTTGATTTAAAGATATAACAAAAGTCGTGGCTTAGAAATTCTAATAAATATGTTGAAATCTCATTAATTTTAAGAAAAGTAGTAAGAATATAATTACAAAAATCATGGAAGATGAGGTGCATAAGTTGTAAACAAGTTAGTATGTGATCTTAAATTGATAGTTGATCTTGATTATGAGTTTTAACATGGTTTAAATATGTTTTTAAAACGTGGAAAACGCCGTAGTTTAGGGGAAACTATGGCGAAATTTTTCTAAAAATCTAATCGCGATTTAGAATATGATTAATGGGACTAAACGCGATTAGTGACCTAAACCGTCATTAAGGAAGTTTTAATGACAAGGGTTAAAGACTAACCACCCAAGTGCTTAACAAGTGTATATATATATTTTTACAAGTTAAGAATAAGTAATTCTTACATATATATATATATATGTAAATGCTTGTGAAAATAAAAACTAATGTATATGCATATTCTGTCACCAAAAATTAGTTGTATATACATGTGTATGTATGTGTATGTATCTAGAAGTTTAGGGTATATACCACAAAATACCCAACTATATACAAATACGACAAACACTTGAAAGTATTAGCAAGTGTAGATGACACAAACACATACATTTTTACAATACGTCGAAACAATAATCGGACAAACGGAGCAATGCGGACGATGGGCGAATATACACAATACACCGTCGCGTTGTCGACCAACGAACAAATCGCCAACACGAAGAGTTACTACGACGACAGGCGATTTTTGACGCGTAAAAGTATATAATAAACGACAATGACGACATGTCTAAAATAATATATTTTAGACATTTAACATGTATATATATATATATATATATATATATGTATGTATATATGTTAACGATATCAAAATCCAGAAAGTTAAATTGTATAAAAATTTACCAAGTGGTTTTATAAAAGTATATAAATATATACTTAAAAATCTATACTTAGTAAAATTTATAAGTATAAGACTTATAAATATTGGGCTCTTGAAAATGAATAGGACTAGGCCCATTATAAAAAAGACATGTGCAAGGCCCAATTACATAAAATATATGGGCTAAGACCAAATGTATAAAATACATAGGCTAGGCCCACGCATATAAATTACATGGCTAGGCCCAATCACATAATCAATGGGCTAGGCCCAAACATATAAATTACATGGGCCAGGCCCAATCACATAAAGACATGGGCTAGGTGCAACGACATAAATTACATGGGCTAGGCCCAATCACATAAAGACATGGGCTAGGCCCAATGACATAAATTACATTGGCTAGGCACAATCACATAAAGATATGGGTGAGGCCCAATGACAAAAATTACATGGGCTAGGCCCAATGACACGCGTACAAGGCACGAGGACATGTGAAGGGCAAGGCCGTTCACACACCATCTAAGAATAACAATATATATATATATATATATATATATTGAGAAATATATGTATAAAAATGTTAATCAAACAAACTAACTACCAACACTATGATAACATTAAAAGTTGTTCTAAAGTGATAAATAAATACACAACAAGAATTCAAGATGAACAACTTGTACTAGGTCCAACGAGACCTAGGTGTCTAATGAAGTTAATACACATGTAGGTTATACACGTGTACGGACACCGAACTTTGATAAGTACGACGTACGAAATGCAAAGCTGTGAGTTCGTATCCCTCCTTTCGATTATTTCAAAGTTTTGTTTTAAAACTATCGAGGGGAAATACATGTCATAACAAATAGTATGTTAGCTTTGGAATTAGATGATAACACGATCAAATGTGCATAAGTAGGACGATGACAATAGTAACCATTAATCAGTTAGTAACCAAGGTGCAAAAGGTATAGACCTATTGAGTTTGAGACGCGCTCCACTCCTGGTTGGTATACCCTTCGAAGTGCTTTTGTGATCCCAATGATGTCAAAGTTGTCTCGGTTTGGTTGCTTACTTATGGCACATATGTCAGGGTACTCGCGACACTGATAGATTCTTAACTCCATGATTGCTAATAACATACTCAGATTTCATTACTGGATTACAAGGATGACATTTTATACGGAAACATTAACTACATCAACTCGCCAACTTTTGTTGACTTTTTAAAATTACAATTATTTCAGGACGCAAGGCTTGAGCTGGTGATACAATTCGGGTTATGGGAAAATGTCAAGACAACGAGTGCCATCTTTTGGAGGGTTTGCCTCTTATATCTCTACCTAGTATGGGTATATTGGGGTCAAAACCTCATTATGCAGTTATGACGAAAACAATATCTTATTTTGAAGTAATGTACTTTAAATTATGTTTATGATGACAAGTTGAAAACAGTTAAAACTATGAAATCACTTTTGGTTGGTAGTAAATGTTGGAATTAAGTTTATATCGGTATGGCATCGTTGTTGATTTATAGTTGTTTACTTAATTAGATGCAATGATTATCTCATAGTCACACAGTTGCGCTTCCGCTACGACCAGGGTGTGAGATAATTACGCCAGATGGTCTCTGTGTATATATATGCTACTAATGAGAAACCGTAGTCCATGGTTCTTGGACAAGTTTTGGTGATTTCTCTTGTGTTGTGATTCATGTTCTTGTGCTAAATCCGAATATCCAGGTGCTTTTAGTGTGTATATCATTTGGGATTACACAAACAACATTTGTTGTTTGATCCAAACAAGAATCTTCATCTTCATCTTTTGGTTTTTCTTAACTTTTTCTCATTCAAACACTTAATCAATAGGTGTTTGGGTGTTAACAATCAAACCACGGTGATCCAGATAGCATTTGGGACTCACATATATTGTTATATTGATATGCCTTTTGGACTAAGAAATATAGGTGCAACGTATCAAAGACTTGTCAACATGATGTTCAAAGACCAACTTGGTGATACCATGGAGGTCTACGTTGATGACATGGTAGTCAAGTCGAAAAAGGCGGAGGATCACCTCAAAGGTTTAGAAGTCGACAAAGAGAGGAATAGAAGCCAACCCTGAACAAATGAAGGCTATTGTAAAATTGAAATCTCCTACGAGTGCAAAAGATGTCCAAAGGCTAACAGGATGGATCGCAGCCTTAAACAGGTTCATTTTAAAGTCTTCAGAAAAGTGCAAGGATTTCTATGACATCTTGAGGAAGAACAAGAAGTTTTAGTGGACCGAGAAGCATGAAGTTGAACTTAAAGAGCTTAAGGATTACCTATCATCAGAACCACCCTTAATGAAATCAGTGGATGGTGAACCATTATCCTTGTACTTGGATGTCTCAGGTAATGCGATAAGTGTAATATTAGATAAGGATCATGAAGGCCAACAACACCCTTTATATTATGTGAGTAAAAGCCTTCTTGATTCTGAAGCAAGGTATTCTCATTTAGAAAAATTAATTCTTGCATTAAACATGGCTTCAACTAAAGTAAGACACTATTTTGAAACTCATACTATTATTGTAAAAACTAATTTTCCAATTAAGAATGTTCCTCAGGAAACCAGAAATGTCAGGTAGGATGAGCCCTAAACTGCTATCAAATCACAAGCACTAGCTGACTTTGTGGCGGATTTCAGAAGTGATTTACAAAAAGAAGCTGAATTGGAGGACCAACAACTTGGATAAACCAAGGATCCTTGGATACTCTTCACCTATGGAGCCTCAAATGTCAAAGTAACTAGATTAGGAATACTACTAAAATCGCCACAGGGAGACATAATACCATATTCCATCACTTGTGAATTTCAAAACACCAACAACTAGGCAGATATGAAGCACTAATAGCAGGTTTGCAATTAGCCAGACAAATGAAGATCGTGTATCTTCAAGTTTATATAGATTCATTGCTAATTACTAACCACTTTGTAAGACCACTCAACCCAAGGCTCTCACTCACAAACACAATTACTAGATGTTCGTAAGCCACCTAACAATCACCATTGTAGGATAATGTATCAGGAAACAAGATTTGATGAGAGAAATCAAAGATTACACAAAGTATTTATTGATGTAGGAGATGAGTGATGTCACACACACAGTAGCCGCCAGACAAAACACACACCAATGATTAGGGTTTTCTTGCTACACAACCTTTACACAAAAGAATTCATGTCTTGTCTATTCCACTTAAAGTATATATAAACAAGACATATCAGGACACACATGTCCGGATATACATAACAAAGCCCTAGGTCCAACAAGACAAAACTCGGACTAGATACTGTAGGTCCACCTGCGGATGGTGTTAAACCAGTTCCTTGTTCATATGACATACACACAAGTGCGGAATCCAAGTGTGCATGCAACCAAAGCAAAGTAAAGAACACGGGGTAACCAAAGATTCACTATCTTGATTAATGATTGAGAACAAGTACAAACATATATACACAATCCTCGTATAACTCAAACAAACTTGCTGTGTTCTTGTGTCTTCGTCTTCACTAGAAATGCTAACTTAGAGATCTCACCAAAAGATCAGTTTGCTAGCTCGTTCTTTTAACTTCAGGACAAAAGGCTAACCCTCACTGAGAGGTACAAGTCTACTTATATAGTGTCCGTCTAGATTCATACGAATCACAAATCCAGACATATGGAACACACTATTTCACACGAGACATAACTCCAGAATTAGTACGAGTCAGTGTTTCGTACGAAATGCTTGTTTCGTACGAAATACTCATCGTTTCGTACGAAACCTTGTGTTTCGTACGAAATGCTTGACTCACACAAAATTCTCATTCTTGGAGAACTTGTGTAGACTTGACGTTTCCAAGACTCATCAGTATGCACACATGCAACTGATTAAAACAGGCAAGCTATAATGTCATACTAGATCAAGATTGAAGGATATCTCGATCTATTCGACACGATCAAACCTATACAGACACTTGAGCAAAGACCGTACAATTACAACTGTAATTAAGAACAAGCCACATACACAAAACTGTATCAACAAACTCCCCCTTGGATGTTGCTTGGTCTTTGGTCTTCGGTCTTTGGTCTTCATATGTTGGTCTTCACATGAATGGTTTGGAGTATCAATAAACTCCCCCTGAAGATCTGCTATCGATTGATAGATCTGCTATCTAATGATTAGAGCATCAGGTCTTCAAACTTCTAAGAAACTTCAAATCTTTCTTGTTTCCTCGTCTGACTGTCAGATTTCTTTGTTGCTGGTCTTTGTTCATGTTCTTTGATATCAATATGTACTCAATAGACAAATATAATTAGAACACAAATTTCTCAGGGGATACACATGAAAGACTTATCATAAAATCTTGGTATGACTGTATTCCCTGAACGAGATACACACACTCGTATGAATTCCAGCATCAGATTTGAGAAAAACAAGTGACCAGTTCAAAACAAATGACTAGGTTCATTCGTATGAGATACACACACTTAAACGAATTTCAGATTTTGGTTTTCTTTGATGGATTACTTGTTGCAAGATATTACTTTATGAAGTTGCGATATCAAGCAAAAGGTTTTCTGGCGTATCTTGGTAGAAACTTTCGAGTATCAACTTTGGCTAACTTTCAAAAGTAATTATATAAGCAACTAAGTAAACTAGACATAAAATCAAAATACACAGATAAACTACAATCTTTTTCGAGTTTCAAGGTAAAGGAATCATACCAGCATTTTAATCTTTGTCAAAAACGATTTTGATTTAAACTTCAAAATTAAACAGATAAGTATTCAACTATGATCATCAGTATTGTTGTCCACGTAAGCTCATACTTATCAGATGTAATCATGATTAGGAGATATGATTAAGGTATGAACTTATACTTACTAGCCGGTGTTCATCCACATCATGACACATTCCCGTATCAAGATATGCACGAAGAAAATCTTACCGGTGAGTATACTACTTTATCATCTGTTTTGACGTATATGAATGATGTGAGATACTCATTTATTTTTTATTGAAAAAAGCCCTTTGTGATTTAATCACTTATTGATGAGGAACTTGATTTTCATAAGCATGCAGGGCACATGAGTAAGTCCGTGAACAGGTTAGTACCATCGTATCGACAAGGAGACGAACTTAGCTCCCGCATAAAGCTGTGATATTTTATCACTTATTTTGGGGATGTGATATTTTTATCACTTATTTGATGGTCGAATGCAGTATGTACACATATGTATGATATCATGGAAGTTCTAGACTTGCGCCACCGTTATTTTTCGGCAAAAGATTCAACCATGATACCCAGATGATAAGCCAGCATAAAGACCATATATCTCAGAACCTCGGCACTCTGTCAAACAAAATTTCGGTACCAAGACCATATGCCAATGAATGGTTCCCACCTGGCGTTCTGTTTGTTAGGTTTATATCATCCTGCACATTTTATTCTGATTGTGAGCTTACCAATACATCATTAGTAAAGCTACTTATCAATCTTCTTTCTATACTTTTAACCATTTCTGACAGATTTACCGGTGAATTTCATCATCTTCATCTTATCCAAGAAACTCATTTTTGATTTTTCTAATGTTTTTATATTTTTCTGAATTTTCTCCCCCTTAAACAAAGAAGGTAAATAAAAGATATATTTTTTGTATTTTCTTGAAATTTACTCCCCATAAAATATAAAACTGAAAATCTTTTTGTAGTTTTAGATTTTGTTTTAAAAAGGATAAACAAAAATAGTTAGCCATGGTTGAGTTACTCGGGTTTTACCTTGATGCCATTGACCAAAAGTAGATAATCAAAACTTGATTTATCAAAGGCTTTGGTAAAAAGGTCGACACGTTGGTGATCAGTGTGGATTTTAACAACATCGCTAAGTCTCTTTTCATAACAATCACGTATGAAATGATACTTTATCTCAATGTGTTTTGTTTTTGAATGCTGTACAGGATTCCGAGTGATCTGTAAAGCAGATTCATTATCAACAAAACTAGGAGTAGTAAGAAATTCAAAACCCTTGTCGCGTATTTGCTGTTGAATCCATAGAACTTGAGAGCAGCAACTAGAAGCTGAAATATACTCAGCCTCACATGTTGATGTAGCTACACAAGTCTGCTTTTTGCATTGCCACGTGATTAGGCGATTTCCCAAGAACTAACATCCTGCTGTTGTTGGTTTTGCATCGATTTGCAGTTGCCATGATCAGAATCACTGAATGCTGTCAGATCAAAGTTATCATCCTTAGGGTACCATAGACCAGTGTCAGGACGACCCTTTAGATAACGAAAGATCCTTTTCACAGACATCAAATGAGAAACCTTCGGACTACACTGTTGGCGTGCTAGAAGACATGTTGGGTACATTATATCGGGTCTTGAAGCAGTAAGATACATGAGAGATCCGATCATAGCACGATAGAGAGATGGTTCTACATGTTCACCCATTCCGTCTAGAGTAATCCCATGACTATGAGCTAATGGAGTTCCCTAAGGTTTTGAGTCATCCATTTGAAATCGCTTGAGAATATCTCTGACGTACTTGGTTTGATGGATAAAAATCCCTTCCTTTGATTGCTGAACCAACAAACCTAAAAAGAAAGTCATTTCTCCCATAGCGCTCATCTCGAACTTCTCCTGCATAACCTGTTCGAATTCTTTGCACATTCGAGTGTTAGTCGACCAAAATATAATATCATCAACACAAACCTGTACTTGCAGCAAGTCCTTGTCCTGTTACTTGATGAAGAGAGTACAGTCGATCAGGCCTCGTCGAAAACCATTCTCCAACAGATAGGTAGACAACGTTTCATACCAAGCCCTCGGAGCTTGATGAAGACCATATAACGCCTTGTTGAGAAGCCAAACCTTGTCAAGATGGAGTGGATCTTCAAAACCTAGTGGTTGCTCAACATATACTTCCTCTTCTACCACACCATGAAGAAATGCACTCTTCACATCCATCTGATAAACGGTGAACTTCTTGAAGGATGCATACTCCAAAAAGATTCTTATGGCCTCAAGTCGTGCAACCGGTGCATAAACTTCATTGTAATCGATCCCTTCGACCTGATTAAAACCTTGAACAACTAATCGCGCTTTGTGTTCACAACAACACCTGGGTCATCCTTCTTACATTTGTACATCCATCGTGTACCAATTTTCTTGTAGCCGTCAGGCATGTCAACCAATTTCCAGACGCCTAACTTCTGAAACTGCTGAAGTTCTTCCTACATGGCTTCAACCCACGAGTCTTCTTTCATTGCCTCTTTCCAAGATTTTGGTTCTACTTGGCACACATAGCAGGCAAAAGACCAATCATTCAGACCACCAGATTCCCTGATTTCCGAATACAATCCAGCATTCTGGTTGTTTCGAAGCTGATTACGAGTCTACACACCACTCTGGACATCTCAATAATATGAGGATGGATATTATGAATTCGAGTTTCTGGCACATCAGGAACTCGAGAATTGATATCCAAATTGTTGATATTCAGATCAACAGTTACATTGAGAGCTGGAATTGATGACATTGTAGATGCCTGACCTTCAGTCGTTCCTTGAGGTTGAATATTTGACGTACCATCTGAAATTCCAGGAACCGCACCAGAGGCAGCTTCATTTGCATCATGAAACTCATCATCTTCTTATGAAACATTATAATCCGCAGCGTCTTTGAATTCCTCATTTTGAACAAGATTGTTAACCGAAGTCGACACTTGAGGGTTAACAATAATTGGTCGAACTAATGTGAGTCTACTGCAGTATCACTTTCCAATAACATCTGAGCAGCAGCTTTTGCATCATCAAAAGTTGGCAGATTAAAGGAGTCAAACAGCCCATCGTAGTCAAACATCCAAGGAGCACCCGGAGCTCTAACAGCTTCTGTATGTCTCCGAACCTTGACTTCACCCCATTCTTCAATCTTCTTCGAAGACAATTCCACACCCGGAAATTAGGAGTAGCATATCCAAGAAAGAAACCTTCGATAGCCTTGGGACCAAATTTTCCATGTGGGTCTATCATAGTGCATGGAGATCCAAAAGGTTCTAAGAAAGAAATATCTGGTTTCCTTTTATGTAACAACTCAAAGCATGTCTTCCCATGTCTCTTCACCATCAGAACTGTATTCATCGTGTAACATACAGTAGCAACAACTTCTCCCCAAAATTGAACAGGAAGTTCTGATTCTACTAACATGGTTCTTGCAGTTTCAATAAGAGTTCTATTCTTCCTCTCAGCGACACCATTTTGTTGTGGAGTGTAGCGAGAACTGTACTCATGTAGAATACCCTTTGAGGAACAGTACTCATCCATAACTTGATTCTTGAATTCCGTGCCATTGTCGCTTCTGATTCTCCTTACCTTCAGATTGTACAAATTTTCTAACAGAGTCAGGAGATTCTTGAGGATAGTAGGAACTTCACTCTTGTGTGCCAACATGTTTACCCATGAAAATCTGGAATAGTCATCAGTAACTACCAGACAATAAGAATCACCAAAGGTTGTCTGGTGATTCATAGGTCCAAAGAGGTCCACATGAAGACGTTCCAGTGGCATATTCACAGTGTTGATCTTCTTCACGGGATGGGACTTTCTTGCTTGCTTCCCTTTCTGGCATGATACACAAACGTCTTGAAGATGAAAGTTCTTCACTGGTACACCATTCACTAGATTGTTCTTCACTAAATAGTTCATTTTCCTCAGGTGAATGTGTCCCATACGTGTATGCCAGGAAATTGATTCCTTCTCGGTGGCTTTAGAGACAAAACATGTGACTTGTGCAGATGTTGTAATAGCTTGGCTCATATCAAGAATATACAAATCATTAATTCTTGGAGCTGACAGGAGAATCCATTCCTTGGGGATCTTGAATCCAGGCTTCAGCACATAACATCCGGCATCATCAAAATGTACCGTGAACTTCTTGTCGCAGATTTGAGAAACGCTAAGAAGATTGTGATCAATTTGCCGCACATAATTAATCTTGTTGAAGCTCACAACACCATTGGAGACCATTCCTTCTCCAGTGATGTATCCACCTTTGTCTCCAGCAAAGGCAATATAACCATCCCTTATGCTTTTCACATCATATAGGAGCCGCAAGTCGCTTGTCATGTGCCTTGATGCTCCACTGTCAACAATTCAATGACTGTTTACAGTTCCTCCTGGAACACCCTGCACATTCCACAAACAAGATTAGTTTGAGATGGGGACCCAAGCCTTAGTGGTCTTGGGTCGTCCCTTATCATCGAGAAACGTAATCTCAATTTCTTGATGATTAACAAACTGAGAGCCTCCTTTTGAAGCATCACAGGTCTTCTATTTCTAAGATCCTTGTTTATTACCAGATTTACTATTATTTACAGTTTTAACAGTGTCTGGTTTTATTGACTTTGAAGATCTTTGATCCTTTTTCCAAGAATCCAATTTTAAAGCTTTCTCAACCGCTTTTACTTGTTTACGTTTGTGTTTCTCTTTTTGATCTTTAATAATTCGTTTATCTTGTGTTTGAGAAACAGATTTACGTTTGCAAGTTGGTTCATGAGGGGCTTTCTCTATACATCTTGATTTGGATGGATTTTGACAATCCTTTATAATGTGGCCAAATTCTCCACATTTGAAACAAGTTCTCCTTTCAACAAAACTAGGAGATCGTGTTTCTCGGCTTCATGTTGAATTTGTGGATCCTGAGGTATTGGGTTCATTTTCATTACATCCATCAGTGTGTTGGGTGTAATTGTTTTGACTATTTCTTTTCAAAATCTTAACTTTCTTTACAAAATCAACATTAGATTTTCCTTGAAAGTTTCGACTTCATCGGTACCTTTAGAACTCACAAATTTAACAGTTTTGGCCTTTTTCTGGTAGTGAGAGCCTTTTGCTTCAATCTTCGGTTGAGAAGTTGTGGGCTTTTCAACTCGCTTCCATTCTTTTTCTTTTGAAGCGGATAATGGTTGTGATTTGATTGACTTTTTCTTCTCTAAAGGTTTGGTTGTTGACTTTTCAAAAACCTGATCTATAGAGATTGGATTTACGTTTTTAATTGGAAAATCTTTGTTTGAATAGATTTTCTTATCTCCAACCAAAGTATATAACACATTATCTACTTCTTGTGTAGACACACTTGTCTTCACAGATTTCTTAGGAACTGTATCTTGATTCTCAACAGATTGAGTACTAGGAGTAGCAGACAATTCTACTCTTTTCCTTTCATCAAGAGGCTGATCCTGATCATCATTTCTTAATTCATCATCTGATGTATCATCCTCTTCTTCATCAGATGATGAACTTTCTGGCTTGCTTGGTTCTTGAGAGGAATTGCCTAGTTTGAACCCCAACCCTGCTGCGAATTCCTCTCGATTCAAAGATACATAGGGTTCAAAACGAGGCATCTCCTCTTCATCAGGCATTTTGGTATCGTTGTGTTTTATTGGGGGTGGACACGACTTATACCATATGCATTGAGCATCTCCCTTTAGCTTTTGAACTTCAATGATATGATCAAGCACATATTGGGAGTTAGAATAACTTTCCAATTTGCGTTTGATCGAATCATATTCGCATTTGGCTATGGATAACTCTTTCTTTGTTTCTTCTAGGAGATTAATGTAGTTATTAATTCCCGTATGTTTATTCAAAACTGTTTTTGTCAATTCAGAAACACCTTTCTTAAGGGTTTCTATTACAGATTTGAATTCTTTTTCATTTCTAGTTAGCGCCAAATTCGCCTCTTTGCATTTTGATAGTTCAACAACTAAATTCTGATTATGGCTATTGACGGTTTCATATTTTATTTTTAATTCAACATAGTCATTGCAAACAGTAGGATGTTCAGAATTTACCTGTTTTGAAGAACCTTCAACATTTGCCATAAAGGCAGTGTGATGAGGAAAAGCTGCACCATTTGTAGAGAGTGTCTTTGTCTCTTTTTCCACAGCTTCTGCATTCCCTGTCATACCTACCTTTTCACTCTTCAACAACTCAGCTTCACTCATCAACTCTTCAACCTCAGCATCCCTTCCTTTCTTCACATCAAAATCAGATCCATAACCATCTGAACTTGAACATTCTTCATCAGAACTACCAGCATCCCCAGATGTATCATCGTTATTTGGAGTATTGATGTTGTGATCATGCTTGATTTGATCCACGATCTTCGCATAGCATGCAGTTCTTCCGTTGTTCTCAGTTCCCAACTGTACTGACCAATCGCATCCTTCATCAGACTAAACTACCAAAGCTCTATGTGTGTTTGAAGGTCCTGATTGATTGGTGTTGTTAGAGTTGCCAGCAGCTACTATTCTTCTTTCATTGTTGTACTGTGCTGTGTTGGATGGTTGAGACTGATTACGAAAGGGGTTGTGATTTCCTTCCTTACTGGGTCTTATGCATTCCGCTTAAAGTGACCTCTTTCTCCACAGTTGAAGCAAGTAACGGCGGTTTTGTCAAAGCCGTATTTTGTATCCTCCTTGCTTTCCAAACTGGTTTTCCCCGTTCTTCTCATATAATCCTTCGCTCTTCTCATAGCGCTTGCAAATGCCCACTTGATGTCCATCATCTCCATTTCATCTCGGTCAATTTGTTCATAGTCTTCGTTCGTCAAATTGATGTTCCCTATTTGACCTGCAACTAAACCACAATACACACTGACCATGGTATTTAGAAGTTCTGCATGTTCCTTTGCAACTTCTACATTGATTTTGGAGAGATTTGACGTGTGAAGTTTGACAGTGTTAGAATTTGCAGATTGACTGTTGCTTCCATAGAAAGCTTGTTGAGGAGCTTGCTGTGGAGCTTTCTACGCTAAGTCCCTTGGCTGTGGAAGGAAGGCTTTCGGATCAAAGGTTTGTCCATAGGCTTGATTACTCGAACCTGTAGACTAACTTGATTGAATTGGTTAGAGTAGGAAAGGGTTCACGTTTGACACAAACGCGGTCTGCAGCTTCGGTTGCTGACTTGAGCTTCTACCTGCATTTATACCTCCAAAGTACATCTCAGGGTTTTGTGGAGCAGAGACTCGTTGTGCCTTCCGGAGTTCTTCTTCATTCTTGTTCTCCAGTTTCTGCACAAATTCATAAATAGTTATTGAGTCCAAAACACCTGTAGGTTTTAATAGATCAATGAATTGACCCCATTTTGGTGGTAAAGCATCAGCAAATCGCATCACAATCTCTTGTGGTGTTGCTAACACTTTATACGAGCACATCTCACTGAGAAGATGATAAAAACGAGTGGTCATATCATTCAAAGTTTCATTCTCCATGAACATGAAACCTTAAAACTCTTTCTTGAGCAGATCATGCCGAATCTTCCTGGTAGCAGCATTACCTTCACCTCTTGCTTCCAAAGTGTCCCACAAATTTTTTGTTGTAGTACAATACACAAACTGATGATAAATGTCTTTGTGTAGAGCTTGTGTGAGGATAGCATATGCCTTTTTCTCTAGATCGTAAGCTTTCTTGTCACTTTCGACTAGATTGGCCAATGACGTTGGATTTGATCCAGCTTCTTCAAGTGCTTCATTGTAGGGGGTAGTGAAACACATCCACAACTCCGTGTTTTGACCAAGAACATACGTATGAAAACGACCTTTCTATGCAGGATAATCGTTCATGTGATTTAACTTCGGCGGTCGGTTATTATCCCTGTTTCACTTTAGCTCATTAAAAGAGTTTGGATGCTTTGATTTTGATTCGCAACACACGCCCATTGATTTGCAGAGATCATTGTTGTATGTTGAGGCATCAAAGATTTTACCCATGATGTTGCGGAGCTTTGCGAAGACTCCTGATTTGAGCTTGAACAACTCCAATCCCACGGGTTAGAACTCATTATATTTTCTTGTTTAATGAAAATTCAAAGGTTTAAAATTTCAAAATTATAATTACCGTTTAAAAATTCACTGGTTATGAAAATATGACAAATTCTTAAAATCACAAAGCTTTGAAAAACACGAAAAACAATCAAAAACAGTTTCGTGCGAGACAACTGTTCACACAAAATAGTTGTTAAGTACTGAACAAATGTTTCGTGCAAATCAGATGATTCGTGCGGCACAGATGTTTCGTGCGGATCAGATGAATCACACCAATCTTTTTCAGTCGCACCAAATGTTTTGTTCAGCGTTTTTCAGAGGAATCTTTTCAGAAATGGTTTGGTGAGAAATTTCCTTTCTTGTGTAGACCTGCTTTTTCAAAAATACATGTTGTCTTACCCACTTTTAGTTAAACACAGATTTTAACAGTCCACAGTCCAAGTCCAGATCCAAGTCAGAAAATGTTAACCCTACCAAACTAACCAGATTCAAATTTTTGCAGATTTCTTCTTCAAGAGTGTTCTACAGGAAATTTTTACCACAAAATTTTCTGCATGCAGCAGATTTTAACCAAGTTTTAAGTTAGTTATTTCTCCACAACTAAAGTTTTCTGCTGGAGGCTCAAGAACACTTCAGAAATTGTCAAACTAGCTCAGACACAACCAAGCCCGGTTTTGCACAAGGAAAGATCCAAAGCTCTGATACCACTTGTAGGTCACCTGCGGATGGTGTTAAACCAGTTCCTTGTTCATATGACATACACACAAGTGCGGAATCCAAGTGTGCATGCAACCAAAGCAAAGTAAAGAACACGGGGTAACCAAAGATTCACTATCTTGATTAATGATTGAGAACAAGTACAAACATATACACACAATGCTCGTATGACTCAAACAAACTTGCTGTGTTCTTGTGTCTTCGTCTTCACCAGAAATGCTAACTTAGAGATCTCACCAAAAGATCAGTTTGCTAGCTCGTTCTTTTAACTTCTGGACAAAAGGCTAACCCTCACTGAGAGGTACAAGTCTGCTTATATAGTGTTTGTCTAGATTCGTACTAATCACAAATCCAGACATATGGAACACACTATTTCACACGAGACAGAACTCCAGAATTGGTACGAGTCAGTGTTTCGTACGAAATGCTTGTTTCGTATGAAATACTCGTTGTTTCATATGAAACCTTGTGTTTCGTACGAAATGCTTGACTCGCACAGAATTCTCATTCTTGGAGAACTTGTGTAGACTTGAAGTTTCGAAGACTTATCAGTATGCACACATGCAACTGATTAAAACATGCAAGCTATAATGTCATACTAGATCAAGATTGAAGGATATCTCGATCTATTCGACACGACCAAACCTATACAGACACTTGAGCAAAGATCGTACAATTACAACTGTAATTAAGAACAAGTGACAGACACAAAACTATATCAACAGATTCCCTAGCCTAAGTCCGGAATACCCTAGTCCGGAATACAATGACTGATAAACAAAAATTTGGAACAAGCTAAACCCGGATTAGGTATCAACACCCTAATCCGGAAACATAAATTTCAAAACAACAAGTTCAGACAACTTATTACTATTACAAGATTTACATAAAGACCCCTGAACTATTTGAGAGACTTCACTTATCACATTAAGTGCATTAACAAACTCCCCCTTGATCAGTGAAGGATCTTTGATGTTGATCTTGAATTCTTTAATCAAGCTTCGAGTATTCACTGCCTACCCACATACACTCGGTTCTTCAGACAGAAGTGAACGACTTTGATGAATTGATGTGCCAGTGGATGGTCTTCTTCAAGATATCGCATAGGAAGACGACGAAGCTTTTTAAAATGTTCCTGCTTCAAGTTGACCAACCAAATAGGATCCAAGATCTGTAAAATCTCTTCAGACACCTTCTTCTCTGTGATTACCGCCTCCCCAATTTTACTATCAAGGTACCAAAACCCAATCCTTAATCTTCCCCAGATCAAATCTTCTCAAAGGAATCTTCTGAAGACATGTAGCAGGAGGATATACCATTTTTGAAATCTGCTTCCCTGTGAACTTGTCGATAGACTTAACAGCTCATCCAACGGCAAGCATGAAAGTCTTCCACTTGCCTTCCCGGCTCTCAGTGACCAAATGGGGAATTAAACCTCTAATGCTCCCGACATTGGTATCATTGTTGAGGTTTAGCTGGGCAAGATGATGCAAGTCACGAGCAGGTAAGGTCTGTAAGTATTGAATCCTTGGCCTAAAGTATTAAATTCCATCGGTATGCTTGGTCATGACTAAGATATGTTATTCATCAAAATCCCAACTTCGAATCTGGCCCGAATACTCACCTCTGGTGTTGATATATCTTTTTTTTTATGTTTCATCAGGAAGAGCCTTAAACCACCTATGAGCTGCCACGCGAACCTCTTCAGGCACATGAATAGTATTCATAATTTCATTATGCATAACATCTCCAAACACATAGCTTCTGAGATCATCCATGTTTACCTTCAGTGACTCATACTCAATACTTTTTCATTTACCCATTTCAATGAATTCAAACTTGCCAACAAGATCGTCGTTAGTCTTCCAATCTCCCATCAAGCCTTCAACCACATCACCATCGCCCAGTACCAAATCAACAGCAGAATCATCAGAATCAGAAAGAGTACCCATCTCAGCATCAATGGGACCCTTATCTCCTCTAGTACCAGCTCCCGAAGACTCCCCCTGAGTCTGAGCAGCGGTTGCAGGTTTAGAAGTATGTGAACTCCTTAGCTGCTCTCCCTGCACTACGACTTCATGATCTTTATCTTTGTCAAGATCGTCACGAATTTTTTTTAGCCACCAATTTTGCACTGAGCCTGCACTTGTAAAGCCGCATTCTCCCCCTGAACAGCGAGGAGCTTCACAAGATCCATGACAATCTGATGGAGTTGATCAGTAGATTTGACTAGAATCTCACGTTGGACAGAAGAGGAGGCTTCCCGTTTAATGAAGTTACCCAACTAAATACCTTGAGCCTTGGTCAAACGAAACAAACGTGTCTCTTCTATGTCTCTTCTCTTACTCCAAATCTGTTCACGATGTTCTCTCAACACATTGGCCACATCTTTAAACTGAGATTGAACAAACTTAGGAAAGATTTGCCTGACACTAACACTAGCTGTCTCTGGTGGCCTTGGTGCAGACACAGATGCAGTAGGTTGAGGACTAGAGAGTCTTGGATCAGACGATTGAGAAATAGGCGGTGTTGTTACTGCTGGCCTCAGTGGACTAGGACCAAAGGCAACCCTTGGATGAGCAGTTCGAGCCTGAGGCGCCCCTATCCTAGTTGGTGGCTGACTCGACCTTTTACTTCCCAAAGAACTCTGAGAAGCAAGAACACTTTCAGACAGTGCAAACACATTTCCCAAACTCATCGGAGAAGACAATGAACCAAACGAAGGTGGGGTAGGGATGGCAGAAGATATTACTGGCATAGAACCACCCACGGAGGCCAAGACACTGATAGACTCCACAAAAGGAGTAACCGGTAGCGGAGCGGTAAGAGAAATTGATCTTCCCAGAAAAGAAAGACCGCTAGAAACGGAAGAGATAACACCACTTGAAGAAACATTCACTGGAGCAGCTTCAATGCTTGAAACCTGAATATCTGAACTCTCAACGACTCGTCGTTGTTTGTACGTCCTGATTATAGGAGACAATCGAACAGCCCCAGAAATAGGAGGTCGACGGTCTTCATCATCATCATCATCTGAGGAAGAATTGAACACTATGGAATTCAAATCAATTAACTTGTCATTCCAAGTTGCCAAGCGCATACTCCATTCGGAAGAGGGATTGAAAGAAGTGACTTTAGCGGGGAACAGATCAAGATGTTCCCTTTCAGCAGGCGAGATTCGATTTTGCAGATCTTTTTGCACCAACTGCAAATACTTCTTTTCAGACAACATATTAGCATCAGACTCATCTAAGATTTTCTTTCCTTTATCTACAAAACAAGAAGACGAACCAGCTTCCAAAGTAGCATCAAGCTCTAAAGTCACCGGATCAGTTTCTACAGTAGCACTTGGAGCTGAAGATGGAACAACTGGTTCATTAACAACAACATTTTCTGCAATAGGATCTTCAAAATCTTGTTGTGCAATAGGTTCAGGAGCATGTTCCTCGAGCGTTGGTTGTTGAAGATCAACGGAAGGTTGAACAAACACTGGTGCTTGATCATTCGGAGCACCTTCACGATCACCGGTTCCAAAGATTTGTGAAATACCATTATGGATATTTATCTAAGTCTGATCAATTTCGGGATTGTAGTTATCCTGAATAAGTTCCACCATGGAGAGGATAATGAACTGGGAGGACAGTTTCATGCTTTTTAACTTTCGCACTTTCACAGTCTTTAAAAATATGCGGATGCATTGGAGTTTGAACATAAGCCGGTAACTTAACATTAAGAGGTAGATTTGGCAGCAGATGAAGAAAGATCATTGTAAGAAATCTTGGATAAAGAATCATTAAGTGTTTGTCATTTGGCCGTAGAGGTAGATGAGTTTGAAAAGCCTGAAGAATCATACGGGAGAATTTGTATGGTTGACTGAAAGTTAGACCGATCATAGCTGATAAAAGTTCATGTCCCATTCCATCCATACTCGATTTTCGAGGTGCCATGCACTACATCAACACATGATAGAAATATCTGCATTGCCAATAATCATACCCTTAAAAATCTGTTTCGATTGAAAAGAGCCCACATAACCAAAGGCTCGAGCACCTCTTTCATGAATCTCCTTAGCATAACTTGTTTCACCCTGATCCAGGTCACCAAAATGTAAGGCCGCACGAATAACAGCTTCTGTGATCATGATGTGATTTCCATTTACAATGGCTTCGATTGTATCTCCCACTGTTTGACCTGTACGCCAAAAGTATTGAATATATGCTTGCACCTGATGTACATTTTTAGAAATTGCGAAACTAATTCTTGAGTTTCGAAGAAATCACAAAATCTAAGCATAGTTTGCAGCACCGCGAACATTTTCATCCAATATAGCTATCTGATTGTGATGGCTGAAAAAACTCCTGCAGTGGACCAGGAGGAGCGGCTGCTGCAGGTTGTGCTCCTTGTTGTTCAACTGGCTGATCAACAGGTTGGTCTGCCATATTTGTCAACATATACAAGCATAAGAGAAACAAGCGCATCAGATTAGTTAATGGTTTAAGTAGTAGAAAGATTGTAGTAAGACACACTCAAATGCTGCTGGTACTTGAGAAACTTACTCTACCTACAAAACACCACAGAAACACATGACAAATCCAGATAACAAAAAAATCAAACAAGTCCGGATGGCTGCTAAACAGATAAGTCGGAAACTTAGATAAATCTGGATTGATGAAGCCTAGAGAAACATTGAACCAAAAACCTAAACCCGGAAAAGAATTTACTCACATGAAACCCGAAAGATACATAGTGAAGGTCTGAAGATAGGAGGGTTTACAAACCCAGAACAGACATCTCCGGAAAGAATGTTAAATCCGGAAATCAAGTGCGTTATCCCGGAAGAAAATGGTAAATCCGGAAAATAGTTGCATTAATCCGGAAGAGTTTTAAATCCGGAAAGAAAACACTCAATTTTTAATCCGTATTTAAATCCGGACGCTAGTTTGAAACTCATCAACAAACCTAAGCTAAAAACTCTCCGAACTTACGGAAGGGAAACTTAGATTGTCCATGTTTAAAACATCAAACAATATGATTTCCTTTTATAACAATGGATCAAAAAGGTAAAATTCAAAAGCAGAGTATCTTCCTTATGAAGATACTTACCAAAACTCCCGCTAAGAACACCCACAAAACCCACTCTAAATCTTGTTAATCCAAGCCTAGAATCAAACTATATATTTCGAAAATAAAAAAAACAAAAGCTAATAAACATACAAACAAACCAAAACATATCAAAATCACCCAAAGCTTCAAGAACAACAAACCATTTTCAACAAACACAAAGTTCATGAAGATGATACACAACCCCCAAATTTTGTATCCAAAACCCTAACTTAAATCCACCAAGACTTCAAATCAAACAACCCACAAGATCTTTCAAGCATTTAATCAAAACCATATCATACAATCATCAGACAAGCCAAACACCAAGTTTGAAAAAGATGGAACAATCCCTAGACAATAATATATTACCGAATCTTGTGAAGAAGAAGATGATAGAGAAACATCATACATACCTGGGACTTTAAGAAGCTAAAGATGAACTGAATGTTGAAACTTCACACAAATATAAGTAAGAACAAGGGTTTGGTAAGTGGGTTTTGAGAAGAAGAGACATAGGGGATGAAGAAGTGAGATGTGAGACTGTGAACTTACCGTTGGAATCTATATGTACGCACACAAATACAGACAGATGATGACTTGCTGTAAACCCAGAATCTATATATATGCACACAAATCTGGACAGACTAAAAACCTTGTTTTTGTGACATACGGCAAAATACCAGTAAACCCGTACCGCTTAAACAACTATTACATTAGTAATTTTCGACTTGATTTTATTTAATTGAGTCTTAAAGGTCTAGGAATTTCAAAATCATAGCTTAGTATGATAACAAACCCGTGACAATTAGAAACATATAAACTTATATCCTAGACTCGCGTCGGAAACGCGAACACACTGTACATGTCAGGACTAGTCGCGGTACAGTCTGGCATATGTAAGGTTTGGAAGTACACTTGAAGCACTTTGGAAGCATTGGGAGCTCTTGGATCATCATTTTTCTTCATCTTTTACCATCATCATCTTGTTTATCTAGCAAACTAGTAAGCTCCATAACTAGTATCTACATTCTTATGGTTTTGGTTAAACACCCATGTACAAGTTTATCTTGAAAGCTTACTTTAAAAACCCACTTAAAAATCACTAATAAAACTAAAACTACTAGCAAGATCATGTGATGTTCTTAATGATTGTTGATGATCTTAAAGTTATCTTAGTGTAGTAAACTTGAATCTTGCATCTTCATGTATAAAAATATGATTTAAACACATGCATGTTTAGATCTAGCAAGATTTACTAACAAAAATGTTATGAACATGATTTATGCACTTTTTCAACGGTCATATGCATTATACAAAACATAGATTCTTATTTAAAACTCATGATCTAGAAATTTTATTGAAAAGTAGTAATAAAGTTTTCATTTTTGGAAAGATCATGAACATGCACTTTTTTTAAATGATATAAACATGTCTACACACTTAAAAAAAATTCATATACTACATAAAGTATGGGTTTTTATATAAAATAAACTATCTAAGAGTTTTGTTAAAATGTGATAATAAAGTTTCCATTTCTAGAAAGTTTAGAACCACTACAAGTTCATAACATTTCTTGTTAAAGTCTATGATCTAGAAGATTAGTCATTATACTTGATCATTATTTGAGTTGAAAATGGTTTAAACATGTTAATTTAAAACATGGGAATGTCCATAGTTAGGAGAAACTATGGCAAAATTTTTATAAAATTTGTTATGATTAAAGTATGGTTAAACTATAAATTTTGAATGACTAAGGATTTTAATCATGATTAAACAAAAAATTTGGATGAAAAAGTTTCAATAAAATTTCAAGAGTTTTTCTCAAACTAAAATGGATATATATATATAATATATTTATATAGATGAAATATATATATATTTAGTTATGATCAAGTATGTCTGTGTATTTTATATATAAATATTATGTATTTAGACCAAGTAGGAATAAATATAAAAATACAAAATTTCACAAAATGTACAAGAACTTATATATATACTTGAAAAATGAAAGGTATAAATATTTTTGTCCGAACATGGACATAAACTAACAAGTCGGACAATAAGACAATTCGGACAAAAACAGACAATTTGGACATATCAAACAAATAAAATGACACAGACGAAACAAACGACACAAGCGAAACAGACGACACGGACGAAACGAATAACGCAAACGAAGCGGACAACACAAATGGAAAGATCGAGACAAACAAACCTTCACACACTATACAAATATATATACATACAAGAATTTATAATAATAAACTTATATAAGATACTAGTATTTTATAAAATAATTTTTATAAATTATTACTAGTGAGTGTTTAAAACAGAGATTTAGCCCAACTAAATAAACTATATGGGCTAGAGCACATTTTTATAAACTGAATTGGGCTAGAGCCCACTTTTATAAAGTGAATTAGGCTAGAGCCCACTTTATAAACTAAATTGGCTAAAGCCCACTTTTATAAACTGAACTGGGCTAAAGCCCACTTTTATATACTGAGTTGGGCTAGAGCCCACTTTTATAAACTGAGTTGGGCTAGAGCCCACTTTTATAAACTAAATTGGGCTAAGCCCACTTCTATAAACTATTTTGGGCTAGGCCCACTCTTACATGATTAATTTGGGCCAGGCCCATTTTAACAAACCTATTTTAGGCTTGACCCACTTTAAAAAAAATTCATTTGGCTAAGCTCATACATATAAAACAAGTTGGGCTAGGCCCACACATATAAAAATAAGAATTAAATTATTATACTTAACCCTCGGGCTATGTCCACTCAAACAAGAATGATATGGAATACATATATGAAGTATATGTGTGTATATATATACAAACAAAGAAAACAAACAAATATAAGTATAATTATGAATTCAAGATGAATACTTGTACGAAAACAATCATAAACCTAAGTGTCTAATGGGATTAGAACACTTGTAGGTTGAGAAAATGAACGAAGAATCAAACAATACATAGAGATTTGCACGGAGCGCGAATTTGTGAGTTCATGTTTCCTCTTTTATTTAATCGTTTTAAGGTTTTAAACGTTTGGGGAGAATACATGTTTCAAATGGGTATGACTGTTTTTAAGGAATGAAAATATTTCAATCACATGTGGATAAGGCTCAAGCATTGGGACCATTAATGGATAAAAAGAACAGAGGAACAAGGGGATAGATCTATTGGGTTTGGGTGAGCCCCACTCTATTACGACAACAATAATAGATCGTAATAGAGTGCTTTTGTGTCTAAAACGAGTGTCCTATACACAAGAAATCGTCAAGGTTTGGTTGCTACCTTATTCGGCATACAGATTAGTGTCCTTGCAAAACACTAATGATCTTACAAGTTTCATTTAATTACATACTAGATTCAATACTTCAAATATTTTCAAGAATTGTTTGATGCAAATTAAATACATGAATTCACCAGCTTTTGTTGATGTTTTTCAAAACTAACATGTATTATAGGTAACTAAAGGACAGCTTTGGAAACATATGTTCGTGTGTTTTGAAGTCAAGCAGTTTGATGTCATCCAGTTTTTGGTTATCATGTCTGCAAAACTTATGTTTTAAAGTTTGAACAATGTCGTTGAAATTATACTAAGATTTCGAAACAAGTAGTTGATTGTAAATTTGGTTCAAATAAAATGTATGGATGAACATCTTATTATGTTTTACAATTGTCGTTTACTTGGTTGAATGTAACGATTCCCGCTCTGGCCATATCTCGTACACGCTTCCGCCACAACAAAAATTGGTGTGTGACAGACCTGGTATCAAAGCTTCAGTTGTAGTGAACTAAGATTCTTTTGAGTCAAGTCTACAATTTCAAAATGGTCATTTTCTAAAAAGTCGAATAAGTCATTTTCAAAATCATAACAAGTGTTTTTAATTTGCATTATCACAACTGTCCACTAGTACCAAACTAAAATTCAAAACTATAATGCAAGGACATTATACGAGTTAGTCTATGAGGATTAGACATGATAACAATAAGATTGATCCAAACAATACGTGAGACAACTTACAACAAAACCAATATACAATTGTCCAAAATTTATTATAAGTAATAATTGTTTACCCATTAGTTGTATGGATTATTTTGCAAGGACCATGTCTACCAGTACCAGTACCGACACATATTCCACAAGATTTATCTCAGACGCTGATTACATACCACTAGACGACCCCGTTCCACCCATCATCATCTCAGATGATGACCTCACGGAAGATGAATGGATGAACATTGACTTTCAGCGCTTTGCCCTTCCTGAGCCTATTCCCGCGGATATCCCTTTAGAAGATGATATACTAGTTGTACCTTACTATCATGAGATGATTATCTATGGTTACCCTGAGGGTGAACATGTTGTTGCATATGACCTCATACCACTTAATGTGGTAGGTCCATTGGACGAGGATATCAATGAACGACCACCTCATTCCTCCTATTATTGACGATGATGACTTTATCATCCCAATCATACATGTTGACCACCTCAAGGATGACCTTGGTATAGGAGAGGACTTTGACATAGCCATGTTAGAGGTAGCTCAGCTTGAGATATCGGTTGTCAACATCTCATCTTCTGCACCACCCACACCTGAGACCCCATCACCTATGCTTTCACCCGATACCGTTTTACCACCATCTTCAGATACTCCACCTATACATGTTGATCCCTTTTTACCAGACACATTCCCCACTAATCATTTATCTGAGTCTGCACCACCACTGTATTCTATGGGAGATATCACACACACACTGCTCACCCGATACATCACCCTTTTGCTGGACCGTCTCATTTTACACTTGGTGGCATTTCTCAGCCTGCTGATCATGTACCCCCTTATCCTTTTGCTAGATATTTTTCTATTATTGTCACACCGACTCTCAGTTCTTATCATGACCCGTTTGCTGCAGGGCCATCACATGTTCCACAGAGTCATTCTATGACCAAGTATCCTCTTTTTATTCCGACCCCCACTGCCGGAGATCTTTCTCATCCCCCACCACATGTGCATAGTATTGTTACATACCCCTCACCTTACTACCCTGTTTCACATGTTCAGCCACCTCCAGGCATGAGCACATCCGATCCGTACCACTTGAACCATTTGCCACCTACCACCACCGAGTATAGGGTCACATCCACCAAGATACAGCTCGGTATCTTGTTTCGACGGTTTCATGAGCTTAGTGCTCAACTTTCTGCTATTCGAGCATCTGAGAGTGCCCCATCGTCATCATCCCAGCCACCACTACCTACATCATCACCTCCACCACCACCAGCACTACCAATATCTCCGCCACCACCACCACCATCACCATCAGTATCCTCACTTCCACCACCCCATGTTGTCTCTTCATCTCATGAGAGGCGTATAAGTGCTGTTGAGGAGGAGATAGCATATTTTCATAGTGATACGCGCATCTTCACCCCTACCCCCACCATCTATCTAGATTTGGTATGTGATCATGTTTTGAGGGTAGTACCCGTACCCGCTTGGTTGAAGAATGAAAAATTTTGAAGATATATATATGTCAACTTGAAGATTTTGAAGAAATGATGTGAAGAAAAAACAATTACTTGAAGAATGAAGAAAGAAATGATGTGAAGATTTTGAAGATATATATACTTATTTTGTATTGTCTATGACTTGTATTCCGGAGCGATGTAACTCTGAATTATTTTTGTTCTTCACAAAAAAAAATTATGCCACAAGTTGACAATATATATATATGTGAAAGTTAGTAACTTTTCTTTTATTATGCATTGATATTATTTATGATGTGATGATTATCGTATGGAAACCTTATGTGAAGAGATGATTCAATTTATTCGATTTTTATACATTAGTATACTTTATGATGACGTATTTATTCAATTTGAGTCCATGAATGACAATATTTATTTAAATATTTGTCTAATTACTTCTATGTGATATATATGAAGATCGTGGCACCAAAAAGAAGAAATATACGCCTACCTCAACCAACCTCTCTATCTGCATTACAAGCTGAACTAGATGCTCTGTTGAACCAGCGAATCGCCGAAGCGATCACACAACATGAGACTAACCGTAACAATCAAGATAACGAAGCTAGAATTCAAACCGCACCAAGAGTTCAAAATCTTGCTAACGGTTGGTTATTCATAACCCTACCAAAAGGAATTATCATTAATATTTATTTACAAAAATATATATTTTTAAAAATTTTTGAAAACAAACACTTCAGGATGCACGTACAAGCAATTTTTGGATTGCAAGCCACTCAACTTTGACGGCACTAGCGGTGATGTGGCATTTGTACGATGGACTGAAAAGACGGATTCTGTGATCCGTATGAGCAATAGTTCTCCAAATCAGAGAATTATGTATGTTTCGGGTTTGTTCATTGACGAAGCTATTTCATGGTGGAATCTACAAGTGGAGACACTAGGAGATGCAACCGCATATGCTATTACTTGGGAAATATTGAAGGACATGATAAGAGAAAAATAATGTTCAAGAGCTTGCAGAAACTGGAGACAGAATTTTGGAATCTAATGATGATTGGATCCGAGATTTATGGCTATACTCAACGTTTTCACGATCTCTCTCGGGTTGTTTCGTATATGGTAACTCCCGAATTCAAATGAATCGAACGTACATTTGGGGATTAGCCCGGAGATTTGGAGTATGGTTACATCATCGCATCCGACAACTATCACCGAAGCTATAAAAATTGCCATGAGTCTTACCGAAGAGGCGGTAAGAATGAATAAGCTTTCAAGAAAAGGTGCCGAGAAGCTTAAGGAGACACATGTGGAGTCATCTTCGCATGACAACAAGAGAAATTTTTTTCATTTTAAAAAGGGATCAAGATCGAGCAACAAGATAAAGGAAACCCCCGCTACCAGAGGAGGTAAAGCATTTGTAGCCACAACAGAAACTGGACCAAAAGGTTATGCGGGGAACGCACCTAGGTGCAACAAATGTGGATATCATCACTATGGTGGATGCCGAACCACCAAGTGTGATAAGTGTGAAAGTTAGGACACCGCACTGAGAATTGTTGGGGAAACAAGGGAGGCAGGAACGTAGAGAAGAGAGAAAGCAATAGTGGAAATGGAAACAAGAAAGGAAAGAACCAAGGTTGCTATGGTTGCAGAGAGTTGGGTCATTTTTGGAAAAATGTGATCACGGGTACGTTTCCTATCAACAATCACTTTGCATCTATTTTATTTGATACTGGCGCATATTACAGTTTAATATCTTTAGAGTTCAAAGATATACTTAGAGTTAATTCAAATAAATTAGACATTCCTTTCACTATTGAAATAGCGAATGGAAAACAAATTGAATCTGCAGAGATTGTGAAAGGCTGCTCTTTAGAGCTTGGTGGACAAAAATTTAACATCGACTTACTACCTGTTCAATTAGGAAGTCTCGATATCGTAGTTGGTATGGATTGGTTATCCAATAACCAAGCTGAAGTCATGTGTTGCGATAAATTCATTTGTATTCCTCTTCCTAATGACGAAATACTTCTTGTTCATGGCGAGAAAAATGAAACACAACTACGAGTTATTACTTGTATGAAAGCTCAGAATTGCTTATGGAAAGGATGCATAGCATTCTTCGCACACGTAGTTGATAAGAAAGCTAAGGAGCCGAAACTTGGGGAGATCCCTGTTGTGAAGGAATCTCCTAAAGTTTTCCCAGAAGACTTGCCGGGAGTGCCACCACAACGACAGGTCAAATTTCGTATAGACTTAATTCCAGGAGCCCCACCTATTGCAAAATCCCCTTACAGATTAGCTCCTTAAAAAATGCAAGAGTTGTCTACGCAACTTCAAGAGTTTAGGGATTAAGGTTTCATTAGGCCAAGCTTCTCACCCTGGGGAGCTCTAGTTTTATTTGTGAAAAAGAAGGATGGAAGTTTTAGGATGTGCATAAACTATCGAGAATTGAATAAGCTCACGGTCAAGAATCAGTATCCATTACCGAGGATCGATGGCTTGTTTGATCAACTTCAAAGATCGAGTTTCTATTGGAAGATTGACTTAAGGTCAGGATACCATCAGCTTATAGTTCAAGAAGAAAGTATTCCTAAGACGGCATTCCGAACTTGCTACGGTCATTACGAGTTCCTTGTTATGCCTTTTGGCTTAACAAATGCACCAGCGGTGTTCATGGATTTAATGAACCATGTGTGAAAACCATACCTTGATAAATTCGTGATAGTGTTTATCGATGACTATTGATATATTCACGAAACAAGGAGGAACACAAACATCATCTTAGAACTATTCTAGAGTTATTGAAGAAGGAGAACCTGTATGCAAAATTCTCTAAATGTGAGTTTTGGCTTTGCGAAGTTCAATTTCTCTGACATGTAGTCAATGAGAAAGGCATACATGTCGATCCATCTAAAACAGAAGCCATCAAGAATTGGAACGCAACAAAGACACCAACCGAAGTACGTCAACATTTTGGATTGGCTGGCTATTATCAGAGATTCATTGAGAACTTTTCAAAGATCGCTCAACCTCTAACTTCCCTCACTCAAAAAGATAAGAAATTTGATTGGGGAGAGAAACAAGAAGCAACTTTTCAACTGCTTAAGCACAAACTATGTGATGCACCGATTCTATCACTTCCGGATGGCAAGAATGACTTTGTAGTTTATTGCGATGCATCATATCAGGGATTAGGATGCATACCAATGCAACGCGAGAAGGTTATTGCATACGCATCACGTCAATTAAAAGTCCGCGAGATGAACTATACCACACATGACCTAGAGTTAGATGTAGTGGTATTTGCATTAAAAATATGGTGTCATTATCTTTATCGCACTAAGTGCACGATTTTTATTGATCACAAAAGCCTTTAACATATATTTAACTTGAAAGAGTTAAATATGCGCCAAAGGCGTTGGCTTGAATTGTTGAATGACTATGATTGTGAAATCAAATATCATCCGGGTAAGGCGAATGTTGTCGCGGATGCCTTGAGCCGTAAGAACGAGTAAAGCCCCTACGTGTACGATCATTAGGACTCACAATTCACAATAACCTCACCTCTCAAATTCATGACGCCCGACAGAAGCACTAAGGGACGAAAACTTTAAAGAAGAGATGCTTAGAGGCATGGAAAAACATCTGGAACCAAAAGAGATCGGAGCCTTATACTTTATGAGTAGAATTTGGGTACCTCGTTTTGGCGGTCTTCGAGATCTAATTCTAGATGAAGCTCATAAATCCAAATACTCGATACATCCCAGAGCGGATAAAATGTATCATGATATTAAAGAATATTATTGGTGGCCAAATATCAAAGGTGATATTGCGACTTATGTTGGAAAGTGTCTAACATGTGCTAAAACTAAGGCCGAATGCCAAAAACCTTCAGGTTTATTACAACAACCTGAAATTCCCACTTGAAAATGGGAACAAATTTCCATGGATTTCATAACTAAATTACCCAGGAGCTCTCGCGGTCATGACATGATTTTGGTAATTGTTGATCGAATAACCAAGACAACTCACTTCTTACCAGTACGTGAGAAAGAAAAGACTGAGAAGTTAGCTAAACTCTATCTTAAGGAGATTGTGGCAATGCACGGAGTGCCTATTTCGATAATCTCTTACCGTGATGGTCGTTTTGTATCAAGAATTTGGCAATCATTTCAAAAGGCTTTTGGATCTCGCTTAGATCTAAGTACAGCCTTTCATCCCCAAACTAACAGCCAAAGTGAACGCACAATTCAAACCTTAGAAGACATGCTTCGTGCTTGTGTGATGGACTTAGGAGGAATTTGGGACACTCACTTACCATTAGTGGAGTTCTCTTACAATAACAGTTATCACACAAGTATTCAAGCTGCTCCATTCGAAGAATTATATGGACGTAAGTGTTGATCTTCGTTATGCTGGGTGGAGATGGGAGATAAACAAACGATAGGACTAGAGTTAGTCCAAGAGACTACTGATAAAATATTTAAAATTCGAGAACGTATCAAGGCGGCCCGAGACCGACAGAAAAGCTACGCGGAGAAACGCAGCAAACCTTTGTCTTTCGAGGTTGGAGACAGAGTGTTCTTAAAAGTCTCAACTTGGAAAGGTGTAGCTAGATTTGGGAAGCAAGGAAAGCTTAGCCCAAGATACACCGGACCTTATGAGGTTTTGGAAAAAGTTGGAACTGTCGCTTACAAATTAAGATTACCAGAACTCTTAACAACGTCCACGATACCTTTCATGTGTCAAACCTTAAAAAGTGTCTTTTTGACGAATCACTTATTATTCCCCTGGATGAAATCAATATAGATGACAAACTCAATTTCATCAAAGAACCTGTTGAGGTTTTGGATTCGAAAACACAGAAAACAAGGAGGAGTCGTATCAAACTAATCAAAGTCCGTTGGAACTCGAAGCACGGACCCGAGTTCACATGGGAATGAGAAGATGAAATGAAAAGGAAGTACCCTCACCTGTTCAAGGAAATCCCTGCAACGGATAATGCAATCTAAATTTTGGGACGAAATATTCTTGAACAAGGGGAGAATGTGACATACGACAAAATACCGGTAAACCCGTACAGCTTAAACAACTATTACTTTAGTACTTTTTGACTTAATTTTATTTAATTGAGTCTTAAAGGTCTAGGAATTTCAAAATAATAGCTTAGTATGATAACAAACTCGCGGCAATTAGAAACATATATACTTATATACTACACTAGCGGCATAAACGCGAACACACTGTACATGTCATGACTAGTCGCGGTACAGTCTGGCACGGCAAAAATGAGAAATTAAGTATGTCCGTGATAATTATTATATGGGAGCATTAGTTGGAAATAATGTGCAAATATTAGTTTTTGAAGACATTTTTATTAAAACACCAAATTGTCCAGTCCGCAGAAAAATACAACAATTTTGCTGAATGTACAGCACTCCGCATAACGAAAACAACAAATGTTCGAAACTCAAAAATAAATATTATTTATCATAAATAATATGTAGGGTATTAAAAACTATACAAAACCCTTATTTAAACTTTAAGTTTTTATGCTACACGGATAGTTCAGTAAATACCCGACAACAGAGCCGGTACATGAACTGAGTCCGAAATAACAAATTTATAGTCCGCAGAGTTGGATTAATAAATTGGACAATAAAATTTGTACAAATAAAATTGTGTAGATAAAATTACAAAAGAACACAAAATATCAGTATTTAACCCGGTACGAGAGCTGAACCGAATCTATCAACCGAACAACAACGAAACACTTAGCCTAGTGAGTTAGTTTGACATGTTATAACATCACTTTAGTGTGTTGGGTCATTAAAATTTATAAAAACTAATATATACAAACATTCAAGATTTTAGAGTTTATAAAATATAACAAGATTTTTGTAAAAAAAAAAATTAAAACCAAACCACCCCCCCTTTTGCACAGCAATGGTGGGTCCCCCAGCTAGCCACCTTTCTTTTTTGATGTGTTGGAACAAGGAAAACATGATTATTGTTGACGCACTTTATGGCTGTCACTGTGCAAATAGGCGAGAAAGAGTGTCTATTGAATATTGTATAGATTAGATGCAAACACACAACCCAAGTGCGAACGAGTACTGGCTCGTACGAGTGACATGTGCCTCGTACGAGTGACAATATACTTCGTATGAGTGACTTTGTTACTCGTACGAGTGATAACATCTCACTCGTACGAATGACCCTTCGTACGAGTGACAACATGCTCGCTTCGCACGAGCTGTCATGTCTATAAATAGGTGTTGTGTGTTCATTGTTTGTTAGTTTTGGAAGTTCCCTTAGGAGAAACGCTGGCGGATTCTCTCCAGGAACTCCATCAGCCAGTCAAGATGTATACTCTTTTGGTATGAATGAAAAGCTTCCGCTGATTCGGTTTCGACTCACTGTCAATATCGTTCTGCTGAATATGTACTATCACCAAAGCTTCCGTCAAGAACTGCTGCTGCCACTGGGACAACAACTGATATCAGAGCCTTGAGGCCTGATCTGATGACAAACATCAAGTTTCTGCATATTACCAACAGTTTCAGATTCACCATTGGAGCTTTCTACTTCTACACTTTCCCATACTGATCTTGAAATTGGACGAATTCATTTACAAAATTTACTAGAATTCTAGGATATCACGTTAAAATCAATTTTAATCAATCCTTGACAATTTCAGATCTAAAACTGACCTTAATCATGTCAAATTTGGTAAAATTCACCCATATGGTGACCTAAATTGTTTCGTGCGGGCAGAGAGACCACTCGCACGATCGACTGTCCGTACAATTTAAGTCATTCGTACGAACGAGTAAAAAGAATGTCTTAAGATTTATAAGTTAGAAAGTTTAAACTATGATTTGCACGAGGAAGTCATTCGTACGAGCAATTCACTCATATGAAGCAAACATTTTCAGTTGCACGAACATCTTGTTCGTACGAGTATATTCTTTGTATGAATCATCTCATTCGCACGAATCTTTGTGTCGTACGAACTAATCTTAGTCGCACAAATTGTTTCTCATATCTGCACAAAGAAATTTTATCATTCTAATCAGTTTTTCGAAAGTGTGTTTCTAAAATCTTTGGAGAAAAATGGCAGAAGACTTTTATAACACAGCTACATCAGCGGTCATAGCTACTGTATCTCAAAACATGAACCACGAGAATGAGATGGGTACGATGACAAAGCCGCCAAAGTTGATGATGAAGACTTTGACAGTTGGAGTGAACGTTTCATGAATTGGGTTAAGGCGAATGATTTTACCTGCTGGTTTGCCATCAAAGAAAAGTATCAATCTCCTGTTGGAGAAAACGGTCTCGAAAAGACATTGGCTCAACTATCGGATTTTGAAAGAGAGAAGTTCATAAATGAGAAGAAAATGATGAACATTTTACAACAAGCCATCAAGGAAGACATACTGTCTTTGTTACAACATGATGATGACACACAATCATTATGGAATGCTCTTCGATTGAAATTCCAGGGAAGTGCACAATTTCGAAAAGAGAAGAGGGCGTTGTTGAGTAAAGAATTTGACATATTTACTTTGATCAAAGGAGAGATAGTATAACAACTGATTGAAAGATACTGTCATCTGGTTGTGCAAATGAAGCGAATGGGAATCATAAAGACAAATGAAGAATTAGTTGATAAACTCGTAGTTTCCTACCACAAGGCGAATGGTCTACCTATTTGACCATTTTGAAGAATGGAACCGAATATGGTAATTTCTCATTACCACGATTCATTGAGAGATTGGAGGGACACAAACTTGAAATGCAGAAAATGGCAAAAAACAAAGGCGCCCAAATGCAACAAGATGTTAATCTGTATTACAAAAGAAGTTCTGCCGCTCAGATACAGTCTCCAAAGATCCAAACTGCCTTTAGCGCTTACAACACACCGAGCCCACCATCAAGTTAGCACAGTAGTTTTCAATTATTTGCTACGGTCAATCTGAACACGTCTCCAAGCCCACATTCATCACATGGTTCGAGCAATCCCCAGATCAACCAGAACAATCAATCAAATTCTACTCAAAGGGTGCTATAGTGCAACATCGCTGTTGATTTCCAGAATGCACAAAACTTCAACGAGAACACTGCCAAGCAACATATGACACTATTAGCTTCGGTTCTTGAATCTTATGACAGTTTTGTAGCAGGCAAAACTGGAAATTTAGAGATGACCAGAGAGGACTGTGATCAGATTGATCTGATCGAGATGGAGTTGATCGACATCAAATGGTGTATAGCATCTATCGTTAGACGAGCATAACTCTTCAGGAAATCACCTGGAAAGAGAATTTGGGAGGATTGGATGGAAAAGTTGGCTATGACAAATCAAAGGTCACATGTTTCAAGTGTCGGGAGAAGGGGCATTTTAAATGCGAATGTCCAAACAGAGAAGCTCAGGGTAATCAAAACCCGTTTGCAGACTGTTGATGCATTATGTCTATTGCCTACGTCTAGGATGTGTCAATATTGTATATAGGGCTTAAACGCCATTTGTATAAATGTTATATTTGTTTTATATGTTTTTAGTTGGCTCGTACAAGTGAGTTAGTTGGCTCGTACGAGTGACACTCTATCACTCGTAGGAAGCACCCACTCGCACGAGTCACAACCTCTATTTCACACATCCAGTGCGAGTCATGTCGACCTATAAATAGAGGAGTGTTGTGTCAGAGCTAAGTAGTGTTAGTTCAATTGGTATGGCGAAGCCCTGTTGATTTGTTTACTCGCATCGGTACTTTGCACGTCTTTCAATACAATTCAGAGCAGTTAAACAGTAAGATCTTTCTTGTTCGTTTGTCATCCTCTCTAGCAATGAATTCCGTCTCTGCTAGTTGAGTTAGATCAGACTGGTTGCTCATCGGAGGAGCCGATCACCCGTTCTCAAGTGGTATCATAGCCTTGAGGCCTGATTTGCTAACAAACATCAAGTTTCTGCAGGCTACCAACTGTTTCAGATCAGATTCACTGTTGCAGCTTTCAACTTCTACATTTCTCCCAAACTGATCTCGAATTTGGATGAAATTATGGACAAATTGGACTAGGATTATAGGATATCACCTTAAAATCAATTCTAAAAAATCCTTAAAAATTTTAGATCTAAAATCGAGCTTAATCATGTCAAAATCCGTAAAATTCATCGTTTGGACACTTAGTTGCATTGTACGAGTAAACAGACCACTCGCACGAACAACTGACCATACTATGTAGGCCATTCGTACGAGCAAGCAATCAGAAATTCTTAAAAACTTACAAGTTACAAACTTTACAAGTGTGATTCGCACGAGTTACACATTCGTACGAGCATCTCATTCATACGAGTGAAACTTCATCCGTACGAATTTCAATCTGGATCGCACGAGTTAATTGGTTTAATCACCTTGTCTGCAGAATTTCTGGTTCGTATGAACGGATCTTGATCGCACGAATTGCTTTGTTATCTGCACGAAAGATTTTTTCGCACTAATCAGTTTGTTCGAGAAGTGTGTGTCTAAAGTTTTACAGGAAAAATGGCCGAAGAATTCTACAACGCATTCGCTACATCTGCAGTCATGACCAAGTGGCTCAAAACATGAATCTCGAGAACGAGATGGGTATAATGACCAAACCGCCAAAGCTAATGAACTTAGAAGACTTCAACAGCTGGAGCGAACAGTTCATGAATTGGGTCCAGGCAAATCACTTTACTTGCTGGTTCGCTATCGAAGTAAAATATCAAGCTCCTGTAGGTGAAAATGGCCTCAAAAAGACTCTAGCTCAACTCTCGGATGTTGAAAGGGAAAGGTTCATAAATGAAAAGAAAATGATGAACATTCTGCAACAATCCATCAAAGAAGATATTTTGGCGTTATTACAACATTATGATGATGCACAATCATTGTGGAATGCTCTTCGTTTGAAGTTCCAGGGAAGTGCTCAACTACGTAAGAGTAAACGGGCGTTGTTAAGTAAAGAGTTTGATATCTTTACGTTGATTAAAGGAGAGACAGTGAAACAATTGATCGAAAGATACTGTCATTTGGTGGTGCAAATGAAGAGAATGGGAATCATCAAGACCAAAGAAGAACTTGTTGATAAGTTGGCAGTTCTCTACCGCAAGGCAAATGGTCTATATATTTGACCATCTTGAAGAATGGACCTGAATATGGTAATTTTTCACTAACACGTTTTATTGAAAGACTGGAGGGACATGAACTTGAAATGCAAAAGATGGCGAAGAACAAAACCGTCCAAGTTCAACAAGATGTTAATCTATACTTCAAGAATAGTTATGCTACTCAAATTCAGTCTCCAAAGATCCAGACTGCCTTCAGCGCTTACAGCTCGCCAAGTTCACCATCAAACCTAAACAGTGGCTTTCAATCATTTGCTACAGTTATTCCTCACATGTCTCAAAGCCCACAGTCGTCACATGGATCAAGTACTCCTCAAATTAACCAGAACAGTCAGTCAAATCCTACTCAAAGTGTTCTTCAGTGCAATATCGGAGTGGATTTCCAGAATACACAAAACTTCGATGAGAAAACCGCGAAGCAACACATGTCTCTATTAGCATCAGTTCTCGAGTCCTATGATAGTCTTGTAGCAGGAAAGATTGGTAATTCTGAAATGATCAGAGAGGACTACGACCAGATTGATCCAGTAGAGATGGAGTTGATCGACATAAATTGGTGTATGGCATCTATTGTTTGACATGCACAATGCTTCATGGAAATTACAGGGAAGAGAACATGGGAGGTTTGGATGGAAAACTGGGATTCGAAAAATCCAAAGTTACTTGTTTTAAGTGTCGGGAAAATGGTCACTTTAAGCGTGAATGCCCAAATAGAGATGCTCAAGAGAACCAGAACCCATTTGCCGACGACTACTACAAGAAGGCTATTTACCATCATCCTCAACCAAGAACTCGTATGGTGCAGATCGAAGATAAATAGCCAGAGACCAAAGACAAAGAGCTAGTGATTACTGAAGAAGATAGGCTTTAACTGGAACAAATACATTTCCAAGAATGAAAGTTTGGCTTTGGTTGCTGAGATAATCGAAGAACCTGAAGAAGAATCAGAGGCAACTTTTGATGAGGCACCAGAAGATGATTATTGTTATCATACATCATAAGAAGGGGAAGAACTTCTAAACAGTGCATTTAAACACCTCTTGGCTAACGATATGTTGAAAACTTTTGCAGGTTATTTTGCACCAAGTCATCAATCATCTTGCGAAGAACAAAAGAAGCCGGTTGTTGAAGAGAGAGTTGATGAAAAGATGGAGAAGTTGTTGGATGACATTAGCAAGGCATGCACGACAAACGTTAATGAGGTAACTGAGTCTAAGAGTGAGTTTATGGTAGAAAAACCATGTCTGAAATGTGCTTAGCCATGCAATGAATGTGTTGTAAAAGACACACGATATACTGAGCTCAAAAGTTTAATGGATAATTTGTCAAGTGATTACAGATCAACTAAAGAAGCATACGAAAATTAAGTAACTCTATTAAAAAAACACTAAAGTACTCAGAGAAAATGATGCAACAGTCTTGATGCTTAAGGCGGCAGTATTGGACAAGCAAATGGCCATTAATATTCACTTAAACACTATCCTTGAGCTAAAGAGTGAGCTTGAGTAGGTAAGAATTGAAAGTGAACGGGTTAACAAATTGTTAATCAGTTACTCAACAAGCTCTTACGTCATTGATCACATTTTACCTAAAATTGAAAACAATGATGAATATAAAAATGATAAAAACAAGAGTGCGAGTTACGATCGTGTTCCACCCCCTATGTGGAACAGTTATGCGTGTAAAAAACCAGCAAGGGTCGAAAAGGCACTCAATCTACAACTTAAAACTGAACAATCAAATGAGTTGCCTACAAACATCGACGTAACTTACACAACTTTAGAAAGTGAATGTGACTTCGAGGTGGTTAAAACTGTGGTAGAAAATGTTTTAAAAAGTGAATTTGAAAAATCTAAGTCTGATGCTAAACCATCAGAAAATAGTTTGACTAATGATCCAATCGTCATAGTTTATAAAATGCAAGGATCAAATAAACTTTTCTAATGAGGATTTTCCCATCCAGAACGTGAATCTGGATCGTGTTGATAAATTGTTCAAGCTTGTGGAGGTAAGTCATGTTGATTTAGATAAACACAATGCATCATTTTACTCTAAATCTAAAAGTGACAACCGACCCTACTATCATAAAATAGAGATTATCCTGAAAATAAGAGGGCAAGGTTGGGTTACCAAAAGCAACGAATGAACAACAAGTCTCAAAAACTTAATTTTACCAAGAAAATCGACTTTGTTTTTGGGGCAACAACAGAGAAGGAGAAAGAAATCATCGGAACACAATCGAATGATGATTTCAAGAAAGAGAATAGGAAACAAGTTTTGGAATCTTCTGTTCGAAAGGATAGTAGGACGTGCTACAAATGTCAAACGTTTAGGCACATTGCAAGATATTACTCACAAGAATCTCTAAAACCTCTTTCTTATTCTAAAAAATTCACCAAGGACGAGAAACAGAAAGCACCTATGGTTGCGCCAAAGCAAATCTTAAAAAGAACAAATGAATCCTACAAAAATATTAAACCAATTCTTCAACGTCATTCAAAATTTGAAATTGGTGAAACATCAACTAAAAATCATCAAATGGATTCTAAATTTTATGCTAAAAAGGAAAATATGAACGCAAACATGGGTGGCAAAAGTGAAACCTTCCAAGGTAGAACCAAAACCTTTTGTTCCAAAGAAAACTGAGCCTAAAAAGAACGTTAAAAACAAAGTAGGTCTGAAATTTGACATTCCGAACCCACCCAAGACCAAGCAGGCTTGGGTTTCTTTGTTTAAATAGTTTCATCCACATGTGTGTAGGGACTCCCACGCTCGATAATGTCTAAATGGATAATGGATAATGGATAGTGGATAGTGGAGCCTCTAGGCACATGACATGGATGCTTGCGTTGTTACATGACGTTAAAGCTATCAGCGGAGGGTACGTAAGTTTTGCCATAACGCAAGGAGGAAGGATTGTCGGTGAAGGAATTCTCATGAATGGAGTTGTATTGTTTGATAAAGTGAACTACATTGCTAAACTTGAGAACAATATACTCAGCATTTCACAGATTTGTGACAAGAAATTCACGATGCACTTCAATGATAAAAAATGCTTGATCTTAAAACTGGGTTTCAAGATTCTGGAGGAATGGATTCTGATGCGTGCACCGAGAGAAAATGATTTGTATGTTCTTGATATAAGTGCCGAATCGACAACATCAAAGAAAGTTCAATGGTTTGTTTCCAAAGCTACAAGAAAGAGTCGATTCTATGGCACATAAAGATGGGGCACATTCATCTACAAAAGATGAATTATCTTTTGCATAACGACCTAGTGGAGAGTGTTAATCTGAAGAATTTTCAATTATCCGATGATTGCTTGAGCTGTAAAAAGGGAAAGCAGCACAAGAATCGCACCCACGAAAGATGTTGAATTCTATCAAGCTACCACTAGAGAGGCTACATATGGATCTTTTTGGACCAGTAAATGTCAAAAGCATATCTGGTGATCTATATTGCCTTGTCGTTACAGATGATTATTCAAGATTCTCATGGGTTTTCTTTCTAGAAAGCAAAGATGAAACATTTGAAACTCTAATGATTCTCTTCAGAAAACTCGAAAATCTATATCACTTACCAATCAAGAGAATCCGCAGTGACAACGGTACAGAGTTCAAGAACAAGAGGATGCTTGAATTCTACAATAGGAAGGGGATTCTTCATGAATTCAGTGCTCCTTATACTCCACAACATAATGGAGTTGCTGAACGAAAGAATCGCACACTGATCGAGACTGCCAAAACTATGCTAGCCGATTCGAAATTGCCAATCAGTTTCTAGAGTGAAGCAGTCGCGTCAGCGTGTTACACCTTGAATCGTGTGTTAACAGTTAAGCCTCACAATAAGACGTGTTTCGAGTTACTGAATCAGTGAAAGCCCAACCTTGTATTTCTGGAACAATTTGGATCACCGTGTACTATATTGGACTCGGCTGGTAAATTTGGTGCCAAATCCTTGGAAGGATTCTTCGTGGGTTATGCTACTCCTCAAAAACGTGTCTTTTTGCCGAGTCTGAACTAGGTTATTCTTGCGCAGCATGTTGATTGTCAAAGATACACGACGCCAACGCAGAAACCTGGGGATCCGTGGCTATTTAACTACGATGGTTTGTGGAATTCTTTCGACCTACCAGATGTGCCATCAGAAGAAGAACTTGTTATGCTTTTTCAACAACATCAAATATCGAATCAAGAACAAGTTACCAGACCGTTAGTGATTTCCCAGTCACTTCCTGTGTCTAACGTGTCTGATGTAGGTTCGAGCTCTACTCTTCAAGACTCTGTTCCTGTACCTAATGTCAACATTCCCGAATCATCTGCCAAGCAACAGCCAAATGCTGACTCTGATCGGGAACCGACTTTCGACGATGGTGGATCCAGTTCCGATGAAGGATCTGAGAAGATTGAAAGCTTCTTGAACACACAGGCTGATCAGTCGAATGTCAGGAATGAAGCTTCATTATCTGTATCGGTTGTGGATGAAGTCATCACAAAATTGCAAACACAAGTAGATGTTCCTAGCGAAGTGATGCCAAGGACGCTTTCTTACCATCCTTCGGAGAATATTATAGGCATCTTACAAATAGGAGTGCAAACTCGTAATCAGATCAACAAGGATCTAAGCTGTTTCTATACTCGTATTGTTCCACTTCAAACCAGACTTACTAATTGTTGTTTTGTTTCTCAGGTTGAACCGGGGAACTGGAAAGACGCGTTGAAAGAAGAGAGCTGGGTGGACGCAATGCAAGAGGAGTTGCTTCAATTCTAGAAACTTGGAGTTTGGAAGCTTGTTGACCTGCCCGATCATCACAAAAAGATAAACACTAGATGGGTCTTCAAGTGCAAGCGTGATGATAGAGAGATTGTAGTGCGCAACAAATCTCGACTTGTGGTTCAGGGTTTCCATCAACAGGAAGGGATAGATTACACCGAAGTCTATGCCCCGGTCGCTCGTCTTGAAGCGATCCACATATTCTTGGCCTTTGCCTCGTGGAAAGGGTTCAAGCTGTACCAATTGGATGTCAAATCTGCTTTCTTATATGGAAAAGTAAAAGAGGAGGTGTATGTCGGCCAACCATCGGGGTTCATTGATCCAATGCACAAAGACGAAGTCTACCTTCTGAACAAAGCCTTATATGGTCTACATCAAGCCCCGAGAGCTTGGTATGAAACGCTGTCACGACACCTTATAGACAATGGCTTTATCAGAGGAACCGTAGATTCTACCCTCTTTATGAGGAAGTGGATGGGCATTTGATTATTGTACAGATATATGTGGATGATTTCATCTTCGGATCAACAAATGACAAGATGTGTAAAGACTTTGAAGAAGTCATGAATCGCAAATTTGAAATGAGCGCGATGGGGAGATGAAGCTCTTTCTAGGACTTCAAGTCGATCAGTTGCCTGATGGTATCTTCATCCATCAGACGAAGTATGTTCATGACATATTGGAGAAATTCGATATCGCAGGAGCTAAACCAGCATCAACCCCCTTAGCTCCTAAATCACGGCATTTTTCTAGATCTTAATGGAGTCAAAGTTGACGAGACTTTATACCGCTCCATGATTGGATCCTTAATGTATCTCAATGTTTCTCGACCAGATATCATGTCTCCAACATGCCTGTGCGCCCGTTATCAGTCCAATCCAAGAGATTCGAACGTGCTCGCCTTCAAACGTCGTGAGATATTTGAAGGGATTTCCAAGAACCAGCTTGTGGTACCCTAGACACGACGACTTCAATATTGAGGGATACTCGGATTCTGATTTCGGTTGCTGCAAACTTAACACCAAATCTACGACGGCTGGTTGCCAGTTCTTCATAACCCGTTTGGTAAATGGCAATGCAAGAAACAGACCGCAGTCACTTTTGTACCTGTGAAGCTGAATACGTTTTTAGCATCCAGCTGTTGTTCCCAGATTCTCTCGATTCAACAGCAGATGAGAGAATTCGGACTGCAATTTCTTGATACACCTATATATGTAGATAACTAAGCTGCGATCGGTATCACTAAAAACTCGTGTCAACACTCTCGAACCAAACATATTGAGATTCTACACCACTTTATCCGTGATTGAGACGAGAAAAAGTTGGTTAGAATTGAAAAAAATCCAAACTGATGAACAAAAAGCAGATTTTATATCAAAGCCGTTGATCGTACAAGATTTAAAAATCTTTTAAAATTAAATAGTTTACGAAATCTGACATCAGGGGATATACACGAGGTTTTGTTTGAGGATGACGACGAATTGATGTGATAACTCATCGGTTTGACGAATTTTCTATACATTCTTTCTTAAAAAAAACTCTAAAAATCCAAAAACATGTTTTTGATTTTAGGGGGAGAAATTTTGGGAAAACACTAAAACATGATAAAAGTCAAAAAGAGTTTTTGTGAAAAAGGGAGATCATATTATATCAATATGACAGTCACAGTATGCTAAAGATATGAAATGTTTAAACAAGTAATTAACCAGGTCTTACTGAGGATGTGCCAATTGGCTTTACTCGTTCAGTAAATTATTTTCAAGATATAAACCTAAAAGAAAAACTGAATAACTTGTGGGTTAACATCTCTCGTATATATGGACTTAGTACTTTGAAATTTCGTTTGAGAGAATGCCAGATTTCGCGATACCATGTCTTTATATTTAATCGATATCTGGGGTATTATCCGAGTTATTCTGATTTTGCGTAAGCAATGGCCTATTTACGCATTATTCACCTACAAAAGCTGCATAAAAGGATAATGTCATAACCTTTGTGACAACTGCGTTCAAAAGATTTCTTTAAGGAACACCACCGAAAGACGAGCCTTCATCTCTTTGTCTGTACGATGATACTAACCTGAGCTCTCAAGGTCTCATATATATCAGTTAGATATATTCACCTGTGAACTGAAATTCTAAGAATCTCAATACAGGATTATATTCTGAGATGAGACACACAGTTATTTCATTTTATTAATATTACCTAATATATCTTGAAACAGTTGAGAAATGAGAAGAAGTTTAAATGGATAAAAAAATATTGGCAATTTAGGTAAATCCGGTTAAAAGATTAATGAGTATACCAAGATCAACGGTACTGGTGATTTGTTTAAAACACTTGATATGATTCTCTTAAACACAAAACTCACAAAAATATGTATCTTTTCTTGTTATTTCTTGTCGAAAAATTCGAAAACCCAAAAAGATTTTCAGTTTCCTTAGCTTTTTAGTTTTATTTTAGTCTACCGATGATGTAAACACCAATAGTTGAAGTCATGGCGACATCTTGCTAAAGGAAATCTGAAGACCACGGGTTGGGAGCTAATCTTAAACGAAAATTTTCTCGAACGTCATTAAAGTTCATTAGTTTGAAACTTTACAATTAAAATAAATATGTTTTGGTTAAAAATGATCAACCAAGGTCATTAAATTGGACTTGGTAGGCAAATCAGGTAACCAGGGTCATTAACTTGGACTTGGTCAACTGAGTGGGTTTTAAACAGATAAAATTTTGTAAAAAAACAGTAATAAATATCAAAAAGTTTTCTAAGTTTCAGAATTGATTCATACGAGTCTCATTAACTCGTACGAACCACGTTTGGGTTTCATTCGCACGAACCATTGGTTCGTACGGACAACCCGGAACTAGTATAAAAGGTCACTTTCTTCACACGAACCAAGTTTATTATACTGTGCGACTGAGAGAGCTTTTTGTGCGAATACGTTCTAAACTTCAAATTTCTTGACATTTACTGAGTACTATTACATTGGAGAGGTTGATACGCACACCTCTTTCAATGGGAAAGGTAGTTTTGCTCAATCTTAGTCGTTATAATGCCGGATTTGGACCAAACAGACTTAAAACATAGATTTAGGGAGATTGGACTGGTAAAACTTAAAATTGACCTTAAAAACATTAATATCGGCCCAATAGCCTATAAATCGACTATCAATTTGTTAAAATTAACGTCTTTTAAGTTTGGTTTAAACTTGGTGTTTTTGGAACGGTTCAATGTTCGTATGAAGGACCATTCGTACAAACCAATTTTTGTTAAAGTGTTGATGATTCGTATGAAGCATGGTTCGTACAAAGCAAGTTTAGTGAAGTTTTTGAAAAAAATGTTTAACTCTTAAATCACCCGTACGAAGTAGTGATTTGTACGAATGATAACTTGTTCCAAACTTGTTAAAATTTTCGAAGTATTGATTCGTATGAATATATGGTTCGTACGAATGATCTTGAAAGTTGAATATTTTGAAAATTTTTCTAACGATTTGAATTCTCTTTGTATATAGGTCCAGAAAACGTCTTTCTCTCAGTTTCATGACATTTGTTGTCTACTTGACGAGAATATTCCAGAGATTGCTGCTTACAGAGATGTGCTAGATTTTTTGGGCAGGATTCTGATTACAAAAGTGCTCACTTATCGACACACAGTTTATAGATCTCATGTCGAATATTTCTGGAACGCAGCAGAGTATGATTTTGAAGAAAATGCGATAGTTTAGGCGGTGAAGATTGATGATGAAGATATACAGGTAAAGATAACGGAAGATTTGATCCGGACGGTTTTGGATTTCAAAGATAATGCAGACGATCCTACCGAGTTTTTGGAGTACGTGGTAAAGGGTTGTTTTTACAGAATGGGATATGCTGGTTTTGTAAACGCCACGTTGTTCAAGAAAGGAAACCTCAGTGCACCATTCCGTTATATTGCTCACATTGTTGCTCACACTTTAAGTCATCGCAAGGGAGGATTTGATGATTTGGTTGATTATCAAATGTGTATGATTACTGCTTTGGTCCTAAATTTGCCATATAACTTCTCTAAAGTTATATTTACACAGAGATGCAGAACATACAGAGGGAAAAGTTCTTGCAGTACCCTCGGTTTGTATAGATGTTGTTAGATCATTTGCACCCGGACTTGAAAAAGAAGAAGTATGATGTATTAAAGTTAGAGCACATGGATGTTTCTACATTGAAGAAGATGAGTTTGCATTTAAAGTCTTTTCCGAATGATAAACCCGTTTTTGGTGCTATAGTCGACAAAGGTTACATTTCTCCAGCTCCGGGTAAAGGGAGGAAAGATGACAATGGAGATGAGAGTGAGGAATTGACTGTGCTTAAAAGTTTTGTTGCTAAGTGTAGTTGGTGGTTTGTGAAAGATAGAGACAAGGGTTCAAAGAGAAAAGCAACTGCTACATCTTCTACTTCTGCACCACAAAAGAAAAAATCAGTAGCAGAAAGTTCTGGGCTTAAGGATGAACCATATGTTGAAGAGAATATTGAGAATATCACTACAGATATTGAGAAGCAAGCGTTTGGTGAAGAACAAGTGGCTAAGACACATCGTTTTCAAGCACTAATTCTGATGAGAGATGCGCTGGTGAAAGAAAAAAGGGCAAAAAAGATTGAGGCAAAGCGTCTGGCAGAGAAGAAGAGAAAAGCCAAAGAGCGAAAACGCAAAGCGATAGGTGAAGATGATACAACGTATGTAGCTTCGAGTTCAGATACAGATACTCCTGTATGCACTCCAGTGAAGAAAAAGACAAGACAGTTTAAACACCAAGCAGCTAGAAGTTCTGAGACTCCAACTGTGAAATCTAAAGAGACAGTACAAGAGCCGACAGTTGAAGAAGAGATTGTTGTTGAACCGACTATGTTATCTCCAGTTCATCAGTCTACTTCTCAGATTCCATCATCGCCACCACGTCAATCTACTCCGCCACAACAGTCTGCATCTCAGCCAACATCACAGCCAACACCACAACAGAAAACACCGTAACCGCCACCGCACACTTCACAACCCCAGTCTAAGTTTGATTTTAACTTTGATTTTGGAGACATTCCAGGGGGAGAAGACTTTACGACAGACATGTTCAACGACCCACTTGTTGACGAACTACAGAAACAGGTCTTGTTGAATACTGTGAAGATAGCGGAGTTGCAAGAGCAGCTAAATACTTTGAATGAAGATAAACAACAGTTAGAAGTCATGCTCGCTAGTATAGTTTCAGAGAATGAACGTCTACGACTTCGAGTGGCTGAATATGAAGAGGAAAGGCTCCGAAGTGATAGAAGAATGAGTCTATTTGAGAAGATTTTGATGAAGAAGCTTGGAGTGAATATAGCTGCGGAAATTGACGGGATAGAACGTGAAGAGGCTAGAGAACGTGTTGCTGAAAGAGAACGTCTTGCTAAAGAACTATCAGACGCGCAAGGCAAAGGAAAAGCAAAGGTTGTAGAGGATCCCGTGAATGTTTAAATTGCGCCAGAAATTGAATCTGTGCGACTAGCTATTACATATATCGTTGTGTACCAAGCATCAAACAAGTTTATACTGATCGGGAAGCCTAAGGATGGGGAATTGATATGTCAAATCTTTCTGTGAGACACCGCGAATGGTTATTGAAGAAAAAGTTAGTAAAAGAGATTGCAGAAGTGATAGAAGAATTTGAGGAAGATGCCGAGAAAGACGATGAAGATTTAGATGTTGATGGTGATTCTGATTCGGATTCGGATTCTGATAACAGTGATGATGATGATAATGTAGGAGGTGTTGGTATTCGTGTAACTGATTCTGGTATGAATGAAGAGATTGATTATTTGGTGTACCTCGATGATTCTGCGAATCAAACTACTGAAGAAGGTGTTAAAGACAGTATTGAAGATTCTTCAGATGCTCAGCAGGCGGGAATCTTCTCGGTATTGATACATCTACCGTTCCTGTTGTGCCGAAACCAAAGATTTTCTATCTGGATCATGATGTTGAGGAAGGCGAATTCATCCACATCTATTCTAAAGAAGAGATCGCAAATGTTAGGTGTGGATGAAGAGAATAATGAGTTTGACTTCGAAGAAGAGCTGAACGAGATTAGTGCGTTAGAGCCAAACGATTATGTATTTGAACAGGTTGAAGAAGCGAATGAGTATGATCAAGTTGTCGTGGAGGATGATTTTGATGACGATGCTAACATTGCCGATCAGGGTACAGAGGACTCCCCAACTTTTACCGAACTATTTTCAGCAGAGAATGCAGATGTGCTGAAACGTAAAGTTGTAGAAGCTGCTAAGCACGGAACTATTCCTCAACAATTAAACAGTGCTGAGATTGCTGAGATGAGGAAGAAGTGGTTCAAGATTGCACCAGCAGAGCGTAAATTCAGACGTCCCTTAGCATTCTTTACCCGTGATGCTAATATTTCTCTAGGGGACATCTTAAGCTGGGGTTGGATTGAAGAGCTTAACGTCTATGCGATCAAAAGAGAGTTTGGTATTCAGTATTTTCAATATCTGAGTGACATCAAGTCCTTGCCTTACTGGGATATCAAAGAGTTGGTGCAGACAAAGATGATCAATCTCAAGATGAAATTTCACGACCAGAGGCTTTGGAAGTTGATTAAGCTTGAGGCTTTACATGGATTTACACACTGGAAACCTCACTTTCCAAGACGCATCACGAAGATAGATCCAGTGACTAAAGAGAAGGATGTGACGCTCATCGTAAAGAGGCCGAAGTAATGAAGAATATGCCTATGTTACAGATGGAGCAGGATTTTCACAAAGTCTTCAAGTGGTGGCATTATGATTTTAATACAGGAGAGGCTGTTATTTGCGTGCACCCGGATGAAGACTCGTGGAAGATCACTGAAGAGCTAACCGAAGCTGTCATAGATCACAAACGCATAGATGGACTGTGGCATGGCATTCGAGTACTAGACTCGACGTGGCTAGTCAATTGCACGAAGAAAGATATAGACTGCTTGTTCTACAGCAAGAGCAGTTATGAAGAGAAGATAAAGAGCAAGCACTCCAGTTCCAGAGGATTGTTAATGTTTGCTTCGCAAACGATATACATTTAGGATCGACATGGAACACTTCTTGAAGGAAGTTGGAGGAGACTGAGCAGAAGAAGAAGAAGAAAGAAAAGAAGGAAGCTAGAATAGCTGAGCGTGCTTGCATAGCATCGCTCAGGATTTTTCAGTTTGGCAATACAGTGAACCGACCTCCTCCAACAAATCAAACACCAATAGCATTTGAGGAGCGTCGCAAGCCACCGAAGAGATTTTTTGGTTGTTAAGCGTCAAATAATATGGAGATTTTTTGAAGACTATCCAGACTGCAGCAACATCCAAGGGGGAGTTTGTTGGTGCATTTTGTCTATTGCCTACGTCTAGGATGTGCCAATATTGTATATAAGGCTTAAACATCATTTGTATAAATATTATTATTTGTTTTATATGTTTTGTAGTTGACTCGTACGAGTGAGTCAGTTGGCTCGTACGAGTGACACTCTGTCACACGTACGAAGCACCCACTCGCACGAGTTACATCCTCTGTTTCACACACTCTAGTGCGAGTCATGTTGACCTATAAATAGAGGAGTGTTGTGTCAGAGCTAAGTAGTGTTAGTTCAGTTGGTACGGCAAAGCCCTGCTGATTTATTTACTTGAGTCTGTACTTTGCATGTCTTTCAATACAATTCAGAGCAATAAAACAGTAAGATCTTTCTTGTTCGTTTGTCATCCTCTCTAGCAATGAATTCTACCTCTACAATTCAGAGCAATAAACAGTGCTTTTAAACATCTCTTACCTAATGATATTTTGAAAAATTTTGAAGGTTATTTGGAGCCAAGCCATCAATCATCATGTGAAGAAAAGAAGCCGGAAGTTGAAGCAAAGAGAGTTGATGAAGAGTTGGAAAAACTGACTAATGAGACCAATAAAGCTTGCATGGCAAATGTGAACGAGGTAAATGTGTCGGAAAATGAGCATGTGATAGAAAAACCATGCTTAAAATGTAACGAGCCATGCAGTGAAGGTGTTGTAAAAGACACTATAATGAGCTCAAAAGTTTAACAGATAATTTGTCATGTGACTATAAATCCATAAAAGAAGCTTATCACAAATTAAGCAAATCTGTTAAACAATATGAAAAATTGCTCAGAGAAAATGACAGAACACTTTCAATGCTTAAAGCGACTATGATAGACAAAGAAATGGCCATTAACATTCATTGAAACACAATCGCTGAGCTAAAAAGTGAACTTGAGAAAATGAAAATAGAAACGGAACGGGTTAAGAAATTGGTAATCAGTTATTCTGCAAGTTCATACGTCACTGACCACATTCTACCAAATGATTGAAAGCAAAGAAGAATCTAAAAATGATTAAAACAAAAGCAAGCTACGATCGTGTTCCACCACCCATGTGGAAGAGCTATGCTACTAAAAAGCCATCAGGGGTGTAAAAGGCACTCAACTTAAAATTAAAAACTGAAAAGTCAAACGAGCTGCCTACGAACATTGATGTAACTTAAAAAAAAGTTGAAAATGAATGTGATTCTGATGTGGTTAAAAACGCGGTTGAAAGTGTTTTGAAATGTGAATTTGAAATATCTGAATCGGAGGTTGAAACATCGGAAAATAGTTTAAACACTGATCCAAACTTCATAGTTTACAAAATGCATGGATCTGATAAACTATATTCTGATGAAGATTTCCCAATCCAGAATGTCAATCTGGATCGTGTCGTCAAGTTGTTCAAGCTTGTTGAGGTAAGTCATTCTGATTTAGAAAAACATGATGCAACATTTTATTCTAAATCAAAATGTGTTAACAGACCCTATCATCAGAGAAACAGAGATTATCCTAAGAATAGGAGAGTTGGTTTGGGTTTTCAAAAGAATAGAACAAACAACAAGTTTCAAAAGTTCAACTTTATAAAGAAAGTTAACTTTGTTTTTGGAACAACTAATGAGAAAGAAAAAGAGATCATTGGTACACAATCCAATGATCAGTTCAAGAAAGAAAAAGAAAGTAGAAAACAAGTTTTGGATTCCTCCGTTCAAAAGGACAGTAGGACGTGCTACAAGTGTAAAAATGTTGGGCATATTGCACGACATTGTTCAGAAAAATATCCAAAACCTGTTCTAACTCCATCAGGTCTACTAAGGATGGGAAACAAAAGGCACCCATGGTTGTAGCGAAACAGATTTTGAAAAGAAACATTGAATCCAACAAAAATGTTAAACCAACAATTCAATTTAATTCTAAATTTGAAATTGCTGAAACATCAACTAAGTATTGTCAAATGGATTCAAAGTTTTATTCAAAATGGACTAATTTGAAAACGCAAACATGGGTTGAAAAAGTCAAACCATCTAAGGTAGAATTGAAACCATCTTTTCCAACCAAAACAGAGCCTAAACCGAATGTCAAAAACAAAGTTGGTCTTAAATTTCATATTCCGAACCCACCCAAGACCAAATAGGCTTGGGTTTGTTTAAATAGTTTCTTCCTCATCTGTGCAGGGGCTCCCGCGAAAGCAACCGAGAAGGAGTCTATCTTATGGCATAGGAAGATGGGGCACATTCATCTGAGAAAGATGAATTATCTTGTGCACACCGACTTGGTGGAAGGTGTTAATTTGAAGAATTTTCAATTATCTGATGAGTGTCTAAGCTGTAAGAAGGGGAAACAGCACAAGAATTTCACACCCAAGAAAGCTTCTAAATTCTATCAAGCTACCACTAGAGAGGCTACATATGGTTCTATTCGGGCCAGTAAACGTCAAAAGCATTTTTGGAGATCTATGTTGCCTGGTTGTTACAGATGATTTTTCAAGATTCTCATGGGTTTTCTTTCTGGAGAGCAAAGATGAAATCTTTGAAAGTCTGATGATTATTCTTCAGGAAGCTTAAAACTTGTATCATTTACGAATCAAGAGAATCCACAGTGATAATGGTATCGAGTTCAAGAACAAAAGGATGCTCGAATTCTACAACGAAAAGGGGATTCTTCACGAATTCAGCGCCCCCTATACTCCTCAACAAAATGGAGTTGCTGAATGTAAGAATCGCACACTGATTGAGTCTTCCAGAACCATGCTCGATGATTCAAAATTGCCAATTAGTTTCTAGAGTGAAGCAGTCGCATCAGCGTGTTTCACTCTCAATCGTGTGTTAACAGTCAAGCTTCACAACAGGACTTGTTTTGAGTTGCTAAATCAACGGGAACCTAACCTTGCGTTTCTGGAACCTTTTAGATCACCGTGTACAGTTAGGATCCCAGATGGTAAATTTGGAGCCAAATCCTTAGAAGGATTTTTCGTGGGTTATGCTACTCCACAAAAGCGTGTCTTCTTGCTGAGTCTGAACCAAGTTATTCTTGCACAGCATGTTGATTGTCAACATTATACTACGCCTACACAAAAACCTAGGGATCCACGGTTGTTCAACTACGAAGGTTTGTGGAATTCTTTTGGCCTACCAGACGTGCCATCTGAAGAAGAACTTGTTATGCTCTTTCAACAACATCAAATCTTTAATCAAGAACAAGTTACTAGACCGTTGGTGATTTCCCCATCACTTCCTGTCAACACTTCTGATGTAGGTCCGAGCACTACTCTTCAAGAATCCGTATCTGTACCTATCTTGAACAACGCTGAATCATCTGTCCAACAACCGCCCAATGATGCCTCTGATCGAGAACTAACTTTTGATGACGGAGGATCTAGTTCTGATGAAGGATGTAAACATATTGGAAGCTTCTTGAATGCTTAGGCTTATCAATCAAACGTCAGGAATGAAGCTACATCTTCTGCTCCGGTTGTTGATGAAGTGATCCCAAATTTGCAGACTCAAGTGGATGTTCCAAGTGAAGTGATGCCGAGGACACTTTCCTATCACCCTTCGGATAATATCATAGGCAGATTATAAACAGGAGTGCAAACTCGTAATCAGATCAATAAGGATCTAAGTTTTTTTTATACTCGAATTGCTCCACTACAAACCCGAATTTCTTAAAGTTGTTTTGTTTCACAGGTTGAACCTGGAAACTAGAGAGACGCGTTAAAAGAAGAAAGTTGGTGGAGGCAATGCAGGAGGAATTGCTTCAATTCCATAAGCTAGGAGTCTGGAAGCTTGTTGACCTACCAGATCATCACAAAAAGATAAACACTAGATGGGTCTTCAAGTGCAAACATGACGACAGAGGAATTGCAGTGTGAAACAAAGCTTGACTCGTGGTATAAGGATTTCACCAGCAGAAGGGATAGACTACACTGAAGTTTATGCCCCAGTCGCTCGTCTCGAAGCAATCCGCATATTCTTGGCCTTTGCTTCTTGAAAGGTTTCAAGTTGTACCAGTTAGATGTCAAATCTACTTTCTTGTATGGCAAAGTTAAAGAGGAGGTGTATATCGGACAACCACCGGGGTTGGTCGATCCCATACACAAAGACAAAGTCTACCTTCTGAACAAAGCCTTATATGGTCTACACCAAGCCCCGATAGCTTAGTATGAAACGCTGTCATGACATCTTCTAGACAATGGCTTTCTCAGAGGAACTGTAGATTCTACCCTCTTTACCAAGGAAGTGGATGGACATTTGATTATCGTGCAAATATATGTGGATGATATCATCTTCGTATCGACAAATGACAAGCTGTGTAAGGACTTCAAAGAAGTCATGAAGCTAAAATTCGAAATAAGTGCGATGGGGGAGATGAAGTTCTTTTTAGGACTTCAGGTTGATCAATTGCCTGATGTTATCTTCATCTATCAGACGAAATATGTTCATGACATATTGGAGAAGTATGATATGACAGGAACTAAACCAGCATCTACCCTGTTAGCACCAAATCATGGCATTTGTTGAGACGTTCATGGAGTCAAAGTTGATGAAACATTATATCGCTCCATGATTGGATCCTTGATGTATCTAACAGCTTCCCGACCTGATATCATGTATTCTACATGCCTGTCCGCCCGTTTTCAGTCTAGTCTAAGCGATTCGCACTTGCTAGCCGTCAAACGTATTATGAGATATTTGAAAGGATGTCTAAGCACCGCCTTGTGGTATCCTCGTTACGACGACTTCAATCTTGCGGGTTACTCGGATTCTGATTTTTGTTGCTGCAAACTCAATGCCAAATCTACGACAGTTGGTTGCAGTTCTTTGAAACTCGTTTGGTAACGTGGCAATGTAGGAAACAGACCGCAGTCACTCTATCTACCTGTGAAGCTGAATACGTTTCAGTATCCAGCTGTTGTTCCCAGATTCTCTGGATTCAACAACAGATGAGAGACTTCGACTGCAATTTCCTGACATGCCCATATATGTAGATAACCAGGCTGGTTTTAATATCACTTAAAACTCATGTCAACACTCACGTACTAAACATATTGAGATTCGACACCACTTTATCCGTGACTGCTATGAATAAAAGTTGGTTAAAATTGAAAAAATCGACACTGATGACCAAAAAGTAGATTTTTATACCAAAGCATTTGATCATTCAAGAATTAAAAATCTTTAAAATTAAATAGTTTAAGAAATCTGGCATCAGTGGATATTCATGAGGTTGAGTTTGAGGATAACGAGGACTTGACGCGATTCTCATGGGTATGACATTTTTTATGTACATACTTTCTTAAAAAAATCTAAAAATCCAAAAATATGTTTTTGATTTTAGGGGGAGAATGTTTGGGAAAATACAAAAACATTATAAAAGTCAAAAAGAGTTTTTTTGTGAAAAAGGGAGATCATATTACATCAAAATGACAATCACGGTGTGCTAAAGATATGGAATGTCTATACAAGTAATTAAATAGGTCTTACTGAAGATGTGCCAATAGGCTTCACTTGTTTAGTAAATTGTTTTTCAAGATATAAACCTAAAAAGAAAAACGTAGTAACTAGTGGGTTAACATCTCTCGGATATATGGACTTAGTACTCCAAAATTTCGTTTGAGAGAATGCCAGATTCTGCGATACTAGGTCTTTATATTTAATCGATATCTGGGGTATTATCCGAGTTCTTCTGATTTTGCTTCAGCAATGGCCTAGAACTTGTATAATACTTTACGCATTATTCGCCCACAAAAGCTGCATAAAAATGATTATGTCATAAACTTTGTGACATTTGCAGCTCAAATGATTCCTTTATGGAACACCACCTAAAGACGAGCCTTCATCTCTTTGTCTGTTTGGAAATACTAACCAGAGCTCTCAAGGTGTCGCATTCACCCTGTTTACAGATATCAAATGGATATATTCAACTGTGAAATGATATTCTGGGAATCTCGATACGGGAGTATATTCTGAGATGGGAAACACAATTAGTTCATGTTCCTTAATATTAACTAACATATCTTAAAATAGTTGAGAAACGAGAAAAAGTTTAAGTGGATAAATATATTGGCAATCTAAGTAAATTTGTTTAAAAACTTACAGTTACTGCCAAGATCGACGATACTGGTGATTTGTTTAAATACTTGATATGATTCTCTTAACACAAAACTCACAAAAATATGTATGTACATACATCTTTACTTATTATTTCTTTTCAAAAAAATCCCAAAAGATTTTCAGCTTTTAGCAATTTATCTTAGCTTTTAAGTCTACCGATGATGAAAACACCGTTAATTCAAGTCAAATCGACGATCGCTGGAGGAAAGCTGAAGTCCACGGGTTGGGAGTTAATCTTGAAAAGAAGGGTTTTCCAGAACGTCAACAAAGTTCATTAATTTGAAACTTTACATTTTTAAAATAAATCTGTTTTGGTTAAACAATGGTAAACCAAGGTAATTTACTTGGACTTGGTAGGTAAATCAGATAACTAGGGTCATTAACTGAGTGGGTTATTAAACAGATAAAATTTCACAAAATTTAAAAATTAAAAAGTTTAAAAAGTTTCAAAACTGACTCGTACGAGTGGCACTGACTAGTACTAGTGACATAAGTATTCATTCGCACGAGCTATTGCTCGTACGAGCGACTGTTGAATGAGTATAAAAGGTCACTCATTCGCACGAGTCAGACTATTGACTTTGTGCGGTTGAGAGAAACTTTTGTGCGAACCAGTTCTTTTACTTCATTTTCTTGACTTATACTATGTACCGATACGTTGGGGAGGTTGATTCGCACACCTCTTGCAATGGGAAAGATACTAATGCTCGTTTTAAGCCGTTATAATGCCGAATTTGAACCAAATGGACATAAAACGTAGATTTAGGGAAATTGGACCGGTGAAATATAAAATTGAACTTAAAAACGTTAAAATCGGCCCTGTTAACCTATGAATCAACCCTCAATTTGTTAAAATCAACATGTTTTAAGTTCGGTTTAACTAGGTATTATTTGGTACGGTTCACAATTCGTACGAACAAGTTTTCAAAATGTTGAAGTATATATTTCACTCGTACGAGTGAGTAATCGTACGAGTAGGATCCTTAATTGTTAAATGTTGATGATTCGTACAAAGCATCGTTCGTTCGAAGCAGTTTGGTCAACATTCTTGAAAAACTTTTCTAAGTATTTTGGTCTTCGTACGAAATAGTGACTCGTACGAGTGATGTTTTGACCCAAACTTGAAATGTGTTTAAGTGTATGACTCGTACGAATGATGATCCGTACAAGTGGATCAAAGTTGGAGTTTTTTTTGAGAAAATTTCTAAGTGTTGGAATGTCTATTCTTGCAGGTCAAGAAATCTTCTTTTTCACCGTTCCATAATATATGTTGTCTTCTGGATGAGTCTATTCTAGAAATTGCTGCTCATCGAGAAGTTCTAGATTTTTTGGGTAGAATTCTGATCACGAAAGCTCTTATGGATCGTCATGTAGCTTATCGTTCACATATTGAGTATTTCTGGAATGAGGCAGAATATGATGCAGAGGAGAATGTGATTGTATCGGCTGTTAAGATTAAAGATGAAGATAGTCAGGTTAAGATCACCGAAGACTTGATCAGAAAAGTGCTGGAATTCAATGACCACGAAGATGACCCTACATGATTTTTTGAATATATGGTGAAGGGATGTTTTTATAGAATGGGTTATGCCGGGTTCGTAAATGCTGCTCCATTTAAGAAGGCTAACCTGAGTGCGCCATTCAGATACAATACACATTGTGTCATACATGCACTTAGTCACCGCAAAGGAGGTTTTAACGACTTAGTTGATTACTAGATGTGTATGATCACCGCACTCGTTCTGAATCTGCCATACAACTTCTCAAAGGTGATATTTTCTCAGATGGTTCAGAATACACAGTGAGAGAAGTTTTTGCAGTACCCACGGTTTATTCAAATGCTGCTAGACTATTTGCATCCCAATGTGAAGAAAAAGAAGGATGATGTGCTGAAATTAAAACATATGGATGTCTCGACACTGAAGAAAATGAATTTACATCTCAAAACATTTCCTAACCCAAAACCAGTGTTTGGAGCAATTATTGACAAAGATTATATCGCTCCAGCATTAGGAAAGTGGAGAAAAGAAGATAGTGGTGACGAGAATGAAGAGCGTACAACGCTTGAAGATTTTATTGCGAAGCGGGGCGCTTGGTTTGTAAAAGAAGGGGTAAGGGAACCAAGAGAAAGCCAACGTCAACATCTTCCTCTTCTACCCCTCAGAAGAAACAAAAAGCATCAGAAAGCTCGAGACTAATTGACAAATCAGAGCCAGAGGAGAATATTGAAGATATGGTTACCGATATTGAAAGGCAGGCATTTGGAGAGAAAGAGAAAGTGGTTGAAGAAGCATTCCGGTACTTGTTAGAACTTTTGAGACCGTTGGTGCTTGATTATCCATAGTTTGAGCTAGTTTGTAATGGTTAGACAAAGTCAAAGGGTCAAAAGTGCAATATGGTGAAACTTGTATGTACGCGGCGTATTTAGCAACCCAGCGTATTTAATAAATATGCTGGGTAGTCATTTTGTATAAATTTGATGATCAATGCATGTATGTCCAAGGTTTCTTGTGTTGTGATTTTTGCTATTGTGCTCTCATCCGAAAATCCAGGTGCTATTATTGATTACATGTTATTGGGATTTCATATACTACACTAGTTGTTTGATCCAAACAAGATTCTTCATCTTCTTTGCTTGGTTTTTCTTAGTATTTGCACATTCAAACAACTAATCCATAGTTGTTTGGGTGAAAACAATCAACCACTTTGATCCGAATCTATTTTGGGACTCACAATTTGGTATCAGAGCCTTTGTGCTCTTGATTATTTGAGTTTTTGTTAAGATTCTTCAAGTTTTGAAGGTTTTTCAAAAGTTTCATAGTTTCAAGGTTTTTCAAATTTCTACACCTAAAATGGCTTGATCTGGTGCGTTTAATCATTGAGTTGTTGTTAATCAGTAGTTTGGTAAACATTTTGGTCATTTAGCTGCAAAGAAACATGAATTTTGGGACATTTTTGGGTGATTAGAGGGTTTTTGTTCGTACTAAAACCCTTCTGAGCATAATTATTCTTAAAGCCAACGTGGATATTCTTGAAGATAGTGTAATTGCCTTTGATGCTTGCGTATTTAACTTGAATCTCGCGTAGTTAACAAATACGCTGGTTTTTAAACCAGCGGATTTATATTATTGTCAGCGTAATTGCCCCAGCGAATTTAATCGAAGGCGACTTCGAAATCAGTGATACTAATCCTCATCGATTTTATCATGGTGTTCAGCGAAATTAACTAAACCTTTGCTTGTTTTTGAATATCCAGCGGATTTAGCATTTTGCAGGACATAATCACCAATCCTATCAGCGTAATTGTCACCAAGTGTAACGTATTTAATCTCTTGTCCAGCATATTTACCTCCTAGCAAGCGTAATTATTCTCTGATTCACCAAAGCCCAACGTATTTAATCATCCATTATGTCTCTCAATCAACTCAATCTGATTGCTCAAGCGAACTAGAAACTGGAACTGCTACAAGGCCACCAAAGTTGAAAGGTTCGGAAGATTTCAACAGCTGGAAAAACAGGATCAAGTCCTTTTTTGAGTATACCGATTATACTCAATGGATGTCAGTCACTGTGGGCCCGCATGTTCCCATAATAATACGTGACGACATCCGTACTATCAATGAAGATCCTTCAACGTTCACAGATGAAGATAAGACACTCATTCAACGTGACCGGAGGGCTCACGCTGCTCTTACTATGGCTCTGTCAAAGGACGATAAAAATCTGTTTGAAGAATACACCTCGGCACATGAACTGTGGTTGGCTCTAATCGACCATTATGAAGGCAATGAGGAACTCAGGGAGAACAAACGAGACATGGTGCGGAAAGAATATGATATGTTTGAAAGTATTCATGGTGAAAGCTTGTCCGACCACATAAGCCGATTTCTGGAGGTATTCACCAAGATGAAGAAGGTGGGAAACCCAGTTGCAAATTATGCATCGATCAAGAAGCTGCTAGATTCTCTAGCAAAAGAATGGAGTCTTCAATGCATGATGATTAAGAGAACTTTCCTCACCAGCACAACTCCAGTTACTCTCTTAGAATTGATTAACACCTTAAAAGCTTTGAAATGGACATCGTGAAACGAGAGAATAATCAAACTGGATATTCTCAGAAGACGTCTCAGCAAGCTGCTGCAACCTCGGTCCCCAAGAATATGGCATTTCTTGCTCCTATCACCTCTTGTGGATTAAATTCCCAAAGTGCTGTCGAATCCTATTCGAATGCTTCCGCAAACTCTGTGAAGGCCTCGTCATCTTCCGAGAAGACCACCGTGGCCAGCGACACTCAAGCACTTAAAATTTCCACATAACATGTAGCTCTTTTTAATACTTTCTTAAGTAGCTATGAGGCGCTTATGTCAGGAGAGTTGAAGAGAGAATTCTTCACAGCAAAGGACATGTATCAAGTAGATCCAGACGACATGGAGGATATGGATCTGAAATGGCAGATGGCAATGATCACTCTACGGTTGAAGAAATTCCAAGATAAAATAGGAAAGAGGTTGGCTCTTGGAAAAGCTGGATTCGACAAGTCCAAGCTTAGATGTTATAATTGCAAAGACTTGGGCCATTTCAAAAGAGAGTGTCCGTTGCTGAAGAACGAGAATACCGAAATCAACCTGACAAGGAGGCCGATTGCCATTGAAGGAAATAATAATGCTGCTGACAATAAACATAAGGCTTTAGTGGTGGTAGACTATTATTGGTCGGAGGAGATAGCTGAGGCAAAAGGTGAAGTAAACAAGTCCCTCATGGCAAACATTACCACTGTTCTACCACGTCTGCTTCAAATGGTGTTGAAAAACAAACCTCCAAGATTCCAAAAGATGACACTGGTTTGAAAAGCATCATCTCTCCTGCCTCAGAGAAGAGACAACAGAAAGCTGAAATGAATGAGTCGAAGCCTGCTGTTCAAGAAGTCATCAGTCTCAGCAAGAATGAAGCGGTTGGAACATCCTCTACCGCCATGAAATCAGAAGCCGAGGATAAGGATTTGGTAAACAGCATTCCCTATGAATTTAAAGCAAAGCTGTGCTCAAAACCATGTTTGAACGTCGTGGCACACTACAAATCACTCAACCGTGATATAATTAAAGAAAAAGAATTTTTTTTTTAAAATAAATCAAGAACTAAAAGAAAATGAGGCTGCATATCAGCGAAAGTTGAATTCAACCATAGCTGAAATGCAGACTCTAAAGGAATTTGTTTTCAGAAAAGATTTTATCAAAAATGATTTGACCGAAAAGCTAGAAAAATCTCAAAACGAAAACAGTAAGTTACAAATCTATTGATAAATGGAAAATTAGCTAAAAAGCACTGGTTGACATTGTAAACTGCCAACGACCTACATTCATAAAGGATGGAATTGGATATAAAGATAAATTCGGAAATGAAAGAAAATTATTTCCTCATCCGCATAGCAAAAATTATGTTCCTATGCCCGCTCTTCATCCTAAGAACGACTTAATCATTAAAAATGATCTTTTAGATCAAAGTAATTTTTATGAATCCGAAAACAACACTAACCTTTCTGAAAGTAATGCAGATTTGTGCGAGAGTAAGGAAGATGTGTGCGATCGGGAAGATGATTGTGGAGGGATGAAAATAGGAATAGGCTATTCAGGCGACAGTTATTCAACTGTTAACTGGTTCGCCTGGAATTGTGATAAGACGAACAAAATTTCTATTCGAGATAACTGTAATAGTTTATCTAGAATGGATGATTGTAATGGCAATCTCCGGCCAAGTGTCCTTTCACATGACACTTATAGCATTTGTGAACTTTTGTAACAGTTTTTGGGTGTTCCTCCTGACTGTTCGATGATGTTGAAGCCTTTGTGGGATTTTTCAAAACTTGGGTGACAAATGTAGAGTTTGATCCTTTTTCAATTTTGTCTACTTCTTGATTAAAGTCTTCCCCTTTAATAAACATGGTTTTAGGAACATTTTTTGCATTCTTTTGAGGTTTCCCATGATATTTTGGTTTTGAGTTAGCATTTTGAACTTGATTAAAGATTTCTAAAACTTTATTACTTATCAAGTTTTCTATGTTTTCAAAATTCAGTTCACTTTTCTTTGTGGCTTCACTCATCCTTGATTTTTCTAAGTCTTAGACTATTTCATGCTCAGATTCAGATTCACTCTGTGGCTCAACAGGCAGAGGAGTGGTTGGCACAAAATTTGTCAATCCAAGATCAATGCTTGCCGTTGATGTATAGTTGTGATTGATTGGTGGAGGCACATTACTATACCCAATGCCAAACATTTCTTCTTCAAAATCTTTGAGACGTTGGCTGTTTAGGCATAGATTCATCAATTCAGTCGAATCTCCAAATTTTTGGATTTTCCTTTCTAAATCCAAAATTAGATTATCCTTTTCCAAAATAACTTAGTTCTTTTCCAAAACATAATTTTGATTTAATTCAAGCTCAGATTTTAATTCTTGATCTTTAAGAGTTGCCTGTGCCATAAGTCTCTCAAATACAGAGATATCATTTTTCAAAGACTTAATCTTTTTTTGGTGTTCTTTATCCAAACTAGATAAGACTGCAATGAGTTCCCTGGATTTTTCTAGATCTAAAATCAAGTTTGTATTATGAACAGCATATCTGTCAACCTTGGCTACAAACTCTACACATCTAGCACACCGTCTATCTATGGGATTAGAGGTTACCTCAATTCCAGCCATGAATGCACATTCTTTCTTTGTAAAGGGCTTTCAGCCAACTTTTGAGCTTCAGCCTTGGTAAACTGCTGCATTATAGCTGTTGAGATCTTGAACTCGAAACATTCACTCTTACCTTTAATCTCATTGACACTAGATCTTTTGGTTTCTTCATCGTTCATGTTTTCTTCAATTTCAGCAGCTTTACTTAATTCCAATTCTTCACCCATGACCTTAGCTACAACAACGAGCTCCTCCAAGCTAGCTTATTCGATAATCTCCTCGCATTCCTCTTCTTCAATAATTTATGCCATATAGGCTTGTGAAACAATAGCTCTCAACAAGTTTTCCAAAGCACATCCAGTCATATTGTTCCGGTACTTCCTGTAGAGACTGAGCCACCAAGGCATTGTAACACTTTACTTTAGTCATATCATTGCCCATTCGAGTCTTAGTCTAACCACAATAAGCTTCTTCCCCGTCTTTATAAGAAACTTCTTTGCTCTTTGAACTAATAAAGCCATGTTAAGTTGAAGATCTAGTTCTTCCATTTCACCCTGATCGATTTGGTCAAAATCTTCATCGAGACTTGATTGCCAACAATCTTTCCAAGACAAAATTTTTCATACGTCGTCATGAAAGACGCCAAAAGACTCATGTTTTCTTCTATTAGTTTCAAACAACTCGGATCCAATTTTGAAATGTTCAAGCTAGATATTTGAGATTTCTGATTTCCACTATATGAGTTCATTCCTTGATTTTGACTAGCATTTCCTCCTCAATTAATTTCATTTTCGCTTACAAAAGCATGATGACCTTCAAAAGTTTTGTTTTCTGTGTAAAGTGCGACACCTGCTCCACTAGTAATCACCTTATCTCCCGGTCTTGAAGCCTTATACAACTAACGGTCTTGTATCTTCTCGAAATCAGATGCTTGATCTTTCATATTCTAAGCATATCCCTTCAGTTTTTGCGCTAGTTCATCTAGGGAAAGTTCCTCATAGAGAACACCTTCCCTAATTAAAGTTGTATACATGTTCGATTCTCATGGAAAACAGTTTAGAATTTTCTCAACCTTTTCAAATTCATTGTATAAGCCTTCCTGAATTTTCTCTAGCTCGCTAACAAGTGATAAAACCTGATAACTGTGTCGTCAAACGATTCATTCTCTTAGGCTTTGAACACAACGAATTGAGCTTTTAGACGTTCCTGAAGTCGCTTCTTATACATTGTGTTTCCTTTATGTCGTTCAATCATGATATCCCATAGCTCTTTGGAATTACTTCTTTTACGGAAAGTGTGAAGTATTGATTGTGAAATAGCCACGGTAATCATTGACATTGCTTTTTCATCACAATACATATCGATGGTTAATGTTCTAATAGGTGTAGCTCCATAACCTTTTGCAATACATATCCATATCTTGATATCTTTCGCTCTCACATATCTTTCAAACCGTTCCTTCCATTCAGGAAAATCCAACTTGTTTATCAAGAGAGGAGGTTTGTCGTTACTCCCTACTTCGACATTATGTTTGAGATTTTGAACCAAAGCAATAAGGTTGTTTGCCATTTTGAATAGATTCAGAAGAAATAAAATGTTTTTAGAGAGTTGTAATAGGTTTAAATAGTAGGTTTGATTGAAAAAGTGTCTAAGTAGAGAAATTCAAAGAGTAGGAGTTAACTAGAGAACACGAAACATTTCTGGAGATTTATCAGAGGGTAAACTATGACAACCGGTACCTTTCGAGTTACAATTACGCAAGTAACAAACATGAAGACAATTATAAGTGGTGTTTAAGACACAAACTAACTTAATCAAGCCTTTGGAATGCCTAGGAACATCTTGTTAGCTTTACAGTACGCGAATGTTGATTTGCGGAAAGAGTGCTAAACGATAAGCGGTAATGAACTGACACCGGATAAAATACTGACAACACCGACAAATACGAATTTTACATGCATAATTTATTCATACGAATTGGTTTTGATGAATTATCATGCTTTCGAACGTCACAAAACGATTTACGTGAACGAACAACGCGACTGCAGGAACGCACCGACAACGAAACGGAAACATCGGACTCATATATCACCTTCAAAACTAGAATATTATGATAATTTTAGCTTCATTTTAGAATTTTAGTATTCACAGCTGAAATCAGATTGAAAAACGGATTAGAAACGACCCCGAATCATTTTACGCGATTTTAACGCAACCAACGAACATGCGCGTCAAACGCAAACTTCTGACATCGTTTTACATGTTTATGACCTTATAATCATATTATACGACATTTACGATGTTCGGGTTCGAAAACGGAACTCGTAGACGCGATTGGGCCGCTCAAAACACTAGAAACGGGCTTTTGGGCCTTGGGCCCAACCCACCTAAAAACCCTAGGGATAAACACCTAGCTATAACTAAAAACCCTCATAACTCACCTACCATTTCTCTCTCTAACTCTCACCTCGCTCTCTGTTTGCTCTCTCTAGAACATTCGGCAACCGGAGCCGGCCGGCACGGCGGCGCCACCGCCGGCGGCGATGCTTGGGTGTCGTTTTCCGGCGCGTGATTGTCACACCCCGATAAAATCATCAGATTGGGCGTGATTTGACTGGTATCTTCATTGCACAGCGGATGCGTAAAAGAAATGCTAAGACTTCTAGAGAGTAAACGACTGCTAATTACTCGAATCCCCATGGGTTCTCCTATTCCAACCGTGCCATAGTTTGAAAATATAACCTGGAAAGAAACATGCGAAAAATCAACATAAAGTTGGCAAGTTCATAGTTTGTTTGAAAAAGATTTTAAATAAATCTTTTTAGTAACCGGTTTAAATAAATCTTTTTAGTAACCGGTTTGTTTGATAACTACCCTGGGTAGTTTCGACGTGGTAGTCGGAATGGACTGGCTATCCGACGTCCGGGCTGAAGTTCTCTGCTTCGAAAAATCTATCCGTATTCCGCTCTCTAACGATGAAATTCTGACGGTACAAGGCGATAAGGCAATCGCCATCACCAACATCATCTCTTACATGCAAGCGCAGAAGTATCTTCGGAGAAAGAACTCCTTCGCTTTACTCGCACTGATTACCGAACAGCCTAAGGACGAGAAACGTATAGAAGACATCCCTGTCGACCGTGATTTTTCCGATGTATTCCCAGAAGAACTACCTGATCTTCCACCACATCGACAATTGGAGTTTGAAATCGAATTGGCAAGCAATGCAACTCCTATCGCCAAGGCTCCATACCGCCTAGCTCCAGCCTAGCTGCAGGAGCTGTCTACCCAACTTCAGGAGCTATTAGAGAAAGGATTTATCCGACCAAGCGTTTCGCCATGGGGAGCTCCAGTCCTGTTTGTCAAGAAAAAGGATGGGACTTTCCGCATGTGCATCGACTATAGGGAACTCAACAAGGTTACTGTCAAGAACCGATACCCGTTACCTCGCATCGACGATCTCTTCGATCAACTTCAAGGGTCAAGTTACTACTCTAAGATTGATTTACGGTCCGGTTACCACCAGCTACGCGTCAGGGAGGAGGATATCGCTAAGACGGCATTTCGCACTCGGTATGGACATTACGAGTTCTTGGTCATGCCCTTCGGTCTCACCAACGCACCCGCGGTGTTCATGGACCTCATGAACCGCGTGTGTAAACCATACTCGACAAATTTGTCATTGTGTTCATCGATGACATACTCATCTACTCCAAAAGTGAAGAAGAACTAGCTGAACATCTACGATTACTGCTGGGATTACTTCAACAGGAGAAACTATATGCCAAGTTTTCAAAGTGTGACTTCTGGATTCGGGAAGTTCAGTTTCTCGGGCATATCGTGAATGAAAGGGGTATCCACGTAGACCCTGCCAAGATTGAAGCCATCAAAAGCTGGGAAGCACCTAAGACACCAACGGAGATCCGTCAATTTTTGGGACTGGCCGGTTACTACAGACGTTTCATCGAGGGGTTTTCAAAGATCGCACGACCGCTTACTACCCTCACCCAGAAAGGCATCAAGTATGCTTGGGGTGACAAGCAAGAAGCAGCATTTCAACTGCTGAAACAGAAACTTTGCAGTGCACCCATTCTGTCCTTGACGGAAGGGACAGATGACTTTGTAGTATATTGTGATGCTTTCATTCAGGGATTGGGATGCGTACTCATGCAACGCGATAAGGTCATCGCGTATGCGTCGCGACAACTGAAGGTTCACGAGAAAAACTACACGACGCATGACCTGGAATTGGGAGCAGTAGTGTTTGCACTTAAGATTTGGAGACACTACCTCTATGGAACAAAGTGCACAATCTTTACTGACCACAAAAGCCTCCAGCACATCTTTGATCAGAAGGAGTTGAACATGCGACAGCGTCGCTGGGTCGAACTCTTGAACGATTATGAGTGTGCCATTCGGTATCACCCGGGTAAAGCTAACGTGGTAGCTGATGCCCTCAGTAGGAAGGAACACTTGAAACCTCGTCGTGTACGAGCATTACAACTCACTATTCATTCGGGGCTACCCGAACAAATACGCGACGCCCAGTTAGAAGCAGTCAAGGAGGAAAACATCAAAGCCGAATCAGTGGGAAAAATGGAGCGCGATTGGGAAGTAAAGCCCAATGGAGCCCGTATTTTATGAATCGCATATGGGTACCTCTCTACGGAAATATCAGAGAGCTAGTCATGAATAAAGCTCACAAATCCCGATACTCTGTCCATCCGGGTTCGGATAAGATGTATCAAGACCTTAAAGCTGCGTATTGGTGGCCCAACATGAAGGCCGATATAGCCACCTACGTGAGTAAATGTTTGACTTGTGGAAAAGTCAAGGTGGAGTATCAAAAGCCATCGGGGCTACTCCAACAACCTGAGATCCCAGTGTGGAAATGGGATCAGATCTCGATGGACTTCATCACCAAACTCCCGCGAACCTTGGGTGGTTGCGATACCATCTGGGTGATTGTGGATCGTTTAACTAAGTCCGCACACTTCCTAGCTATTAAAGAAACAGATAAGATGGAGAAGTTGACTCGCATCTACATTAAGGAAGTAGTTTCTCGGCACGGAGTGCCAACGTCCATCATCTCAGACAGAGATGCTCGCTTCACCTCAAACTTCTGGCAGTCACTCCAGAAAGCGTTAGAAACACGTCTGGATATGAGCACAGCTTATCACCCTCAGACTGATGGTCAAAGTGAAAGGACCATACAAACCTTGGAAGACATGCTTAGGGCATGTGTAGTGGACTTCAGAAATAGTTGGGAAATCCACCTGCCTCTAGTAGAATTCTCATATAACAACAGCTATCATACGAGTATCTCGGCAGCACCGTTTGAGGCATTATACGGTCGTAAATGCAGATCACCGGTCTGCTGGGCAGAAGTCTGTGACAGTCAACTCACAGGTCCTGAGTTAATACTTGAGGCTACTGAAAAGATTGTACAAATCAGAAACCGCATGGCGGTGGCACGAGATCGACAGAAAAGCTACGCTGATCAACGACGCAAACCGCTCGAATTTCAAGTAGGCGACCGCGTCCTACTAAAGGTGTCACCCTGGAAGGGTGTAATCCGCTTTGGAAAACGGGGCAAACTTAACCCACGGTACGTAGGCCCGTTTATAATCTTGAAACGTATTGGACCCGTAGCTTATCAATTAGACCTTCCTGCCGAACTCAGTGGAGTTCACAACGTATTTCACGTGTCAATCTGAAGAAGTGTCTATCAGATGAAACTCTAGTTATTCCATTGGATGAGATCCAAGTGGATGAACAACTGCACTTTGTGGAACAGCCTATCGAGATCATGGATCATGAGATCAAGACTCGAAGGCACAAAAAAAAATAAAATTCCGATCATTAAGGTTCGTTGGGACTCTAAGCGTGGACCGGAGTTCACGTGGGAAAGAGAGGACCAAATGAAAAGCAAATACCCACACCTCTTCGCAACTGAGCAGCAAACTAATGATACCAGTAACTACATTTTCGGGACAAAAATTCTTTCAACATGGGGATGATGTGACAACCTGGAAATTTCTCATACTTTCGTGTACTATTGTTGACTAAATTCTTGTGCATGGCACTTGGAAATCTTTGTGCATGGCACTTGGGAACTTCTTGTAACGTTGTGTACCATCATTAATGAACTAACTCCTTGTGAGTGGCACTCTAAACATGTACGCTACAGTCTAAACCGCGTTTACTCAATTTTCGGGACGAAAATTCTTCCAACATGGGGATAATGTGATATCCCGGGTTTTTCGGATAACTCAAACGTAATACTTGTCAAACTAATTACGTGCTATGTGTATGAACGCGTATGAGTTAATGAATACGTGATGTGTGTTTATGTGAATTGTTTTAGTTATACAATATATGTATGTATAATAAATATGCACACGAACCGAACCGCGACACAAACACAAACCGAACTTTTTGTGAAACTAGGAAACCTAAAACCCAAGTCTTCAGCCGCGAGATTTAGATCTTAAACCTTAAGCCACTCTCGGCCGTATGCAACCCAAACCACAAGCCTAAACCGAGAACAAGCCCAAAAACCGCAAGATCAAACCAAACTAACCCGTGTGCAAACCAAACCCCAAACCCATTGCGTAAAACCCAAACCGACCCAACCCAAGTCCCTCGGCCACAAGCTTAATCCTAACCGTAACCCTCATCTCCTTTGCGCTATATATACACGCACCCATGCATGCTCCTTCACAATTCCAAAACCCTAACAAACAAACAGCCGTCGGCTGCCTTACCCTCACCATCCTCTCGGTCGCAGCAAGCAGCAGCCAAGTCTTGCATCTTCTTCGACCGCAAACTGCCTCACTCTTGTCTCATTGATCACGAGCAGCCTCTCCGTCCAGTTCCTGTCAGCCTCGGTCGCAGCAGCAGATCAGTTCACCTCTCTCGGTCGCGATCTTTCTGGAAAAGTCGGATAAATCTTGTCCAAACCTCGGCTTGTTTACCTAGTTAACCAAGGTGAGGGTTATCTCTGATTACAAGATCATGTTCGGATATATATATGCTTGAATGATTAGTTGTTTCGGATATATATATGCTTGAATGATTAGTTGTTTCGGATCTTATATGTTGAATAAAAATCGGCTGAATTGATTGTTGTTTATATGCATAATTGTTTGCGGATATCATAAGTTGCAAGTGTGTTTTGTTTGTAAAAACTAGAAGTAAGAACTAGGGTTTGCATGGATAAGTTATTAGTAGTAAACTATGATTAAAAATCGGTTCTTGCTCGCTTCGGTTGATCAATCGGAACGGTTTATGCAAGTTGTAGTAATTGTATGCTGAAAACAGTTGCTGAGTAATAGTTACAGCCGACTTCGTCTGGCTGTAACTTGGTCGTTAGTTGTCGAGAAACGGATTTTCTGATGTCTAGAACGTAGAGATTTGAATAAGGAATCTAATGGCATTGGATTCATAATTTTCTGAAGTCGTTTGATATTTTTAAAGGAACAAATAAGTTCAGTAACTAAAACTGTGAAAATCCTGAAATTTTGTTAGTTGTTTATCGAGTTGGATTTTAAAATCAGTAGGGATTTGAGTCATGATTTTTGTACAGCAACTAGGTATGGAAATTTCCGGGCAACTCCAACTGGAATTTTGTTAATTGGATGATCAGTGATTTTTAAATAAATTCTTCCGTGGACTGCAGTCAGAAAGCGGTAAATCTGACTGCAGCTTAGTGTATTAATATTTATGGTTAATTGGTAAAGATTTAGGACTTGGAAAATTTATATAAATTTCTATGGTATAAATGTCACCTACTGTAAAAATATTGGAATTTTTGGAATGCTGGAACTATTTTATAAAAATCCTAGAAAACAGCTGAATAATGAGTGTTAAGCAGAAAATTGATAACTTGTGATTGTGTGCACCAAAGTGTTGTATGGATTGGAATATGTTCATGATAAGCTGTTTGATTACTATGATCACATGAGGATACTTGCATGCATGTTTGAGTGTTAGATATGTTGTTTGTGTGTATCACTTTGTGCGTAAATTACGTGTAGAAATTGTATTGGTGTGTTCACACACTGACTTGGAATTAATTGGTTTGTTAGGACGCAACTAGCGGTCCCATCTCTTATAACTTCTATTGCTACACTAACCGAGCAAGAAAAGGTGAGTTCACGGCCCCTAACTTTATCCGGTTTTTAAACAACAGGGGGAGAAACATGTATACACTCTCAAACTCAATCTCTTTACGTTATACGAATTTAACGTCACATAACTATACGGTAACTAAGTTAATGTTAATGTAATGTTATGGTCACTAAGCAGCTTTATCACTTAAGTCCTCGACAATCTCTCGGATCGTTAGTATTTGGGTTAAATAGCGGGGGATTATAAGTAGTACTACTGGGCCCGACGAGCCCCATCCGAGCTAGTCGCGCTAGCCGACCGGGTATGGTCAACGGATGAATAATTGGCCTAACATCGCCATGGTCATGTGATAGGCCTGGCAAAACGGAGGCACAACAGTCAGCTTCGATCGCGAATACTTACGTGGCATGACTTTAGGCTAGCTACCTATATATTAACATTGAACTTAATTACTAATCAACTTAATATTCCGGGTTTGGAATATTGGAAACAACAACTTAATATTCCGGGTTTGGAATATTGGAAACAACAACTTAATATTCCGGGTTGGAATATTGGAAACAACAACTTAATATTCCGGGTTGGAATATTGGAAGCAACAACATGTTATTCCGGGTTGGAATAATGGAACCAATACGTTATCCCGGGTTAGGGATGACGGAGAAAACAAACTATAACTGAACAAACGAATTTATGAAAACCTGTGAACTCACTCATCTTTAATGTTGACACTTGTTTCTTTACATGTTTCTCAGGACGCTAGGAGCTCTAGGTGCACGCACATGCATTGCACAAGACATTTTTTTATCGAGTCTTATTTATTAATATTGTTTTGGGATTTTTCATTTGTTTTGGCGTTTGTGTTGGCGCCCGCTTCACTACTTATCTATGCTTCCGCTCAAACTTTAAAAACTGATGCTTCTGCTAAATATTGGTAACATAAAATCTACAACAAGTGATTTTGGAAAACGTATTATCAAATCATATAGAGTCGTTCGACGTACTAGTGTTTCAGATTCTGGTTTGTTCACACGCCTCGCGGTAAAACTCCGCAAGTGGAAATTGAGGGTGTGACACAAGCTAGTAAGTGCCGTGCCAAATCGTTTACTCAAGACGGTAGACTAGTAGGCGGTTGTAGTTCCGATATGTAGCGAGGACTTCACTTTACAGTTTTAAGCGACCCTACGGCCCTTACTGTTGAGTAGAGGACAATCTAGTCCTTGTGTTTATAAGCAGGACCAACCAGTCCCCTTATTTGTATGTAGAACAAACCAGTCCTTGAGTCTGTAAGCAGGACCAACAAGTCCCCTAATTCGTATGTAGGACAAACCAGTCCTTGTGTTTGTAAGCAGGACCAACCAGCCCCCTTACTTGTACGCAGGACAAACCAGTCCCGTTGTAACTAGGACCTTCCCGTCACTAGTCCTGAAACTCATGCATGTTTCGAAAATACATGAGTTTTTGTAAAACTAGTATGTTTAGCATAAAACTTTCGTAAACCATTTCAGTTTATTCAAATTCATTTGTAACATGGTTTAGAAATCTGTTGTTTTCGTTCATCGAAATATTATGTACTTTTGCAAAACTTGTATGTCTTTCCACCCCCAAAAACATTTATAAGAATGTAAAACTATAAAAAATGGGGGTTATGAACTCACCTTGATATCCAGTATAAAGCTAGCATAATATGATTCCAAAATGTGGTTTCCAAATCATGACTCGCTAGCATGCAATCTAAGACATTCCTATAATGGAATTAAACTTATAAGTCTCTCGTAAATGCGTAGCTAAACTACGTGTCACTGAGCTCTACCGAATCGTTAACCAATGATTCGATCGGAAAGGGTTAACTAGATGGAAACGATGTTGCTACATTTGTTAAGTTCCATTTGTAGTCGGTGATAAACACTAAGTTTTGGGAACACTTAGTTCCCGAGAGATTTAGAATATATATATATATATATTTATATAAAATATAAATATATTATGAAGTGGTCTTAGTCGTCTCTAATAGTAATACGTGCTTGTCACGAATATTTATATAAAAATAATACATTGTAACTCGTTTAAGGTAATCGCTTCTTGTATATAATTATCAACATAATTACATATAGTTGTATGTTTATTATAATTGACTTGTTCGTTCGTTACCGGAAGTACCTCGATTATTAGAATATGTTAAAATCGTTTGGTAAAATATTGTATGCCATTAGGTGTTTGAAATAAATATAAAAAGTTATATATTTTATAAAGTCTTCAAGTTGTGAGTGTTTAACATATACACATAAAAGAATTATATTATAAAGAATTTCCAAGTTTTAGTATTTGAAATAAATATAAATGATTATATTTATCTTATATATGTGCTCGAGTTTCGTTGACTAGTAACTCGGGTTTGTCGAAGTGTTATAAACTCGTTCTTGTAAGTTATATGGTATTGCCAACATATATATGTTTATATTTATTTTATAAAATCACTTGAACCTCAATGGGGTGTCGTTTTTAGAATATGAATACGTTTCGTATTACGGATTTTCACGAAAAACGGGTAGAGTTTCTCTGTTTTTGGATGATCCCGACAATACAAGTTGTCGATATATTTTTCAAAACACAACAATTCTATATAACCAAAATATTTATAATTCTATTGTATCTTTAAAATGTCGAATAATTATGGCGATCATGTTTAATAATATATATGTATGTAATAAGATATATATATATATAGTTTATATTGTATAATGCTATCGGTTCGGTTTTTGGCTAGAATTTATACATATTTATAAAAACAATATTAATACGTTTATGTGTAAGTCCAATTAGCTAGAAATTTTCACGTATAATTTGTGGTTTTCATAGTTGTGCCGGGTTGAGCTCGGTTTCGCGTTAAGTTAGTATTTATATAAATAATTTAAACGAAATTCGCGTCGTTAAATTTTACCGAGCCTTGGGTTGACCCGTTGACTGAGTTTGACCGTAGTTGACCGCGTTGGTTACAGTTGACTGTGTGGACTGAGTTAACCGGGTTTGACCCGTGTTAACTGAGTTTACCGGGTTTGACCCGTGTTGACTGAGTTGACCGGGTCTTACCCGAGTTGACCAACAACTGACCGAGTTGACTAAGTTGAACTTAAACTCGATCCAAACGAAACCCGAACAAAAACTGAATTAGCCGAACTCTAAACAATAACTGAACCGATGTCACACCCCGACCCGCAGCGGAAAAAGGTGATCGGGGCATGAATGGGTTTTCATCAAAGCTCATGACATTTAATATAATGTTTCATATTTATTATTAGAATTTTAAAGAAGATCATACAATCAAATCATACAAGTACAACATGTCCTATACATCTTTCTAGACTTCATTATTTTTCTTCTAAGGCATTTTCCTATGTGTTCCTTGCTTCATCCTGGACACCTGTATCATGTGCAAAATGGTTTTTGGATCAACAAAAAGTTGGCGAGTGAATTTTGTTAGAAAGCATTTATTATTGATTTCTTGTTGTATTTAATATGGAAAAATTGTGCAATAATCATATGTGAGCAAACGTAAATAAACATACAATAACAAACAATAACAAACACCTTGCTTGAGTAATATGACATGAATGATAATGTATATGTTGGCAACGTCACCTTCCGCTCATAGGTAATGGGGAACGGACGGCCTATGATGATGTATGTGCGATCAAGGCTCAATCAAACGGAGCCGATCGTATGTTGGCAACGCCTCGTTCACGCTCATAGGTAATGGGGAACGGTTCCGCTCATAGGTAATGGGGAACAGACGGCCTATGATGATGTATGTACTGAAAATGATAAATTTAATCTAAACATTAACCACACAAACAGTTGATACCTATTGAATACACATTTGATCATGGATATGATGGATGCACAAGTGTTTAAATGTAATAAATAATAAGACACATGATACACCCCAAAAAAGTGATTAAAACGGGGAATTTGTAGAGATTCACTCACAGTGGGTGCGTTTCTTGAATTGATGATGAATGCGCACGAATTCGGATTTAATCAGCAAGGGAACTAACCTAAATAATAACATAATAGTTCGATAAATAAATAAACTTTTATTTGAGATTAATATTTTTAATTAATGTTCTTAATGGGATTGTTAGGTTTATTTTTGTGAGTTCAAGAAAATTTTCTAACTTTAAAAATATTATTTTTAAGTATTTTTAATTGATTTTTAAATAAAATAAATAAATAAAAGAAAATAAAATTTTTTTACTTTTTGACCAGTTGACCGTTGACCGTTGACCAGTTGACCGTTGACCGTTTGACCGGTCGGACCGTGTTTATTATATGCGCTGAGTGAGGTTCGAACTCGTGACCTCTCGTATACGTGCACGCAGCTCTACCAACTGAGCTACGTGTCTAACCCGAAATATTTCTGTTTTTAATTATATTTATATACTACTTAGATTATTTCAGAAATCATTTATTTTAAAAAGAATTTTAATTATATCGAACCGGTGCACATAACAGGTCTCGAACCCGGGACCTGTTGTTTAACGTTGCACACAGTCCACCGCTGGACTATCTGTCTAACCCGAAATATATTGAAGTTTAATTATATATATACACATACTAGCGCTAACATATTTTGATTTAAATAAAAGGCTTGGATAATTTCAGGGGCGGTGTAACTAACCGGATTCGAACTCGAGACTTCGGCTTCGTGTTGCACACAGCCCGACCAATTGGGCTGTGTGACTAACCCGATGGATATAAGATTTTTATTAAATTTATGTATTTACTAGATTATTTCGTTAACTGGTTTTAAAAAGGTTGTGTATAATTGGCGAACCGGAAAGCATGTACAGACTCGAACTCGGGACCATGGCTTGAAGTTTGCACACAGTCCACCACTGGACTGTGTGTCTAACCCGTTTAAAAATCCGATTTTAATTATATTCATAGACTGATCAGGCTTCATCTTCTTCATTCGAATAAACAGACCGTTAATCCGATTGTTTCGATTCATTAATCAATTCCTTTATTAAATTGTAAATAACTACACATGAGATTAATAAAAATGAAAGGGATTAGGTGAAAGATATACCGAACAGAGATCCCCAGTTTCTCCGGCGAGGTTCCGATGACAGCAGGTTATTCCGGCGACGTGTAACTTGCGGCAGAGGATCTTCAGGAAGTTTGAGGTGAGTGTGGTGCTTTCTGTCTGAGCTCTAGAGGCCTTATTTTAGAGTAAGGCAGAAGGGATGAAATGGATTCGGTTTTCCGGCGACTTGCAGAGAATTCCGGCGATGTATTTCTTGCGACAGAGACTCTACAGGGAGTTTAAGGTGAGTGTGGGTGATTTCGGTATGAGCTCTAGATGTCCTGTTTATAACGTAAAGCAACAGTGGGATAGATTCTTCGGTTTTCCGGCGATAACTTCCGGTTAACTTGCGGCGAGGTTTTCAGAGCGAGTTTGAGAGAGTAAGTTTGATAGACTCGCGAGCTCAAATGGTGAATACATCGATGAAAAGTATAACTCGAATTTAATTACATTTCGGTTTCGAATTCCAAAATCATACGGTTATGATTTTGACGATTTGAATGAGTGGATTTTAGGTTTTCGGTTATAACTGACGTTTATCATCAGTTACACGCGTTATATCATAAGGAAAAACGTTAATTGCTTGATTGCTTGGATTGTGTTTTTGACAGTTACTGGTTCTGTAATATTACAGGTTGGCGTTTGTTTCAATATAAAACTTAATTGATTTCAGTTATTTCACAAAGAGTGCAGGTAAACTGGTGGTGCATTGTGTGTTTGTTTGAGCGGGAGACCCGGGTTCGAAACCCGGCGTCTCTATTTAATTTTTATCTCTTTATTTATGATAAAATATTAATTATAGTTTTTAAATTCTAATATATTTGTTAATTATGTTTTGTTTAAAATTAAAATAATCAATATAAACGCGACGAAAATTTTGACCGACTATTCGGTTAATAAACGAAGCGGGTTTGGATAACCCGGTTTTTTACGGATGTTACAGTATCCCCTACTTTTAGAAATTTCGCCCCGAAATTTAAGTAGTGGTATGTTTGTCTCGAAAGGAGGGTGATTTTGGCAATTACATACTTAGCAGGGGGTAAGAGTTTAAATTTTTACTTGAGGCGGTAACGTTCCTTGTAAGGGTTGAATACCCTGTTACAGGAATCGCTTTTTGATGCCTACGATAAAGAATATTGATAAACAGAGGTGATTGACTAGGTATGATCTCATGCCCAATAGTCCTGAAAGAATCGATACGTTTGGATAGATAAGGTTATATCCTAAACAAGACTTCTACTACTAAAACCTACATAGAACCTCTCATAACCGCCTGACAATGCTTCTGATCCTTTCACAAGAATACTTATATATAGGAAGTACCAGCGGCGTATCCACCATATTCTTGTCAAATTTTCATTGGCTTTATCAGTAAATTATGATTAGTTCTATGTGACTCTAAACATAACAACCAAAACTTGAGTCTTAATTCTGAAAGTATACATGTTTGAATGATGACAGTACCTCTCTTGTTTGTTATGATGAAGAGGTTAGTCTATGTAGAAGTGAGACACAGCCCAACTTCTTTGAATGATGAGATTTAAATACGTTGAGATGTATGAATGCTAAATCAGTGAGTATAAAACAAATTTCAACCATGACATTACTAAATCCTATATGAAACTTCTCATAACCGCCTGACAATGCCTCTGATCGTTTGGAAAGAATACTTATATATAGGAAGTACCAGCGGCGTATCCACCATATTCTTGTCAAATTTTCATTGGTTTTATCAGTAAGTTATGATTAGTTCTATGTGACTCTAAAACATAAACAAACACAACAACCAAAGCTTGAGTCTAAATTCTGAAAGTATACATGTTTGAATGATGAGAGTACCTATCTTGTTTGTTATGATGAAGAGCTTAGTCTAAGTAGAAGTGAGACACAGCCCAACTTCTTTAAATGATGAGATTGAAATACGTCGTGAGGTATGATGATATGAATGTAAAATCAATGAGTATAAAACAAAACTGAAATAGTATTTCGCATAAGATTCTTGGATAAAATTTCCAATTTATAATTGAGATACGTGAAGATTGAGATAAACATAAAGAAAACATAAAAACTAAACAGTTGGAGTTGAATTCTTGATTTTTGGTGAAGAAAACTAGTTGGGTGGTTCGTTTGGGCCGTCATTATCTTCAACAGGATTGGCATTCATGTTGTAAACTCTTCTCTTGCTGGTGGCCTAGTGGTTAGGTTTTCTTGATTTGCTTGGTTAACTGGGTTTGCTTGAGCTTGGGCGTTTATGATGTTAACCAATCGAGGGCACGTGTTTCTAAAGTGGGTAGGGTCGCCACAATTAAAACAAGCTCGAACATATGGAAACATGGGGTATTGGGGTTGTTGATATGTTTGGATCATGTTTTGAGTAGGGGGTGAGGTTTGGTTTTGAGAGGTGCGGCAAACCTTGCTCAAATGACCATAGCGTCCATAGTCGACAAGGTAAGGTAAATGGATGGTGATAAGAACAGTTATTGCATTGAGGGTGAGGTCCAAGGTAAGGTTTCTTATTTGGGTAAGTTGAGTTGGGTGCTACTTGAGTGATTGGGATAGCTTGGAGGGGTATGGCTTGTGAAGTTGGTTGATTGTGTTGGGTGACAGCGAAAATTTGCCCATCTCGTTTTCTCTTAGAAATGGGTTGAGAAGGGGATTCGGTTTGGGTGGAGTTTGAGGTTTCGGTTGAGGTTCCGATGACAGCAGGTTATTCCGGCGACGTGTAACTTGCGGCAGAGGATCTTCAGGAAGTTTGAGGTGAGTGTGATGCTTTCTGTCTGAGCTCTAGAGGTCTTATTTTAGAGTAAGGCAGAAGGGATGAAATGGATTCGGTTTTCCAGCGACTTGCAGGGAATTCCGGCGATGTATTTCTTGCGACAGAGACTCTACATGGAGTTTAAGGTGAGTGTGGGTGATTTCGGTATGAGCTCTAGATGTCCTGTTTATAACGAAAAGCAACAGTGGGATAGATTCTTCGGTTTTCCGGCGATAACTTCCGGTTAACTTGCGGCGAGGTTTTCAAAGCGAGTTTGAGAGAGTAAGTTTGATAGACTCGCGAGCTCAAATTGTGAATACATCGATGAAAAGTATAACTCGAATTTAATTACATTTCGGTTTCGAATTCCAAAATCATATGGTTATGATTTTGACGATTTGAATGAGTGGATTTAAGGTTTTCGGTTATAGCTGACGTTTATCATCAGTTACACACGTTATATCATAAGGAAAAACGTTAATTGCTTGATTGCTTGGATTGTGTTTTCGACAGTTACTGGTTCTGTAATATTACAGGTTGGCGTTTGTTTCAATATAAAACTTAATTGATTTCAGTTATTTCACAAAGAGTGTAGGTAGCCTGGTGGTGCGTTGTGTGTTTGTTTGAGCGGGAGACCCGGGTTCGAAACCCGGCGTCTCTATTTAATTTTTCTCTTTATTTATGATAAAATATTAATTATAGTTTTTAAATTCTAATATATTTGTTAATTATGTTTTGTTTAAAATTAAAATAATCAATATAAACGCGACGAAAATTTTGACCGACTATTCGGTTAATAAACGAAGCGGGTTTGGATAACCCGGTTTTTGACGGATGTTACAACCGAGCTATCCATTGACTCGTTAACAAAATCCTTGACCCGTGTTGACTGAACTCGAACCTGTTGAACCGAACCAAGACCCGAACCGAACACACCTGCTCCTTCGTAACCCGAACCTGAACCGAATCTAAGTCAAATATAGCCACCACCACCTCGCCATCACCCATTCGTCGGCCGATGCTAGCGTCACCGACCCAAACCAAAACCGAAGACACCAACCACCTTCACTGCCGCCGTCGGCTGGCCACATTGCCGCCGACTACGGCTTGTTTGCTATCGTTAACACCCAACCAAAAACAACCACCATACCTCAGGTCATGCGAGAATCAACGCACCACATCTGCCACCTTCGATGTTTCTGCTCGCCTGAAAGACGGCTCCACCATCAATCACCGCAGCCGCGCTCTCTCTTTCTCTCTCTCCGCCGTCTCTCTATCTTTCTGATCTCTCTCTCTCTCTGATCTGTCTCTCTCTCTCCGATCTGTCTCTATTTAGGTTTGAGGGTGTGCATGTGAGTAATGGTGAAAGAGAGGGGTTGAAGGTGTGTGTGTGGTCGGCTGGAAAAAGGTCTGCCGAAAATGGGCCATCGCCGCCATCGTGTATGGCGCCACCACCGCTTGCAGTCGCCGGACCTTCGCAGGTCTGTTGTGTCGTCTTCGGAGTACCACCGGCTCCGCCGCATCGTCGGTCGGAGTCAAGCTGCCGGATTGAGTGAGAAAGAGAGAGGGAGTTAGGTTGTGGGGGCTAGGGTTTAAGTGAACAGAGGTTTGAGGGAATTTATAGGTAGGTTAGGAGTGGGTTGAGCCCAAGGCCCGTTAACGTGTCCAATCTTTACATGGCCCAAACACATCTCTACGGCCCGATTTTATATTCGAACATCGTATAGTGTCGTAAAATATTTATTTAGAGTCTAAGCATGTGCAATTAAAGTCGGGAGTCAGTTTTAACGCGTACATCCGTCGATTGCGTTAAAATTGCGTAAAATCTCTACGGTTGTCGTTTCTAAACTTTTTTCGATCCGATTTCAACTGTGAGCATTAGAATTCAAAAGCAAAGCCAAATATATCATAATATGTTTATATTTAGACGTAACTCGAGTCCGGTGCTTCCGTTTCGTGATTAATTGCCGATGCATTCTGGTTTTTGTTAAGTTCTGCATTTGTGCTCCGTGATGTTCAACAATCCGAATAATTCACATAATTATAAATATAAGCACAAAATTTTTATTTTTGTGTGTTGTTAGCATCGATTCTGGTGTCAGTTCGCTTGAAATTCAAACGCGCGCTAAAATTCTCGAATATCGCCAAATCACGTAATGTGAATCAAGCAGAAGCTCCTAGGCTTTCCAAAGGCCAAATTAAGTTAATTTTTTTGTCAAATTACGCTATGTATTATTGTCTTAATGTTTGTTATACGCGTATTACAATAAAAAAGTACAAGTTGTCACATTCTCCCCTTGTTACAGAAATTTTGTTCTCGAAATTTAGACTATGTTATATCCTTAGGTTTTTGTCATGCGTAGGTAGGTATCAATAATACCAAGGTAAATGACCATGTAACTGCATCGAGACTTGTTCAAGTGATGTGATACAAGGACATACTACAACAATAAGAACCCAATGGTTCTACTGAATTTGTTTTAAAAATCAATACCAATGTGAACGAGGTGTAGTGATACCATCACAAATGTGACTATGTTTGTAGGGGTCCAACAAAAGAAGAATTAAACCAATAGATGTCCAAATGAATGTTCACAATTTGCAATAGACTTTAGAAATGATAGAATTTTTCTACCAACATAAACTAACGTTTCTTATTGGATTGGTAAAACTTAGAATCAACAAGTTCAATGAAATAGAAACATGAGAATGATTTGTCAACTTTCAACCATAACATGAATAAAAATTTGTGTGTTGACATATTGAATTGCAAGGATACACCGATATACAATAGAACTTAGGGTATCGTTGTCTCAACACAAAGTTGCATTAAGACTATTCAAATGATGAGTCAAGCGAAAGGCTTACATAGTTTGGCATGAAACGATTGATCATGATTAGCCCAAGCTAATACTGACACCACAAGGTGTCGTAGTGATCGAAATAATTCAACGATAGTGGTGACCGAATAATTCACCGTGTTTGCAATCAGATGAAAAGTTTAACGAAGTAAATCTGAATATCTATCCTAGATAAATCTCATAGGATTCTCAACTGAAGATGAAAGAACAATTAAATATATTTTTCAGTTGATAGTGGAAGAACAATAAACATCCCAAAATTTTCGACCCATGATGAAAGAACCTTTAAGAGGTAACACTGGAATATAACATGAATATGTGTACCATTATCTTAATACACAATTGTATTAAGACTGCTTTACAATAATAAATCAATAAGATGGATTTAAGAAAATAAATAATTAGACAAATAATCTAATCCGTACATGAGGTGTGCAAATGGGATCAGCGCAAGCTTCAAGTTCGTGAAACAGCACCGCAAGGTGTTGTAACCAACAAACGATTTTAATAGAGTTGAAGACCAAACAAGCCTACTATGGTTCGAAACAAATGAAGTGCTTGTCGAGATCACTTTGAATATGATGACTTCAATGCATCATATGGAACTTTAAACAGAATATATATGAAATGAGTAAGTTCAAACAATTGAACTCGGTTTAAGTACAACCCAACAATAAATACAAGTATCGACATGGAAATCTCGACATGGTTATAACAAAAAAAACCATGTATGTAACTTAACAAGAGAAGTAGTTTTTTTCAAGAATTCTTTAAATCCATATCAAGGAATCAACACTTACAATATGTAGGTCATCTAGATCATAATGCAAAAGTTTGAGTATAGCGAAACAATACTTGAATGATTGATGAAACAACCTCTCGAAGTGAAAGCCCTGATGATCTCCACGAATCAAGTTAACCACATGCGTAACAAATAATGTATGCGACACAAAGGAATTTGTGAAGAAAAGATGCAAATAAATGTTTGCTAATTATGAAAGGAATTCTCATGATACGATGACCATTAGCAGGAGTAGAGGTGTGAAAAATCTACTCACTGTATGCAAAGTTGTAATTTCAATAAAAGAAAGTCGAGGACTTTACACGAAATTTCTGTGATGACTGGTTGTTGCATGACATTATCACGGAATGTCGAATATTGCGTAATCGCCATTAATGAAGTAGGGGAATGGGAAGACATGTGACTTCTTTTACAACGTCAAAAATTATGATTACCATTATAATAAGTACGGATTGTTGTGAAATCTCATTTGGACGTACCTCAGCATGGTTCGTGTTGCTTACAGGACCACGTGACAAATTGTCGCATTCTGGTCGGTAGTTCTCCCGCTGACGGGCATAGCATCGTTGTCGTAATGTTATGCTTTCTCAATGGTTGTGCCTCAAAATTCATATGTAATGTACTTCAACATCCGTTGTTGTATAGGTTAAGTTTCATGTATATTTGCATACCCGTATTCCGTTTCGCGTAGATTACCTACTCGGGTAAATAAAATAGCATCGACAGTATATGTAATGGCGTTTGCCCGAGTTATTAGTCGCAGTTCCTACGTGATGACCTTTAATGGATATTGACATAAGTTTTCCAAAGGTCTTAAATGCATGTTGCCAAAACTCTCAAAGTTTTGCTTAATATATGTAACTGTTTAAAATCAAAATGTTGACTCATTGTTTCGGCAATGGTTGGAACCCATATTCGAGTGCTAGGCGTTCTGTATGTATTCAAGTCTTAATGATCTAATGTCCCCAAAGGAAAATGAGGTTAAAGCCTAGGTATCCCCACAGAAACCTAATTCGCTGAAACCTATAGCTCTCCTGCCAATCTATCACACCCAGATAAAATCATCAGAGTTGGGCGTGATCTGACTGGTATCTTCATTGCACAACGAAGTGTAAAAGAAATGCTAAGACTTCTAGGGAGTGAACGCCCGCTAAGTACTCGAATCCCCATGGGTTCTCCTATTCCAACCGTGCCATAGTTTGAAAATATAACTTGAGAAAGAAACATACGAAAAATCAACATAAAGTTGGTGAGTTCATACTTTGTTTGAAAAAGATTTTAAATAAATCTTTTTAGTAACCGGTTTATATAATTGTTGAGAAAACGTAATAAAACCATTATTCTCGGCATGTCAATTAAAAACCTTGTTTTTGTAATATTTGAATAACCGTCGATGTCACGTACAACAAAGACAACATGCCCGCATGAGTCTATAACCCACCCCACAAGCTAGTAAGTGCCTCGCCAAACTGTTTACTCAAGACGGTAGACTAGCAGGCGGTTATAGTTCCGATATGTAGCGAGGACTTCACTTTATAGTTTTAAGCGACGCTACGACCCTTATTGTTGAGTAGAGGACAATCCGGTCCTTGTGTTTATAAGCAGGACCAACCAGTCCCCTTATTTGTGTGTAGGACAAACCAGTCCTAAAGTCTGTAAGCAGGACCAACCAGTCCTCTTATTCGTATGTAGGACAAACCAGTCCTTGTGTTTATAAGCAGGACCAACCAATCCTCTTACTTGTATGCAGGACAAACCAGTCCAGTTGTAACTAGGACCTTCCCGTCACTAGTCATGAAACTCATGCATGTTTCAAAAATACGCGAGTGTTTTGTAAAACCAATATGTTTAGCATAAACCTTTTGTAAACCATTTCAGTTTATTGAAATTCATTTGCAACATGGTTTAGAAATCTGTTGTTTTCGTTCATCGAAATATTATGTACTTTTGCAAAACTTGCATGTCTTTCCACCCCCGAAAACATTTATAAGAATGTAAAACCGTAAAAAGTGTGGGGTATGAACTCATCTTAATACCTAGTGCAAAGCTAGCATAATATGATTCCAAAATGTCATTTCCAAATCGTGACTCGCTAGCATGTAATCTAAGAAATTCCTAAAATGGAATTAAACTTATAAGTCTCTCATAAATGCGTAGCTAAACTACGTGTCACCGTGCTCTACCGAATCGTTAACCAATGACTCGATGGGGAAGTGTTAACTTGATGGAAACGATGTTGCTACGTTTGTTAAGTTCCGTTTGTAGTCGGTGATAAACACTAAGTTTTGGGAACACTTAGTTCCCGAGAGATTCAGAATATATATATATATATATATATATATTATATTTATATAAAATACAAATATATTATGAAGTGGTGTTAGTTGTCTCTAATAGTCATACGTGTTTGTCACGAATATTTATATAAAACTAATACATTGTAACTCGTATAAGGTAGTCGCGCCTCGTATATAATTATCAACATAATTACATATAGTCGTATGTTTATCATAATCGACTTGTTCGTTCATTACTGGAAGTACCTCGATTATTAGTATATGTTAGAATCGTTAAGTAAATATTGTATGTCATTTAGGTGTTTGAAATAAATATAAAAAGTTATATTTATTTTATAAAGTTTCCAAGTTGTGAGTGTTTAACATATACACATAAAAGAATTATATTATAAAGAATTTCCGAGTTTTAATATTTGAAGTAAATATAAATGATTATATTTATCTTAAATAAGTGCTCGAGTTTCGTTGACTCGTAACTCAGGTTTGTCGAAGTGTTATAAACTCGTTCTTGTAAGTTATATGGTATCGCAAAATAAATATACGTTTATATTTATTTTATAAATCACTTGAACCTCATTTATTTATTTAATAAATGATGTAATTTATTTATTAACTAAAAATATACTAAATAAATTTAGTAAATGAAAGCGTAACGAATTCTAATACATACATGATTCGCAAACGGAGCGGGTTTTGGAACCCGTGTTACATGAATGTTACAGTATCTCCTACTTTTAGAAATTTCATCCTGAAATTTAAGTAGTAGATGTAACTGGAAAAGATGTGGGTATTTCTCACGCATTGAGTCTTCATGTTCCCAAGTAAACTCAAGTCCTCGTTTTGACTCCCAACTCACCCTGACTATTGGAATACGACTTCATCTTAAATGCTTTTCACCGAAGTCCATGATTTCTATAGTTCTTTCAACGAAATGCATTGATTCATCGATTTGAATATCTTCTAATGGTATATGGAGGTTTTCGTGGGCGACTCACTTTTTCAAGTTGGATACATGGAATGTGGGATGAATTCTGTTGAGTTCTTCTGGTAAGTCAAGCTTGTATGCAACATGACCAACTCTTTCGAGTATTTTGAATGGTCCCACAAAGCATGGTGATAACTTGCCTTTTTGACCAAAACGAACCACTCCCTTCCACGGTGATACCTTCAAAAGTACTTGATCACCAACACAAAACTCCAGTGGCTTTCGTCGTTTATCAGCGTAACTCTTTTGATGACTTCGAGCTGCTAGAAGATTATTGCAGATCTGAAGAATTTTGTCAGTCGTTTCTTGAATCAACTCGGGTCCAGTGATTTGCGCTTCACTGATTTCGTGCCAACATGTAGGTGATCAGCACTTACGACCATATAAGGCTTCAAAAGGAGCCATGCCGATGCTTGAATGATAGCTATTCTTGTAGGAAAATTCAACTAATGGTAGATGAGTATCCTAATTACCCTTGAAATCTATGACACATGCTCGTAACATGTCTTCTAGGGTTTGTATGGTGCGTCAGATTGACCATCAATTTGAGGGTGAAATGCGGTGCTGAGATTTAATCGTGTACCCAAAGCTGATTGTATGGCTCGCCAAGTTAATGAAGTAAAACGGTCGTCTCGATCTGAAATGATACTTAAGGGCACACCATGACGGCTGACAATTTCATCAATATAGATACGAGCTAACTTTTCATTCTTATAATCTTTGCGGATTGGAATAAAATGAGCTGATTTAGTGATACAATCAATGATAACCTAGATTGGGTCATACCCACTGGAGGTGCGAGGTAACCCGGTAATAAAGTCCATGGTTATGTTTTCCCACTTCCAAACAGGTATTTCAGGTTGGACGAGTAATCTTGAAGGTCGTTGATGCTCAGCTTTAACCTTAGAACACGTGAGGCACTTGGAGACAAAAATAGCGATATCTTTCTTCATGCCAGGCCACCAGTATGAGTATCGTAGGTCTTGATACATCTTATCGGCACCTGGATATATAGAGTATCGCGTTTTGTGAGCCTCGTTCATGAGAAAAGCACGAAGATCGTCACGATCAGGTACCCAAATACGATTTAGGTAATAGAGGATACCATCCGACTTGGATTCTAGTTTGGTTTTAGCTCCACAAGACAATACATCTCGTACATCATTTTCCGTGATGGAAATATGTTGAGCTGCTCTAATTCGGTTTTGAAGATCGGTCACAATTTGAGAACCACAAAAGATGGATGGAGTTTACATACTCTTTTTGACTTAGGGCATCAGCCACTACATTAGCTTTGCTAGGATGATAACGGATTTCACAATCGTAATAATTCAGAAGTTCGACCCATCATCGTTGCCTCATTTTCAACTCTTTTTGATTGAAGATATGTTGAAGGCTCTTGTGGTCAGTGTAAATTTCACACACGGTACCATGGAGATAGTGTCTCCATATCTTTAGAGCGAACACGACTGCTCCAAGTTTAGGTCGTGAGTCGTATAGTTCTTTTCATGCACTTTGAGTTGCCTTGAGGCATAGGCTATCACCTTTCCTCTTTGCATTAGAACGCAACCTAGTCCTTGCCCTGACGCGTCACAATAAACCACAAAGTCTTCGCAACCGTCAGGAAGGGTGAGGAGAGTTGCATCACAAACTTTTTGCTTCAACGTTTGGAAAGCCTCTTCTTGCTTGGGCCCCCAAATGAAGGGTTTGCCCTTGTGAGTCAAGGCTGTGAGTGGTACGGCGATACGAGAAAAATTTGCGATGAAATGACGATAATAACCAGCTAGATCAAGAAATGACCTAACTTCGGTAGAAGTGCGTGGCGCTTGCCATTCTTGCACTGCCTTGATCTTTGCAGGGTCGACATGAATCCCTTTATTGTTGACGACATGACCAAGAAATTATACCTCTTTCAACCAAAACTCACATTTCGAGAACTTAGCATAAAGCTTTTCGGTTCTCAAAAGTGTTAGGATGAGTCAAAGATGTCGTTCATGATCGGATTTGGTCTTAGAATAAATAAGAATATCATCAATGAAAACTATGACAAAACGAACGAGGTAGGGTTTACACACCCTATTCATCAAATCCATGAAAACAGCAGGAGCATTGGTCAAGCAAAAGGCATAACCATGAATTCATAGTGGCTATAACGAGTTCGAAAAGCAGTCTTTTGAATGTCTTCTTCACGTACTCTAAGTTGGTGATAACCAGAACGAAGATCGATTTTTGAGAAACAGGTGGCACCCTGTAGTTGATCTAGAAGGTCATCGATACGAGGTAAAGGATACCGGTTCTTGATAGTCAGCTTGTTGAGCTCTCTATAGTTGATACACATTCGAAAAGTTCCGTCTTTCTTCTTTACGAATAGAACCGGCGCACCCCAAGGTGATGAGCTAGGACGTATAAATCCCTTGTCAGTCAACTCTTGCAGTTGACTAGCTAACTCTTGCATCTCAGATGGGCCTAATCGATTTGGAGATTTTGCGACTGGTGTAGCACCCGGTACAAGATCGATTCGGAATTCGACTTCTCCCACAAGAGGAAGTCCTGAAACATCGTCGGGAAAAACTTGAGGAAATTCTTTAATGATTGGAATGTCTTCAAGTTTCTTTTCCTTGCCTTCCTTTTTGACGATGTGAGCTAAATATGCTATATAGTCCTTGCGAAGTATCTTCGAGCTTGGAGGCATGACATCAATTTGAGCCCTTCGGAGGAGGTTTCACCAAAGATACGTAAAGTTTGACCGTTAGCGAGAGGAATTCGAATAAACTTCTCATAACAAACAACTTCAGCGTGATGCTGGCTAAGCCAGTCTATACCAATGATGACGTCGAAACTAAAATTTCATAGGAATGAGATCAATTGGAAATTCATGATCATTGAGTGCAAGAGTACAGTCATGTATAATCGAGTCTAACGTAATAGGTTCACCATCAGCAACTTCCACCGTGAATGATTCAGCTAGACTAACACGAGGTAAATCAAGAATAGACTCGAACTCTAAGGACATGAAACTCTTATCCACACCAGTGTCAAATAGAATAGATGCACAACTACCGTTAATGAGAAACGTACACATTATTATCAGCTCTAGCTTGATTAGCATTGATGTTGAAAGCTCTTCCTCTTGCGGACTAGTTGGCTTGATTCACGGGATTAGCTTGAGCTTGCGCATTTATGATGTTTACCAAACGTGGGCAATTTCGGAAATGGGTTGGATAACCACAATTGAAACATGCTCTGACTGGTTGCATCATAGGGTAGTTGGGTTGATAGTAGGGTTGAGTCGTGGGTTGAGCAGGTGGTAAGAGTTGAGGTTGTTGGTATTGGGCTTGGCCTACCACTTGATTGTTGGGTTAGGCTTGAGGTTGATTGTGATTTGGATTTTAAAGAACGGGAAAAGTTTCATTTGGTGTGACCTGCACGGCCACAACTTGTGCAATAAAGACATGGGTTCTCAGGAGGGTGGTGATATTGGCATCGGTTGCATTTTGGGTGAGATCCCGTGTAGGGTTTCTTGAATGGGGCGGCAGGAGGAGCGACTTGTGTGATTGGGGCAACAGTGATAGGAGGATTGGTTTGAGTAACATCAAATTTATTCCCATTGCGTTTCCTTTACTAGCAAACTTAGAAGACGAACATGTTTGGGTTAGGGTTGGAGTTTCAGCAGGTGTCTTGTCTTTCTTCTTCTCATCTTTAAAATCGCCATTTCGGATGCGATTTTTCCGTGAGCTCAGTAGCCAGCTCCATTGCAGCCTCGAGGGTTGCAGGTGTTGTACTTAACACAGAATCTTGAATCTTCGAGGGAAGACCTTGAATGTAGTGCTCAACAATAGAGTGGAGTGAACAAGTTGGGGACCATTTGATTCAACTCGATGAATCTCTTATTATAAGTTATGTGGTCTCCCTCCTTTTGTTTCAAAGAGTAGAATTCATCTTCCAATTTCTTGATTTCGCTTCTTGGACAGAAGTGTCTTGTCACGAGTTCCCCCAACTCTTCCCAAGTTAAGGCCACAGCGGCTTCAGCACCTCGCCTTCCTTTCTTCGCGTTCCACCACGTAAGTGCTACCCCATATAAACGACCGGTAGCACCATCAGTCCCCTCGTATTTTGGAGAATCGCAGGATTTAAAGTGCTTGTAGGTGCATTTGGTGGTGTTGGGGGGAGGATTGACGACATTTTGGCCTTCTTGATTGGTGGGGTTGATGGGATTGGCAGCAAGAGCTTGTTGGACTTGTACGACGATGTCGGGAAGTATGGCAACCATCTGCTGGGCTATTTGAGCGGCCATGCGCTCGCCAGACCTTCCTGACCTTCTACCACCTCGAGAGTGTCTAGCAGACATCTACAGAAAATAGTAGGAAGATTATGAGTTGAACGTTTTTAGGTGTCATGTGTCGTAAAAGAAAAAGCAACATTCACAAAATAAATGAGAAAATAAGTTTACTACATCCATAGGATGTCTTGGGCTTTACTTATGTTTGGGCCCCCATATGTATCCCAATTTTTGGCCTAGGTAGTCATGTGGACCCCCATGACTACTGGGCTTTGTAGGGTTCACATTGGCGTTGGCCTGTTAACACTCGCATCACCTGAATGAAAATCGTAAAACATGATTGCGAGATATAAGGTCGGAGGGTGTCCAGGTGTAGACACAATGACAACTTAAAGTAGGGTTAGTTCACACGACGTTTGGTGTGGCATGCTTTCGCCTAATAGGTCCTTTGTACTCTCATCGTTAGTCCCCAGGTAGGCAAACTGGTCCATTATTGGATTTATGCGAATGCCAATCCTAGACAGGAGGTTCCGACTACCGGTACTCGTACCCTTCCAGTTACTACATGCCCGTCGTAGAACTCACTTTGATGAGATTGAAAAACATGAAAACATGAAAAAATCATATAATCCTTGAGAAAGAAATCATAATAATTGTGAATTTGTGTTGTGTGTGTTTGCGTAGGAAGGATATGTTAATAATATATAGACCACAATAAATATCACACAATAACATGTAATAGTGAAAGTGCTTGCATGCATTTGTATGTGAAATAAATATGAAACAAATAAACATCATGAGTTTTCATGTAACATGTATGCATTTGAAATCTAATCAACTATAGTATAGGCTCTAAGGGTCGAATAACCTATCATATATCCCTATAGTCAGAGCTCTGATACCAATATGTCACACCCTGACCCATAGCGGAAGTAGAAGTCAGGGCATGATTGGGTTTTCATCAAAGCTCAGTCATTTACTATAATTTAGTTTCATATTTATTAATCAAAATTTAAAGGAAAAATATCCAAACAAAAAAAAACATACAAAACACAAGAAATATTGTTCTGTACATGATGTATTTTAATCATCTTCTAAGGCAATCCTAAGTGTTCCTCTCCTCAGCCTGTCCACTTGTATCATGTGTAAAATAGAAGTTTGGGTCAACAAAAGTTGGCGAGTGAATCCAAATGAAACATTTAAACAGATTAGTTACATTGATTACTTTAATAAAAAAAAGTGAATGGACCATATATGAGCATATGTATATATAAACAAGCCACAAACCACATAGTGTCAATAATGTATGTATGAGCATAATAAATGATGAACTGTGAGATCAAAGCTCAATCAAACGGAGCCGACCTAAAGAGGCACGCGATGCTCAACTCGTATCCAATGAGGAACTGATGGGTCTTATGTGAATGATTGCACTTAAATGATATTATGTAACCACATATAACAACCACAACAAAATATACACAATAGATCACATAATGGTGTTAGCACAAGTGTTTGAGTAAATAAAATATGTAAACGACACATGATACACCCCAAAACTCGAATAAAAAGGGGGATTTTTAAGAATTCACTCACAGTGGGTGCGTTTTCCTTGGATTGACGACGAACGTGCAGAATTTGGATTTAACCACGAGAGAAACTAACCTAAATAATGACGTAATAATTCGATAAATAAATAAATTTTATTGGAAATTAAAAATTGTAATTAATACTTTTTATTAGAGTTGTTAGGTTTATTTTTATGGTAATTTATGTAATTTTTAAACCTAAAATGTCTTATTTTAAGCATTTTTAAATGGTTTTTAAATGGAATTAATTAAAGAAAATAGTAATAAAAAATATGGGTCTTGTCAGACCTGACGGGTCTGACCGGTTTTTATGCGCGTGGATTTGGCAGCGTGTGAGGTTCGAACTCGTGACCTCCCGTATACTTGCACGCAGCTCTACCAACTAAGCTACGTGTCTAACCCGAAATAATCTCTATTTTAATTATTCTTATATACTAGTTAGGTTAACTCTGAAATTTATTTAATTAAAAAGGCTTTAAAAACCAGTTGAACCGCTGCATACATCCAGGATCGAACCCGTGGCCTTTAATTCTTTTGCACCTAGCCCTACCAACTGGGCTGGGTGTCTAACCCATTTATAATTGAAATTATATTATACTTATAGACTTACTTAAAAGTGATTTAATTAAGTTTTAAGAAAAAAGATTTTATCTCAAACACAGGCGATGGTTAAGGCTCGAACCCGGGACGTGTGTATTGCTTTTGCACACAGTCCACCGTGATGGACTGTGTGTCTAACCCGATTAAAATAGCGAATTTAATTATATTTATATACTCAAAAAACTTTGTCTTCTATATAAAACTAAAACCCTGAATCATAATTTCTGACTGAGGCATAATTTCTGACTGAGGCATCGATTTAAAATTGAAACATGCTAAATAATGGATTACAGAAGGATGTAAAGGATTATACCGACTCGAAAAGATGATCTTGGTTTTCCGGCGATGTTTTCCGACGAATGCAAAAGAGTTCCGGCGAACATAGAAATTGGCGAGGAGAATTTCGTTCAACAGATTGAATGTGAGCGATTTAGTTTGAGATGAAAGACCACTATTTATATAGACAAGGTAATTATGTTGTTCGGTTATGATTTGAAGATTAAAACTCACGATTGCAATCGGTTACCCATGAATTAAACCCGAATTGACATTTCCTCCGATGATTGCGGTCAGTTACAACCATTATAAGAATCAAAACCTTGTTTTGATTTGATTTGGCGGTTACAAGTTGGATGATTTGAACTTGCAGGTTTCTGGTTCAATGGTGTATAAGTTTAATTTGATTCGGTTTTATCTCAACGAGTATGTGTAGCTCAGTGGTGTATCTGGTGTATGTGTTTGATGGGGACCCGGGTTCGAAACCCGGCTGCCCCATTTTTATTTTTATTTTATTTCTTTATTACTCTAAGAGTTAATTATTTAATTTATTCTTTTATTGGTTATCATTTTAATGATGTAATTTATTTATTTACTAAAAATATATTAAATAACTTTAATAAATGAATGCGTAATGAATTTTATTTATTAACTCAAATGGAGCGGGTTTTGGAACCCGTTTTACATGAATGTTACATCTGGAACATCGGGAACTCGAGAGTTTATACCCAAATTGTTGATATTCAAATCAACAGTCAAATCGAGTGCTGGATTTGATGAGGATGTAGATGCATGACCTTCAGTCGTCCCTTGAGGTTGTATATTTGACGTGACATCTGAAATTCCAGGGACCGCACCAAAGGTTGCATCATGAAACTCATCATCTTCAGATGAAACGTTATAATCTGCAGCATCTTTGAATTCCTCATTTTGAACAAGATTGTTAACCAAAGTCGACACTTGAGGGTTAACAATAATTCGTCGAACTAATGACGAGTCAACTGTTGTATCACTTTCTAGTAACATTTGAGCCGCAACAGATGCATCATCATTAATTGGCAGATTAAAGGAGTCGAATAGTCCATCGTAGTCAAACATCCAAGGAGCACCCGGAGCTCCTACTGATTCAATGTATCTTTGAACCTTGACTTCACCCATTCTTCAATCTTCTTTGAAGATAAATTCCACACCCTGAAATTCGGAGTAGCATATCTAAGAAAGAAGCCTTCGATAGCCTTTGGACCAAATTTTCCATGTGGATCAATCATAGTGCATGGAGCTCCAAAAGGTTCTAAGAAAGAAACATCCAGTTTCCTTTTATGTAGCAACTCAAAACATGTTTTCCCATGTCTCTTCACCGTTAGAACTCTATTCATCGTGTAACATGCAGTAGCAACAGCTTCTCCCCAAAATTAAACGAGAAGTTCTGATTTCACTAACATGGTTCTTGTTGTTTCAATCAAAGTCCTATTCGTCCTCTTAGCGACACCATTCTGTTGTGGAGTGTAGCGAGAACTGTACTCATGCAAAATGCTCTTTGAAGAACAGTACTCAACCATAACTTGATTCTTAAATTCGGTGCCATTATCGATTCTGATTCTCCTTACCTTCAGATTGTATAAATTTTCAAACAGAGTTAGGAGATTCTTGAGGATTTCGGGAACTTCACTCTTGTGTGCCAACATATTCACCCATGAAAATATGGAGTAGTCATCAATAACTACCAAACAATAAGAATCACCAAAGGTAGTCTTGTGTTTCATAGGTCCATATGAAGACGTTCCAGAGGCATATTCACAGTGTTGATCTTCTTCACTGGATGAGATTTTCTTGCTTGCTTTCCTTTTTGACACGATACACAGATGCCTTGAAGATGAAAGTTCTTAACTGGTACACCATTCACAAGATTATTTTTCACCAAATAGTTCATTTTCCTCAGGTGAATGTGTCCCATTCGTCAGTGCCAAGAGATTGATTCCTTTTCAGTGGCTTTTGAGACAAAACATGTGACTTGCGCATACGTTGTAATAGCTTGGCTCATATCACGAATATACAAGCCATTGATTCTTGGAGCTGATAAGAGAATCCATTCTTTGGGGATCTTAAATCCGGGTTTCATCACATAACATCCGGTATCATCAAAATGTACCATGAACTTCTTGTCGCAGATTTGAGAAACGCTAAGAAGATTATGATCAAGTTGTCGCACATAATTGATCTTATTAAAACTCACAACACCATTGGAGACCATTCCTTCTCCAGTGATGTATCCACCTTTATCACCAACAAAGGCAACATAACCACCCCGAATGCTTTTCACATCATACAAGAGCCGTAATTCACCCGTCATGTGCCTTGATGCTCCACTGTCAACAATCCAATGACTATTCACGGTTCCTCTTGGAACACCCTGCACATTTCAAAAACCAGATCAGTTTGAGATGGGGACCTAAGCCTTAGTGGTCTTGGGTCGCCCCTTATCATCAAGAAATATGATTTCTATTTCTTGATGATTTGCAAATTGTGAGCCTCCTCTTGAGCCATCACCGGTCTTAGGTTTCCAAGATTTAAGTAATTTACCAGAATTACTATTACTAATAGTTTTAACAATTTCTGTTTTTATTAAATTTGAAGATCTTGGATTCCTTTCTGTAGAATCCAGTTTTAAAGCTTTTTCAATTGCTTTTACTTGTTTACGTCTCTGTTTTTTTTCTTGTTCTTTAACAATTCTTTTGTCTTGTTTTGGAGAAACAGATCAATGTTGGCAAGTTGCTTCAGGAGTGATTCTTTCAACAAATCTTGGTTTGGCTGGATTTGTATAATTTTTTATAATGTGGCCAAATTCTCCACATTTGAAACATGTTCTCCTTTCAACAAAATAGGGAGATCGTGTTTCACGACTTGATGTTGAACTTGTGGGTCTTGAGGTACTGGGTTCATTTTCATTGCACCCATTTGTATGTTGAGTGTAATTATTTTGACTTTTCTTTTCAAAATCTTGACTTTGTTTACAAAATCTACATTAGACATGTGTTCAAAAGTCTCGACTTTATCAGTACCCTTAGAACTCACAAATTTAACATTCTTAAGCTTCTTCTTGTAGCGAGAGCCTTCTGCTTCAACCTTTGGTTGTGGAACTTTAGGCTTTTCAACTCGCTTCTCTTGTTTTTCTCTTGAAAATGATAATGGTTTTGATTTGGTTGGCTTTTCCTTCTCTAAAAATTTGGTTGTTGAATTTGCAAACACTTGATCTATAGAGATAGGATTTACGTTTTAATTGGAAAATCTTTGTTAGAGTAGATTTTCTTATCTCCAACCAGAGTATACAACACATTATCTGTTTCATTTGTAAACACTTTTGTCTTGACATATTCTTTAGGATCATTTTCTTGATTTTCAATAGGCTTAGTACTGGGAGCAGCAAAGAGTTCTACTCCTTTCCTTTTATCAAGAATTATCCTGATCACTTCTGATTGATTCATACAAAATTCATCCGCACAAAATTTACTCAGTTAAAAACACTTGTTTCGCATAAAAATGAATTGATTCGTATGAGATCATAGTTTTTGTGATAAAACTTGAATCTTACAAAAAAACTTTGTTTCGTGCAAAATTCTTGTTTCGTACGAAACTTCTTGACCGCACTAAAATCTGTCTAATCTGATTTGTTTGTTTTCGAGAAGTGTGTTCTAACTTTTTACACGAAAAATGTGAGGAATTTTATAATGCGTTCGCCGCATCGGTGGTTACCTCTGCAGCAGCTCAAAACATCAATTTAGAGAATGAAATGGGGACAATGACGAAACCTCCAAAGCTTATGAATCTGGAAGACTTTGATAGTTGGAGCGAGAGGTTTATGAACTGGGTGCAAGCTAACCGTTTTACTTGCTGGTTTGCAATCGAGGCAAAATACATCGCACCAGTTGGTGAAAATGGACTTGAAAAGACCCTCGCCCAATTCTCTGATGTTGAACGAGAAAGATTTATCAACAAAAAGAAAATGATGAACATTCTTCAGCAATCAATCAAAGAAGACATTTTAGCTTTACTGCAGCATGATGATGATGCGCAATCTTTATGGAATGCTCTTCGACTCAAATTTCAAGGCAGTGCTCAACTCCGCAAAAGCAAAAGGGCATTATTAAGCAAAGAATTTGACGTATTCACACTGATTAAAGGAGAAACGGTTAAGTAGCTGATTGAGCGATACTGTCATCTGGTGGTTCATATGAAGAGAATGGGAATTGTGAAGACAAATGAAGAGCTTGTTGATAAGCTAGCTGATTCTCTGCCACAAAGTGAATGGTCGACTTACTTAACCATCTTGAAGAATGGAGTAGAATAAAACAATTTCTCATTGCCTTGCTTTATCGAGAGATTGGAAGGTCATGAATTAGAGATGCAAAAGATGGCCAAAAACAAGACTGTTCAAATGCAACAAGATTTTAATATTTATTTCAAAAACAGTTCTGCTGCTCAAATCCAAGCGCCAAAGATTCAAACTGCTTTCAGTGCATATAGTTCACCAAGCACACCTCCAACTCAGTCAAGTGGTTTTCAATCATACCCAACAGTTGATCTGAATACACCTTCTAGTCAACAATCTTCTTTCGGATCAAATCAATCTCAGAACAATCAAGCCACTCCATCATCCAATGCAAGTCAAAGAATTCTGCAATGTAACATTGCCGTTGACTTTCAGAACGCACAAAATTTTGACGAAAACACGACAAAACAACCTATGTCTCTACTTGCTTCAGTTCTTGAGTCATATGATAGTCTTGTTGCAGGAAAGATTAGTAATTCTGAAATGACACATGAAGACTACGATCAAAATGATCCAGTTGAAATGGAGTTGATAGATATAAAATGGTGCATGGCTTCAATCGTTCGACGTGCACAGAGATTTATGGAAATCACTGGTAAAGAAAATTTGGGAGGTTTGGATGGGCAACTTGGATTTGATAAAACCAAAGTTACTTGTTTCAAGTGTCGGGAAAAAAGTCACTTTAAAAGAGATGTCCAAACCAAGAGGTTCAAGGGAATCAGAATCTTTTCGCATACGACTATTACAAAAGAGTGATTTACCATCGACCACAACCAAGAACAAGAATCGTGCCGATTGAAGACAAGCAACCTGAAACTAAAGATAAGACTTGGTTTTTACACAAGAAGACGAAGGGTTTAATTGGAACAAGTTATTTCGAAAGGAGAAAGTTTGGCATTGGTGGCTGAAATTATTGATGAACCAGAAGAAGAATCGGAGGCATCCTTTGATGAAGGACCTGAGGATGATGATTATTACTATCATACTTCATCAGAGGATGAGGAGCTGTTGAATGGTCCATTCAAACATCTTTTTCCTAACGATGTTTTAAAAACTTTTGCAGGATATTTCGCACCTACCCAACAATCAACAGATGAAGGGCAAAAGAAACCGGTTGAAGATGTCAAAGTGGATGAGAAAAATGAATTGCTGAAAGAAGACATCATTAAAGCGTGCATGGCGAATGGAAATGAGGTAAACAAGTCATCTGAGAATGAAAAAATCTTGTTCAAAGTGTGATGAACCATGTGGTGAATGTCTTGTGAAAGACAAAAGATTTACTGAATTGCAAAGTTTAACAGACAATTTGTTAAGCGATTACAAAACCACAAAGGAAGCTTATGATAAATTGAGTGCGTCTGTTAAACAATATAATAAAGCACTCAGAGAAAATGACGCAACTCTTATGATGCTTAAAGCAACCGTGATGGATAAACAAATGGCAATTAATATTCATCTAAACACTATTGCTGAGCTCAAAAGAGAGCTTGAGAAAATGAGAATTGAAACCGAACGAGTTAACAAACTGTTAATTAGTTACTCCACAAGCTCATACGTCATAGATCACATTTTTCCAAAAATTGAAAATACCGAGGAATCTAAAAATGGTGAAACAAAGAGTGGAAGTTATGATCGAGTTCCTCCACCCATGTGGAACAGTTATGCTTGCAAAAATCCATCTAGGGTGGAAAAGGCGCTAAATCTTAAATTGAAAACCGAACAGTTGCCTGAGGATATCGATATAACTTATACTAAAAATGATGGTGAATGTGATTCTGAAGTGGTAGAAAATGTGATTGAAAAAGTGTTAACAAATGAATCTGAAGTGGCTGAGTCTGAAAAGTCTGAGAAGTCAAAATCTGATGACAAATCAGAAAATAGTTTAAATGATGATCCCAATGTCATAGTTTATAAAATGAAAGGATCTGATAAACTATTTTCGGATGATGATTTTCCTATCAAGAATGTGAAAAGAGGTTGTGTTGATAAAATGTTCAAGCTGATGGAGGTAAGTCATGATGATTTAGATAAACATGATGCATCTTTCTATTCTAAATAAAAAACTGACAACCGACCCTACTACCGAATAATGGAGATTATCCAGAAAACAAACGAGCAGGGTTTGAATTTTGAGAAGCAACATAAAACCAAAAGGTCCCAAAAATTGGATTTTACAAAGAAAATTAATTTTGTATTTGAGACAACAATCGAGAAGGAAAAGGAAATCATTGGTACTCAATAAAATGATGATTTTCTTAAAGAAAAAGAGAAACAAAGACAGAAACAGGTTTTGAATACCTCTGTTCATAAGGACAGCAGGACATGCTATAAATGCAAGCAAGTTGGACATATCGCACGATATTGTTCACAAGAAAGTTCAAAACTAGTTTCTCTTCTCCGAAAAAGTTCACCAAGGATGAAAAGCAAAAAGCACCCATGGTTATGCCGAAACAAATTCTTAAAAGAAAGACTGAATCTCATCAAAATGTTAAACCAATTATTCAACCTCAATCTAAGTTTGGAATTGGTGAAACATCAGAAAAAATTCAACAAAGGGATTCAAAATTTTATGTCAAAAGGGCTAAACCATAAACACAGAAATGGGTTGCTAAAATTGTTAACATCAAATCATCCAAGGTTGAACTCAAACCTTCTGAAACAACATTGAGTTTAAAAAGATTGAGAAAAACAAAGTGGGTCCAAAGTTCGACATTCCAAACCCACCCAAGACCAAACAGGCTTGGGTCTCTTTGTTTAAATGAATTTTGTTAATCATGTGTGCAAGGGCTCCAACGTTCGATATTGTCTAAATGGATCATGGATAGTGGAGCGTCTCATCACATGACAGGAATGATTGCGCTGCTTGATGTTAGAGCTATTCGAGGAGGATATGTAGGATTCGCTGGAACGCAGGGAGGTAGGATTGTCGGAGAAGGGATTCAATCGAACGGAGTTGTATCGTTTGACAAAGTGAACTATATCGCCGAACTTGAGAACAATATGCTTAGTATCTCACAAATTTGTGACAAGAAGTGCATGACACATTTCAATGATAAAGAATGTCTAATTCTAAAACCTGGTTTCAAGATTCCAGAAGAATGGATTCTGATGCGAGCTCCGTGAGAAAATGATTTATACGTTCTTGACATGAGCATCGCTTCTACCACGTCAAAGAAAGTTCAATGCTTTGTTTCGAAAGCTATCGAGAAAGAGTCAATTTTATGGCATAGAAAAATGGGGCATATTCATCTTCGAAAGATGAATTTTCTTGTGCATAAAGACTTAGTGGAGGGTGTAAATTTGAAAAGTTTTCATCTATCAGACGATTATCTTAGCTGCAAAAAGGGGAAGCAGCATAAGAAATCACACCCGAGAAAGCTGTTAAATTCGATAAAGCTACCACTAGAAAGACTACACATGGATCTCTTTGGACCAGTCAATGTTAAAAGCATTTCTGGAGATCTATACTGTCTTGTCGTTACAGATGATTATTCTCGATTTTCATGGGTGTTCTTTCTGGAAAGTAAGGATGAAACGTTTGAAACTCTTATGATCCTTTTTAGAAAAATCGAGAATTTATATCCTTTGCCCATTAAGAGAATTCACAGTGATAATGGAAAGGAGTTCAAGAACAAGAAGATACAAGAGATCTGCAATGAAAAGGGGATTCTTCATGAATTCAGCGCCCGTATACTCCACAACAAAATGGAGTAGCTGCACGAAAGAATCGCATGTTGATAGAAACAGCTAGAACAATGTTAGCTGATTCGAAATTACCGATCAGTTTTTGGAGTGAAGCAGTAGCATCAGCATGCTATACCCTAAATCGTGTGTTGACAGTTAAGCCTCACAAAAAGACATGTTTCGAGTTACTGAATCAACGGAAGCCTAACTTAGCATTTTTGGAACCTTTGGATCACCGGGTACCGTCTTGGACCCGGCTGGTAAATTTGGAGCCAAATCTTTGGAGGGTTTCTTTGTTGGCTATGCTACTCCTCAAAAACGTGTTTTCTTGCCGAGTCTAAACCAAGTAGTTATAGCGCAGCACGTAGATTGTCAAAGATATACAACGCCTACGCAGAAGCCTGGGGATCCGTGGCTGTTTAACTACGATGGATTGTGGAATTCGTTTGATCTTCCAGATGTGCCAACTGAAGAAGACCTTGTTATGTTATTTCAACAACATCAGTTATCTAATCAAGAACAAGCTCCTCGACCTTTGGTGATTTCTACATCTTTACCAGTTAACACATCTGATGTTGGTCAAAGCTCTTCTGTTCTAAATCCGGTTCCTGCTTCAAATGTCAATGCCGCTGAATCTTCTGCCCAGCCAAATGAAGATAATGACTCTGATCGGGAACCAACTTTCAACGATGGAGGATCCAGTTCTGATGAAGGATCTGAAAAGATTGAAGGCTTTCTAAAACAACTGGCTGATCAGTCTAATGCTAGGAATAAAGCTTCTTCATCTGTACCGGTTGTCGATGAAAATCTCACAAATTTGCAACCACAAGTAGATGTTCCAACTGTAGTGATGCCTAGGACACTTTCATATCATCCATCAGAGAACATCATAGGCAGCTTACAATCGGGAGTGCAAACTCGCAATCAGATTAATAAAGATCTAAGTTGTTTCTATACTAGTATTGCTCCACTTCGAGTCTAATTTTCTCACAGTTATTTTGTTTCTTAGGTTGAACTGGGAAACTGGAAAGACGCGTTGAAAGAAGAAAGTTGGGTGGATGCAATGCAAGAAGAGTTATTGCAATTCCAGAAACTTGGAGTCTGGACGCTTGTTGACCTACTAGATCATCACAAAAAGATTAATACAAGATTGGTCTTCAAGTGTAAAAGAGACGATAGAGGAGTTGTCGTGCACAACAAAGCTCAACTCGTGGTTCAAGGTTTTCATCAGCAAGAAGGGATAGATTATACTGAAGTCTAGGCCCCAGTTGCACGTCTTGAAGCAATTCGCATATTCTTGGCCTTTACCTCATGGAAAGTGTCCAAGGTGTACCAATTGGATGTTAAATCTGCTTTCCTTTACGGAAAAGTGAAAGAGGAGGTGTACGTCGGCTAACCACCAGGGTTCGTTGATCCAGTGCACAAAGATAAAGTCTACCTCTTGAATAAAGCCTTATATGGTCTTCATCAAGCCCGAGAGCTTGGTATGAAACATTATCGAGTCATCTTCTGGACAATGGTTTTAACAGGGGAACAGTAGACTCAACTCTCTTCACAAAGGAAGTAGATGGACATCTAATTATCGTACAGATATATGTGGATGATATTATCTTTGGATCGACAAATGACAAGCTGTGTAAAGATTTTGAAGAAGTCATGAAACGCAAATTTGAAATGAGCGCAATGGGGGAGATGAAGTTCTTTCTAGGACTTCAGGTTGATCAGTTGCCTGATGGTATTTTCATTCATCAGATGAAATATGTTCATGACATATTAGAGAAATTCATATGACAGGAGCTAAACCAGCATCGACCCCGTTAGCTCCAAATCACGGCATTTGCCCAGATCTAACCGGAGAAAAAGTTGACGAAACTTTATATCGCTCCATGATCGGATCCTTGATGTATCTCACTGCTTCTTGACCAGATATCATGTATCCAACGTGGTTGTGCTCCCGTTATCAGTCTAATCCAAAAGAGTCACATCTGCTTATCATCAAACGCATAATGAGATATTTGAAGGGTTTTCCAAGCACCGGCTTGTGGTACCCTAGACATGATGATTTTAATCTTGCAGGTAACTCGGATTCTGATTTCGGATGTTGCAAACTGAATACAAAGTCTACAACGGCTGGCTGCCAGTTTTTCGGAACTCGTTTGGTAACGTGGCAATGCAAGAAACAAATCGCGGTCGCTCTCTCTACCTGTGAGGCTGAATACGTTTCGGCTTCCAGTTGTTGTGCTCAGATTCTCTGGATACAGCAACAGATGAGAGATTTCGGTTTGCAATTTCTTGATACGTCTATATATGTAGATAATCAGGCCGCGATCGATATCACCAAAAACTCATGTCAACACTCACATACTAAACATATCGAGATTCGACACCACTTTATCCGTGATTGCTACGAGAAAAAGTTGGTACGAATTGAGAAAATCCACAATGATGACCAAAAAGCAGATTTTTATACCAAAGCTTTTGATAAAACAAAGTTTAAAAATTTGTTAAAGCTAAATGGTTTAAAAAATATGATCTCAGGGGATATATTTGAGGTTGAGTTTCAGGATGATGACGACTTGATGTGAATTTGTCATCGGTTAAACATTTTCTGTACATTTTTTTCTCTTATAACTTCTTAAAAAATCCAAAGATATGTTTTTGATTTTACGGGGAGAATATTTGAGGAAAATACAAAAACATTAAAAAAGACAAAAAGAGTTTTGTGTAAAAAGAGTGATCATAGTAAATCAAAAATGACAGTCACAGTATGTTAAAGAATTGTATTGTTTAAAGTAATTAAGCCAGTCTTACTATGGATATGCCAATAGACTTCACTCGTTCAGTACATTGTATTTGAGATATAAACCTAAAATGCAAAACTGATTAACACATCTCTTGGATATATGGACTTACTACTCCGAAATTTTGTTTGAGAGAATGTCAGATTCTGCGATACTAGGTCTTTATATTTGATTGATATCTGGGGTATTATTCGAGTTCTTCTGATTTTGTGGAAGCCATGGCCTAGAACTCATATAATACTTTTGCATTTTTTTCCCTAAAAGTTGAAAAATGATTATGTCTTAAGAAATTATGACATTTGCAGTACAAAAGATTCCTTAATGGAACACCACTTAAAGACGAGCCTTCATCTCTTTGTCTGTATGGTAGTACTAACCTGAGCTCTCAAGGTCTCGCATTCACCCTATCAAACAGATATCAATTCGATATATTCACCTGTAATATGACATTCTAGGAATCTTGATACGGGAGTATATTCTCAGATGGGAAACACAGTTATTTCATGTTTCTAATGATACCTTAACATATCTTGAAACAGTTGAGAAATGAGAAGAGGTTTAAATGGACAAATATATTGTCAACCTAGGTAAATTTGTTTATAAGCTTAAAAGGTGTTTCTAGACTAATGGTACTAATGACTTGTATGAATGCTTGAAATGATCCTCTGAAAACGCAAAATTCACAAAAAAATGTTATTATTCTTTGAAAAATTTCTTAAAACTCAAAAAGATTTTTAGTTTTCTTAGCTTGATAATGTTAACTTTTGTTTACCGATGATAAAAACACTGATGGTTGAAATCATAGCAACATCTTGCTGAGGAAAGCTTGGAATCATGGGTTGGGAGCTAATTTTTTAGTAACAAAGTTTACTCAAATATCAAGAAAGTTCATTAATTTGAAACTTTACGTGTTAAAATAAATCTGGTTGGTTAAACATGTTCAACCAAGGTCATTAACTTGGACTTGGAAGGCAAATTGGATAACCAGGGTCATTAATTTGGACTTGGTTAGTCAAGTGGATTTTTGAAACAGAAGAAATTATTAAAAAAAAAATACAAAAATAAAAATTGGAATTGAAAAGGTTTAAAGTTTTTAGATTTGATTCGTACAAAATCAAATTTCATGCGGTTAAGCCGTTTTTGTACGAAACAAGGGAAAATATTTGGTGCGATTCACAAATTTTTGTATGAAACATAGTGAGTATAAATACCCTTTGTCTCGCACAGAAATGAGATTTCTGTTCTTTGAGCATTGTTGAGCGACTCAGAGAGATTTTTTGCGATTCATTTCTAAAACTTCATTTCTTGGTTGTGGTGTTTGTTATTTACATTGTTGAGGTTGGTTTGCACACCTCATACAATGGGCAAGGTAATTTCGTCAAGATCTCACTGTTATAATGTCAAAATTTCGTACGATTCGGACTAAAACTTAGATCTAGGGAAATTGGACCGGTAAAACTTAAAGTTGACCACAAAATCGTTAAAATCGGCTCTAATAACCTGAAAATCGACTATCAATTTGCTAAAAACAACAAGTTTTAGGTTCGGATTATACTTGGACAAATTTTGGGATGACGACGATTTGGTACGACTGAACTGTTACGCACGAAATAACTTTTCAAAGCAAATTGATTAAGTAAAGAATTTTGTGCGAAACAAGTAAATCGTATGAAAACCATGAACTTAAATTTCAAAGTTTGATCAAATGAATGTTTCATACGAAACATGGTTTTTGTACGAAACAGAGAGAAAGTTTAAAATGTTCAAAATTTTATATCAAATGAAAATTTCGTGCCAAACAAAGGATTTTGTACGAAACAAGAGATAGAAACTTTGAAAGTTTAACACTTTTGCTTAAGTATGTATTTCATACGAAACACAGATTTTCTGTGAGAATTAGTGAAGAAAAATTTGAACAGTTGAAATTTTTCTAACGGTTGATTAATATTTTCTTGTACAGTCCAAGAGATCTGGATTTTCTCCAGTGCATAACATATGCAAAAATACGAGAGATAGCTGCATACCGAAGTATCTTGTATTTTCTTACAAGAATTAGAGTGACGAACGCGATTACAGAAAGACATACGGCATATTTGTCACATGTGGAATATTTCTGGAATGCTGCGGAGTATAGTCTTGACGACAATGCCATTATATCAGCAGTGAAGATTAACGATGTGGATATTCAAGTAAAGATCACTGAAGATTTGATTTGGAAAGTGTTGGAGTTTAAGGATAACAAGGATGATCCAACAGGTTTTACTGAATATATGGTGAAAGGTTGTTTCTACAGGATGGGATATACGGGTTTTGTGAATGCTGCTCCTTTCAAGAAGAGTAATCTAAGTTCACCATTTCGATATCTAGAACATGTCATTATTCACTTTTTGGGTCAAAGGAAGGGTGGTTTTGATGATTTGGTGGATTACCAGATGTGCATGATTACTGCACTAGTGCTGAACCTTCCTTATAACTTTTCAAAAGTTATATTTACTTAGATGATACAAAATATTCAGAAGGAAAGATTTTTGCAGTACCCAAGGTTTATACAGATGATGTTAGACCATTTACATCCTGATTTGAAGAAGTCTCCAGATGATGTTCTTAAACTTGAGCATATGGATGTTTAGTCACTACGAAAGATGAACGTACATTTGAAGTCTGCTCCCGCTGCTAAACCGATGTTTGGTATCATTCTGAATAAAGATTATATTTCACCTGCACCTGGAAAATGGAGGAAAGACGATAGTGGTGACGATGAAGAGGAAGTTAAATCGTTATCGTTGTTTGTAGCTAAGCGAAGTCCGTGGTTTATGAAAGACGGAGAGAAGGGAGGAAAGGCTACATATAAAGGAAGAAAGAGAAAAGCTGCATCCACTACTGAAAGTTTAGGGTTGAGGGATGATACTGAGGTTGAAGAAACAGTTGAAAAGATGGCAGAAGATATAGAACGTCAGGCTTTAGAGCTAACAAGGCAGCAGCTGAAGAAGTACTATCTTCTAGTACTGATTCAGAGGATAGATGAACGGGAGAGAAGAAAACAGTAGAGAAATTGGCACAGAAACATCAAGATGAGCTGAAACGCAAAGTCGAAGAACGAAAAACAAAGGCAACAGGTGAAGACGATACTACTTACATTCCGTCTGAATCTGAGCTTGAATTTGGTTTTAGAACTCCGGTCAAGAAAAGACAAAGAAGGATGAAAGGATCTGCAGCTTGTATATCTTCGATTGTTAATCCAACAGAAGCTGGTGCTGAACAAACTACTGAAGTAAATGTGGAGGAACAAACACAGAGTATTCCATATCCACTACATTATATGCATCCATAGCCATATCAGCTATATGTTGAACCAGAGATACCCGTTCACAAACCACCAGTTCCTGAACAAGAACCTGAACAGCAACAACCAACACCGCAACAATCTGTGCCAGAACATGTTCAACAACCTATGCCTGATCCAGAGCCTGTCCAGCAACCAGCACCACAACAATCGGCTCAACAAAAGTCTCAACCATCTCATGCTCAACAATCTCGTCCTACATCACAACCGTTTAGTTTACAAGCTTTTTTTGATGAGATTAATTTAGACGATCTACCAGGAGGAGATGAGTTTCTGTTTGATTATCCTAGAATTGATGATTTACAGAAACAGGTGACGATGAACGTTCTGCGCATCGCTGAATTGCAAGAACAGATAAACTTGTTAACAGCTGAGAAGTTTGAGATGCTTGAAAGAATTGGAGGTTTAATTGTTGATAAACAGCAACTTGAAGCGATGATGGCAAGGATTATTTCTTAAAATGAAAGACTGTGTTTGCGGATGACTGAGTACGAAGAAGAAGGTTGAGAAATAATCGAAGGTTGGATGTATTTGAGAAGATTCTTGAAAAGAAGTTTGGTTTGAGTGTATATGCGGCGATTGATGAAATTGAACGTGAAGAAGCACGAGAAAGAGTTGCAGAGCGAGAACGGTTGGCAAAACAACAATCTGATGCGTTGGGTAAGATAGTTGAGGATTCTGTGACTAAAGAAGCTGTGCCAGAAGCTGAATCTGGGCCAGTACAATGCTGGGATATCGTAGTGTATGAAGAACCGAAGAACTTTATTCTGGTAGGAAAGCATGTTGATTGTGATATAGATTTTCTTGATATTTCCCACGTCATCGAGAGTGGTTGATGAAGAAAGATAGGAAAAGATAGTAAAGAAACGGTTGAAGAAAAAGAAAAGGAGACTGAAAAAGAGGATACTGAAGACGTTGATGTTGATGATAAAGATTCTAGTGGTTCGGATGATGGTAATGATGATGATAATGTGGGTGGATCGGGTATTCGTGTAATAGATTCAAATATTAATGAATTAGTTGATCTTTCCGAGTATTTTGATGATTCTGAGAACCAAATTGCTGAAGAGGAAGGGATAAACAAAGTTGATGAATTGATAGATGCTCAGCAGGCAGGAATTTTCACAGAGAATGTTACATCTTCTGTTCCTGTCGTGCAAAAGTCATTTGTTTTATATCTTGAGCATGATGTTGAAGAGGGAGAGTTTCTGCATAGTTATTCGAAAGAAGAGATAGCTTAAATGCTCGGTATTAGCAGAGAAAAGTTTGATTTTGACTTTGAGAACGAACTAAATGAGATAGACGTGTTCGAACCGAATGCTTATGTTTTTGAAGAAATAGAAGACACAAACGTATATGATAACGTTGTCGTTGAAAGTGACTCTGATGAAGATGCTAATGATGCCGTTCAGGGTACAGAGGATTTACCAACGTTTATTGATTTATTTAGAGCAGAAAGCTCTGAGATGTTACAGAAGAAAGTATCAAAAGTTGTTAAAGAAGGAAAAATTCCTGAAAAGATGTCTACAACTGAGATTATCGAACAAAAGAAGAAATGGTTTAGGGAGAGTCCAGCTGAGTGAAAGTTTAAGAGACCCTTAACATTTTTCACAAGAGATGCTAATATTTCTTTAGGGGATATTTTGAGTTGGGGTTGGATTAAGAGCTGAATGTTTATGCTATTAAAAGAGAATTTGGGATTCAATACTTTTGATATCTGAGTGACATCAAGACATTGCCTTACTAGGACATAAAGGAACTTGTGCAAACCAAGATGATAAATCTTAAGATGAAGTTCCATGATAAAAAGTTGTGGAGGTTGATCAAATTTGAAGCAAAGCAGGGTTTTGTTCACTGGAAACCGCATTATCCAAGTCGTATTATTAAAGAAGATGCAGTGACAAAGGAGAAGGATATTACGTTAATTGTGAAGAAACCACAGGTGTTGAAAAACATGCCGATGATCAAAATGGAGCAAGATTTTTATACAATCTTCAAGTGGTGGCATTACAATTCGAATACAGGTCAGGCTGTCATATGTGTGCACCCGGATGAAGATTCGTGGAAGATAATGGAGGAATTAACCGAAGCCCTCATAACACACAAAAGAATATATGGGTTGTGGCGAGGCATTCGAGTACTAGACCCCATGTGGCTAGTAAATTGTTCGAAGAAAGACGTAGAATGTTTATTTTATAGCAAGATCAGTTTTGAAGAAAAGGATCAGGAGCAAGCACTTCAATTTCAAAAGATCATAATGTGTGCTTTGCAAATGATATGGAAAACAAATTGAAGAAAGATTGAGAAGAAGGAATCGAAGAAAACTTAAGAAAAAGAAGCTCGGATCGCTGAACATTCAAGAATAGCATCTTTGAGGAGCTTTCAGTTTTTAAAGCGACGTCCTCTGATTGATCAAACGCCTATTGCTTCTGAGGAACATCGAAAGCCGGTGAAGAGGTTCTTTGGGTGGTAAAGTCAAATCAAATTGAAGATTTTGAAGATTATCCAGACTACGGCAACATCCAAGGGGGAGTTTGTTGGTGCATAATGTCTATTGCCTACATCTAGGATATATCTGTAATGTTTTTAAAGTTTACAAGTTAATGTTTAAATGAGAAAATGTAAAGTTTATATGTTTTACACTGTGATTCGCACGAAACAGATGTGTGTTTCGTACGAAATCAGTCACTCGTACGAAATACTATTTTGTACAAATCATAGATGTTTGATAGTGCACGCACTTCGGTATGAGTCATGTCGACCTATAAATAGGGAAGTGTTGTGTTAGAGCTAGTAACTGATTTTGTCATTGATACGGCGAAGCTCTGTCAGTTTGTTTACTTGCGTCTGTAACTTGAACATCATTAATACATCAGAAGCATTTAAACAGTAAGTTCTATCTTGTTTATCATGTCTACCTCTCTAGCAATGAATTCCGCCTCTGCTTGTTGAGCGAGATCAGATCAATTGCTCATATCGGGAGCTCGATCCCCGTTCACTGAATTCTTCAGGATTAAGTGGTACGGAGGGTTCAAAGCGAGGCATCTCCTCTTCATCATGCAATTTGGTATAGTTGTGTTTCATCGGGGTGGACACGACTTATACCCAATGCATTTAACATCTCTTTTTAGTTTTTGAACATCGATGATATGATCAAGCACATATTGGGAGTTAGAATAACTGTCCAATTTAAGCTTGATCGCATCATGTTCGCATTTGGCGATGGCTAACTCTTTCTTTGTTTCTTCAAGGAGATTAATGTAGTTATTAATTCCTGTCTGTTTATTCAAAACTGTTTTTGTTAATTCAGAAACGCTTTTCTTTAGGGTTTCTATTACATATTTAAATTCTTTTTCGTTTTGAGTTAAAGCCAAGTTCGCCTCTTTGCATTTAGATAGTTCAACAACTAACTTTTGATTATGATTGTTGATCGTTTCATATTTTGTTTTTAATTCAGCACAGTCATTGCAAACTTTAGGAGAGTCGAGTTTACCTGACTTGTAGAACCGGAAACATTCGCCATGAAGGCAGTATGATGAGGAAAGACTACACTATCTATAAAGAATCTTTTTGTATCTGTTGATGCAGCTTCAGCTTTCTTCATCAAACCCACCATTTCACTTTTTATCTTCTCAGATTCATTTAACAACTTTCTGACCTCAGCATCACTCCTTCTCAGATCTCTGTATCAGATCCATAACCACCCAAACTTGAGCATTCTTCATCAGAACAACCAATATACCCTGAAGTATCATCATCATCTGAGCTATCAATGCTATGACCGTGCTTGATTCGGTTGATGATCTTGGCGTAACATGCAGTTCCTCCGTTACTCTCATTTCCCAACCGAACTGACCAATCGCATCCTTCTCGGCTTGAATAACTAAAGCTTTGCTATTTGAAGGTCCAGATTGATTGGTGTTGTTTGGGTTACCAACAACCACTATTCTTCTATCATTGCTAATTTGGGCTGTAATGGATGGTTGTGGTTGGTTTCTGAAGGGGTAGTGATTTCCTTGTTTACTGGGCCTCGTGCACTCACGTTTGAAGTGCCCTCTTTCTCCGCAGTTGAAGCAAGTAATGACATTTTTATCAAAACCATATTTCGTATCCTTCTTGCTCTCCAAACTGGTTCTTCCTGTTCTGCCTACGTAATCCGTTGCTCTTATCACCACACTAGCAAACACCCACTTGATATCCAATTAGCTCCATCTCATCTTTGTCTATCTGCTGGTAGTCTTCATTTGTCAAATTGATGTTTCCAATTTGACCAGCTACCAATCCGCAATAGGCACTGATCATGGTGTTTAGAAGTTCCATATGCTCTTGAGCAACTTTCACACTGACCTTGGAAAGATCTGATGTGTCAAGTCTGACAGTGTTGGGGTTTGCAGATTGAAAGTTATTTCCATAGAAAGCTTATTGTGGAACTTGAGGTGCTAAATCTATTGGTTGTGGTAGAAAGGCTTTCAGATAAAAAACTTGACCATAGGTTTTAGTACTTGAGCCTGCAGACTGATTTGCTTGAACAGGTTGTGGTAGAAAGGGATTCACATTTGACACAAACGCAGTTTGAAGCTTCGGTTGCTGGCTTGCACTGATACTTGTATTAATACCTCCGAGGTACATCTCAGGGTTTTGTGGAACTGTGACTCTTTGTGCCTTTCGAAGTTCGTCTTCGTTCTTATTCTCTAGTTTCTGCACAAATTCATAAATACTTATTGAGTCCAAAACACCTGTATGTTTTAATAAGTCAATAAATTGACCCCATTTTGGCGGTAATGAGTCAGCAAAGCGCATCATGATTGCGGAGATGCTAACACTTTGTAAGAGTACATTTTGCTAAGAAATGGTAAAACCATGTGGTAATGTCATTCCACGTTTCATTTTCCATGAACATAAAGCCTTCAAATTCCTTCTTAAGCAGATCATGCGAAATTTTCCTGGTTGCAGCATTCCTCTCTCCTCTCGCTTCCAAAGTATCCCACAGATTTTTCGTGGTCGTACAGTACACAAACTGATGATAGATATCTTTATGGAGTGCCTGTGTTAGGATAGAAAAAGCCTTTTTCTCTAGATCATATGCCTTTTTGTCACTTTCATCTAGATTGGCTAAGGAGGTTGGATTCGATCCGTCTTCTTCGAGTGATTCTTTATAGGGAGTAGTAAAACAGGTCCACAATTATGTGTTCTGACCGAGAACATATGTGTGAAAACGACTCTTCCACAAGGGATAATCGTTCATATGGTTAACTTTGGCGGATAGTTATTACTCCCAGTTTCACTCTCACTCATTAGAAAAGTTTGGATGCTCTGGTTCTGGTTTGTGACACACGCCCATTGATTTGCGGTAATAATGGTCGTATGTTGGGCTTCAATGACTTAACCCATGAGGTTGCAGAGCTTTGTGAAGACTCCTGATTTGTGTTTGAACCACTACTCCAATCCCACGGATTAGAACTCTGTATATTTTGTTGATTATGAAAAATTGAAGGTTTAAAGTTTGAATTTTTGAAAATAACAGTTCCCTTTTAAAAATTCACAAGTTTGAAGAAAATATCAATTTTTAAAAACACAAATCTTGAAAAGCTGAAACACGAAAAACACCTACTAAAGAAGGTTATTCGTACGGATAAAAGTTATTCGTACGAACAAGATACTTCGTACGGAGGACCTTCTTCGTGCGAACCAGGTTGTTCGTGCGGATGACTAATCTTTCGCACGGGCAGCTTGGTTCTTCGTGTGGATGTGTTATTCGCACAGGCTGTTTTTCGTAGTGTTTCCCAGAGGAATCTTTTGCAGGGTTGGTTTGGTTAAAACTTTCCTTTTCTTGTACAGACTGGTTTTTCGAAAGTGGCATGTTGTCTACCTAATTTTAGTTAAAAAGACAAACATTCCATCAACTTTTACAGTTATAACAGGCAAAGTCCAAATGTCAGAAAGTTGGTCAACCCTACAACATAATTCCGATGAGTTTTCCGGTGAGTTCCTACTACAAATGTGTTCAACTTGAACAAAAGAAAATTTTAAGAAAAACCAGATTTTAACATGTCTCCATGTATTCTAACTAGGTTTTTATGAAATTTTTTTGCATGCAACAGGTTCAACCAAGTTTTAAATTAGTTATCTTTTCAAAACTTAAGTTTTCTGCTGGAAGTTCAAGAACACTTCAAGAAACCTTCAAACTAGCTCAAACACACACTAAGCTTGGTTTTGAACAAGGAAGAGAGCCAAAGCTCTGATACCACTTGTAGGTCCACCTGGAGGATCAAGCTAAACCTACTTCCTTGTTCATGCAACACACATACAAATGCGGAATCCAAGCATGCTTGCAAACCAAAGCAAAGTAGAAGACACACAGGATAACCAAAGATTCGAAATCTTGATTAACTAATGAGAACTAGTACAAACATATACAAACAATATTCATACAGACTCTATGCATTCACAGTGTGCTATCAAGGTCTCCGCTTATTATCCACTGGTCACTCGCATGAACTCACTCACATATGCACTCCATTACTGAGAAGGTCATGTCTACTTATATAGTGCCAACACCAAGCAACCGTACGAAGTATGTTGCTAGTCATACGTAACACCAAAAGACACGAAAGACATTCTCCAAGTAGACTCGTACGAATGAACTGGCTCGCACGAAACAATAACCTTGCTCGTACGAATCAAGCTGAAAGCTTAATTGGGTAAGCTTGGTCGTACGAATGGTGTGACTCGTACGAGCAACTTCTTGCTCGTACGAAGCATTCCCATTCACACCAAATGTTTCCTTTGGAGATCTTCCACAAACATGACGTACCTAAGACTCAACAGTATGCACACATGCAACTGTTGTACACAGACATTCTAATCGTCGTACTGGATCAAGATAGGAGGATATCTCGATCTGGCCGACACGACCAATCTATACAGGCACAGTACATAAAGACCGTACAATTACAGACGTAACTATGAACAAGCTACAGACAGAAAAGGTTATCAACAGGAAGAAGGTGGCAAATTTGCCAGTTAAGTGGAAGGAGGTAGCAGCTGCAGCTGCCAGCTGCAGAATGCAGACCCTTACGGATCATAAGGGTCATGTCTTATGGTCCATAAGGACCCCTAGCGCGCCCACTGTTTCAAATATCCTTACGGACCGTAAGGCATATACCTTGCGGTCCATAAGGGACCTCTAGAAACTAAATTTTGGCATTTTAACAACTTTGACCCCTCAACATTGTTCCATATCCCATTTTGATATAATTATCCATCTCCTCCAACAAATCTTGAATATTGGAGAGTTACCGGACACGTGTTACCATGCGATTTGATAAATATTCTGAGTTTTACATACTCACCCCTTTAAAAGAAATCTTGTCCTTGAAATTTTATTCGAGATAAGGGTACGTCTGTCTCATATTTGATTCAACCTTTCATGTGAATTTAGGCCACGGCCGGAATCCTATTTAACCTTCATGATGTGGATCATTTATGTCAAAGATTTTTAACCTGTCGATCCTTTATCGATAATGGTTTCTCAATAAATTCAGGTTTTCATTAATTTGCACATCATGGTAGGCAAAGCTAGCGACTCATCGGCTAGACATTTCTTCAAATTTGAAATGTGTAATAAATCATGGATTCCACTTAGTTCCTCAGGTAGCTTAAGTTTATACGCCACGAACCAATGCATTCGATTATCTCGAATGGTCCCTATATATCTTGGGCTCAACTTGCCTTACTTTCTAAATCTCATAACACCTTTCTAAAGTGATACTTTTAACAAGACTTTATCTACGATTTGAAATTTGAGAGGTTGCCTCCTTTTATCTGCGTAACTTTTCTGCCTATCACAGGCATCTTTGAGCCTATCACGGATTTGTATAATCTTATTCGTACTCTCAAGGGCTATCCCAGGCCTAGATAGTTGGCTTTCTCCACCTTTAGCCCAACAGACAGGCGTTCTAATTTTTCCCGTATAAGACTTCAAGTAGAGTGGCCTTTATACTCATATGATAATTGTTATTTTAGGAGAATTCTATTAGTGGTAGGTGATCATCCCAGCTACCATCTAAATCAATGACACATACTCCCAGCATGTCCTCTAGAATTTAGATTGTATACTCACTTTGACCATCTGTCTGTTGATGCTAAGCCGTACTGAAATTTAGGCGCGTGCCTACGGCTTTTTGGAAACTTTTCCTAAAATGCGATGTGTATCTGGTATCTCTATTGGATACTATGGACACTAGGACTCCATGAAGAGATACAATGTTGTCCATATAATTTAGCCAACTTATCTGAACTAAAATTTTACTTTATTGGTAGAAAATGGGCCAAAATAGTCAATCTGTCGACTATTACCCATATCGTGTCATTGCAACATTTTATCTTTGGTAACTTGGTAATTAAATTCGTTATTACCATTTCCCATTTCCATGTGGGTATTTCAAGTTGTTATATCAAACCTGACGGTTTTTTATGCTCAGTTTTAACTTGCGAACATACCAAACATTTAGCTACATAGGTGGCTATGGACGTCTCGTGCCCATCCACCAATAATTCTTCTTTAAATCCTAGTACTTTTTATCTCCTCCATGATGTACCGTATATTTTGCTTTTTGTGATTCTTCAAGAATCAGATTTCTGAGTTCTCAAAAAATGGGAACCCAAATTTGGTCATTAAATATCAAAATTCCATAATTTCGAGGTGTTAACTTATCAACAGTTCCACCTATTACTTATTAGGAGCATTTGTTTCAAATGAGGCTTGTTTCTGAGCATCTAACAATTTCTCATTTAAACTGGTTCAAAGCTCAATTCTTTTATCATGAACCCTTATTAGTTTTATTCTTTCTTTACGGCTCAAGGCATCAGCAACGACATTAGCCTAGCCAAGATGATAACGAATGTCACATTCGTAATAATTTAATGTTTCCATCCAACGACATTGACGCGTATTTAAATCTTTCTGAGTAAATATGTGTTGGAGGCTTTTATGATATGTGTATATAACACACTTTATGCCATATAGATCGTGCCTCCATAATTTTGGTGCAAATACTACTGCACCCAGTTCTAAGTTAGGGATGGTGTAGTTCTTTTCATGCACATTTTGCTTCTTTCCATCAACATGCAACCCAATCCTGTGTGCAAAGCGTCACAGTAGACTACAAAATCTTCAACTCCTTAAGGTAATAATGATAAAGGGGCATTCCTCAAATTTTGCTTTAGAATCTCAAAGGATTCTTTCTCTTTTAGGCCTAGTTAAACTTAGCATTCTTGCGAGTCAACGCAGTTAGGGGAGTGGTTATTCTAGAAAAGTTCTCGATGAACCTTCTATAATAACCAACAAATCCCAGAAAACTGCGGATTTTTGAAGGAGTCTTGGTTGTTTCCCAATTCATGATGGCCTCAATCTTTGTTGGATCCACTTGCATTCCGCGTTCACTAATCACATGTCCCAAAAAACAGACTTCTCTTAGCCAAAACTCACACTTAGGGAATTTTGCATAAAACTTCTCTTGCTTTAGCAATTCTAGAATACGTCTAAGATGTTTCTTGTGATCATATTTATTGCGGGAATATATAAGTATGTCATCTATGAAGTCAATGACAAACTTATCAAGATAAGGTTTGCAGACTCTAATCATGAGATCCATAAAAGTTGCTGGTGCATTAATGGGTCCAAGTGGCATAACCAAGAACTCATAATGACCGTACCTCATTCTGAAGGCAGTCTTTGGAACATATTCATTTATAAACTTCAGTTGATGATAACCCAATCGAAGATCGATCTTTGAGAAGAAACTTGCTCCTTGCAATTGATCGAACAAGTTGTCAATTCTTTGCAAGGGATAACGATTCTTGATCGTTATCTAGTTCAACTCACTGTGATCAATACACATTCGTATTGAACCATCTTTATTCTTGAAAAATAGCATAAGAGCTCCCCAAGGGGATGAACTTGGTTGTATGAAAACTGTGACATTTACAATTTTTGAACATTATAGAATTTCGATCATTTTCGTATTCAATAAAATTTTTTTTTTTACGAGATACGTAATCTTATGATCGAGCGAAACGATATCCATAAATACTTCCGGAACAATGTACAAGTTACACATGCCTTAACACCTTTATATAACCTAAATATTAGGTTAAAAGGGTTAAAAATGACAAAAATGCGATAATACAAGTCCAGGGACCAAAACTGTAAGAAATATAAACTTATTTATTATAAGGCCTTACGAACCGTAAAACCTAAAGCCATACTGTTCGTAAGGGGTACCTAGTTGCAGAATTTTGCTTGTTCACCAAGTTCTACCATCTATCCTCATTGTTTGCCACCTAACACCGATTTTGCCACCATTTCTCTGGTTCAAACATCTCATTAGACACTTGTAAACTTCAAAGAATCAATGCTAGAACTTGGCATGATCTCATGAACTTGATGCATGTATAAATAGAGGTGATCTTGAGCAATTTCAACTTGCACCTTCATTCTTTTCTCCAATCTTCAATTGGAGCTCGCTTCTGATCATAAAGTGGCCTCCTACTGAAGTTCTAAACATTCCTAGAACACTATTAAGTGTTATTCCTTAGTTTTTTTCATCATTTTGGCTAGTTATGAGCCAAAAGTCAAACAAATTGACTTTTTGTTTGACTTTCGGTTTCAACCATTATGGTTAAGTCAAAGTTCAAATTGAACTTTGCAAGGTGATCGTAATAATGAAGGTGTTAATCCCTTGTGTTTACACCCTCTGACCATCACGTTTAGTAGGCGAAATGACGAGTCAAACTTTTACAAAATAAAAGTAAAAAATGCATAAAAGTGTATTTTACGACGAAAGTGTTTTTGGGTATTAAAACTTAAAGTTTTGACACCAAATCCGTTTTATATTATTAGACATGTTCTAACATGTCTAACTCGTCATTTCTAGCTTAGCGGTTTTTCCTTAGTCGAAAGTCGAGTGGTTTGACTTCCGCTTTAACTTTCGAATATGACCCGTTTGGTTAACTTTAGGATCCGACCAAGCCCATTTATATGACCATAGTAATATAGGGAATAACCTTCTAAGGTTATACCTTATGGACATGACGTTTGGTTAGTCAAATGATGAGTCAACTATATTGTAAGTCCCTGAATCGGATTTGTACACGGTATCACAACAACTAATCGATTGCGGAAATAAAGATTAGATGAATAGAACAAGAACAATCTCTGATTAATCAACTTGCATACACCGAATGGTGTTTGATACAAGATATCTGAAAAACAAACTGACAAGCAACCTAAACCCTAACCCCAATCCATGTATTTATACTAATCTCAAAACCCACTAATTACAAACCTAGGCCCATAAGGCTCTAGGAAGCCCATTCCTTCGCCCTTAGCCCAAAATGCAACACTAATGTGTAAACCTTTTAGCTAGGGTCAAACAATCTCCCCTAGATTTACAACATTAGGCGACTAATCCTTTGGTAGCACATCAACTCCCATCCTACCTGCTATGATCCCTGCAACCACTGCTGTCCAATCCTTAGCACACGCCTCATACAACTCTGCTATTTGAATATGATTTGCTAGAACCTGCAGGTCTTCATTGTGATGGCTCACTAAATCAACCACATCGGTCACACGAAAGGCTTTCTCCTTAGTTACAATCGCCACATTCCCGACCTTCGGATCATACATCCAAAAGTTAAAATTCTTCAAAATACCTCTGGGAAATGTTGGAGCACCTGGTACAACTAATTCCTTATCAGTCGGAGGCTACATCACAGACTTAAACCTTCTGCTAGTTCTCGCATTCCTAACACCTTTACCTACTTATAGATACGGTTCAGTTGTCTTCATTGTTTTGAAACCATTCTTTACCTCTTGCTCCAGCTTCTTAAAAATCTACATCCTAGACCACGCTCAGTCGTATCAGTATCGGTATACGAAGCCCTTAGAAGATCAGTCAATGCAACTTTCGTCCATGTCTCAAACTGGGACTCCTTGGAGTAATATTCGTGTGTACCATCCTGTCGAACAATCAGCCACATCTTCTTAACGTGATCATAATTCAGCTCAGCACACTTGACTTATTCCCAACCTTAATGTAATAGCTCGATCCAAGTTCCATGACAAACCTATCAGACTAATTAGTAGGATCCTTCAACTGAAATCTCTCATCCAACGGATTTACATTGACGTTCTTCATCAAAACCATATGTTTCTTCTTTGGAGCCGTTTGCCTTCTTTGACTAGTAACAGTAACCTTCCTCTTTGGAGCACTCAGATGATCTTCTAAACCAGCCTGACGATCGGCTGCGAGCTGTTCAGCTGCTATTTGGTCTGCTTCTCTCTTTTCTTCAGCTTGATGACGATGTTCAACATTCATAGGATCATCAACTAGATCAAAAAACACACGCCCAAAATTATTTCCAACTTCACCTTCAGATAAAAAACCATAGTCATCAATAACGAAATGTCACCTTGAAGTTGGTCTATCGTCTGATCACGAGCGTCTAACCCAGTCTATAGAGAAGCTATCTGTGTATCTTTAAGAATAACCTCCTGCTCGAGTACTACCACTCTCTTCTTCAGATTGACTACATCAACATCTTCCTCATAACCATCAATCCGCTGAATTCGAATGCTCTCTTTTCAGATCGCTTCAAATACTCAAAATCGTCATCCTGACCCCCACCATAACCACAGCCCCTGCACCCGAGCCTCCAGCACCTGCAGAACTACCACTACCACTACCACCACCAAAATCCATCATCTCGAGTACAGATTCAACTGGAATGGACACGACAATAGACTGAGTAGCAACAAGAGGAACTGTCGGTTCTTAGCAGTAACAAGCTCAATAGTGGAAATATCGGTCAAAGATACAGTGAGCAAGGATGAACAGTGATCGGTTCTTCAGTAGTATCATCAATACGAGCATCAGTTTGTATCTGGACTTCTGTATGAATGGGTTCTTCGGTTGCTTTTGTTCGTCGCTTCTTCAATAATGGTTCTTCATCTTCTTCAATATCTTTAGCTGTATCAGCTTCAATAACTAGGATATCAGAATGAGACAACACGAGAGGAGGATTCCCTTGCTTCTCCTAAATCTCCTTTATATGTGCAATAAGAGCTGCTAAGCTCTCAGTAGTAAGTTCTTATAACTCTGGAAAAGGATGAACTTTAGATTCTATAATAGAATCCAAAAGAGGTTCTTCAGAATCAATATCCTCACCAGTAACTAAATCTTCAACCTCAATCTCTTTCTCTACCACTGGTATGTCATGTTCTTCAGCCACCATAGCATTTATCGGCTTAGGTGCTGGGATATCCTGACCAATCACCTCAGAAAACTTCCCAAACTTCTTCAACGGTATACGTCCAACAAAAATTATCTTTGATGTCGATCTATGTTTCTTCATCGTACTAAAAATGTCAGACCCATAGGCTTCATATTCAAAAAGTTCGTATCAGAAGCATTCTTAGCTAAATTAGAATAACAGACATCAATAATCAGCTGTACAAATCGAGGATACAGCAAAAACATCTTCTTCTTCGACTGCTCAAGAATTTTCTTCATATTCTCGAAAATATAACCAGAAAAATTATATTTCCAATCCATTACCAAAGATACTATCGCTGAGTTCTGCGTCTGGTTCCGCTGATCTAACCCACCCTTGTTCTCCAATACACACTGCATAAATATGTGAACTAATAATCTCCAGTATGCCGGGAACATCTTCTTCAACAACGGTGGATATGTTCCCTCATAACTCATCTATGTCAATACATGCATCAACTTCTCCTTAACATATAATGTCGGATCACTTGTTACGTCTGTAAACTTCAACACATCCCGAATACATGCTTTGTTCACGACAATCTCCTTCCCCTTAATAGAAGAACAAGTATAAGGCTTCCCGTCAGCACTCCTCAAATCTCGCCTGCTTCCAAAACATGTGCACTAGATCACGATAGATAATAGGATTCCCTCAGAGTGCATACGTGGTCCTGCAGTCAGTCAGACCCACCATCATAGACTTGAACTCTTGGAAAAACTCCGCTGGTGGATCCGACATATAACCCGCCTTATGGAACTTCTCTTTAACCAATAAAATAGCATCAAAGCCTCTTCAACCATTCCTGTCAGAAGAACAACAGATTAAATCATACTCAGCAAACCAAATATCCAAATTAACTTAAGTTAACTAACCAATTTCAAACTAAGAGGTCAAAAACCCATTAGTTCAAAAACTGATTGACAGATCAATAAGCAGGTCAAGAAAAGGTCATTAGTGAATTTGACAAGTTCAAGGTTCAATTGAAGGTTCATTTAAAGGTTCAGTTTTAAGGTTCAACACTCAATTCGGAAGGTTTAAAAACCATTTGGAGAGTTCAAACACTGAGATCTAGAATCAAAAGGGTTCAAATAGGAATCCGGATGAACCCCTTGTCATCTCAGATGAATTCCATCCGAAATGGAATCTGAGTTCATCCATTTTGGTTGAATACTCATCTGAGATGGAGTCCAGAATGCACAATTTGTTGAAATTTTATCTACATACCATCGGAGATACTTAATGACATGAAGATTTGAAGATTAACATTTAATATTGATGATTAATAAGCACTTTATACCTAATTCTGATGTAATTCGGGTGATAATCAAAGTATTTCGGAAGAAAAGTTTTTGGTGAATGATCCGAAATGTAACAATAATAATCTGATATACTATTCCGGAATGGGCTTGGGCCTGAGAATTTGGGCCCAAGTCAATCCGGGTCCAAATGACCATCATCTGGTTTCCAATTCGGATATAATCCGGAATGGGCTTAGTCAAAGTTATTTGGGCCCAATCCGAAACAGTAACCAGTCCGAAACGGTCAAAGGAGGAGGATCCCAATTCGGTTAATGGGCCTATCCAGAATGGGTCAAAAGGCCCAATCCGGAACAGTACCATAATGTGCCCAAGACTATTCAATTTCAAAATTTCAAAAATTCTATTGGATTATCCCAATTCCAAAACTCAGTAGGCCAGCCCAATACCCCTTGACATAAATCATCTAACTCAAAAATCAACAGTTTAAACTAACCGAGCAACCAAACAGACTTTACCAAATATGCAGAAATAAGCAAAGCATTTAAACAAAATCAATACAACATATACATAGTTTTGCTATGGGATCTAATTGTTTTCAGGCAGACTAAGGAACACTTTTCAGTGTGAGCTTGGTCAGACTGGTCTAAGCGATTGCCAATATATTTGACCATTTAAACCTAGCGGTCACCCTTCTACTTTTTGCTTTATGATATGCTTAACATAATGTTATACTATGATACCCGTTTGTCCCACTCCATGACATACCCCTGCGATCAAGGTAAGCATAACAATTCAACGTAGCAGGTGAGTATACTGAGATCATCCTTTTATCTTTTACAACGTCAGACTATTTGTGAACAGGTCAGTACTTTCGTACAGCAGAGTGACCAATAATATCTGACGAGGGTTAGGCAAATACCTCATATGGTATGTTTGATTTTTCAAGCACATGGAATTTTCTCGTGACGAGATTTCCTTTCTTTTAAGGTTTTGGCCCTTCTATTTTGGCTCTTTTAAGGATATCCTGACTGTGCCTAGGTTTACATAATATGGATGCAACAGAAGGACAACCAAGATATCCCCCGGATGACTCAACAACATAAGGACCCGAAACTTCAGACGTTGGCTATCTATCAACGTAGGATTTAAGACCATAAAATCAAATGCCGATAGTGTGTGACCCACTGGATATATAGTTCTTTTATGTTTATATCATTAAGCTTATAATATCCGTTTGAGCTCTAAGCCTATCAATATATCGCTTTCGATCCAAGTCGTTGCAGCAATAACACCTTACATGTGTTAGCCAAAACCTTTATCACGAGAAATCATTTCATTTCCCAGTCATTGCAAAACTGTTTGAAACTATTTTTGTCATTTTTTGATTTTTTTAATGTTTTTGTGTTTTTCTAATTTTTCAAAAGTTTTTGTATTTTTGTGATTTGTCTCCTTCTAAATTTGTGCATGTAAATGGACAAATTTACGAGGCAAACAGAAAATAAACAGGAAAAGAAAAATTGAAAACAAACTAAACTGAAAGGATAAAGGATGCTCAGGTATAAAAACGGATCATCTTGAGAAGATCCACAAGCACTTGAAAACGCGTGTTGCTAACAGGTTCCGTGATCAAATCCGCAACATTTGCATCAGCGTGGATTTGCTCAAGTTTAACGAGACCCTTTTCATAGCAATCACGAATAAAATGAACTTTGATGTTTATGTGCTAGGTTTTGGAGTGAAAAACAGGGTTTTTGACAATTTGGATAGCGACATCATTATCAAAATAAAACCTCAAACTGTAAAACCGCAAGCTGGTGTTGCATCCATAAAACTTGGGAGTAGCAAGCTGATGCTGCGACATATTCCGCTTCCGCTGTAGAAAGCGAGACAGTCTGCTGCTTCTTGCATTGCCAAGAGATCAATCTATCTCCCAAGAATTGGCATCCAGGAAGTTGATTGCATGTCCCTGTCCGTACCTCCAAGATTACTATCAGAGAAAGCATACAGTTGAAATTCAGAATTTTTAGGATACAGAGCCCCAGTGATGGTGTCCCTTTGAGGTACCTAAACATTCTTTTAACAGCATGTAAATGAGAGAGTCTAGGAGTAGCCTAGTATCAAGCACACTGGAAAATGACAAACATGATGTCTGGCCAACTTGCCGTGAGATACATGAGTCAACCGATCATAGAACGGTACAAGGTTGGATTGACAGGCGTACCTTCTGCATCTTCATTCAATAGGGGTCGTTCAATGATAGGCGAAGCCATAGGGTTTGAATTTGTAAGCTTGAATTTGGCAAGAACGTCATTGACATATTTTCCTTGATGGATCAAGATTCCTTGTGAGCTCTGACGAACTTGAAGACCCAAAAACATAGTCACCTCCCCCAATGAACTCATCTCGAATTTCTTCTTCATAACCTATTCAAATTCGCAAAACAACCCATCATTCGTAGAACCAAAAATAATATCATCTATGTAAATTTGAACAAGAATGACGTCCTTGTCAATGCGTTTGATGAACAAACTCTGATCAATGGTTCCCGGGCATATCCGTGAGCAAGCAGATGCTCTGTTAGGGTTGCGTGCCACGCACGAGGCACTTGATGCAACCCATACAAAGCTTTGTCCAACTTGCATGCATAGTCTGGCTTGTCAGGATCAGTGAAACCCGGTGGCTTGACATCCATTTGATAGATTGTGAAGTCCATGTATGATGCATATGCCAAGTAAATGCGAATAGCTTCCAATCTAGCCACCGATGCATAAACTTCATCGTAATGCAACCCCTCGATCTGGCGAAAGCCCTGAACAACTAATCGAGCTTTGTTCTGCACAATCACACTAGTGTCATCCTGTTTGTTGCGAAATACCCAACGAGTTCCAAGAGCACATTTGCTTTAAGGAAGCTTCACAATTGCAATACCCCAAGTTTCTCAAACTGTTTGAGTTCTTCATGCATAGCATCAACCCAGCCTGGTTCCTGCAAGGCGACATCAATGCTTTTAGGTTCAATTTGTAAGATAAAACAAGAGTAAAGACATGTATTGATATCTCTTAATTGACTGCGGGTATGAACGCCAACAGTAACAGGACCAATAACATTTTCAATCGGATGATCGCACTGTAGACGTTGTGGTATAGGCGTAACAGGAACATGGAGATCTGATTGCAAGTTTGTAAAGCTCCATGATGCGACTCTAGATGGCTCCCCTTCATTAGTTGCACTAGTGGCATTTTTGACTGATGAATCAACAGAATAGTCTGGTGGTGTAAGCTCAGGAAACAGAGATGAGCCTAAGACATCAGGAGTTGTAGCTCCTTCATTTGCCATAGGAGTTTTTGTGTTTGGAGCCTCAACTTCAGGGGAACTCGTCTGAGGAGTCTGTTCAGAAATAGTTTGCTGATTTGGCGATGCTAGTGGAGGTGTAGACACAGAGTTATTGAATCCAGGTGGATCCACACTCAGCTTTTTGAAAGATTCTTGCAACTGTTCAGCATCTTCATCATCCTCAGTCAAGATAGGAATCGTTGAGGGTTGAAAACTTGTGCATGTACCTGCATTCATATAAGAAAACAAATCAACAGATTTAAACAAAGAGTAATAATCATAGAGCCAGTCGGGACCAATTCGTGCGTCCTTGGGATTCTCCTCCAGCTAACCCACATTGTAGGTTTCAACTACCATTTTCTTGATCTTTTGTAGACACGGTAAGAAGTGTTCTTTAGAGTAGCCGACGAAGATGCATGGATCTCCACGTGATTCAAATTTTCCCTTAGCATCCATGAGTAGGAGAACACAGGGGCATCCAAATTTGAGGAAATGCTTGACTGAAGGTTTGTGACCTTCAACCACTTCATACGGTGTTTGCATGTGCCTTTTTTTGATCAGGGCATGATTCTGAATGTAGCAAGCGATATCGACTACTTCTACCCAGAAAATAAGAGGTAGTTCTGATTCGACCAACATGTACATGCTGCTTCAATGAGTGTGCGGTTTCTGCGTTTGCAACCCCATTCAATTGAGGAGTTCTGACGGCACTAAACTGTCGATCAATTCCCTTAGAGGAGCAAACATAATTCAAAGTGGCGTTCTTGAACTCTGTTTCGTTATCACATCGAATAGCCTTCACTGTGGTGTCTGACTGGTTTTCCATTAGGATGATAAATTGTTTGACTAACTCAGCTGTTTCACTCTTGTGTGCCAGAAAGAATACCCAAGTGAAACGGGAGTAGTCATCAATGATAACCACACAGTATGCCTTCCCGCTGATGCCTAGAATATCGGTCGGAACCAAAAAGATCCATATGAAGCAATTCCAAGACTTTTGACGTAGAGGGTGCGGGTTTGACTTGTGTGGCTTTCGATGTTGTTTCCCACGAGCACATGATTCACACTTTTCAATCTGCATAAAATCCCGAACAGGTAGATCTCTGACTAAACCACCTTTGGCAAGTCTGTTGAGATTCTTCATGTTGATGTGTCCTAGTCGGTTGTTCCACAATATTGCATCGTGCTTAGCTGATCGACGAGAACAAACAAGTAAGCTTGTCGGTGGGGGCCTTGTTCATGTCGATGATGTAAGCGTTTCCTTTGCGTTCAGCTTTGAGAAGAATCCATTCATCAGGAATAATGAGGTCTGGTTTCAACATATAGCAACCTTTCTTTGTAAAGAGCACATCTAAATTATTATCACAGAGCTGAGACACACTTATGTTCTTGAAGCTGAGAGCTCCATTGCACCCGCTCCTCTCATCGTTATCTTTCCCGTTTCCCCACCTGCGAAGGAGACAAACCCACCATCAAAAAACTGAATGTCATTCAACTGCGAAATGTCTCCTGTCATGTGCCTGGAACAGCCATTGTCGACATACCAAAGTCTGACGAGAGTCGTCCAAAGCTATCCTACACATTTCAAGAGGTTTAGTTAAAATCTGCCACCTAGGTCATTGACGATCTGGGTGTTCCATTTGCATCAACATAAGTGACCTCACAAAAAATTAAATTAGTTGAGGATGAGATCGGTGATGCTTTTGATTTGTCCAATTTTGGGATAGAAGACTAGACCTTGGTCAAGATCTTAGGCCTCCAGGCTAGCGAGTCAGGCTTCTGCACAACTTTCGGAGTGCTAGAAGGATTCAGAGAACCTGAAGGTCTTAGAGATTTTTGATTTTGTCTCTTGGCCATGTTCCAGTCTTTATCAGAGGGCTTAGCCGGAGCAAATCGAGCTTGATGTAGGCGATTGGGCATAGCTCTCTGATTTTTCAAAGATATGGCGTTGAAAGGCATAAATGCATTTTGACAGTTTCGTGCAATATGCCCTGGAAAACTGCAGTTGAAATAGGTCTGCCTCTTTTGGAAGAAGACAGTCCGTTCAGATTGGGAAATTCTAGGCAGCTTGTTGTCAGTTTCTTGCTTGCTGGTACTAAAGTTGGCGCAAGGTCTTAGTCTTGGCTGTAACCTGCTCACAACCATCAGCACACTTGTAAGTTGTATGATTTGAATTAGATTGTTTGGAGTTGGTAGACTTAGGCAAAGTTTTAACTGATTCCTCTTCAGCTGGTGGCTTTACAGATTCAGTTTGGGGTTGCTGAGTCAATTTCTCATAATGAAGAACTGAATCAGCAACAGCCTTTTCAGTAGGCTGAGGTGCCTATTTAGTTTTCTTCTTTTTGGATCTACGTGTTCTCCGTTTCTTTTTATCAGATTTCAAATCATTTTGCTTGGTGGATTCTTCAGAGGAAACAGGTGATTCAGCAAGGTCATCCTTTTTAGAATTGTCAGAAGATGAGCTTTGATCGTTAGTAGCAAAAGAACTCTCTATATTTTGAAAACTTTGAGATTCGATTCAGATTCAGTTTCAAAAGTTTTATCTGAATCAGCAGAGGGAAATTGTTCATTTTCTGTCATTTCAGAATCAGTCAACCGATCTTAGTTCAAAGAATCTGATTTGCCCGATTCTTCTGGTACTTTGCCAGCGTCACTCATCACAGAGCCAGTTGGTTGGTTTATTTCCTTATTGTAAACCCTAGGAATAACATCAACAGACGGTGCTTCGTCATAAGAACTTTCAGTCTCTTCAGTGGGAACTGAGGAAACCGAATCATCTGACGATGCTGTACCTGTAGCAAAAGAGTTATCACATGCATTATCAGAATTCATAACATCAGCATCAGATGAAAAACTAGAATGAAAAACGTCTAAGTTTTCAACACAACCAACATTGTCCGAGAATTTAGATTGTTCAGCAAGAAAAAGATTCAAAATGTCAAAAGCAGGTTTATAAAAATCATAATCAGCACCTGAATTGTCCGAATTTGAATTCAGACATTCTTCTTTATCACCATCTGTAATATCCTCAACTAATATTTCTTCTGCACATGAAGTAGAAGCATTAGTAGCGTTCACTGTGTCAGTTTCAGGAGGATTTTCTTGCTTTGATTCTTTAAGTGGTGTCACTGTCTCTTCTTTAGGCGTCATTTTCTCCAAACCATTTGAACTACAAGAGGGGGGTCACGAGATTCTTGCGAAAATGGTGTGGAAGAGAAAAAAAACCAGCGTCCTTCTTGAGTTCAGTTGGCTTAGAAAACTTTGGGTAGTAGGGCTTCCACGGTTTTGAAAAGTAATCAGAGGGTTTACCATACATCATATTTTCTTCATTTTCTAGTTCTGCCTTAGAATCAGGCATTCATGTGTAGTTATGATTATATGGTGGAGGGGCCCTATTATACCCAAGGCCTTTTGTATTGTTTTTCTGATATTCAAGCTGCAAATCACACAAGTCCTTGACCAGCTTGCTGGAAGTTTCAATTGTTTTAATATTTAATTCGTTTTTTTTGAAACTTTCTTGTCAAGGAATTTAGCTTGGCTAAAGCTGCTTGAAGTTCTACATCCTCTTCAGCTAATTTTAGCTTATAGTCGTATACCCAACATTGCTGTTGGTTTAAGTCAAGCTTTAGTTGAGCTATGTCTTGTTTTTGTACTTCGACCTTTTCCATAAGAAGCTTGTTCTTATGTTTAAGGCCGATGTTCTGCGATGCAGCTTGTTGATATTCAGCTACAAGAGTCGAATTATGGGCGCGCATTTGTGATAATTTAAAACGATAGCTATCTGAACAGAGAATGCGATTTACTGTTTCTGAGAGATCAGGTTTCTCAGCTGTCTGCGCCATCATGCAATGATTGCTATTCTTGGAAAGATTCAGAGTCTCCATCTTAGCTGCAGCATCTGCCCAGTTGAACCCTCCTTGCTGCTGTACCACCAACGCTGTTGATTTCCCACTAGAGTTGCTCGAGGGAATTGAAAGAGACTTTGAAGGAGAGACGGGCACGAGTTGTCTGTCATTGTTCTGAATATCTGCCACTCTGGATAAGACATATCCAGATGACATCTTCTTGCATTCCCGTGCGAAGTGACCTGGCTCATGACATCTATAACACCTGAGCTTATCTTTCGTTAGCCCAGTCTTCAGATTCGACAATGGTTACCTCCCATACTTCTTCTGAAATTTGTTGATACGGAAAGCAGCCATCGCAAGATTCCAGGACACGTTAATCTCATCCAAATCCTCCTCCATGATCTGATCTATTTCAGTTGGGAGAACAGATGGAGGGGTCAAGTCTCCTGCTAAGAAAGCGTTTAACCTGTTAATCATTGAAGTAGCTATGGCTAATTTCTCCTCATTCTCTTTTGTGAGAAAAGCAGAATTTGATGCAGCTGGAGCAGGAACTGGTGCGGGAACAGCAGATTGAGGAATGCCGCCTTATTGAGCTGTTGTAGGAATGGAAGGAATATAAACCATGTTAGGATACTGGGCATGATATTGTGTCTGAACCTATGTTGCAGAGACCATCGTAGGAGTCTGAGATTGAAGACCATAAATATACTAAGTCTTCTGTGCAGAGGTGAGAGGACTGTACACCAAGTTAGAGCTACCCGGTGTGTGAGAGCTTCCTTGTTGAGGGCTGTAAACAAGATTCTGAGACATTAATGGTGCGTTCTGCCCTATAATACCAGTTGCCATCAGACTGCTTTGATGATTGATGTCCCTCTGTTTATTGTCTATCTCACATGACTTGATAGTTGCAATCATTTCCGTGAGGGTGACATTGTTCAGATTTTTCGTCTTCTTGATCATGCCCACATCAGCATCCCAGCTCTTGGGCAAAGAGTTTAACAGCTGTATATTCATAGCACTGTTCATAAGAGAGATTTCAGCTGAAATCATCTGAGAGACAAGCTTTACGTATCTTTGAATTTGATTATGAATGGTTTCTCCATATATGTAGTTAAATGAGCTGAACTGTTGATTCAGCTGATTAACCCGACTTGCTTTCATATCAGCGTTTCCCTCATAGAGATTTTGTAGTTCGCTCCACACCTCCTTAGCCGTCTTGCAATTTCTGACAGCTATGGAGATGTCAGGTCCGAGTGCCATTGTTAGAACAACCAAGGCTTTCTCATATTCTTCGATTATCTTCACGTCTTCTGAAGTCCACAAATGACTAGGTTTGGGGATTTTTGTGTCCGGATCTTTAGCGGTGCTATACACTATGGTTCGAGGACCATTCATGATACATCTACAAACCCCCGGCTCTTTAGCCCTGCAGTATTGCTCAAACCTGAACATCCAATCATAATATTCGTCACCATATAGTGGACGGGGCACCTTTGTAGAAGTGCCAATGACTTGGTCTAGCTCTTGATGAAGAGCCAGCGTCTGCGACTGCAAAGCTGCCAGGGTAGCATTTGTCAGATCCTGAGCTGTCATGTAATTGTTCATTTTTTTATAAATTTTACCAAGTAAATTAAAGTTTATTTTAAGTTCTGGTTATGAACAGTCCTTAAAGACTCCGAGATAGTGGTCTAAAATGAGAATCCGAAATAGTAATCCGAAACGGTAATCCAGAATGCTATCAGAGACACAACAACAATAACTCTGATGAATCCGAAATACTTTCTTAATCCGAGAGGAAAAATCAATCTGGAATGGAGATGAAATCCGAAATAGGGAATGATCCGAATTGCAAGAGATCGGAGATGAATGCCAATCCGAGATGAGAGATCATCCGAAATAGAGAAATAGATCCAGAATGAAAACCTGATCCGGAATGAGAGTCTAATCCGAAATAAGAACCCTTATCCGGAATCAATAGTGTTCCGAAATTCCTACAAACAGATAAACACAAGTTAATTAAACAGTGATCCTTATCTGGAATGTGAGTAATCCGGATAAGTTTGTTGAGAAGGCCGATGAACAGTTGTCCGGAATCAGTCCGAGATAGATGATTCTTCGTGTTCTTCGGGATCTTCAACGATTCCGGATCTGAATTACTTGAATCTCCTTCGGTTTTCTCAGAATAGTAGCAGTCTGAGATGAGAAAACAACAGTAATCTTCAATAGATCTTCAACAGTGATATTTCGAGATGACTAACAACAACAGTTCTTCGAGATCTAAACAGTTCTTCTTCAGTCCGTGACACCGAGAGCCTATATCGAACAACAGGCTCTGATACCAATTGTATGTCCCTGAATCGGATCTATACACAGTATCACAAATCCTAATTGATTGCGGAAATAAAGATTAGATGAGCAGAACAAGAACACTCTTTGATTAATCAACTTGCATACACCAAATGGTGTCTGATACAAGATATCTGAATAACAAACTGACAAGCAACCTGAACACTAACCCCAATACATGTATTTATACTAATCTCAAAACCCAATAATTACAACCCTAGGCCCATAAGGCTCTACGAAGTCCATTCCTTCACCCTTAGCCCAATGCAACACTAATGTGTAAACCTTTTAGCTAGGGGCCCAACATATATACATTTAAAATGTCAGAAATTCCTTTTTAGCACAAAAAAAGTTTAAACATGTATGATCATTATTTTTAACTTATAACTGATCATACAACATAATTAAACTAGTTTTTGACATGTTAGACTCATCATAGGAGTTATTTAACCATACGAAACCGTAGTTACGCATAAGCCCCGTTAAAGTGGCATAAACCACTTTAATCAGTTGTAACATGTTAAAACCCTCCTAGATAAACCACTTTAATGTAAGGTATTATGAACCATATTACACGAGATCCTCCACTTGTTTGGTTTATGAAGCTTATTCTATCCGTTCCTCCTATTAAGTCTCATTATACACTAACCTTAGTTATCCGACATATTAGGAAACACTTGAACACTTGAGCTTTATTTACACAAGACTTCTACGCAATCCAAGTGAGTACATAGCTCACCTCTTTTACGTTTTCTAAATGTTTTGGGGTGACTCATATGTGCTAAACTATTTTCAAGGTTTCAAAACGAGTATATGGTTTATATATAACAATATGTTTTCAATAATGTGGGAAACTTGTTGGTGCGTTACTCGTAACACAAATGACACTCATTAACTTTGGCCAAGCCGATCGGTAGTATGTTATGGGGACTGACAATCCTATTACCAAAATTCCCTGTGTTTGTAGGGAAGTATAGGGAACAACAGAAACTGTATTTTAATAAACCCTTTGGTGGTCAGTTAGTCGAATATTTAAATAGACCCTTTGGTGGTCTGTTAGTCGAATCGAGTCAGCACAGGCTTGAATGTTTCACCAAATCGACCACAGTTTACACAATTAAAACAAGGACAAATGGTTTATACAAAACAAGGACGATTGGTTTATACAAAACTACCACAATTTACAAAACTGAAACTTTTTAGTACCATGTGTTGTGAGAAATTTGTAACGTGACTCCTCGACGATTCCGCCATCGTTTGTTTTTATACGCGGTTGGGGTGTTAAAGATTGATATCAGAGCCATGGTTATAGGGAATTAGGTTATTAATAATGCTTTTGACCTAGACTATAACCTTCCTAGGACCCTAACGTGAGGTAACTCGCGCATAGATTCATAATAAAATACATTACCTATCCTTAGGTGATTCCACATAATGCAAAACCATTAATCAATTTTAAAAGTCAAAATTTTCAAGACTTTTTACAAGAAATCATCATCTATCCTTGGATGATTTGTTTTTAGGCTTTTAAGCCTTTGATATTTTCAAAATCTCGTCAAATGAACACGTGCAATCTGGAATGGTGGATGCCTGTACCCTGAGTTTTCTATCTAAGGCTAGAGTGTTCGTACAAATCCACTTAATCAGACCAGTCACTCTTACCTGGGAACTCTTGAGGTGAGTTTTCTAACTAAGGCTAGAGTGTTTGTACAAAGACCTATTTACTTTCATCAGTCACCTGGTCGTTTATTTGTTCTAAGTAATGAATAAATGATCACAATCCTTATGTTTCATCGATATTTTTAAACGTTTCTTATGTACTATCCGATATCAATCTCACTCGTTTCCTCTCGTAATTTCCTTTCTTTTAGAATGCCTCCTCATTGCAACGCTACCCAAGACACTAAAATGGCGGCTATGATCGCTCAGCAAATGGCTATCAAACCAACAATAACAATAACAACAACAATGCACCGACTCCTTGTAACTGCAAACAATTCAATTCGGCTAAACTACTTAACTTCAATGGGTCTGAGGGAGCTACCGGGCTCCTACAGTGGTTTGAGAGCATCGATAGCACTTTCTGCCATGTTTAGTGTCCTAATGAACGCGAGTTAGAGATCGCTTCAAGTGTTTTCCAAAAGAGAGCACTCACGTAGTGGAACAGAATTATGAGAGATAGAGGTGTAGATGTAGAAATGGCACAAACGTGGGAAGAACTTAGAACTCCAATGATGAAAGAGTTCTATCCACGTAATGAACAAAGGGCACTCGAGAATGAATTCCATGATCTTAAGCAAGATAGTGGGGTACATCGTGCCTACACAGATCGATACGAGGAGTTGAGCCTGCTATGTCCCACCATGGTCACGCCTTTGGATAAGGAAATTGAGAAGTACATTGATGGCCTCCTTGACCCAGTTCAAGATATAGTCATTGGTAGCAAGCCAGCTACCGTTAGAGAGGCTATCGAACTAGCCGCAACTCTAACCGACTCTCAAGTCAAGAAAGGGAAACTCTTTCGCAAGAGTGACAAGAAACAAACTGGCAAGGCTACACAAAGAAACCAAAGGAAACAAAAACTGAACCCTCCAAGAATTCAAGGAAGCGTAAGGCTTCAAAGAACCTTGATGTTGTTACTCAGCCCAATCAAGCTACTCTTAACCAACCAGCTCGACCTCCTGTTAGGAAACCATACGCTGGCACTGCACCATTGTGCAACCGATGCAATGGTCATCACCAAAGTCATTTACCCTGTCGTCAATGTACCTCATGTGGACGACTCGGTCATTTGGCGAATTTTTGTCGATCTGTTCCAAATCAGGCAATTACAAATTAAGCTATTCAAAATCCTATTCAACCCTAAGGAAATCCTACTCGAGCTCCCTTCCACCTGGTTCTTGTTACAACTGTGGCGAGATGGGCCACTTCAAAAACAACTGCCCAAAGCTTGTTAATGCCAATCCAGCCCATGGACGAGCATTTAACATAAATGCTAATGAGGCTCATGCTGACAATGACGTGCTTAACGATACGTTCCTTGTCAATAATCAGCTTGCTTCTATTCTTTTTGATTCAGGTGCTGATAGAAGTTTTGTATCCCTAGCCTTTGAACCTTTTCAATCGATGCTTAGAAGAAAACTAGGACAACCTTTAACGGTGGAGATAGCAAGTCGCGAACCTCTTGTACATGATTATGTTATTCGTAATTGCCAATTAAAACTCAATAGCCATCTTTTTCCCATTGACCTCATGCCAATGCAACTTGGGAATTTTGACATCATAGTAGGCATGGATTAGTTAACCAAACATCATGCTGAAATGATCTGTTTTGATAAGATTATTCACATACCTCTTCCATCTGGTGAAATCTTAGAAGTTCGGGGATAGAAACCCTCTACTAACCTAAAACTCATGACTTGTACCCAAGCCCAAAAATACCTACGAAAGAAATATGTAGCCTTTTTGGCACATATTGTAGAGGAGAAAGCATGAGTAAGAGTGTTCAAGACATCCCCATTGTTTGAGATTTTCCCGAGGTGTTTCGGGAAGAACTACCTAGCTTACCCCCGGCACGCCACGTGGAATTTCGCATAGACCTTATACCTTGTGCAAACCCAAATGCCAAATCCCTTACAGTCTTGCACCATTTGAGATGCAAGAATTGTCAAAACAACTCCAAAAACTTTTGGACAAAGGATTTATCCGTCCAAGTTTCTCCCCCTTGGGGTGCTCCGTTGCTGTTTGTGATAAAGAAAGATGGATCCTTTCGCACGTGCATCGATTATCATGAGCTCAACAAACTCACTATTAAAAATCGATATTCCCTGCCTCGTATTGATGATTTCTTTGATCAGCTACAAGGCGCTACCTGTTTTTCAAAAATCGACCTTCGTTCTGGGTATCATCAACTTCGTGTACTTGAAGAAGATATTCCCAAAACTGCTTTTCGCACTAGACACAGCCCTTACTAGTTCATTGTCATGCCTTTTGGGTTGACAAATGCTCCAACTGTCTTCAAGGACATAATGATATAGGGTTTGTAAACCTTATTTAGATAAGTTCATTATTATTTTCATCAACAACATTTTGATTTATTCAAAATCTCGAGCTGACCACAAATGTCATCTCCGTCTAACAATGGAACTTCTAAAGAAAGAACAACTTTATGCCAAATTCTCCAAGTGTAAATTTTGGCTAAAGGAAGTTTAATTCTTAGGTCACATTGTCAACAAACATGGTATACATGTAGATCCTTCAATAATCACTACGAATAAGGATTGGAGTACACTCACTACTCCTACCGAAGTTCGCTCAATTCTTGGTCTTTCTGGTTATTAACATCGCTTTATCGCAAACTTCTCAAGGATTGCGGTTCCCCTCACTTCTTTAACTCAAAAGAATAAACCTTTTCAGTGGGGACTAAACAAGAAGAAGCTTTCCAAACCTTGAAATAAAAGCTTTATGATGCTCCTATTCTATCCTTACCTGATGGCAACTATGACTTTGTCGTATAATGTGATGCTTCAAATCTAGGCCTTGGCTGTGTTCTCATGCAAAGAGACAAAGTTATAGCCTACGCATCGAGACAATTACAAATCCACAAAAAAGAACTACACAACTTATGATATTGAGTTAGGTGTTGTTGTTTTCGCTCTCAAAATTTGGAGACACTACCTTTATGGTACCAAATGTGTGGTTTTCACTGACGACAAAAGTCTCCAACACATATTCGATCAGAAGGAACTAAACATGAGGCAACGACGTTGTGTGGCACTTCTGAATGACTATGACTGCGAAATTCGCTACCAACCTTGTAAGGCGAATGTCGTAGCTGACGTACTTAGTCGTAAAGAATATGTCAAGCTCCACTGTGTTCGAGTTCTATCGGATATCCAAACACGTGTTTTCCAACCCCAACGTACTTGTGTAACATAAGGCATAATGTGTAATGAACTACAACATAATCTTTAGCTTCTGCTTGAAACTAAAGATGATGGGTTACTCTATTTCTTGAACCGTTTGTGGGTTCCATACCAAGACAATCTTCTACACTATTAATGAATGAGGCACACAAGACTCGTTATTCTATTCATCATGGTGCAGACAAATGTACATGGATCTTCGTATCCAATATTGGTGGCCGAGTATGAGGAAGGACATAACCTTGTACGTATCCAAATGCCTTACTTATCTTAAGGTCAAGGCAAAACATCAACGTCCTTCTTGTTTGCTTGAACAACCAGAAATTCGGGTATGGAAGTAGGAGAACATTGCTATGGATCTCATCACTAAATTACCACGCACTTCTAAAGATTATGATGCCATTTGGGTAATCATTACCTTCTGACTAAATCAGCACACTTTTTGTCAATTCGTGAGGACTTATCTGCTGACAAACTTGCTAATCTATGTTGATGAGATTGTATCTTGTCATGGTGTTCCTTTGAACATCATATCAGATCATGATGCTCATTTCATATCCCATTTTTGGATAACCATGCAATTAGCCATGGGAACCAAATTAAATCTGAGCACTAATATCATCCTCAAACGGATGACAGACCAAAAGGACAATCCAAAAACTTAAGGATATGCTTAGAGCTTGTGTGATTGACTTTGGTGGAAGTTGGTATTCGCATCTACCATTGATCGAATTCTCCTACAACAACAATTATCACTCTAGTATCAACCTGGCTCCATTCGAGGATCTCTATAGTCGAAAATGTCGTTAACCTGTTGTTGGAATGAAGTTGGTGAAACTCAATTCACTGGGCCTGAACTCATTCTAGAAACAACAAATAAAATCTAGAAAATCGCAATAACCTTTTGACAACTAGAAGTCGTCAAAAGAGTTTTGCTAACAAACGACACAAGCCTTTGGAATTCCAAATTGGCGAACGCGTCTTTCTCAAGGTATCCCCTTGGAAAGGTGTGGTTAGATTTGGAAATAAAGGAAAACTTGCACCTCGATATGTGACACCTTTTAAGATCATTGAAAGGATCGGAAAGGTAGCCCACAAACTTGAACTACATCCTACGTTGCGAACGTTCATCCAACTGTTTAAGATGAAAACCACCACATTCATTTTGACAAAATCTGCATTGATGACACTATGCACTTTGTCGAGAAACCCGTGGACATTATGGACTTTGAAGTCAAGAAACTCAAGCGTAGACAAATACCGATTGTTAAAGTTCGCTGGGAATCCAAACGTGGCCTAGAGTTAGCTGCGAACGAGATGATTAAATGAAAGCGAAATACCCACATCTTTTCTCACGAGTCTCCTCTGATTAAATTTCAGGATAATTTCCTAAACTAGGGGAGAGTATGCCTTTTACAATTTTTGAACATTATACAATTTCGATCATTTTCGTAATCAATAAAATTTTATATTTTATTTACGAGATACGTAATCTTATGATCGAGCGAAACGATATTCACAAACTTTTTGGAACAAAATCCAAGTTACACATGACTTAACACCTTTATATAACCTAAATATTAGGTTGAAGGGGTTAAAAATGACAAAAATGCGATAATACATGTCCAACGACGAAAATGCCAGAAATATAAACTTATTTATCAGAAGTCCTTACGGACCATAAGATCTAAAGCCATACGGTTTGTAAGGAGTGCCCAATTGCAGAATTTTGCTTGTTCACCAAGTTCTGCTATCTCTCCTCACTGTTTGCCACCTAGCACCAATTTTGCCACCATTTCTCTGGTTCAAACACCTCATTAGACACTTGTAAACATCTAAGAACCAATGCCAACACCTTGGCATGATCTCATGAACTTGATGCAAGTATAAATAGAGGTGATCTTGAGCCATTTCAACTTGCACCTTCATTCTATCTCTCTAATCTTCTATTGGAGCTGGCTTCTGATCATAAAGAGGCCTCCTACTAAAGTTCTAAACATTCCTAGAACACAAGTAAGTGTTCTTCCTTAGTCTTTTTCATTATTTGGGCTAGGTATGAGCCAAAAGTCAAACAAATTAACTTTTTGTTTGACTTTCGGTTCTGAACGTTATGGTCAAGTCAAAGTTCAAATTGAACTTTGCAACGTGATCGTAATAATGAAGGTGTTAATCCCTCGTGATTACACCCTCTGATTATCAGTTTAGTAGGTGAAATGACGAGTTAAACTTTTACGAAATAAAAGTCAAAAATGCATAAAAGTATATTTTACAACAGAAGTGTTTTCGGGGTATTAAAACTTAAAGTTTTGACACCAAATCAGTTTTATAACATTATTAGACATGTTCTAACATGTCTAACTTGTCATTTCTAGTTTAGCACTTTTTCCTTAGTCGAAAGTCAAGCGGTTTGACTTCTGCTTTGACTTTCGAATCTGACCCGTTTGGTCAACTTTAGGATCCGAGCAAGCCCATTTATATGAACACAGTAATATAGGGAATAACCCTCTGATGTTATACCTTATAATCATGACGTTTGGTTAGTCAAATGACGAGTCAACTAAATATACTTTTAAAATGTCGGAAATGCCCGTTTGGCCTAAAAATAGTTTTAAACATGTATGGTCATTATTTTTAACTTATAAACTGATCATACAACGTAATTAAAATAGTTTTGACGTGTTAGACTCGTCATAGGACTTATTTAACCATACGAAACCAAAGTAACGCATATGACCCATTTAGGCGGCGTAAAACACTTTAACAAATCGTAACAAGTCAAAACACTCCTAGATACTTCCAAATTAGAATGTAAGGTGTTATGAACCATATTACAAGAGATCCTCCACTCGTTTGGTTTATGAACCTTATTCTATCTGTTCCTCCGATTAAGTCACATTATACACTAACCTTTGTTATCCGACATACTAGGAAACACTTGAACACTTGAACTTTGTTTACACAAGATGTTTACGCAATCCAAGTGAGTACATAGCTCCCCTGTTTTACATTTTCTAAATGTTTTGGGGTGACTCATATGTGTTAAACTATTTTCAAGTTTTCAAAATGACTATATGGTTTAATATAACAATGTGTTTTCAATAATGTGGGAACCTTGTTGGTGCGTTACTCGTAACACAAATGACACTCATTAACTTTGGCCAAGCCGATCAGTAGTATGTTATGGTGCCATAGGACTGACAACCTCGCTCCCAAAATTCCTGATGTTTATGGGGAAGTATGGGGAACGACAAAAACTGTATTTTAATAAACCCCTTGGTGGTTTGTTAGTCGAATATTTTAATAGACCCTTTGGTGGTCTATTAGTTGAAATGAGTCAGCACAGGCTTGAATGTATTCACCAAAACGACCGCAGTTTACACATTAAAACAAGGATGAATAGTTTATACAAAACAAGGATGATCGGTTTATACATAACACGAACGATTGGTTTATGACACGGACGATTGGTATATACATAGCAAGTGATTTAGATAACGTGACGAGTGTAATATAATAAGAGCATGGTGGATACGCCGCTGATACTTCTTATATATAAATGCTCTTATTGTATTACTCATCGTATCGTTATCAAAATCACTTCAAACAAGGACAGATGGTTTTAGACAAGTCACGAATGGTTTTCAATTAAAGATATATAATCTTTACAAAAGAAACATTTTTGTCAAAATTCCTGGCTACAGGGTTTTATAACTTATACCAACTTTTATAATTGGTTAAACATATTGCAATACTAAACATTATAATACAAGTTAGGATACAAGGTTTTCACTCATCAACTCTCGTAGTCGGGCGAGGTATTGCAAATACTAATATAAAGCCATGAATTTTACATACATAATCTATGTTACTCACCAACATTCTTTGTTGACTGTCATTTTCACATATGTTTCAGGTGTTAATATGTGTGATGATTATTCAAGTATGCTATACATAGGAATGGATTTGGGCCTTAGTCTTCTTTAATTTAAAAAAAATTACTTGTACTATTTGCATTGAAAAACAATGTTAATATGATGAAACTTTTTAGTACCATGTGTTGTGAAAAATTTGTAATGTGACTCCCCTATGATTCCGCCACGGGTTGTTGTTATACGCGGTTGGGTTGTTATAGAAACCTTTCTCTAATAGCTCTTCAAATTGTAGCTTCAGTTCTTTCATTTCGGTTGGTGCCAAACGATATGGTGCTCTAGCTATAGGAGCCTACCCATGCAATATATCGATTCTGAACTCGACCTACCTTTTGGGGATAATTTTGGTAAGTATTCTAGGAATACATCGGGGTATTCAGAGATGGCCTGAATATCTTCTATATTTGGCTTTGGTGCATCCACAGTCACTTTGCCATGTAAATGACATATCCTCTCTTCAAACACTTGGATGCCTTAAGAAGTGAAGAATTCTCAGGCAACCATAGTGTCGGTATCCATGAATGGTGAGTGTCTTGCCAGATGGGGATTTAATTTCAATTAGCTTTTTATCATATACAATACGGGCTCAATATTGGGATAACCAGTCCATACCTAAAACAATATCGAATCCCGCAAGAGTAATAGGCAAAGATTTATTGAAATGGATTGATTCTTGATGGATATAACACATCCCTCTCGAATCTTAGAGGTTATCTCTATAGTATCATCAGCCATTTCTACTTCATATGAAAGATCTAGAGTTCTTAAGGGTAGATTTATCAGTTTACTAAACTTATGCTATACAAAACTCTTATTAGCTCCATAATCGAATAAGATACGTGCGAAAAATGTTATTAACAAGAAACTTACCTATTATAACATTTGTATCTTTCACCGCCTCTTTTGCGGTCAACTAGAAGGCTCGAGTACTTGACTTCTTTGTTTCTTCCAGCCTTAGAGCTTCCACCTACTGCACGCTTGGTGCAGCTGGTTCTGATGTGACATTTATCGCCACATTCGAAGCAAATCGCATTCTTGATCTCCTTACACTCGTGAGTTCTGTGGCTGGTTTTCTTACATATGCCAAAACATTTTTATGGTTTTCAATCAACATTGTCCCCGATGTTTCCTTCCACATGTCTTACATTCGATCCTATTCTCTACCAGACTTAGATTGATTCTGGTTCCAACTTAACCTTCCTTTCTTCGAATCCCTGAAGCAATTATCCTCAATGCTTCCTTTTCCATGAAACTCAGTTTTGATTAACCTTAATCTCACTTTATCTTGAGTTTGTGAAATGGCTAAATTCACTTCTACTCTAAAAGTAGCAGGTTTAGATGACTTCACCATCACTTTAATCTCAGGCGCTTGGCCCCTAATGGAAAGCGCGACAAGTTTAGACTCAGGTGAGATAACGTACTGATCTGGCCATAGGGTTGTAGTTAGACACATACTTCCAACAATCCAAATTCTTAGTTGTTAAGAGTCAGAAAATCTAACTTTACCTTCTCAACCTCATGAGGAGGGCACTAGGTTTTTCTAATCAATTCAAACTTTTCCCAACCCATATAGTATAGGGAAATCATTCCATTTATTGTATCATGGCTTTCCAACATGTTAAAGCATCCTCATTGAAGGATTGAGACACATATTTGATTGTCTTTTTCAACATATCTACTGATGTCTACCACTATTTCCATTTCATCTAGCCATTTCATGTCATCAATCCCTCCTTTCCCCCGTGAAGTCACGAGGTTTACATGAGACAAAGTACTTACATGAACATCCTTCCTTGGAATTTCGGGGTTCATTCTTGGCAACTTATTTGGAACCGCTCCTCTTACTCTTTGTAGTGGAATTATGTGAGCTTTGGGTTCTATGGGTGGAAGATAGAGGGATAGAGGTAGATTTGGGTTTTGTTTACTTTGGCCCTTTATAGTTAGCCATGAATTCAGCCATGGCTTTGATTACTTCAGTAGCTATTAGGGCTTGGAGGTTATCTCCTCTAGGGATGAGCATTTGGTACCGATACCGGTACTATACAGGTTCCGCACCAGACCGTACTGGATATATTCGGTACCAGTACTGATATCCACTTTCCCTGTTTTTCGATACTGGTACGCTACCGGTATTTACAAGTAAAACACTGGTGAATACCAGTATATTCGGTATCGGTACCCACTTTACTCATTTTTCGGTATCGAACAGGTACCGTGCTCATCCCTCTCGATCAGCGTGCCCCACATTGTCACTCCAACTATTATCATTTCCAGAATTGTGGCTCGCCATAATATTAGATTTTGAGCTACAGGACAACAAAAGATTTATCACTTTAGGGCAGATCAATTAAATATCAAATTTTTAATGTTGAGACGAATACTCGAATTTTGCGATGTAATAATTTCAAATTCAAAATTCATAAATTCAAAGATTACAATACTTTGTCCGAAATGGACTTCTTGGAATAAAATAAAATACAACATAATGTCCTTAAAGGTTTTCTTGAAATATGCAAATTACAATACTGTGTCCAAAACAGACTTTTGGAATAATAAAATTACAATACCAAAAGAAATAAATTCTTCATTCATCTCTCTTTCCTTTCACTAGTTTAGAAAGATGTTTATACTTCTTGCTCGTTCTCCTCTCGCTTTGTTGAACCTGTCGTTGAATCTGTTCATTCCTCTCTATTGCGTGGTTGATAACTTTGAGAGGGGCTGGTGGTTGAGGTGGTTGTGGTGGAGGCACAACCGGATATTGGTATCTATAATTTGGATAACTAGTGTGTAGATATGTGGGAGGAAAAGGTGGTGGATAAAGTGCGTTTTGAATGATCACCTGCATATAGGGATCATAAGATGGAGATGGATAGGTGTAATCCATTGCGGCTGCAACATAAGAACTATCATATCAAGTCAAGTTTGGATATGTGGGAATGGGGTTATCAAAACCCATAGGTGCTGGCTCGGTAACCTGTGCAGTGTTAGAGGGTCAACTCATTTGGGGATCCTTTGGTATTGGTGGATATGATGGTGGCAGGGGTGGAAGAGATCTAGACCATTCTCCAGCATGCACCAACATTCGAGCACCGATACGGGTCTTCATTTATGCGGTTGTTATTGCTGTTGTTGCTCCACAAGTTGGTGTGGTAACACCGGTGCATCGGCTTGTGGAAGAGGTGGAGTTTGATGAGGTGGGTAAGATGGTGTTTGTGGTTGATGTTTCGGGTGTGATAAAAGGTAAACTAGTTAAAGTATTAGTCTCATTCATCAGGACCTTGACAAGGTGAACCTGCATAAGATGTAGTACACTAGAAAGCTCAATAGATTGTTGGTTAGATTGTAACGACGACATTTATGGATCAGAATCATCATTTAATTGGTTTTGACTAGGGTGAGGGGAGTTTAGGTAATTGGATGCATGAAAGGAATCATGTGTGTGGTGAGAGTGGGAGTGGTGTAAAAATACGAATGTCGAGGTGGTTGGAATGAATGGGATTCATGGGAATGTGGTGAATGTTGATAATATGATGGTTGCAGTTGTGAGGGTTCTCGGCTCCTCATTGTCCCTTTCCCATTCCTTTTCTTCTTGTCGGCATGATTATCTATCAAATATACATATTCAAAATCATTAATAACTATAGGATTTCTAGCCTAGCCTAGCCTTACAGAAATACTTAGACACATAATTTCCTATGGGATCTGCTATTGTGATATTTGAGCTTAGACACAAAAGGCTAGTGTCTAATTCACTCAAATTGTGGCTCTGATACCAACCTGTCACACTATGATTTCCAGTGGGCCCAGACTTGGGGTTTATGCGTGACGATTGATATCAGTTATCACAAATGGCAACAGAAGATGGAATGAAATAAAATAATAATATAAAAGCTTGAAATTAATAATTAAAGTTTATGCAAGTTGTTCGTGTAAGTATCCACAGGCGGATCAAAATAAAAAAGCCACTTTAGACTAATATGGCTCTTTTTCTATGGAGTTGCAAATTCCAATATCTTAAGACAAGGCCTGCTCTAGCCTATTCCGTATTTGCTATTAACCTACGCTTAGTCATTTGAAAATATTTTAGTTTTCACTAGTAAATACAAATAACTAACTCTTTTGAAAATCTTTTCAAAATTTTATTTAATACCATTTGGTATATCATTTTTAAATAACTTTGGCAAACTATATCTCTTGTTACTAGTTTTACATGCTTGTCAATACAGTCGGGGACCGGCAATCAAATGTCGGTACATGATTAATCGACACACCACATTTTCATAATCATAGAAATATATAGCATTAGCGTTTGTCAGGTGTATGCCTACACCCCGGCTTAAGTCGTGGCCATTTGCAATTAAATAAGTCCGGACGCCTAGGACATGGTCGTATTAACCACCAAGTGTTTAAGTTATCAAGCAATACAGATTAAAACGGGTTTTTGCAATACCCGACCAAGTGCCTAGTGCCATATCACAAGCCTTTAAAAAATAAAATAGGCTAAGAGTATTTACCTGTGCTAGTCTTATACAATATCAATAATTTAGCTCAGCCGTAATTTAAAACAACTCAACTTAGGTGCAATTTACTAAAGCCTTCTAGTCTGGAATGAACGATAATATTATTCGTTAGAATGTTAACGAGTCATCTATAAGTCCTGCACGTTGACCGGTTAACTTAAGGATACGTTCAGTCCACTAGATTAGGCATTGACCGAATAGAATGTAGTTTATACCCTTACAAGTGTAAGGACTCGTATAATATTGGTTTAATGACCAAACATTATGATTAGAAATGATTTTGAACGGTTTTGACCTGATTCAGCTAGTTTATGTATTTTATTTTATATAAACTAGCTGTACATGGATATACGGCATTGGGTGGTTGAATAGGTCTATGACGATTCCATTATGTTAAAACATGTTTCATAATGTTACATGATCAATTTCAAAGTCATAATACATGTCTTGTGGGTTTTAAAACCATTTATATGTCAAAAGGGCATTTTTGGTATTTTTAAAGTACATACATTCTCATCACTTAACCCATCAAATGGTTTGACAAAAAGGTATAACCTTAGAGGGTTTTCCCGATAATATTATGGTCATATACCATGCCCTATTCGGGTCCTAAGTTCAACCAAACGTGTCAGAATCTAAAGTCAAAGAAGAAGTCAAATTGTTTGACTTTCGAATAAGAAACAACCTTGAAACATGAAATGATGAGTTGGACATGATTAAACATGTCCTAATATGTTATATAAACTATATGATGTTAAAACATTGGGTTTTGATACGTAGAAGTTCATATATCGATTTGCACAAATATGTGTTTTTGACTTTTTATTTTAAATATGTTGACCTGTCATTTCGCCTACTTAAGTGATTATTAGAGAGTGTAATCACAAGGGATTAATACCATCATTATTACGATTAGTTGCAAAGTTCGATTCGAACTTTGACTTGACCGAAATGGTAAGAACTGAAAGTGAAGGTAAAAGTCAATTTGCTTGACTTTCGGCTAATAACTAGCCTAATAATGGAAAAGACTAAGAGAGAACACTTATAAGTGTTCAAGAGAAGTTTATAACTTCAAGTAGGAGGCCTCTATTGATTAGAAGCAATTGAAATGGTACAAGGAAGAATGACCAAGAACACCTCTATTTATACTTGAACAAGGATCACTATATGATGCCAAGTGTCCCTGGAGCTTTGAGGCGAAGATTAGTGGCATAGCAGGTGTAAGGAGGAGGAAGACAGTGGCAAATTCGCGAGTTAAGTGGCAGGAGGCATCAGCTGCCAGTTGTAGTCTCCTGTCTGCAGACCGCTTACGGATCGTAAGGTTCATGTCTTATGGTCTTTAAGGACCTCTGGCGCACCCACTGTTCCAAATATTCTTACGAACCGTAAGGCATATACCTTGAGGTTCGTAGTAGACCTCTAGAAGCCAAATTTTGGCATTTTAATAACTTTGACCGCTCAACTTTGTTCCATATCCCATTTTGATATAATTGTCCCTCTCCTCCAACAAATCGGGAGTTAATTCCGAGGTGTTACAGTAAGGAAATTCATCTTAACTCGTTAGTAAGGGTCCATAAGAGTGAGATGAGTGAAATTTGCGATCAAGGTAAGGAATTCACTCCTAACTCGTTGCTCAAATTTTGTAAAAAAATAGAGTAGCGGATTGAAAGTCGTCATCAAAATTAAAATATATTTGGTAAAATTTGCCATCAAGGTAAAGAATTAACTCCTAATTCGTTGGTAAAATTTTGTAAAAAAATAGAGTATCGGATTGAAAGTCGTCACCAAAATGAGGAAGTCACTCCTTTTGGTGAGATTTTCCTTTGTGAAACATGAGTGTCTTCGTGTCGTAGCATAAGTTCACCTTAGGAAAGTCAGCGTGTTAAGACCAAAAGATGAGATAGAGGCAAATTTAGGGAGAAGCACATATTTTTAAGCAAGATATGAGAATGGTCAAATAAGGACAAGTAACACTCGTGAGAGTTTCTTAACAACAATCTAGGTCAAACATGGAAATTTTTCCTGATTCACTATAGTTATGACTCCACCAATCCGTCACACCCCAACCGATGGCGGAAACATCGAGTCGAGACGTAATAGATTGTTCAAAGACAACATAATGCTAAAATTGTGACAATATATTATAATTAAAAACTTCATTTCATTTTACTAAATCAAGCATTACATTGTTCATGAAAATGGAAGGTACTACAATTGGAATTTAAAAACTAACAATATTAAAATGCATAAATATAAACTAGGTGAGTAACTTAATCTACCATAAGTCTTTTCTTCCAAAATCATCATCAAATATTTCATACAATATGTATAAAATATCCAACAACACAAATTATGTCAGTGAGTATACAAATTTGTCTACTTAGCATCAGTATAGATAAAGTCTCAGATCCATTTGTTAATTGTACACTAAGTCATAAAATCATAGTTGCATGCAAGATTAAATATCAACTCAAAGTTTCCACTAGCGTAACCTTATCACCGAAGTGAATAAGATCGTAAGGATTGAATACTTAATAATGACCAAACAAACAGGGTGATGTGCTAATTCTATAGCACTATACATGTTAAGGGAGGTGTATTACTGCCTAAATAATGTTTAAAGCGTAAAATGGGTCATGTGTGAACTCATGGTTTGCGAAGATATTTGACGTGTGTCGAGTGTGGTATAGTTTTTAATATATTTTTAGCACTTTTTACTCATTATCAAGCTTTAAATTTATAGCACATCATACAATACTATCACTCTCTACGACACGTTATGGAAAGTGCACCCATCATTGGCGAAGTATAGTGATGGTAAGATATCGAGGTCGTCCAAGAAAATAAGTGATTTTAAAACAAGAATATCGTCAACGTCTAATTTAAACAAAAATTTTTAGAAAAGATGTTAGTTAGTTTAAAAAGATAAAAAAATAAAAGAAAATAAAATGTTAGTAAAAACAATAAACAAGATGGAATCACTTGGTTACAACTCCTCTTTTCAGTCTCCTTTGGTGATTTCCACACTTTGGGCTTTTTAAGAGATTATCTTACTTATTGTGACATGTCCCTCTTTTGGAGGCAATGCTACCCTAGCCATATTGGTCTGAGTCAGCAGGGATACAGTCTCGCAAGGCCGGACTATTGAAAGATAATTAAGTAAGTTATTGATGCAAAATGTGGCATGTCCCTCTTTTGGAGGCAACGCTACCCTCGGCCATATTGGTCTGAGTCAGCAGGGATACAGTCCCGCAACACCGGGTTAAAGTTTTAATTGTAGTTTATTTAAGTTGTTCTTACTTCTCCTGATTTGATGCTATCTACGTCAAGAAACGTCCTAGTAAGCTTGAATCAAGTCCTTGCAGGATCTATACACTGAACGAGGCAAGACCTTTACCTAAACCACCCTTCTAACCCCCTTCTAGGTAATTAACACACTTTATATAGACCGTAAATACATGAATGAGTGAATCAACAAAACATAAAGAAATGGTAGAGTAAAGTTCTCTTTCAATATAAAAAAAACTAGTTCTTAAAGTCATTAAGATAAACCCAAAAAAAAGTAGCCAAAGCTTGGAAATCAAAAGTAATACATAAAAGATTTATCTTCACCAAGTGATGTAACAGATTAGCGAAGTATGGCCTTTCGTGAATGTCCTTCTTTCTCTGTCATCATTTAATGATCAGTGAAGAAACACTGGCTGAACCGAGAGGTATCCGGAGATATCTTAGTTACAACTCAACGTCTCTACATAAAAGGTTATCTCTCGTTTGCTCTTTGGAGTGATCTTACTTCAAGCTCACTACAAAAATAGAAACGTCGTTACCCTCGTCACGAGTGAAAGGGGCAGGGTTTTCTCCGTGGCCACACTCTGACGTGAAAATAAGTATCGGGTATTGCAAGTAATAAGGAAGTAAGTAGTGAGTAGTAATGTGTGATGTAGATGAAGAGAGGTGTGTAGGAGATGGGCTGATAGGCCTTGCGCCTCGGCCCGGACCAGGAATATCCATTCTGTCTACTCTACGTCGACCATTAATGGTCTTTGGCAGGAGGTGCGCTTGGCGCATGATGAGTGGAGCCATGTGTCATGGCAGTTGTCCTTGGTGTCATTAGCCGATAGTGGAGATCGTGTGAAAGTCGTTGGCGTGATTTTGGTTGGTGTTATGTGTACGTCCTTACATACAGTCTGCCCTTTGCATGACTGTTCATCATGCGACGCAGTCTAGCACACCTGCCAAGCGGTTATTGGGTTACAGCTCTGCCACTTTGTACCCTTGTATTTCGTCAATGCCTTTTTTCGCTTCTCCCTTCCGCATGGCTTTAGCAGTGCTTTCTGACCAGCGCGGAGTTGTAGGGATTAAGCCCTTTTCTCAAGACTAGGAGTTGCTCTCATGTTGGTCTTACACTTTTGCAAAGTTTTAGGACTTCGCGGCTAGAAAATTGTTTGATCCGTGCAGGGTCAAGGTTTTGAGCTTCCAAGTTTAACTTGCCATTGCGCAGTGTGCGCAAGGTTTGTTGTGAAACCTGCTAGCATCAAGGTTGTAGTACCGTTGCGCATTGCGCGCAAGGTTTGTTAGGTAACCTGCTAGTTTCAAGAATGGCGCACCGTTGCGCATTGCGTGCAAGTTTATTCTAGTGGTATGTTGAGGGTATGGTTCCTTGCGCAGGCACAAAGTTTCTGGGACCATACTCCTCCAAGTCTGTCACACCCTGGTCGTAGAGGAAGCGCAAGTGTGTGACTATTAGGTAATCATTGCATCCAATAAAATAAACATTACAAATTAACAATGATGCATGCCATTCATAAGTTTCGTTTCATATTTACAATCATCAAAAGTAAAGTCATATGGTTATCAGTTTCAGATCACCCGTACAAACATAATTTAAAAGACATTTTTCCAAAGTAGGATAGTGTTTTCATCACAATTTCATGTTGAGGCTTTGACCTCTATATACCCAAACGAAGTTGGGATATAAAAGGCAAACCCTCCAAAAGATAATGGATCGTTGTCTTGAAAATCCCATACCCGGATCCCATCACCAGCTCAAGTCATGCGTCCTGAAACACATGTAATTTTAAAAAGTCAACATAAAGTTGGCGAGTTCATATAGTTTAATGTTTTCGTATCCAAATGTCATCTTTGAAAACCTGCATTGAAATCCAAGTATGTTATTAGCATCAATGAGTTAATTTAGTATCTATCAGTGTGTCGCGAGCACCCTAACATACTAGTGCCATAAGTAAGTAACCAAGCCGAGACTTCTTTGACATGTTGGGATCACAAAAGCACTCCTATGTGTATACCAACCAGGAGTGGAGCGGGTCTCAAACTCAATAGATCTACCTCTTTTGCACCTTGGTCACTAAGTGATTAATGGTTACTACTGTTCTTTCCTACTTATGCACAGTGATCTGTTATCTGCTAACTCATAGCTAACATACTGTTTTGACATGACATGTATTTCCCCTCGATAGTTTAAAACAAAACTTAAAATAAGTGAAAGGAGGGACATGAACTCACAGTTTTTGCGTTCCTTTTAAGTCGTACATTCTAATTCTCGGTGTCTGCAACGTAGGTAACCTACATGCGTATTGGTTTCATTAGACACCTAGGTCTCAATGGACCTTGTACACGTTGTTCATCTTGAATCCTTGTTATTTATTTACTTGTTATGATTAAACAACTTAGAATGTTATTATAGTGTTGGTAGTTTGTTTGTTCGATGAATATTGTTATGGATATTTCTTAAAAATATATATATTATAGTTTTCAAACAATGTGTGAACTGGGCCTTGCCCTTCACATGTCATTGGGCCTAGCCCATGTGTTCTTGTCACCAGGCGTAGCACATGTAATTTTGACTTTGGGCCTAGCCCAATCTTTTTGTCATTGGGCCTATCCCATGTCTTTTTGTATTTGCCTAGCCCATGTCTTTTTTGTCCTTTGGCCTAGCCCATGTCTTTTTGTCCTTGGGCCTAGCCCATGTCTTTTTGTCTTTGGGCCTAGCCCATTTCTTTTTGTCTTTGGGACTAGCCCATGTCTTTTTACATCCTTGGGCCTAGCCCATATATTTTTGTATCCTTGGGCCTAGCCCATGTATTTTATATTTTGGGCCTGGCACATGTATTTTTGTATACTTGGGCCTAGCCCATGTATTTTTGTATCCTTTGGCCTAGCCTATGTATTTTTATATTCTTGGGCCTAGCCCATGTATTTTTATATCCTTGGGCCTAGCCCATGTATTTTTATATAGTTTTCGGCTTTTATTAGTTTTTGGGCCACCTCCATTACCTTATGGAATTTGGGTCTAACACATTATTTTCACAATTTTGGGCCTAGCCCAAATGTATATATATGTAAACCCATTTTTATTATAAGTGTTTACTTATAATTTTATATTTAACTTATTTTATACTTAACTTTCCGGATTTTTCATTTCGATAATATATAAACAAGTTAAACGTCTAAATATATATTTAGACTCGTTGTCGGCGTTGTTTATTACATGTTTGTTTTCGTCGAGAATCGTTCGTTGTGGTCGACGTGAAGGTGTAATCTTGAATGTCTGCCTATTGTTCGCATTTGTTTTAATTGTCCGATTTGTTGTTTCGACTCTTAACCAAATATGTTTGTCATGTTACCAATACTTTATGTGTTATTTCAAGTGTTTGTATTTTGTATATGGTGGGGTATTTTTATTATGAATACCCTAATTTCTAATACATACATATACAATACACACATGTATACATATTATTTATTAGCACAATTATAGATACAGCACTTTCTATTATTCTTCTTACAAGAGCATATATATATACAGCCTTACGAACAGCACTGGAGCTCCACAGGTGCAGCTCCTGGCACTAAGTCGATACGGAATTCGACTTGTCGCTGTGGGGGTAGTCCCGACAAGTCTTCTGGAAAGACCTCGGGGTACTCCCTCACTACTGGTATGCCCTCAATCTTGCATTCCTATGCCTTCTTATCCACCACGTGGGCAAGAAAAGCGATGCATCCTTTCCTCAAGCATTTTTGTGCCTTCATGCAGTTTATGATTCGAAGAGGTGTGTCATGCTTCTCCCTGTGAATCAAAAAATGTTCTTCGTTGGGTAAGGGGATGCGAATGATCTTCTCATGACATATAACCTCGGCTCGATTATTGGATAGCCAATCCATCCCAATGACAACATCAAAACTACCTAGTTGGATTGGTAATAGATCTATATCAAACTTTTGTTCACCCAACTCTAACGTACATTTCTTTATTATTTCTTTTGACTCTACTAATATTCTGTTAGCTAGCTCAATCGAGTAGGGAACATCTAGTTTACTCGACTTAACCCCATGTATGTCTCTAAACTCCTTAGAAATAAAGCTGAAATCTGCCCCGGTATCAAAAAGATTAGATGCAAAGTGATCATTGATAGGAAACGTACCGGTGACCACGTTTGGATCCTGACGAGCATCCTTAGCTCCAATTACAAACGCTCTTCCCCGTGCTTGATTCACTTTAGGACCCTCTTTCTTGAAATGTACCTTGTCTCCGCAACCGTAGCAAACTTGATCTCCAGTGTTGGCTCGGCACACATCGGTGCGATGTCCAATTTTTCTGCATTTTCCACACTTGGGGCCTCGACATTCCCCATGGTGGTGGAAAGGACATTTGGGACATTTCGGGGCGTCCCCAGTATAAGCTTTCTTAACCGCAGTATTCGTGGTTGTGGTAATATATGCTTTGGTTTCCTTAACTTCCCTCGCTGCTTGTCTCTTGTTGTTGTTGTAGTTTCCACGAGAACCTTTCTTGAAATGAGAAAATTTTCGTTTGTTGGAATAAGTGGTCTCTTCAGTAGGTTCTTTCTTGTTCCCACCATTTTTAGGCAACTTTCCCTGACGTATAGCCTCTTCGGTCAGACTGGCAGCTAGCTTAATAGCTTCCCCAATCTCTGTGGGTTTCGAAGAGGTAACCAAACTCAAGATTTCAGGGGCAAGTCCCCAAATGTACCTCTCAATACGTTTAAATTCTGGTTCCACTAGATATGGCACCACTCGGGATAAATCATGGAATCGCTGTGTATACCCAGAAACGTCTGAACCGACCATTTTCAGATTCCAGAATTTTGTCTCCAACTTTTGAATTTCCGATCTGGAACAATATTTCTTCTTCATCATCTCCTTTAGTTCCTCCCAGGTCAGGGCATATGCAGCATCATCGCCCTTGGTTTGGACCTGGAGGTTCCACCATGATAGAGCTCCATCCACAAAGAGTCTGGTAACATAGGTGACTCTTAATTCAGCCGGGCACTTACTCATTCGGATGACTGAATCTGTCTTCTCAGTCCAGCGTACGAAGGCTACAGCGCCTCCGGTACCATCGAAGTTCAGAGGTTTACAGTCAAGAAACTGCTTATATGTGCAACCTGAAATCATTGGATACACCATTTAAGCATGAGTAAGTAGCATGAATAAGATGGATGAGAGTGTATCGAGGTTTTATGAGAAACCGTGGATTACCAGTGGGAGGATTTACTCCTGTTGAACCTCTTGTACCACCGCTATACTTAGAGCGGTTTGCCTCGTATTGTGCAATGGCTTGGGAGATACGTTCGTTCAGCTCCTCTTGTGTGGTGGGTAGGGTGTTATTGTTTGAATTTCTCCTGCATGGCGGCATTGTCTTCTAACACAATATGTTGTTCACAATTAGTCGAATTAATCCTTTCATGTTATCATTACAATTTATTTATTTATTTATTTATTATTATTTATTTTTATAATTTGTTTTTTTATATATGTGTGCAACAGCACATCGGAACATGATAAATAAATAAATGAACATATGCAAACGCCATACGCACACCCATCGCCATCATACACATAGCTCGCCACATCATACAGTATAAATCATAATATCACCACGGTGCAATGCATCAATCATAAAATCACCACATCATGACATAATCAAACATAACATAAAAGAAATACAATGTAACATAAAGAAAACACACTTTTATACAATGACAACTTGTTACAATTTGTTCGCGAAGAACCAAAAAGGACTTAGGGGTACACAACCCTAGACAATACAAGTTTTTACATTACACAAGTACAATTTCTACTACATTGCTTCTTCACGTCAATAAGTTGTCTTCCAAAAGCTGGGATCTTCAGGGCTGAGTCTTCATGAGCCAAAACAACAAAAGTATAGCTGATCCCCAAAAGATATCTACAAATATGCTACTGGGGTGGAGGGGGTGGTGGAAATGGCGATTGTGGGAACATGCTGTGATAGTATGAAATCTCCTCCTCGAGGCTAGAAATACACCTAGTAGCATTCGTCTAAAACTGTTCTAGCTCCTGCACTCATGCCTCGGACGGGCATGACGAGTGATGGAATGGACAGTAGAAAGGTGGATGGGCTCATGCCTGGTGGAGCTATCAGGGTAAACATACTTGCTGGAGGTGGTGTGGGTCGTGGGTCATACATGGGTGGTACTCTATCAGAGAATGAAGGTCCTGGCATATGAGAAGGTCCGGCTGCAGATGGGTTGAAAACAGGGTGGTATGTGGACCTCTCAGAGAAGTAGGGTGGTGGCTGCTCGGGGGCACGTGGAGTGCCGCTCAGAGAGTAGTAACGGGCAGGTCCTGTAAAATGAATGGGTCCAGGGATCGGGACTCTAACAGGGAACGGACTGACGCGAGCCGGTGAGGCCACAGGGGGCAAATACATGGATGTAGGGGTGCCTGGGACGACGGATGAAGCATCGTCTGCCTCATGTTCACTTGGAGCAGCATCAGTAGATGACGAGATGTCCAAGACTGGAATATCTGGGGGTGGGATCTCGAGTATAGCGATATCGTCCAGACCTCGCCATCTCCTAGGTCGTCCTCCATGTGCTCCGCGTGGAACACTGGTATCTCGTCGTCATCATCATCCAAATCAATCACGGGAGGGACCACAGCAAGGGGCACGGCCAGATGTACAATATCTGTTCACCCTCCGGGTGACCATACACTATGATGTCACGGTGGCTAAGGGACGGCCAATACGTCGTTTGATGGAGGTGCATCTACCTCCATGGGATCAATCAATGCTAGTGGTTGGAAGTCCCTATCGTCTCCATTTTTGGCTCCATCCCCAAAAGGTTGGGCCTCGGCAGCAGGATCATATCCATCATCAGATATATACTCCTCTGGGTCTTCCTCATAACTCGATGCTGAAGCATAGTCCTAGCAAATAATCTGTACAATACATATATATACATGTTAGTAATTTATGATATATTTTAAAAGATCACCATTTCTCATGCAAAGTTTTCCTCTTTTGTATTCCATGGAATCTTACTGTTTTGTGTCTATCCATTATTGACTACTCATATATTGACTCTGCTCATTACTTATAGTTGAGCTTGTGTGATAGATCCTTGTGTTATAGTGACACAATGAAAACCTTTTTGTTATTTTGTTTTAATTCCAAAACATTTCTATCATGTTTTAAACCTTATTTTCATGTGTGAGCCCCTGGTGATTGTAGACCAAACTTTTAATAATGTTTTTCCCCGGTCACTATAATCGGAGCTCTGATACCAGCATGTCACACCCTGGTCGTAGCGGAAGCGCAAGTGTGTAACTATTAGGTAATCATTGCATCCAATATAATAAACATTACAAATTAACAACGATGCATGCCATTCATAAGTTCCGTTTCATATTTACAATCATCAAAAGTAAAGTTATATGATTATCAGTTTCTATTCACCCGTACAAACATAATTTTTAAAAGACATTTTTCCAAACTAGGATAGTGTTTTCATCACAATTTCATGCTGAGGCTTTGACCTCTATATACCCAAACCAAGTTGGGATATAAAAGGCAAACCCTCCAAAAGATAATGCATCGTTGTCTTGAAAATCCCATACCCGGATCCTATCACCAGCTCAAGTCCTGCGTCCGGAAACACGTGTAATTTTAAAAAGTCAACATAAAGTTGGCGAGTTCATGTAGTTTAATGTTTTCGTATCCAAATGTCATCTTTGAAAACCTGTATTAAAATCCAAGTATGTTATTAGCATATATGAGTTAATTTAGGATCTACCAGTGTGTCGCGAGCACCCTGACATACTAGTGCCATAAGTAAGTAACCAAACCAAGAGTTCTTTGACATGTTAGGATCACAAAAGCACTCCAATGGGTAAACCAACAAGGAGTGGAGCGGGTCTCAAACTCAATAGATCTACCTCGTTTGCACCTTGGTCCCTAAGTGATTAATGGTTACTACTATTCTTTCCTACTTATGCACAGTGATCTGTTATCTGCTAACTCATCGCTAACATACTGTTTTGACATGACATGTATTTCCCCTCGATAGTTTAAAAGAAAACTTAAAATAAGTGAAAGGAGGGACATGAACTCATTGTTTTTGCGTTCCTTTTAAGTCGTATAGTCTAACTCTCGGTGTCTGCAACGTAGGTAACCCCACATGCGTATTGGTTTCATTAGACACCTAGGTCTCAATGGACCTTGTACACGTTGTTCATCTTGAATCCTTGTTATTTATTTACTTGTTATGATTGAACAACTTAGAATGTTATTATAGTGTTGGTAGTTTGTTTGTTTGATGAATATTGTTTTGTATATTTCTTAAAAATATATATATTATTGTTTTCAAACAATGTGTGAACTAGGCCTTGCCCTTCACATGTCATTGGGCCTAGCCCATATTTTCTTGTCACCGGGCCTAGCACATGTAATTTTGACTTTGGGCCTGCCCATGTCTTTTTTTCATTGGGCCTAGCACATCTCTTTCTATCAGTGGGCATATCCCATGTCTTTTTGTCTTTAGGCCTAGCCCATGTCTTTTTTGTCCTTGGGCCTAGCCCATGTCTTTTTGTCCTTGGGCCTAGCCCATGTCTTTTTGTCTTTGGGCCTAGCACATGTCTTTTGTCTTTGGGCCTAACCCATGTCTTTTTACATCCTTGGGCCTAGCCCATGTATTTTTGTATTCTTGGACCTAGCCCATGTATTTTTGTATCCTTGGGCCTAGCCCATGTATTTTTATATTCTTGGGCCTAGCCCATGTTTTTTTATATAGTTTTGGGCTTTTATTAGTTTTTGGGCCACCTCCATAACCTTATGGAATTTGGGCCTAACACATTATTTTAACAATTTTGGGCCTAGCCCAAATGTATATATATGTAAGCCCATTTTTATTATAAGTGTTTACTTATAATTTTATTAACTTTTTATATACTAACTTTCCGGGTTGTTCATTTCGATAATATATAAACAAGTTAAACGTCTAAATATATATTTAGACTCGTTGTCGGCGTTGTTTATTACATGTTTGTTTTCGACGTGAAGATGTAATCTTGAATGTCCGCCTATTGTTCGCATTTGTTTTAATTGTCCGATTTGTTGTTTCGACGCTTAACGAAATATATTAGTCATGTTACCAATACTTTATGTGTTATTTCAAGTGTTTGTATTTTGTATATAGTGGGGTATTTTTATTGTGAATACCCTAATTTTCTAATACATACATACACAATACACACATGTATACATATTATTTATTAGCACAATTATACATACAACACTTTGTATTATTTTTCTTACAAGAACACACACATATATTTATATATATATATATATATATTTGTAAAAGTATTTATTTTTCTTATAAATACATATATGTGACTTTATTTAAACACTTAGTCATTTAGGGATAACCCTTGTCATTAAAGTCCACTTAATGACGTTTTAAGTTACTAATCACGTTTAGTCCCACTAATCATGCTTTAATCGCGATTATATTTTTAGAAAATTTCGCCATAGTTTCCCCTAAACTATGGCGTTTTCCATGTTTTAAAAACGTATTTAAAACCTGTTTAAACTCATAATCATCATCAATCATCTAATATTTATTTAACATAATTTACATATCATCATCCATGACTTGTGTTGTTAAAAACACTAGTAAATCAAGAGGGTTTTTAGTGTTTGTTATTCTATTCAAAACAATACTTTAGTAGGTTATGTAAATAAGTTCATGCATGTAACTCTTTGATTACTACACATTTTTGATGTGATTACAACTTAAATACATATGTTTATTTCTTATAAAAATCATTCTTTTGTATAAAAAATATATTTAAGTTGTAGTATTTTACATGGATGATGTAAGTGATGATCTTGGTTAGATTTAAACCTTATCATGTTTAAATCCTTATTTTTATACTAAATCGTACAAGATCATCTTACTTTTATCTCATAATATCAACATAAACAACTTCAATATACATTCTAACAATCATATAAGCATGTAATCAACACAAAATAATCAATATTTATTGTTAATATTAAGTTGTATTTTAGGGCTTTTGATGTATCTTTTCTTGATTTTCAAGATGATCAACTTATACACTAATAATCTAAGCATGAAAATAAGTTAGATTATGGAGGAGATTATCTCACAATGGGTGCACAAGATTCTTGAAGATTATGGAAGAAAATAAGCTCCTTAGAAGGCCCTAATGAGCTCCATCCATGCAAGCTCCCTTAGAGGTCTTGATCAAGCTTCAAAGTGTGTTTAAAGTGGTTTTCTAAGGTGGCTTAATGGTGGATGTATGGTAGTCGTGGGGTGGGGAAGAAAGAACAAGGCAAAAGGTTGCAACTTATGAAGAAGAAAATGATGAGATTTAGTTTATGATTTCACATATCTTTCCATCATTTATCATGTCCATCAACACCTAAACACCATACTTCTTAGGCTTTGATTTTCAACAAAAACAAGTGGGCATGGGGCCCACTTGTGACCGTCAAAATAGGGGGGGGGTAAAGTGTAAGTTTCATTTTTACCACATGTTATATTAGGAGATATTTTGGTAATTCAGTTAAGTATAGTGATTAGGGTTAATCTTCTAGCATCTTAAGCATATAAGTTGTGCTTAGGGTGTAATTACATTGCATTTAATCCATATGATCCTCCAAAATAAGTTTTGGATGACGGATATGTCGCTAGATCGTTCATCGTCGAAGTATTCGCTAATAAACGGAACTATATATTTATTACCGGAAGCGTTTAATTTCGATTACCACAACTAATATGGTGTCAAATTAGTGCATTTCCGGTCCAAAAATATTCATGACTAGTTCGCTAGATGAATACATGATGAATTAGGGTTGCCGATATGTTTTTCGTTCGACCATTCGATTGATATCCGCACTTTTATGATCCGCCGTCGAACTTTTCCGAAAGTTGTGTTTCCGCGACCTCATGTTAGTTTAATGGATTCGAGTTCTAAATAATGCTTAACTAGTTCACTAGACGCGCGGATGAGGCAATCGGCCACTAAATATTCGTCGTTTCGACGATCGGCCGTTTTCCGGTCGAATTGTGCACTGTTTGCCGAATGACCGGAAACGACGTGTTATGTGTATTTTTGCTATTCTCACATTATTTTTGGATTTTTAGCATTGTTTTATTCTTATCTTGCATCTGGAATCCTCCGAATTAGTCTTGCGGACAAATCGCCATTTGTCGCCTTTTTGGTTGAAACGGACAATTTGCAATTTAGGCGTTATACCGGAAAGTTGTGTATTATTGTAATAGTTATTCTCAAATATGTATTTTCATTTGCATATGGACTCAGGTATGACATTAACATGCCGTTATTCTTTGATCTAATTTGTTTCAGCGGGTTTTCCGACACAGTTAGTGTCACCGCAATTAGTGCGTTCCGCACTTCTACCAACACTTTTAGGGCATTGTTTTGGTCTGTTTCTCGTTGTAACGGAAACCAGTATATGTTATGATCAGGTTTATTTGCCCTAATAACGTACGATTCAGTTTTGAATTTAAATTACGATAATGATGCATGAGATTATAATATGAAATTAGTGATTACTTTGTACGGAATTTCCAGTTATTTGCCAGTTGTCACAAAGTCTCCCAGTCCAGTGGTGCTCCTATGCGCACATTGGTAAGTAGGTAGAGTGCTGGACTATAAGAATTCATGTATGCGCGCTGATTTCAACGATAAGAATTCAATAACTGCTCATGATGAGGTCTTTGAAATTTGAATCTTTGTCATGCTGATGTTGCAGGCGAGTTGGTGAGAAAAAAGGTGAGGCGGAAGTGACTTTTGACAGCTGCAGCATGCTGTCAACAGTGTAGCCTCTCTTGCTTTAATGAATGGCATAGAAAGTACTAGCAACGCACACGTGGCGAACGTTAGTTGCCCACTTGCCCTCCACGCGTCAGACGCGAATTGGTTGAGGTGCCTGCGGAGACGTCACGCTTCCCCATCACATTAAATGCGATGGGTATAAGTAGATGAACCATCTAGGGATACAAACATGCTTTCATAACTTCTTCTTTACTTTCTCTGAATTTCTCTCTAAATTTCTTCTCTGAGATCTTCCTATTTCTCTCTTCTTTCTCTCTGGCGATCGATATGGCGACCAGGGGTCCTAAGAGTGCTTCTGCAAGTGATGCTTCTACATCGTTGCTAGTGCCGAAATGGACTCCAGCCAGTTTCTAGAGGCTGGCCTCCGGGTTCCGGTTCTCGAAGGATTGGGATGCTCGGTATCCGTCAGAGGGTGATATCACCGCCGATGCTCCGGCCGGTTATATCACCTTATTTTTTATTTTTTCGCCGACGGCAACTTCTGGTTGCCGGCGACCAAATTTTTTCTTGATGTGCTAGACCACTACCGATTCCAAATCTCCCAACTCAATCCGTTGTGGATTGTGCGAATTAAACATTTTGAATTTTTTTGCAGATCTATGGGTATTCACCCGACCATTAACCGGTTTAAGGTGTTCTACCAGTTACACTGCTCGCTAGGGTTCTACTCCTTCCAACATAGGATCCAAGCGAAGAAAATTTTGCACTCTCCGCTGAAGTCTTAACATGATTCGAAACAAAAGTTTTTTTATGTGAAGGCGGGCGTGATATGCGTGGAGGGAAGATATCTCGGTTGAGACATATTCTATACCGGCGGAGGAGCCCTGGTATCTAAAGATGAAGGAGATCCCGGCGGTTTAGTTGCCAGAGAGGGTCCTGGTGGCGGCGGGCATAAGTCTTGTGTGGAAGCCCAACCGCCGGGAGAAACCGGTCTACATGGATGGGGGGATAAAAGTAAGTACCCATAGTTCATTCTTTCATTATCTTCTTGTGTGCACACTAACAATATGCGCACTTTGCAGGGGTGGCACTGTATGTGGTGGCCTTCCAGCACGAGAATGGGCGGATGGAGAATATCTCCCTCAACCAAGAGGAGCTAACCTGGTATGCGCAGATCCTTGGCAATTTTAAGCTATCAAGGAGCGCGGATCTGGCGGCCCCAGCGCCTGAGAGTGGTAAGCCTTCATAGTTTGTTTTACATCTTTTTCAGATTACTCACTGTGTTGCGCCATGATGCAAGCGCATTGAAAAACTTGGGCATTGGCCAAGATTCCATAAACAAAGAGGCGCGCGGGGCCAAGCGTGGCGGTAGTGAAGAAACCAACGCATCCCAGAGTAGACCCGCCCAAAGGTACGTCTTTTGTACCAGACACTTGGAATGACTATGTAGTAGTCTCTGATTCCTTGGAGGCTCTTGCACCTGTAGGTCTAAAGAAGCCGAAGCCGGAGCCACAAGAGGTGGCGGAGATTCCGGTTGCTGATCTAGAGGACCCCATCGACGTGGAGTCAAGCCCGGAGCTTCTAAAGAGGAAAAGGGCTCTGAAGAGTGATATTTCCATGCAGCCTCTGAAAAAGGCTGCGCGGAAGAAAGTAATTGGAAGCGCGGGAACCTGGATGCGCTTGCCGCTAAACTTTCCCAAGGTAACCACTTAGACTTTGTTCTTCATATTTCTTCCTGTTTCACTTGTTTAACTTTTTATCATCCTGCAAGGGAGGGTGAGACCGTTTTTGTTGCACCAGCTACTCCAGCCACACCCATTGAGATCCCTATGCCCCCACCTGTGTTTGAGACGATGCAAGCGTTAAGTGTAAAGGGTGGGAGACTAGTGTCGAGGCGGCGGAGGTGCAGGCAGATGTGGAGGCCGTTAGGCCTTAGGAGGAAGTGGCGGAAGAGTGGTTGTTGAAGGTGGTGGTTGGTGAACAAGTTGAGGAGGTGGTGGTTGAACGGTTGAGATGCCTCACGGTGCTCATGCAGCAGAGCCAGTGCCCGGGGGTGAAGCCGAGGGATCTGGGGAGTGCCTTTGTGATGAAGGGACCCCAATCCGCCCGGACGAAAACTCGGGTGATCATTATTACAGGTCTTATTCTGACGGTCGCGATGATAAGGTCCACACCCCCATGTGGAAGTTGAGGCAAGGAGACAAGTTCACTCACTGGCAGGCATGTCGTGAGTGGTTCAAGGGTGCCTTCCCCCAGCAAAGATACGTGCGCGCGCGGAGAAAATTTATTAGCATACCTATCGCTCTTACCTCCAATCTGCTGCTAGTGCCGCCTCCAACACACATAAGATCATAAGGGAGTAGCGCAGCATGCTTAAGGACCAAGAAAAATTTGAGGCAGCAAAGAAAGATCTGGTCCAGGAGCGAGCCCAAGTGGTTGCGCAAAAATCAGAGCTAGGGTGGAAAAAGCCAAATTTGCCGAAGCTCAAGAGACCGAAGAATGGTCCGTGTTGGGGTGGAGGAAGAAGGCGGAAGGCTCAAGTGCCACACTTACGGAGGAGTGCAAGTTGTAGAGGGAGACCTGTGAGAGGGATAATGCCGAGAAAAAATCTTTAGGAGATGAGCTTGTGAAGATGCGCGAAGAGGTAAAAAACTTGCCCTTCTTTAATTTACAGGATCAAGAGGTTTTTAGACTAACCTTGTTATTGTGTGTCAGGTGGAGGCTTGCGCGAAATTAAAGAGCGCGAAGAAAGAGCTCCAGGTTGCCTCGGTTGAAAAGGTCGAACTGCAGTGCAGGCACCTAGAGGATCTGGAGAAGCTCCGCCTCGTGGAGGCTAAGGTGGGCGCGGACGAAGAAAAGTTAGAAAATTCTGAAGCCACCTGTGCCATCTCGGAGAGTCTAGTGGAGTCGCTGACGAACAACATGTTATGGATGTAACAACATGGAGTTGTCAATGTAAGTTCTCCGTTGTTGTTTTGATCACTTTATTTTGATTCTCATCGTGTTTTCTTTGTCCTTTGGAGATCACAACGTTTAGCGGGATCCAAGCCACGCTTCCACTCGTGGGGTCGATACTGAAGCTGCCTTCTCCCAGGCCAAGCATGAGTACGATCATCTTCAACTTCTGGTGATGGATTTGGTGAGCGAGGCGCTCCAGCATGACGATTATGTTGATCGCTTAAAAGACATATTCCAAGATGTTGTGGAAGTTGAAGAAAGTGAGGGATAGGCTAGTGCCGAATGCTTGTATGTTTATGTTCTTGGATGTAATCGCGCATTGCGCTTGATGTTTGTACTCTTTTCTTTTAATGAAATGGATGTTTTATTTGAAGTTACAATATTTGCATGAAGATAACAACTTCGTGTAGGTAGAGCGAATAAAACTGGTAATGAACTCGTGTATGAACGTCACATCCCATGCGCATACAGTAGTTGGTGAATTTTGTTCATGACTCATGTTGTACCATGGTGTTTTCCCGTATACCCAAAGTGGTTTCGCGCATTTGTAACAAAACATCTAGATAAAGAAAACCATGTATCCATTGTCTTTATTAACAATAAGGCGAAAAAGCCATGTACAGAATAGACAATTAGATCATAGGTTATGCTAGTTTACATGTAGCACCGCCTTAGCTATCGCGTGTTCCAGGTCCTAGGAATGTTTGTGTCATCCAAACGTTTGAGGGTGTGTGCACCCTTTCCTAGGACTTCAAGGATTATGTAAGGGCCCACTTGGGCGTGAGTTTTCCAGGACTTTCGGTGTTGGATGCTTTATTGTCTCTCAAAACGAAATCACTAGGTAGGAAGGTACATATACGGACTCACGCATTGTAGTATTTCTCGAGCTTGGACTCGTATTTTGCTTCGTTGATTGCGGCGTTTTCACGCCTTTCTTCTAGGAGGTCCAAGTCGAGTCTGCGCTCTTCTTCATTATTCTGGTTTTACACAGCCAGCATGCGCGGTGATGGGAGGCCTATTTCTGCAGGAATCACTACCTCCGTCCCATACACCAGGCTGAATGGTGTCTCGCAGGTGCTAGTTTTTGGCATGGTTCAATCTCGTCTTGTTCCCTTCAACTATGCTTTTGTTTATGCTTTCCACCTGGTCGTTCCATTGGGGATGTGCGACCGAAGTGAACACATGTTAGATATGCATTTCCTTCATCCATCGTTGTAGTTCTTCAGCAGCAAAACTGGGGCGGTTACCACTAACTATGCGCAGGGGTAACCGAAAGCGGTAAATGATGTCCTCCTAAATGAATTTGTGAACTACAGTTGCTGTGGTGGATGCAAGGGGCTTTGCTTCAACCCACTTGGTAAAGTAATCGACGGCTACGATTATGAACTTTAAAGTGCCTGGGGTATCAGGGAAAGGTCTCACCATATCGGTTGCCCATTGTTGGAAGGGCCATGCTATTGTCACTGGGATCAAAGGATTCTTGGGGCGTAACGTCTTCGGCGTGAGTCTGTGGCTTGATGCACATTTCCGCAACGTTTAGACTGCATCTAAGTGCATGTCAGGCCAATAGTAGTCGGTGTTCATGATCTTTGTGACGACCATGTGCGAAGCGGCGTGAATTCCGCACAACCCTTCGTGTATTTCGCGGATTAAGTATTGCGTGTCTTGCGGGTCAACGCAGCGGAGGAGTGGTCCAAGGTATGACTTCCGGTAAAGGATACCGTCTGCCATTTCATAGTTGAGTGCCTTGTTCTGGACCTTTCTTGCTTCTGCCTTGTTCTCGGGGATGATCCCAGACTGCAAGAACATGATGATGGGAGACATCCAGGAAGGATTTCCCATTTCTATGACATTTGCTTGATGCAACAGAACGAAAGGGTTCTTGAGCACCTCAAAGCGCACTTCTCGCGCGAGGTGTTTGAAGCTTGTAGCAGCCAGTTTGCTGGGCGCATCAGCGTGTTTATTCTCGCTTTGGTTAATGTGGGTTATTTTGAAACTTTGGAATTTGGTTATTAAGGACTGCGCTTTTTCAAGATACAGAGCCATCGTTTCGCCCTTTGCGTCGTACAGGCCGTTGATCTGTCCTGCGACCAAAAGGGAATCCACGTGTGCTTTCAAATTCCTGGCCCCCATTTTGATGGCTAACCGAAGACCTGCCAGAAAAGCTTCATACTCAGCTTCGTTATTCGTGCTTTTGAAGTCCAACCATATGGCGTAGGTGAACTCCTGGTTATCGGGGTTTATTAGACGAAGATCCGCCCCTGCGACATCATCATTGGATGCGCCGTCTGTGTGAAGTATCCATGCGCGGTCGTCTATGACCGGCGCTGGGTTCTGTACAGCTTCACACTTTTGCACTTTATTACTTGGTACTTATGTAACAAAATTGGCTAATATCTAGCCTTTGATAGTTGGGCGTTGTTTCTACATGATATTGTGTCCACCAAGCTCAATTGCCCACTTCGCCAGATGGCTAGATATGTCCAGTTTGGACAAAATTTGGCCCAACTGATAGTTCGTGAGAACTGTTATCAAATGGCCTGAAAAATACCGACGCAGCCTACAAGATGCATGGACTAAAGCAAGAGCAAGCTTTTCCATCATTGGATACCTTGTCTCCGGGTCAGTTAACATCTTGCTGACGTAGTAGATTGGAGTTTGGACTCTTGCGCGTTCTACTAACAAGACTTCGCCCAGAGCGATATCCGATGCGGAAAGGTAAAGGATTAAGGGCTCGTTCTTTTGTGTTGCCGTGAGAGTAGGAAACTGAATCATGCACTCCTACATTTGTTTGAAGGCTTTCTCCGCATCCGGAGTCCACTGAAACTGGTTTCGCTTTACATAGTTCCTCAGGGTGCTGATGAATTGGAAGGATTTTATCGCGTGGTTGACCAAGAACCTATTCAGAGCAACAGTCGCCCTGCCAACCGTTGAATTTCCTTAATGGTTGGAGGGGAAGGCATATGCTGAATTGCTTCCACTTTCTCAGGATTAACTTTAAAACCGTCGCGCGTGACGATGAATCCCAAAAATTTACCTTCTTCCATTCCAAACGAGCATTTCCTGGAGTTCAGCTTCAAGTTAGCCTTGTGCAAGGATGCAAACATTTTTTGAACGTTTGTCAGCATCCTTTCCTCATCTGGGCTCATGATGACTAGGTCATCAATGTACACTTCCACGGTTTCGCCAATATCGTCTCCGAAGACATGGTCCATCAAACGCTGGTAGGTGGCTCTTTCATTGCGCAATCCGAAGGGCATCTTTGTGTAGCAAAAGATTCCGTTGTCAGTGTGGAATGCGGTTTTGTCTTCGTTCTCTTTTTTTATTTGAATCTAGTGGTATCCTTTGTAGTAGTCAAGAAAACATTTCCACCTGAATGAAGCGAGGGAGTCCACCTTTTTGTCGATTTCGGGCAAAGAGTAGCAGTTTTTGGGACATGGTTTGTTCAGATCTTTGAAATCGACGCACATGCGCCAACCACCATTGTGCTTCTAGACCATGACTGGATTGGCTACCCATGTTTGATAGCGTACTTTTCTGATGATGCCGGCTTGGAGGAGCTCCGAAACTTGCTCGTTTATTGCACGAGTTTTTTCAGGACCAAAATTGCGCTTTTTCTGAACGATCGGCTCAACTGAAGGGAATGTGTGAAGCGCGTGCTCTGCAATCTCCTTGGTACCCCTATCATATCCGCTGGCGACCAAGCGAAAACATCTAGATTGTGAAACAAGAGTTGTTTTAGTCGCGCCTTGACTGAGGGGGTCATGGCGGGTCCTAACAACACCGTTTGTTCCAGGTACTTGTTGTTGAGTACCCATTTCTCTGGCTTACCATTGGATGATGACTTTGGTACCTTTATCGTGGTTCCTCTTCGATGGACATGATCTCCTTCCTCGAGTACATGATGGCCACCGCGGTTTTTGTTGGAAACCCGCAGGCAGAGTGAGGAGTGGAGGTGATCATGCTGAACTCTTTTTGGGTGCGACGACCTAGCAACATGTCATGGCGAGATTTTGCTGGCATTACCATGAAGTTGACAGAGACCATGCGTGAGTGTCACCCATCTGAAAGAGTTACCGGGAACGAGATCTGACCCAGTGGAAAGACGGCTTTGTTGCAAAAACTAGTCAATGGGAATCGATTGGCTCCAAGCGCACCTTATCCTCTGGGTCCAATTGTTGAAAGCATTGTTCATAGATGATGTCCATAGAACTTCCCGGGTCTATGAACATGTAGTCGGTGTGGTAATAGCCAAACATGTCAGTTATCATGACTGGACGTTCCTCCTACGGACCCCCGGGAACTATGGGGAAGACAACCTGTTGTTCGTGCCAGTGTGCGTACAACTCTTCTGATGGCTGCGCTTGTGCGGTGGGCCACCTTGGATCTATGAACAAATGCTTGTTTTTATCTTCTTGTTACTCGGGCCTTCTTCGCTACGAGTAATCTAGCTCACCTCCTTGCGAACTTTTTTAAGCAAGTGGATGAGCTTCCCACTCTTTAGCGCCTTTTCAATCTCCGTGCGCAAGCTGATGCAGTTATCGGTTGTGTGCCTTGTATCTTGTGATAATCGTAAAAAAGGTTAGGGTCTTGACCTTTTTTATTGCGCATCAGCGGTGGCTATTTGAATTGGTGATCTTCTATGCTGAGCACCTTCGCTGGAGTCTTCTCGCGATTATCTTGCTTGATTGCTCTTTGAGTAGCAATCTTATTTATCGTCACGCGTTTGTCGACCGGTGAGTAGGAAGGGTTTTGGTTGTATACCCTCCAACTCTTCTTATTCTTCTTCGCAAAACTCCTACTCATGTCTTGCGGACGGTATTGAGGTAGAGGAGGTCTATTGAAGTTTAGGTTGCACTCCGTCTGGCCGTAGACCTTTGCTGCCGCCATTAGTTTCTCCCACCTTTTTGTGTGGCCAGAAGTTCCCGACAAGACTTTTATCATCTCGTCGCAGCGGACAGCGTATTTGAGTTTTGCGCGAATCAAGTCTTCGTGAACTCTCCAATTTCTAACACCTCTTTACTGTAACAGGTGATGAAATCTTCAAGATTTTCATCATCCCGCCGCCAGATATTCATGACGTCAGAGGAATCTCTGACGTACTATCTTTGTTGGCTGAAATGAGTCAGGAACTTATCTTTGAGATCGTTCCATGATGTAAGCTTACCCATGGGTAAATTGTCAAACCATAGTCGCGCAGCGACTGTAAGAGTTTGAACAAAAAGGTGGCACCACATGGGCAGCATCCAGCCTCCGATTAGACCTGCGCCCGTGAACAGGCGCATGTGCTCGTTTGAGTCTGTCAACCCATTAAACTTACCAACATTGGAAGGTAGCTTCGCACATTCAACTGGAGCTAGTGCGATCTCCTTTATAAACTTTGAGTGTTCGGCTACTTCAGCCAACCTGTAGTTCAGATTGTAGTTATACTCCACCTCCGGGTTGTACATAGCCCGTGGCGTAGGCTTGTAAGCGGCATGATCTTTAGGCAGCCGGTGAAACACGCTGGCGCTATCACCCTCGCCATATGTTCTATCTTCCTCACGCTGGGTGTCCCGTCCCTCTAAAGGACGCGGGTCTAGCTGTGAGTGAATAGACGCTCGCCTATGAGTGTTTAACTCGTATTTAGGCAGCGATTGGCAATACTTCGTTTCCCTACTATGGAGGTGTGAGGGAACACTCGCTCTAGCCGGCGAGTCTTAGCTTAGTACTCGTGGTACTAGCGAGGCATGCACATGAATAGGGGGGCTGCGCCGGCGCAGCAGATGCATTAATTAAGCACAGAGTTGCGCATAAATGTTATTCAGTGCCGTTTGAGATTTGATGTACCAAGACATCGGAGTTTCACCAGGAGGTAAAATATATGTGATTGGTACAAAGGGAGTTTCCACTTGAACTCTGGGAGTTACCGGGATGTTCACACGACTCGAGTCATGGTGAAGACTGGTGTTTCCTGAAGAACCTTCCTCCACTTGTTCGTCAGGTCGAGGATCATGAACTGGGTTCTTGCCCTTGCCCGAGGACCTCGTGGAACACTTGATGGGATATCAGCCATTTGAAAGTGAGATTTAGAAAAAAATGAACGAGAGACAGATGTGCGAGTCAGAAAAAACTGGATGACACCAATGAAGAAACACTGCCTGAACCGAGAGGTATCCGGAGATATCTTAGTTATAGCTTAGCGTCTCTGCATAAAAGGTTATCTCTCGTTTGCTATTTGGGGTGATCTCACTTCAAGCTCACTACAAAACTAGAAAGCCGTTAGCCTCGTCACGAGAGAAAGGGGGAGGGTTTTCTCCATGACCACACTCCGGCGTGAGAATAAGTATCGGGTATTGCAAGTAATAAGCAAGTAAGTAGTGAGTAGTAATATGTGATGTAGATGAAGAGAGGTGTGTAGGAGATGGGCTGATGGGCCTTGGGCCTAGGCTCGACGACCAGGAATATCCATTTTGTCTCCTCTGCCTTGACCATTAATGGTCTTTGGTAGGAGGTGCGTTTGGCGCATGGTGAGTGGAGCCACGTGTCATGGCAGTTGTCCTTGGTGTCAGACCTGTCATTAGTCGATAGTGGAGATCGTGTGACAGTCGCTGGCGTGAGTTTGGTTGGTGCCACGTCTATGTCCTTGCATACAGTTCCCTCTGCATGACTATTCATCATGCGACACAGTCTAGCACAACTTGCCGAGCGGTTATTGGGTCACAACTCTGCTACTTTTACCTTGTATTTGGTCAATGCCTCTTTGTGCTTCTCCATTCCGCGTAGCTTTATCAGTGCTTTCGGACCAGCGCAGAGTTGTAGGGATTAAGTCCATTTCTCAAGACTATGAGTTGCTCTCATGTTGGTCTTGGCCTTGTGCAAGGTTTTAGGAGTTTGCGATTAGAGGATTGTTTGATCCGCGCACGGTCAAGGTCCTGCGCTTCCAGGTTTAACTTTCCATTAAGCAGTGTGCGCAAGGTTTGTTGTGCAACCTTCTAGTATCAAGGTTGTAGTACCGTTGCACATTGCCCACAAGGTATTATGCAACCTACTACTTTCAAGAATGGCGCACTGTTGCGCATTGCGCACAAGGTTATTCTTGTGGTATGTTGAGGGTATGGTTCCTTGCGTAGGCGCAGAGTTTTAGGGACCATACTCCGCCAATCAGTGTCAGTTCGTATACACACATGGTACCGTGTGATAGTAGGCACGACCCTGTGGTCAGCTTTGTAGGGTCCAATGGGAGATTCTACATATCTGGGAGTTAACCCCGACCCCATGTTCATGGGACACGGCCCCGTGTCCCTTGTCGCTTTTGATTGTCTTGATCTGCATGGACTCTGAACATATTTTGTAGTAGGGCACGACCTCGTGCTTGTCTTCTAGATTGTTGTTTTGGTCTTGGGGTGTAGCTTGGAAGGTAGGCATGTGTGTGCCAACTCATCTTTCTTGTATTTATTTTGGTTTTTGTTGTTAATTTGTTCCTTTTGTACGTTTAAGCTCATTTAGTCCTGAAAATCAAAAGTATACAAAGAAACACACTTTTTCCAACATTAGTACATAAAAAGGGTTGGTTTTATGCCTTGTTTGATATAATTTAAATGTTGTATTTTGATCATATCAAATACCCCCACACTTGAATCTTTGCTTGTCCTCAAACAAAACTCTTTAAAATTGCTTACACACCCAAATGGAAGAGGTAGAGTACAAGTTTTAGGTCTTGCTTAGAGTGTCGGGTATCGAAGCTCTTTTTATTTTGTTTTTATTTTATCTACAATCCTCTTCGTCATGATTTATTTAGTACACTTTTTAAGAAAAAAAATCATTTTTAGGTATAACATGCCACTTAAAATTTCATTAAGCTATATACAATTTCACACACCTCACAAGTGGTCCCTCAACACTCAGACGAAGATGTCTAAGTGAAACGCTCGGTCCTAGTGTGGAACTTAGTCCTACCATAGGCTTGACAAATAATCAAACCTCCTCCTTTTTTACATAATTTTTTGTAAGTATCAAGAGGACTTTAAAAATTTAGGTTTTGGTAAGGGGTAGGGATTTTTGTAGGGAAAGTGGTGAAAGGCGTTAAAATGTCGGTTTTCTTTTAAAAAAATTATTTATTACTTTAATACAAACAATACAATCTATAGACTTTAAGCAAGATTTTTGAGACTTGCTTAATTATTTCAAGCAACCAAATTTTTACTAAAATAAGGGGTGTAAAAGTAAAAAGGTTTATGGGTATTGGGTGGTTGTTGCAAAATGTATTTTGTAGGTTTTGAAACGAAAGGGTTAGGTTCAAAGGGGTTAACTAATGGATTTTTTGTTTTGGTGGAGAGATAAAAAAAGGAAAATAAGGTTTAAATGAAGAGGGTTATAGTCCTAATGCCTCACTCACTTACTTACTTAGATTAATCGGTAAGGACCGGGAATGCATTGTCTTGGCAAGTTATAGGTTTGTAAGAACCATACGGGTTATCACACAAGAAATGAAAATTGAGCATTTAGTAAAAATATGCTATTGTATGCTCAGTAAAGGCTCAAAACTCACTATTTGTGCGAAAATGGTTAAAAGTGTGATAGAGTATATACAATCAAATTTTATATTTTTTTCTTATATGGTTCTTTTTATCACAGCGCTATTGGTTGTAAATTCGTAAACATAATGTTTTTGGAAATTTGGTTTTCCAACTTAAACCAAGACAAGATAAAGAAAATAAAGAATCCTTTGAAAAAGATTTGGAGTGTTTAGCGGTTCCAAGTTGAGTTTTGTTTAAGGCTCGTTTTAGAACAAAAGATTCATGGTTCCCCCCCCCCCAATGTGTCCCAAAATGGATTATATGTGTAAAAGTGGGTTAAAAACAATATTTTTCAGAAACTAGGGGGTGGACACAGGGGCGTGTTAGGGAGGCACGACCCTGTGTCTGACTACCAGTGTTGCTGATCTGTGAAAACTTACTGATGTGAGGACACAGGCATGTGCCTAATAGGCACGGTCCCGTGTTAGAGGTCCAGTGATGAAAATGTTCGTAACTGGTGGGAGACACGGGGGCGTGCCTACCACAAACGGACCCGTGCTGTACTTACTGAATTTCGAGGCGGAGACTTCTTGTTACATGCTCCTATTCTTCATTATTTCACCTTGCCAAACGATTCCATAAGTTTAAACACCAAATTTCCAACTACATTTCATTAAAATTCCTCAATCGACAAATTAGAAACTAAGAAAATGAAAAGTAAAAACTAAAGTTAGATTCTCACGTGATAATTCCTAGTAGATTTCTACAAGAAAAAAAGATTTAAACCACAATAACTGTCCCTTGATAGCACAATGAAAGAACAATAAAACTCGAAACTAATTTTCGGATGATATGGCCTTGGAGCTATGTCCGAGTATGCTCATTTATATGTCATTGAATATTTCTTAAATCTCCCTTGGGAGAAAGATGAAGGGCTCATCATCGATGTTCTCTTGCGGAGGAGGGGTGGCGACCATCAGAACCTCTTGGAAGATGTCAATGGGATGTTCCATTAGGACTTCATCCCACCCGGTTAATGTTTTGGTCAAAAATCAATTTAAGGATAATGTAACCAAACTTTGATTGTGAGGTAGAGTGATTAATGTGTAGGAACAACAGTGTAATCGATTGTATAGAAAAAATGACAATGAATACCGATATTTGTATGAGGAAAAATACCTTGATCCTTGTGAGAACTCCAGCACAAAAAAACTAGGGTGATGGAAACTATCGATCACCAACTATATGGCACTAAAAAGGTTACATCTTTGGATGATTATGAAGCTCGATCAAGTATTTACTAGTGTGTTATAGAGAGTATTCGAGAGTAGTTGTGTGTAAGTTGTGTTGTTATCTCCCTAAAATGAACTCATCATCCCCTGATAAAAATAGAAACCATCACATAACAAACAAGGCGAAAATTAAGCAAGTATCCCACGTTCTCCATAACGGCTACATGTTTCCAAACTCGTGCGAATAAAGAGCAGATTCCCCGAGATTCCAGCTTGACCAAGTCTAATTCGTTATGTACCTAAGAATACAAGTTTTACATAGAGGATACAATCGTTAGTTAATATAAACAATAATAAGGATTCGTGATCCCTATACCTGCACCATCTGTAAAGGATCGGTGATCTAGGCCAATCTAAGGATATGTGATCCATAGTATTAAAAATTAACCCCTAACAATTGCCCCCAAATATGGCTAATACTTAGATTAACTTCATTTGCCATATTTCCGTTATTATCGAACTAGCCGTTACAAATCAAACTAGCCGTCACAGCTGCTTGCGTCACTGATGGGATAGCCCTGCAAACAGCATTGACATAAATAGGGGAGTAGTTAGAGTCGAACATCCCATTTAAGATCATAGATCTCCAATTTAAAACTCATATAAGAGTTTCTATAGGTATTCTCTCCTCTTCTCCTTTTCCTTTTCTTTTGTATTCATCTTTTTTTTCAGGCAAATCAATGGCAAAAATGGCCATTCGATCCTCTCTAAATATGGATCAGGAATTTGAAAGTCCACCCAAAAGCCAAAACCTACTGAAGAATACTTCTTCAGAGCTGTGTAGATTCAGTGATCCTGAAAGCGATCAGCTACGCAACTGTTTCCCTAAGGGAACCGTTTTTAGACCTTTTGACTCTTCGCTTAAGAGTGATTCTGAATCCTCTGTTTAGGTTTGTTTTCCTGCTGCGCCATTCCAAATTGGCTATACTTATCCCTTTCTAGCATTCACCCAAATTTTCTTTACCCGAATTGGTCTGTGCTACAGCCAGACGATGTCGATGCTGTGGTTGGTGTTATACACTCTTGAACAGATCATAAGCGATGAGGGTTTGAGTTTCACTCTTTCTAAACTCCCACACCTGTACAATCTTGTGTCTCATGTATCCCATAGATTTCTATTCAAAGCAAACCTTAGAAGCCGCTCCCACTACTCAAAACCACCAAAAATGATACCTCTTGGAAGAACCAATTCTTTTTTATGAGGAGGAATACTATTCCTTTAGGTGATAGTCTTCCAAAAAAGTGGAACTTGAAGGGTTGGATATAGGATCCTTAGGTTAGGACTGTAGAGAGTTGTTTTCTTTTTTGTTGAGGATAACTGATCTTGTTTCGTTTACTTATGCAGTGACCAACTTTGCTTCTATCACTGATACTCCTAGAACTATAGAAAGAGTAGCTGCATTCTCGGAATTGGATACAACGTTAGAACATTTAATCCAAAAGCAAAGGATGTAGAAGATACCACATCCACCACCTTCACAATGTTAAGTAAGTATTCATGTATAACAAAATGCTTATAAGATAAAATAAAATTAAAGGATTACAAATACTTATCTTTATGTTGGCTGAATAGGTACTGCTAGGTCCTCATCCAAATCTGCCTCAAAGTTTGGTATAGGAGATATCGACAACATAATATCCCTCGTTCAATCAAGATAGAGCTGGCCAAAGGCCAAAGCCAACCGAAGTCCAAAGTTATGATCACCCGTGCCAAGGCTGGATCTAAGAGGAAAAAGCCAAGTGAGCATGATGAAGAAAATCTGCATATAGAGCGACAATTCCACGACTTTATCACTGAGATAAGGATCATTGATGCTTATGACTAATCTTGTCTTTTTCTAAGGATAAATGATCCGAAGTTTCATGTCTTGGCAATTTGTAGAAGTTTTTTCGCATCCAGGCTAACCAGGATAAGTGCCTAGCCGATGCTGAAGAGAACCCAACTGATCTCCATTCCATCACCGCTGCTAAGGACAAGAGGATCTCCCAGTTCGATATGGAGGTCAACAACCTGGAGAAGCAGATCATGGTGGCAGAGATACAGGCCAACAAAGCTCAACTGGAGGCCGATGATGAAGCCAACGTCTGCGTAGCTCAAGCCATTCTGCAGGCTAGGATAAAAATAGTCCAATAGGGTATGGATCCTACTTTTGATAGATCTGAATGGGATCTTGCTGGGTGGAGGTAGAGACTCCTAGACCTCGGTGGTGAAGAGGAGCCTGAGCTGGTGCAGATGCTGGAAGCTGGGACTAACGGGACAAAGGAGTTGGTCGAGGTCGTTGGAGCTGAAGGTGGTGAAGCAGGTGGTGGTGTAGCTGAAGGTGATGCTTTTGTGGTGGGCAATGAAGGATAATATAGATGATGCCTTAACCCACTGTTTTAGGTTTGCATAGTTTTTGTTGATGTTGTTTTGAACATTTTTGGTTTGTGATTCTGAACAATAGGTATTTAGGTTAAGGATCACTGGTCCTTTTGACAATAGGTGGTGGCAAAGGTGGATGGGTCTTTTATCAACCACTAAAGCATGTACTGGTCCCATTGCCTCGAACCATACTTGGATAAACGTGCGCTATTGGTGGGGTGTCAAAACCCAATTCGTGTTAAAGGTGAAAACCTTTAAACCTTAGAAGGTATAAGACAACTTAAACATGGGAGAGAGGTGACCAACCCCTTAATCCTCTGTTAATAAATGTAAAAAATTCTTCAAAAGCTTAAAACTTGATAAAAATGGATGTTAATTGTTTAAAATCCTTTCCTTATAATGAATAATAAGCACAAAATGAAAGAGAGTGAAAGTAAGATGTTACCGAAGTAAGGATCATACATCCTTCGAGGATCCTAGTTCCTGGGTCAGAATACTTAAGTATCTAAGGATCATTGATCCTTCTTACATGAAGTATCTTTCCAGATGAACAACATTCCAAGCTCTTGGTAGAAGATCACCATCCATAGTCAATAAGCGATATGCCCCCAGTATGATTTCTACAGTCTCTTTCATGAAAATCCTTCAAGACTTCTTGAACTTCTGGATCCTCAATACACCGCAAATAGGGACCTGATAGAGATCTATTATATAACATGTTATTTAATATAGTGAATTAAGATACCTTAATCCTGAAGGCTCTAGGATTCTCCCCTATGGGGACTTCCCCACTCTTAATATACTTCAAAATTGGAAGGATCCACGATCCTGAACTTGACTACACATTATCACTAGGTACAATTAAAGTATCCTCCACTATCTCTGTCATTTCATTTTCCTCAATAGTAGGAGACAAAATATGGATGATAAGTATCCTCACATCCTCTAGTATTTTCAAGGATGATCCTAGTTTTGCTAAGGCATCTGCCTCTGCATTCTCTTCTTTAGGCACCTATGTTAAGCTGAAAAAATCAAAAGAATCTGCTAGTTTCCTGACTATTTCAAAATATTTGATTAGTTTTTCTCCTTTGACAGTATATGAGCCATTAAAATGGTTGGTAATTAGTAATGATCTACATACACTTGAAGATACTTGATCCTCGTTTGCTTAGCTAATTGCAAACTTTCTATTAAGGCCTCATATTCTTCTTCATTATTAGTAGTTCGAAATTCACATGCAATGGATTGGGGTATTATGTCCCCCTGTGGTGATTTTAGTAGTATGCCTAGTCAAGTTCCTTAGACATTTGAGGTTCCATCTGTGAAGAGTGTCCAAGGATCTTGTCTCCTCAAGTTGCTGAACTTCTAATTCAGTTTCCTTTGTAGATAACTACTGAAATCAGCCACAAAGTCAGCTAAAGCTTGAGACTTGATGGCAGTCCTGGGTTCATACTTAATGTCATATGCACTAAGCTTGACTGCCCACTTTGCCATGCTACCTGACATTTCAGTTTTCCTCAGAACATTCTTAATAGGAAAGTTTAGTGGAAGGATAATTAAAGCAAGAATTAATTTCTCTAAATGAGAATATGTTGGTGCATAATGTCTATTGCCTACATCTAGTATATGTTTTTTTATGTATATAGGGCTTAGAACGTCAGTTTGTATATGTTAATGTATATTTTATTTGGTTAGTAGATGACTCATATGAGTGAGTCTTGTGACTCGTACGAGTGACACTCGGTTACTCCTACGAGGCTCCACTCGCATGATTCATACTCAGTTACACACTTTCCTGTGCGAGTCATGTCGACCTATAAATAGAGGAGTGTTGTGTCAGAAACTAGAACTCTGTTGGTATGCAGAAGCCCTGCTAAACTCTTTACATGTTGTGTACTTGTTTACGTTTATCAATACAATTCAAGGCATTTAAGAAGTAGATCTCACTTGTGTGTTTGTCAAACTCACTAACAATGAATTCCACCTCTATTAGTTGAGTCAGATCGGTCACTAAGAAGTTTTCGGTTTGGCAATACAGTTAACCGACATCCTCCTACAGATCAGACGCCAATCACTTCTGAGGAGCGTCGCAAGCCGCCGCAACGTTTCTTTGGGTGTTAACTGTCAGATCTTTTGAATATTTTTTGAAGACTATCCAAGCCTACGGCAACATCCAAGGGGGAATAAAAATTTTCACATTCTTTGATCACACATTCCAAGTGTATAGTCTATTTTGTGCATAGAGTTAAACATTATTTCATCACTAATGATTCTTGATCCTCTGTGTTTCCCAGATAAGCAGCAGTCAGAACCACCCGAATATTGTTGAAGAGTCACGAATTTCAAAAAGGCCATTTAAAAAGGATAACATGAGTGCACCATTTAGATATATCGCACACTGCGTCATACACGCACTCAGTCATTGCAAAGGAGGGTTTGATGATTTAGTCGATTATCAGATGTGTATGATCACCGCTCTGGTTCTGAACCTGCCATACAACTTCTCAAGAGTGATTTTTTCTCAAATGGTCCAAAACACGCACCATGAGAAGTTCTTGCAGTATCCATGTTTTATCCAAATGCTGCTTGACCATTTGTATCTGAATCTGCTACGTCTAGGATATGTTGTTTATGTATATAGGGCTTAGAACATCAGTTTGTATATGTTAATGTATATTTTATTTGGTTAGTAGATGACTCGTACGAGTGATTCTTGTGACTCGTACGAGTGACACTCTGTCACTCGTATGAGGCTCCACTCGCACGAGTCATACTCAGTTACATACTCTCCTATGCGAGTCATGTCGACCTATAAATAGAGGAGTGTTGTGTCAGAAACTAGAACTCTGTTGGTGTGGTGAAGACCTGCTGAACTGTTAACTTGCTCTGTACTTGTTCACGTTTATCAATATAATTCAAGGCATTTAAGTAGTAGATCTCACTTGTTTGTTTGTTAGGCTCAAAAAAATGAATTATGCCTCTGTTATTTGAGTTAGATCGGTCCGGTGCTTATTGGAGGAGAGCCGATCCCTCCTCACAAATGGTATCAGAGCCTTGAGGCCTGATCTGCTGACAAACATCAAGTTTTTGCATACTACCAAGAGTTTTAGATTCAGATTCACCATTGGAGCTTCCTATTTCTACACTTTCCCATACAGATCTCGTAATTGGACAAAATTGACTAGGATTTAGGATATCACGTTAAAATCAATTCTAATCAATCCTTGACAATCTCAGATATAAAATCGAACTTAATCATGTCAAATTTGGTAAAATCCATCCGTTTGGTGAACTGAGTTGTTTCGTGCGAGTAGACAGACAACTCATTCGAACGACTGTCCATACAATTTAAGTCATTCATACGAATGAGTAAACATAAGTTCTTAAAATCTACATGTTAAAAAGTTAAAAACTGTTATTAGCATGAGGCATTCATTCGTACGAACAACTCACTCATACGAGCAAACATTTTCAGTCGTACGAACATCTTGTTCGCACGAGTATCTTCTTTATACGAATCATCTCGTTCGCATGAATCTATGTGTCGTACGAACTAATCTTCGTCGCACAAACTATTATGTTATTCGCACAAAGAAATTTTTATCATTCTAATCAGTTTTCTGAAAGTGTGTTTCTAAAATCTTTGCAGAAAAATGGAAGAGGAGTTTTATAACGCGTTTGTTGCCTCTGCGAACACAACTACCGCAGCTCAAAGCATGAACCTCTAGAATGAGATGGGTACGATGACAAAGCCGCCAAAGTTGATGAACCTTGAAGACTTTGACAGTTGGAGTGAACGTTTTATGAACTGGGTTCAGGCGAATCATTTTACCTGTTGGTTTGCCATCGAAGAAAAATATCAAGCTCCTGTTGGAGAAAACGGTCTCGAAAAGACATTGGCACAACTCTCGGATTTTGAAAGTGAGAAGTTCGTAAATGAGAAGAAAATGATAAAAAATTTACAACAAGCCATCAAGGAAGACATATTGGCACTTTTGCAACATGATGAAGCACAATCGTTATGGAATGCTCTAAGGTTGAAATTCCAGGGAAGTGCACAATTGCGAAAAGGAAAGAGGGTGTTGTTAAGTAAAGAATTTGACATCTTTACTTTGATCAAAGGAGAGACAGTGAAACAACTGATTGGAAGATACTGTCATCTGGTTGTGCAAATGAAGTGAATGGGAATCATAAAGACGAATGAAGAATTAGTTGATAAACTCCCGGATTCCTTACCACAAGGCGAATGGTCTACCTATTTGACTATTCTGAAGAATGGTACTGAATATGGTAATTTCTCATTACCAAGATTCATTGAGAGATTGGAGGGACACGAACTTGAGATGCAGAAAATGGCGAAGAACAAAGGTGCCCAAATGCAACAAGACATAAATCTATATTATAAAGGTAGTTCTGTCGCTCAAATACATCTCCAAAGATCCAAACTGCCTTCAGCGCTTACAACACGCCAAGCCCACCGTCAAGTCAACACAGTGGTTTTCAGTCATCTACTACTACGGTCAACCCGAACACGTCTCCAAGCCCAGAGTCATCCATGGTTCGGGCAATCCCCATCATCCAGAACAATCAATCAAACTCTACTCAAAGGGTGCTACAGTGCAATATCGTTGTTGATTTCCAGAATGCACAGAACTTCAACGAGAACACTTCCAAGCAACATATGTCACTATTAGCTTCGGTTCTCGAATCTTATGACAGTCCTGTAGCAGGCAAAATTGGAAATTTAGAGATAACCAGAGAGGACTATGATCAGATTGATCCGTTCGAGATGAAGTTGATTGACATCAAATGGTGTATGGCGTCTATTGTCAGAAGAGCGCAACAATGGAAATCACCGGGAAAGAGAATTTGGGTGGATTAGATGGAAAACTTGGCTTCGACAAGTCCAAAGTTACATGTTTCAAGTGTCGGGAGAAAGGACATATTAAACACGAATGTCCAAACAGAGAAGCTCAGGGTAATCAAAACCCGTTTGCCGATGACTATTACAAGAAAACCATCTATCATCGTCCTCAATCAAGAATAAGAATGGTGCAAATCAAAGATAGACAGCAAGAATCCAAAGACAAAGCGCTTGTCGTGACTCAAGAAGACGAAGGCTTTAACTGGAACAAGTACATCTCCAAGAATGAGAATTTGCCGTTGCTCGCAGAAATAATCGAAGAACCTGAAGAATATGCAGAGGCATCTTTTGACAAGGCTCCCGAAGAATACTATCACATGTCATCAGAAAAAGAGGAATTGTTAAACAGTGCTTTTAAACATCTCCTACCTAATGATATTCTTAAAACTTTTGAAGGTTATTTTGAGACAAGCCATCAATCATCTTGTGAAGAAAAGAAGAAGCCGGAAGTTGAAGCAAAGAAAGCTAATGAAGAGTTGGAAAAATCGACTGATGAGACTAACAAAGTTTTTATGGCAAATGTGAATGAGGTAAATGTGTCGGACAATGAGTCTGTGATAGAAAAACCGTGTTTAAAGTGCAATGAGCCATGAAGTGAATGTGTTGTTAAAGACACACGATACAATGAGCTCAAATGTTTAACAGATAATTTGTCATGTGACTATAAATCAACTAAAGAAGCTTATGACAAATTAAGCAAATCTGTTAAACAATATGAAAAAGTGCTCAGAGAAAATGATGAAACACTTTCAATGCTTAAAGCAACTATGATGGACAAACAAATGGCCATTAACATTCATTTAAAGACAATTGTTGAGCTAAAAGTGAACTTGAGAAAATGAAAATTGAAATGAAACGGGTTAAAAAATTGTTAATCAGTTACTCTACAAGTTCATACGTCATTGATCACATTCTATCAAATATCGAAAACAAAGAAGAAACTAAAAATGATGAAAACAAAAGTGCAAGTTATGATCGTGTTCCACCACCCATGTGGAATAGCTATGCTACTAAAAAGCCATCAGGGGTGGAAAAGGCACTTAATTTATAACTGAAAACTAAAAAATCAAACGGGTTGCCTGCGAACATTGATATAACTTACACCAAACCAAAAAATGAATGTGAATCTGATGCGGTTAAAATCGTGGTTGAAAGTGTTTTGAAGAGTGAATCTGAAAAATCTGAATCGGATGTTGAAACATCGAAAAATAGTTTAAACATTGATCCAAACATCATTTTTTACAAAATGCATAGATCTGATAAACTATATTCTGATGAAGATTTCCAAATACAGAATGTCAATCTGGATCGTGTCAAAAAGTTGTTCAAGCTTGTTGAGGTAAGGTATTCTGATTTAGAAACACATGATGTATCATTTTACTCTAAATCAAATTGTGTTTCCAAACCCTACCATCAAAGAAACAGAGATTATCCTGAGAACAGGAGGGCTAGGTTAGGTTTTCAAAATAAAAGAACAAACAACAAGTTTCAAAAGTTGAACTTTACAAAGAAAGTTAACTTTGTTTTTGGAACAACTGCAGAACAAGAAAAAGAGATCATTGGTACACAATCCAATGATAAGTTCAAGAAATAAAAAGAGAGTAGACAACAAGTTTTGGATTCCCCTATTCAAAAGGACAGTAGGATGTGCTACAAGTGTAAAAATGTTAGGCATATTATGGGACATTGTTAACAAAAATATAAAAAAATTGTTTCTAACTCTAAGAGATCTACCAAAGATGTGAAACAAAAGGCACCCGTGGTTGCACCAAAACAGATTTTAAAAAGAAACATTGAGTCCAACAAAAATGTTAAATCAGCAATTCGACCTAATTCTAAATTTGAAATTGGTGAAACTTCCACCAAAAATCATCAAAGTCAAAAGGATTCGAAGTTTTATTCAAAAAGGGCAAATTTAAAAACACAAACTTGGGTTGCAAAAATAAAACCATCTAAGGTAGAACTGAAACCACCTGTTCCAACCAAAATCGAGCCTAAACAGAATGTCAAAAACAAAGTTGGTCCGAAATCTGATATTCCGAACCCACCCAAGACCAAGCAGGCTTGGGTTTCTTTGTTTAAATAGTTTCTTCCTCATGTGTGCAGGGGCTCCCGAGATCGATCATTTCTAAATGGATTATAGATAGTGGAGCTTCTCGACACATGACTGGGATGCTTGCGTTGTTACACGACGTCAAAGCTATCTGAGGAGGTTACGTAGTCTTTGCTGGAACACAAGGTGAAGAATTGTTGGAGAAGGTATTCTTTCGAATTGAGTGGTTTCGTTTGACAAAGTGAACTACTTTGAAGAGCTATAGAATAGTCTTCTGAGTATTTCACGAATTTGTGACAAAAAGTTCACAACGCACTTCAACGACACAGAATGCTTGATTCTAAAGCCGGGATTCAAGATTCTTGAGGACAGGATTCTTATGCGTGCTCCAAGAGAGAATGATCTTTATGTACTTGATATGAGTGTCGCATCTACAACATCAAAGAAGGTTCAGTGTTACATGTCTAAAGCAACCGAGAAGGATTCTATCTTATGGCATAGGAAGATGGGGCACATTCATCTGAGAAAGATGAATTATCTAGTGCACAACGACCTAGTGGAGGGTGTAAATCTGAAGAATTTTCAATTATCTGATGATTGTCAAAGCTGTAAGAAGGGGAAACAACATAAGAAATCACACCCAAGAAAGCTTCTAAATTCTATCAAGCTACCACTAGAGAGGCTACAGATGGATCTATCCGGGCCAGTAAACGTCAAAAGCATTTCTGGAGATCTATATTGCCCTGTCGTTACAGATGATTTCTCAAGATTCTCATGGGTTTTCTTTTTGGAAAGCAAAGATGAAACGTTTGAAAGTCTACTGATTCTCTTCAGGAAGCTTGAAAACCTGTATCACTTGTCTATCAAGAAAATCTACAGTGACAATGGTACCGAGTTCAAGAACAAAAGGATGCTCGAATTCTGCAACGAAAAAGGGATTCTTCACGAATTCAGCGCCCCCTAAATCCTCAACAAAATGGAGTTGCTGAACGTAAGAATCGCACACTGATCGAGACTGCTAGAACCATGCTCGCTGATTCAAAATTGCCAATTAGTTTCTGAGTGAAGCAGTTGCATCAGCGTGTTACACCCTTAATCTGTGTTAACAGTCAAGCCTCACAACAAGACTTGTTTTGAATAGCTAAACCAACGGAAGACTAACCTTGCATTTTTGGAGCCTTTTGGATCACCGTGTACTGTATTGGACCCAGATGGTAAATTTGGAGCCAAATCCTTGGAAGGATTTTTCGTCGATTATGCTACTCCACAAAAGCATGTCTTTTTTCTGAGTCTGAACCAGGTTATTCTTGCACAGCATGTTGATTGTCAACGTTATACTACGCCTACGCAAAAACCTAAGGATCCATGGCTGTCCAACTACGAAGTTTTGTGGAATTCATTTGACCTACCAGATGTGCCATATGAAGAAGAACTTGTTATGCTCTTTCAACAGCATCAAATCTTTAATCAAGAACAAGTTACTCCCTGTCACTTCCTGTCAACACTTCTGATGTAGGTCCGAGTACTACTCTTCAAGAATCCGTCTCTGTACCAATCTTGAACACTGCTGAATCATCTGCCCAACAACCGCCTAATGCCGACTCTGATCGAGAACCGACTTTTGATGATGGAGCATCTAGTTCTGATGAAGGATCTGAACATATTGAAAGCTTCTTGAATGCTCAATCTGATCAATCAAACTTCAGGAATGAAGCTACATCTTCTGCACCGGTTGTTGATGAAGTGATCACGAATTTGCAAACTCAAGTGGATGTTCCAAGTGAAGTAATGTCAAGGACACTTTCTTATCATCCATCGGAGAATATCATTGGCAGCTTACAAACTGGAGTGCAAACTCGCAATCAGATCACAAGGATCTAAGTTGTTTTTATACCCGTATTGCTCCATTACAAACTCGACTTTCATATAGTTGTTTTGTTTCACAGGTTTAACCTGGGAACTGGAAAGATGCGTTAAAAGAAGAAAGCTGGGTGGAGGCAATGCTGGAGGAATTGCTTCAATTCCAGAAGCTAGGAGTCTAGAAACTTGTTGACCTATCAGATCATCACAAAAAGATAAACACTATATGGGTCTTCAAGTGCAAGCAGGGCTTTCATCAGCAAGAAGGGATAGACTATATTGAATTCTATTCCCTAGTCGCTCGTCTTGAAGCTATCCGCATATTCTTGGCCTTTGCCTCTTGGAAAGGTTTGAAGGTGTATCAGTTGGATGTTAAATCTGCTTTCCGGTACGGAAAAGTCAAAGAGGAGGTGTATGTCGGCCAACCACCAGGGTTTGTCAATCCCATACACAAGGATAAAGTCTACCTTCTGAATAAAGCTTTATATGGTCTTCACTAAGCCCCGAGAGCTTGTATGAAACGCTTTCACGACATCTTCTTGACAATGGCTTTCTCAGAGGAACTGTAGATTCTACCCTCTTTACCAAGGAAGTGGATGGTCATCTGATTATCGTGCAAATATATGTGGATGATATTATCTTTGGATCGACAAATGATAAGCTGTGTAAAGACTTCGAAGAAGTCATGAAGAAAAAATTTGAAATGAGTACGATGGGGGAGATGAAGTTCTTTTTAGGACTTCAGGTTTATTAATTGCTTGATGGTATATTCATCCATCAGACGAAGTATGTTCATGACATATTAGAGAAATTTGATATGATAGGAACCAAACCATCATCTACCCCATTAGCTCCAAATCACGGCATTTGTCCAAATGTTCATGGAGTCAAAGTTGATGAAACATTATATCGCTCCATGATTGGATCCTTGATGTATTTAACAACTTCCCGACCTGATATCGTGTATCCAAGATGCCTGTGCGACCATTTTCAGTCCAGTCCAAGAAATTCGCACATGCTAGCCGTCAAACGTATCATGCGATATTTGAAAAGATGTCCAAGCACTGGCTTGTGGTATCCTCGTCATGATGACTTCAATCTTGTGGGTTACTCAGATTTTGATTTTGGTTGCTGCAAGCTTAATGCCAAATCTACTACGGCTGGTTGCCAGTTCTTTGGAACCCGTTTGGTAATGTGGCAATACAAGAAACAGACCGTGGTCGCGCTTTCTACATGTGAAGCTGAATACGTTTCCAGCTGTTGTTCCCAGATACTCTAGATACAACAGCAGATGAGAGACTTCGGACTGCAATTTCTTGACACGCCCATATATTGATATCACTAAAAACTCATGTCAACACTCACGTACTAAACATATTGAGATTCGACACCACATTATCCGTGAGTGCTACGAGAAAAAGTTGGTTAGAATTGAAAAAATCCACACTGATGACTAAAAAGCAAATTTTTGTACCAAAGCATTTGATCATTCAAGATTTAGAAATCTTTTAAAATTAAATGGTTTAAAAAATCTGGCATCAGGAGATATTCATGAGCTTGAGTTTGAGGATGACGAGGACTTGACGTGATTCTCATCGGTATGACATGCTTTTTGTATACATTTTTCTTAGAAAATCCAAAAATTTGTTTTTGATTTTAGGGGGATAAAGTTTGGGAAAATACAAAAATAGTATAAAAGTCAAAAAGAGTTTTTGTGAAAAAAAGAGATCATATTACATCAATATGACAATCACAGTATGCTAAAGATATGGAATGTTTAAACAAGTAATTAAAAAGGTCTTATTAAGGATGTACCAATAGGCTTCACTCGTTCAGTAAATTGTTTTTCAAGATATAAACCTAAAAGAAAAACTGAGTAACTTGTGGGTTAACATCTCTCAGATATATGGACTTACTACTCTGAAATTTCGTTTGAAAGAATGCCAAATTCTGCGTAACTAGGTCTTTATATTTAATTGATATCTGGGGTATTATCCGAGTTCTTCTTATTTTGTTTCAGCAATGGCCTAGAACTTGTATAATACTTTACGCTTTATTTGCCCACCAAAGCTGCACAAAAATGAGTATGCCATAAATATATACGACATCTGCAGTTCAAAAGATTCCTTTATGGAACACCACCTAAAGGCGAGCCTTCATCTCTTTGTCTGTATGGAAATACTAACCTGAGCTCTCAAGGTCTCGCAATTCACCCCATTTACAGATATCAATTGGATATATTCACCTGTGAAATGATATTCTGGGAATCTCGATACGGGAGTATATTCTGAGATGGAAAACACAGTTACTTCATGTTCCTTAATATTACCTAACATATCTTGAAACACTTGAGAAATGAAAAGAATTTTAAGTGGATAAGTATATTGGTAATCTAGGTATATGTGTTTAAAAACTTACAGTTACTACCAAGATCAACGGTACTGGTGATTTGTTTAAATACTTGATATGATCCTCTAAAAACACAAAACTCACAAAAATATGTATGTATATACATCTTTACTTATTATTTCTTTTTAGAAAAATCCCAAAAAAGATGTCAGCTTTTAGCAGTTTATCTTAGATTTTAAGTCTACTGATGATGAAAACACCGTTAGTTCAAGTCAAAGTGACGATTGCTGGAGGAAAGCTGAAGTCGACGGGTTGGGAGCTAACAATGAAAAGAAGAATTTACCTGAACGTCAACAAAGTTCATTAACTTGAAACTTTACATTTTTAAATAAATCTGTTTTGGTTAAAATGGTCAACCAAGGTCATTAACTTGGACTTAGTAGGCAACCGGATAACCAAGGTCATTAACTTGGACATGGTTAACTGAGTGGGTTATAAAACAGATAAAAATATTCATAAAAAGTCAAAAAAGATTAACAATGTGTTAGAACTGACTCGTACGAGTGACACTAACTCGTACGAGTGACAAAAGCCTTCATTTGCACGAGCCATCGCTCATACGAGTGAATGCTGAATGAGTATAAAAGGCTCATCATTCACACGACTCAAACTATTGACTTTGTGCGGTCGAGAGAGAAATTTGTGCGAACCAGTTCTTTTCACTACTTTTTCTTGATCTATACTACGCATAAATACATTAGGGAGGTTGATTTGCACATCTTGCAATGGGAAAGGTACTAATGCTCGTTTTAAACCGTTATAATGTCGAATTTGGACCAAACGGATATAAAACGTAGATTTAGGGAAATTGGATAGGTAAAACTTAAAATTGAGCTCAAAAACTTTAAAATCGGCCTTGTTAACCTATTAATCAACCTTCAATTTGTTAAAATCAACACGTTTTAAGTTCAGTTTAACTAGGTATTATTTGGTACGGTTTACAATTCGTACGAGTATTCATTTGTACGAGCAAGTGTTCAAATGTTTGTTATTATTTTCATTTGTACGAGTGAGTATTGTACGAAGTAGATCCTTAAATGTTTAAGTCTTGATGACTCGTACGAGGCATCATTCGTACAAAGAAGTTCTGGTCAAAATTTTTGAAATTTTGCTATGTATAATTGTTCATCCGTACAAACTAGTGACTCGTACCAATGAGACTTTGAATCAGACTTAATTTTTGTCTTGGTACATGACTCATAAGAATGAGTGAGTCGTACGAGTGATTTAGTGTTGAAATTTTTCTTGAAAAATTTTCTAAGTGTTTGAAATGTCTATGTTTACCGGTCAAGAAATCTTCATTTTCACCGTTCCATAATATCTGCTGTCTTCTGGATGAATCCATTCCAGAAATCGCTGCTTATCGAGAAGTTCTAGATTTTCTGAGCAGAATTCCCATCACAAAAGCTCTCACCAATCGTCATGTAGCATATCATTCACATACTGAATATTTCTGGAATGCGGCAAAGTATGATGAGGAGGAGAATGCAATTGTATCTGCGGTGAAAATTAACAATGAGGATATTCAGGTTAAGATCACTAAAGATTTAATCAGAACCGTGCTGGAGTTTAATGATTCTAAAGACGACCCTACAAGGTTTCCTGAATACATGGTGAAAGGGTGTTTTTACCAAATGGGTTATGCCGGTTTTGTAAATGCTGCTCCACTTAAGAAGGCTAACCAGAGTGCACCATTCAGCTATTTCGCACACTGCATCATACACACACTCAGTCATCGCAAAGGATGATTTTATGATTTAGTCGATTATCAGATGTGTATGGTCACCGCTCTTGTTCTGAGCCTTCCATACAACTTCTCAAGAGTGATTTTTTTTTCAAATGGTCCAAAACACGCAGCATGAGAAGTTCTTGCAGTATCCACGTTTTATCCAAATGCTGCTTGACCATTTGTATCCGAATCTGAAGAAGAAAAAAGATGATATTTTGAAGTTACAGCATATGGATGTCTTAACACAAAAGAAGATGAATTTGCATCTTAAAGCTTTCCCAACGCAAAACTAGTTTTTGGCACGATTGTTGATAAAGATTATGTGTCTTTGCCTCAAGGGAAATGGAGGAAAGATGATAGAAGTGATGAGGATGAAGAGCTTGAAGCACTAGATGGTTTTATCCATGAAGAGAAGTGCATGGTTTGTAAAAGATGAGAAAAAGGGGGTTAAAGGGACAAAAAGAAAACAAACATCCACATCTTCCTCAACTGTCCCACAGAAGAAAAGGAAAGCATCTGAAAGCTCAAGATTGATTGATGAATCTGAGCCTGAAGAGAACGTTGAAGCTATGGCTACGGAGATTGAAAAACAAGCTTTTGGTGTTCGAGAAGGAGAAGTTGAAGATGCGTCGTCTCTAGTACTGACTCTAAAGATCGAATTGCAGGTGAGAAAGAAAGAGCGATAGAACGTTAACATGAACGACAGTCTGAGCTCAAACGAAAAGCCGAAGAGAGGAAACGAAAAGCGTCAGGAGAAGATGACACGACATATGTTCCTTCGCATTTAGATAGTGACACTCCTGTATGAAAGACTCCGAAGAAATCTTCTCGATTATTTAAAAGGCCAGCTGTTAAAAATTCGGATTCTCCAATGGACAAATCCAAGAGAAAAGTTCAAAAGAAGATTGTTCAAGAAGAGTCTGCATAGCAACCACCATTTCCACCACGTCAACAAACACCACAGCAACCACCATCTCCATCACGTTAGCAAACACCACAACCACCACCACAACCAACCGCAGCCGACGCCACAACCCTCACAATCCCAACCCCAGTTTGACTTTTATTTTGATTTTGGTGATATTCCTGGGGGGAGAATTTTTCTGCTGACATGTTTAACTATGCACGTGTTGAAGAATTGAAGAAGCAGTTTATGTTAAACAATGTCAATATTGCTGAACTTCAAGAACAACTCAATGGGTTAAATGCAGAAAAGCAGCAGCTTGAAGCTATGATGGCTAGTATAGTATCTAGAATGAGCGTTTAAGAATTCGCATGGCTGAATACGAAGACGAATGTCTCAGGAGCCAAAGAAAGATAAATCTATTTGAAAAGATACTTACAAAGAAGCTTGGTATTAACATTGTTGCTGAAATTGATGAAATTGAGAAAGCCAAAGCAAGAGAACGGGTTGTTGAGTCCGAACGTCTTGAAAAAGAACTATCTGATGCTCAATGCAAAGGCAAAGCTAAGGTGGTTGAGGATCCTGTAACTGTTACAACTGAGCCAGAAGCTGAATCTTCGCCAGTAATTTCTAATATAATGGTGTATTCGGTCTCAAAGAAATTTCTATTGGTGGGTAAGCCAAAAGATGTGATATTGACATGTCAAATCTTTCAGCAAAGCATCGTGAATGGCTAAACAAGAGGAAGTTAGAGAGACAGATTGAAGCTGAGGTTGATGAGTTTGTTGCAGAACCTGAGAAAGAAGCTAAAGACTAAGATGATTTTGATGATGTATTTTCTGATAAGTCGGATGACAATGGTGATGGAGGAGATGATGACTTAGGTGGTACGAGTGTCTGTGTAATAGAGTCTAATGTGAATGATGATATTGATTATTCTGTGTACTTGGGTGACTTGGCAAATCAAGTAAATGAAGGTGGTGAACAGAGGAAGATCTGAAGGCCCTACGGATGCTTAGTAGGCAGGATTTTCTCGGTAATCGAAATATCTATCGTTCCTGTCATGCCAAAACCGAAGATATTATATTTAGAGCATGACGTAGAGGAAGGGGAGTTTGTCCACAACTATTCGAAAGAGAAATTGCTAAAATGCTGGTAGTGGATGAAGAAAATTTTGAGTTCGATTTGAAGAAGAGCTAAATGATATTAGTGCTTTCGAGCCAGCTGATTATGTCTTCGAACATGTGTCTGATGCACATGATTATGATCAAGTTGTCGTAGAGGATGATTCTAATGAAGATGATACAGATTTTGCAAATCAGGGAATAGATGACTCTCCAACTTTTAGTGATTTGTTTGCAGCTGAAAGTGATGATCTTTTGAAATGTAAAGTTGAAGAAGCTATTAAACTCAGGACCATTCCTTAACAACCGTCTGCTGAAGAAATGGCTGAGATGAGGAAACGGTGGTTCAAAGTTGCACCTGCTGAGCGAAAGTTTAAACGTTCCTTAGCGTTCTTTACACGTCATGGGGATATTTCTTTGGGAGACATTTTAGTTGGGGCTGGATCGAGGAGCGAACCAGCAAGTAAAGTGATTTGCCTGGACCCAATTCATGAACCGTTTGCTCCAGCTGTCGAAGTCTTCTAGGTTCATTAATTCGACGGTTTGGTCATTTTTACCCATCTCGTTTTCGAGATTCATGTTTTGAGCTGCTGTGGTCGTGACTGCAGATGTAGCGAATGCGTTGTAGAATTCTTCGGCCATTTTTCATGTAAAACTTTAGACACACACTTTTCGAACAAACTGATTGGTCCAGAAAAATTCTTTGGTGCAAATAACAAAACAATTTGTGCGATCAAGATCCGTTCGTATGAACCAGTAATTCGTATGGACAAGGTGACTAAAAAAGTAACTCGTGCGAACAATGAAATTGCTCGTACGATTGACCTTTCGCTCGTATGAATGAGATGCTCGTACGAATGTTCAATTCATGCGAATCACACTTGTAAATTTGAAACTTGTAAGTTTTTAAGAATTTCTGATTATTTGTTCATACGAATGTTCCAAATTGTACGGTCAGGTGTTCGTGTGAGTGCTATCTCTACTTGTACGACGCAACTAAGTCTCCAAACGAATGAATTTTACCGATTTTAACATGATTAAGCTCGATTTTAGATCTGAAATTGTTAAGGATTGATTTGAATATAATTTAACATGATATCCTAGAATCCATTTGTCCATAATTTCATCCAAATCCGAGATCAGTTTGGGAGAAATGTAGAAGTAGAAAGCTGCAACAGTGAATCTGATCTAAAACAGTTGGTAGCCTTGCAGAAACTTGATGTTTGTCAGCAGATCAGGCCTCAAGGCTCTGATACCACTTGTGAATGGGGGATCGGCTCCTCCGATGAGCAATTGTTCTGATATAACTGAACTAGCAGAGGCGGAATTCATTGCTAGAGAGGATGACAAACGAACAAGATAGATATATTGTTTAACTGCTCTAAATTATATTGAAAGACGTGCAAAGTACAGACGCGAGTAAACAAATCAGCAGGGCTTCGCCGTACCAACTGAACTAACACTACTTAGCTCTGACACAACACTCCTCTATTTATAGGTCGACATGACTCGCTTCCTCCAGTAAGGTCATATCATCAATTGATTCCGGTAATGCGCAAACATAGCGAACAAGAGTCGCTTCGAGTGAAAGTCTCCTTCCTCTCCTACTGTTGGGGGAGTTTTTTGATGAAGTTCCACTTTGTTGGCTTGTCATGCTAATAAAACAAGACAAACCATTAAAGTTTTAACATGCAGATAGGTCACACAGCTTAGTGCTAGATTGGCACGGCCCCGTGCTTCTTCAACTGTTGTGTTTTTCAACCCATGAGCTCCTATTTTAAGTTAATATTTTTGAACGTAAATAACTTAAAATAGTGTTGTACAGTTTTAGTTTTGCAAGAGTTTGGGTTGAAAATCATTTGTTTACTCCATTAAATGAGGCTTTGAAACTTGAAGCTTTAAGTTTTAGTGGAGTTTTGTTGGAGGTTGAAGATGAAGACCATGACCCAAAGTGGTAAAGAGAAGAAGGTTTAAAGAAACAATTTTAAGAACATACCTTTTTGGGCATGTTTGAAAATCTAAGAGAATCCTTGTCTTTGTGGTGAGTCTAAACATTCTACCCTATCCTGACTTTATAGAAAGTGACTGTACATAAGCACAACCCTGTTTCTAGGGGCACGTGATGACCATGGTATTGTTTACTCCTGAATGTGGTTCCACCGAATCGTTTTTTGATTCTTCTCCTCCTTGATTTTCTTTTGATGAATATATTACATTCATTAGGGATTCAATTTCTTTTACTTTTTGGAGAATTCTTTTTTCTATCTAACACAACTCATCAGAAGTTATCTCTTTTAGGAAAGAAGGTTGATGGCATTCAGGCGGATGGTAGTAATTAATTTTACTCCCGCCCATCTTAAGGTGATTGTTACATGAAAACCATGGGTCTACTAAGTAGTGCGGATAAAAATTAAGGATGGTACATTCTAAATCTTAATGGAATCCACCACATAATTGGCACCATTCACCGTAAGAGTGGCGGGGGTAAAAATAATCATTAACATCCATATTCGGCAAAGGAGGTTTCAACCGTCAGGATCAGACAGTTCTATTTTCTAGAAACTGGAGATAAGCACGGCCCCGTGTGAGTGGTGCACGGCCCTGTGCTATAGCTTTTGTCAGGTAGAAAATAAAGTTTTATGCTACAAGAGGGAAGCACGGCCCTGTGTTTGATCAGCCACGGCATGTGCTAAATCTACAGAAAGTGAAGAAAAATGTAGAAAAAGCAGAAAAACCTAAAAAGAAAAAAATAAAATGTCACACCGCTGCTTTCCACAGCCAATCCAAACACCGATGGGCCCAGGTGGGGAATATCGTGACGTAAGTTGGTATCATCATAGTCAATTGAACACAGCATAGCAGAAGTCTTGGAGTAAAATTACTATTACAAACCAAATGTTCAAAATCCAAAATAATATACAGACGCTCATAGTAGAAAATCCACAAGCAGATCATAAAATATACAAAAATGTGTATAATAGACTTTAGGGCATATCTTGGATTTGCAAGATCCTCTTATCACTACCGAGCAGCTTCCTGCCTATTTCGTATTGTACCTGCAAGTTTAGTCTTTTGAAAATACGTCAGCTTTCGCTGGTAAATACACCCAACTGACTCATTTTGAAAACATTGGAAGATGATTTTAAGTGCACATGGCACAAAATCTTTTATAACTTGGGAAAGTTACTTTGTAACTTTGTTAATAGATTCACATGTTTCTCCATACATACAGGGCCCAGTTCGAAAACTGAGACATGATTAACGTACACACCACTTAAGAACTCATGAAGGAGTTATCCCCAAGTTTGTGGGTAAGTCTTTAGCATGAGCATATGTCAGGTGTATGCCTACACCCCGCGCTTAGGTCTTGGCCATTATCTAAGGTAATGAGCTGAGGATATCTAGGACACGGTAGTTAACCCCCGATGTTTAAGTTATCAAACAAAACTGATTAAAATGGAATATGCGGATTTACTAGCCACAATTGGGCATTCTATTGATCCCATTTCCGACCAAGCCTAAATAGTTTACCGTAACCCAAGCCCGTATATGGGAAATAAGTCGAGAGTATTTCCCTGTGCTAGTCTTGATTTTAATATGCAAGATTTAATATATCAGTCGTATCCAAAACGAACTAACTGCAGATAGCATTTAGAAGGCTCTAGTGTGGATTATGGCATAAGCTAACCAATTAAATGTTAACGGTCTTATATGAGTCATAGACTTAGACCGACTAGCGTACATGATCAAAAACGATAAAATACGCTAGATTAAGCGATGACCGGATATAATGTAGTTTAAACCCAACAAGTACTTTGACCTGTATAATATGGGTAAGCCATAAACATTCTGGATTTGAAACTTAAATGACAAGGTTAAACCTGTTTCAGTTAATTTCCGTAAACTAGTAACATATACTTAACCGTACGCATATCAGTGATATCAGATAACCGGATAAGTCATGGACAAGTTTATATGCCATTATACTTTAAATAAGTTGTAATATCAGTAGGATATCAACTTATACGCCCGTTAAGGTTTCAAAATGAATTATGCCTCATAAGGGCATTTTGGTAATTTCATACCTTATAAAAGGAACTTGAATATATTTTAATGTTATAACGATAAGTATTCTGAAAAGTATTAAATTTATGATATAATATCAGGAGGAACATGATAATATGTGTAATTTATCATTTATGACCAAACTATGCACCGAAAGGGCATTTTGGTCATTTTACACATATTTTTATAAAATATTTTGGATTCTGAGTTTATATCATGTATCTACTATAAAAATATTTAAAATAAGTTTTAAAATCAGTAGGTAACAAGTCTTGGTTGGTAAACATGGTTTAATACATACTATGCGCCGAACGACGCTTATGTCGTAAAATGACGAATTGTGCGATGTTTAATGAGAACTGATGTTAAAATTAGGTTTATAAGTTTTAGATATGTATTTAATATAACATATATGTAGGTAAATTATTTGATATGAAAAGGTATGATTAAAACCGTTTTATGAGCCACAAGGGCGTTATCGTCATTTATCGACATATTACAAGGACTTTATCATAAACTCAGTTTATAATCTGATTTGACATCCTAAATAATCCTACTTATGATATTACATGAGTAGGTAATTCATTTTCAAGTTCATTATCATCTAAACCTTATTTTACATAAGAAGGGCATTTGGTCAAAATGGCATAATTATGGAACTTGCGCATAATCTCAGATTCTGATTATGATCTTGTAATATAACCTCAGAGGGTTATGCTACATTATTTTATGATCAAAATTCAACCTTAGATTAGTAGCTAACTAACCTAAATCAGGTCATAATCGAAAGTCATTGAAAAAGTCAAACTTCACGACATTCGGTTGCGAACCGACCCTAAACTGAAATTAACCAGCCGAAGATGTTCTAATAATTTTTACCACTTATTTAAGTGTCAAAACATGTTTCATAACATATATAATCTCAGATTATAACATTTCTGAAAAATGGCCTGTTTGACTTTTTAATATTATAACTTTGACCCGTCAATTGGTCTAGCAAACGTGATCTTTAGGAGGTGCCCTTAATAGGGCCTAACACCTACCTTATTACGATCACTTAGCCATGTTCGTTATGAATAATGGCTGGACCATAATTGTCTTAACCGAATGTCAAAGCGTTTTCCGTAAAACGCTTGACTTTTGGCTGGCTATAAAAGCCTATAAACGAAAAATGAAATAGAAAAGAACACTTACAAGTGATTCCTAGGATGCAACAGAACTAAGTTGGATGCTCCTTTCAGTTAGGAACTTCCAGAGGAGGGAGATATAATGAGAATGAGAAAGGTGCAAGTTCAAATGTTGAACCATGGCACCTATTTATAGTTTGAGAGCTTGAAGGAGGTGATGCTAGGTGTTAAGGGGTATTAAGGGAGCTTACAAGTGTCCTAAAACGTGGCATAGTAGTTTGGAAGTCCATGGTTTCGAATCAAATGGTTTTTCGCAACACGTGTGGAGGCCAAGGCAATTTTATGCAGATACAGGTCTCTTGCGGGCTGCAAAAGACTTGTCCGGGGTCTCTCGTGTCCCGTGAGCGCCCCATGGAAACTTTCAGAGTTTGTCACATTTAGCCCCTTAACTTATTAAAACCTCCTAAAACATCTTTATAGCATATCTAGCCCTCCGTAACCAATATTTGGTGTACCCGGGAGTATGCCCGGACATTGTCGAGCTCTCGGTTCATTAAAAGGTCACTCAGAGGTATAAATTAACATGTTGACACTTTTAACCCCTCCATTATCCAACTTTCACATATTTACAGAATTAACCTCTCGCGTCCAACAAGTGGCACGTATGAGAGTAAGGACTTCGTAAAGGATCACTCAGAGGCTCAGTATAAGCATGCTGACTCTGATGTCACTCAGAGGCTGGGCATGTTGACACTAATGGTCACTCAGAGGCCAAGTTTAAGCATGTTGACACTAATGGTCACTTAGAGGCTATGTTCTAAGTATGTTGAAACTAATGGTCACTCAGAGGCTCGGTTTATGCGTGTTGACATCAGAAGGTCAGTCAGAGGCTTCATTTAAGCATGTTGACACCTTTAGTCCTTATTAGTCCAAAATAGACTTATTATACAAGTAATGGCATGTGTCACTATACTATTGGACACGAGTTTGACGAGGTGTTACATCCTCATCCCCTTAAAAGAAATCTCGACCTCGATATTTTATTCAGAAAGATGGGGGTACTTTTATCGCATAGTGGACTCAACCTCCCATGTATACTGAGGGCCTCAAAGGGCATCCCACTTAACCTTTACTATAGGTATCAATTTCTTTCAGAACTTCTTAACCTGTCGATCCTCGATCGTAATTGGTTTCTCAATTAACCTCAGGTTTTCATCAATTTGCACATCATGATGTGACATTGCTAGCGACTCATCGGCTAGACATTTCTTAAGGTTACTGATGTGGAACACATCATGAATTCCACTAAGCTCCTCTGGCAGCTTAAGCTTATAAGCTACAGTGCAGACACACTCGATTATCTCGAATGGTCCTATATATCTTGGGCTTAGTTTGCCCTTATTTCCGAATCTCATTACACCTTTCCAAGGTGATACCTTTAGCATGACTTTTTCCCCTATTTAGAACTTAAGAGGTTTACGCCTCTTGTCAGCATAGCTTTTCTTGCCTATCTCGGGCAGCTTTGAGACAATCACGGATTTGCACAATCTTATTTGTGGTCTCCAAGACAATCTGGTCCTGATAGTTGGGCTTCCCCAACTTCTGTCCAACACACAGGCGTTCGACATTTTCTCCCATACAAGGCCACATAAGGAGCAGCCTTGATGCTCGTATGATAATTATTATTATAGGAGAATTCTAATAGGGGAAAGTGGTCATCCCAACTTCCACCTAGATCAATCACACATGCTCTAAACATGTCTTCCAAGGTTTGAATAGTACGCTCACTTTGTCCATCCGTCTGCGGGTGGTAAGCCGTACTAAAGTTTAATCTTGTGCCTAAAGATTGTTGGAAACTTTTCCAAAAAAAGAAGTATATCTGATATCTCTATCAGATACAATAGATATCGGCACACCGTTTAGGGACACAATCTTGTCCACATATAACTTAGCCAATTTTTCAGAGTATTCCTTTAATTGGCAGGAAATGCGTTGACTTAGTCAACCTATATACAATGACCCAAATCGTGTCATTACCATGTTTGGTCTTTGGTAACTTGGTAATCAAGTCCATAGTTACCATTTCCCATTTCCGAGTGAGAATTTCAAGTTGTTGTAGAAGGCCTGACGGTTTCTGATGTTCGGCTTTAACTTACAAACACGTCTGACATGTGGCTACATAAGTGGCTATGGATTTCTTCAAACCCATCCACCAATAATTCTTTTTTAGATCCTTATACATCTTGTCACCACCCGAGTGAACTGAGTATCTTGAATTATGCGCTTCTTGGTGGATTAGATCCCTAAGTCCTCCAAAGATTGGAACCCAGATTCTTTCTTTAAATCTAAGGATTCCGTCCTTTCCAGGCGTTAACTGATCAATAGTCTATCTAATCCCTCAATAGGAATATTAGCCTCTAACAGGGCTTACTTTTGTGCATCTAATAGCTTTTTATTCAACTTATTTCTGAGCTCAATGATCTTAACGTTAATCCTAAAGGTTTAACGCTTTCCTTGCGTCTCAAGGAGTCCCCAGCAACGACATTTGCCTTGCTGGGATGATAGCGTATTTCGCAATCATAATCATTAAGTGTTTCCATCCAACGACGTTGTCGCATGTTCAAATCCTTATAATTGAACAAATGTTGGAGACTCTTATGGTCAGTGTATATAATACACTTTGTGCCATATAAGTAATGTCTCCACAACTTAAGTGCAAATACAACAATACCCAATTCCAAGTCATGGGTGGTGTAATTCCTTTCGTGCACCTTTAATTGTCGTGATGGATAAGCAATCACTTTGCCTTTTTGCATTAGCACACAGCCCATGCCAGTGTGCGAGGCATCACAATAAACTACAAAATCCTCAATACCCTCAGGTATAGATAATACAGGAGCATTGCTCAACTTGTGTTTTAGAATCCCAAAAGATTCTTGTTGTTTTGGACCCCAGTCAAACTTGACATTCTTACGGGTCAAGGTAGTTAAAGGAGTGGCTATTCATGAAAAATTCTCAATGAACCTCCTATAATAACTAGCCAATCCTAAGAAGCTACGAATCTCCGATGGAGTTTTAGGTACTTCCCAATTCATTATGGCTTCTATCTTGGGGGGATCCACTTGGAACCACGCTCACTTACAACATGTCCAAGAAATTGGACTTCTCTAAGCCAAAATTCACACTTAGAAAATTTAGCATAAAGCTTCTCGTGTCTTAGTAATTCTAAGATGCATCGAAGGTGTTTCTCATGATCAACTTGATTATGAGAATATATAAGCATGTCGTCTATGAAGACAATGACAGACTTATCTAGATACGGCTTGCAGACTCTATTCATGAGATCCATGAATGTTGCAGGTGCATTTGTGAGCCCAAAAGGCATCACCAAGAATTCATAATGACCATATCGGGTCCTGAAGGCAGTCTTAGGAACATCCTCGTTCCTAACCTTCAGTTGATGATATCCTGATCTCAAATCAATCTTGGAGAAATAGTTAGCTCCTTGAAGTTGATCGAAAAAGTCGTCGATCCGGGGCAAAGGATAACGATTCTTGATCGTTATCTTATTTAACTCACGGTAATCAATGCACATTCGCATTGAACCATCCTTCTTCTTAACGAAGGGGATAGGAGCTCCCCAAGGTGAGGAACTAGGTTCTATGAAACCTTTCTCTAAAAGTTCATCTAATTGAATTCTTAATTCCTTCATTTCCGTCAGTGCTAACCGATATGGAGCTCCAGTTACGGTGCTGATCCAGGTAGGATATCAATCCTAAACTCCACTTGCCTATCTGGAGGTACACCTGGTAATTCTTTGGGGAAAACATCGGAATACTCTGAAATAACTGGAAGGTCTGTAATATTTGGTTTAGGCTCATTGATGGTTACTTGTGCCAGGTAAATGACACACCCTTTTCTCAAACTCCTGGATGCCTTGCGTAACAACACCTTGTCTAGCAATCCATAGTGTGTATCTCCTAGAATGGTGATTATTTCACCAGATGGGGTTTTAATCTCGATGAGTTTCTTATCATAGCAATGCAGGCTTGGTTATGGGATAACCAATCCATGCCTAAGACTACATCGACCCTGCCAATTTTAGTGGAAAAAGAGAGATAGGAATCGAATGATTCTTAATAGATACAACACCTTCATCAAGAATGGAAGATACTGCTTCTAGAGTTCCATCAGTAAGTTCTAACTCATAGGTTATGTCTAGAGTTCTTATGGGCAAGTTTAATAATTTACTAAACTTATGGTCTACAAAAGATTTATCTACACCCTAATCAAAAAGAACTCTAGCATATACATCATTGATAAGGAATGTACCTGTTATGACGTTATTGTCATTAACGGCCTCCCTGGCATTCATCTGGAAGGCACAAGCATTCCCTTTCTTAGCCTCTCCAGGCTTTGCATCGTTATTTTAGGGTTCTTAGGCAGTTAAACCTACTATGCCCCTTTTCATTACAGCCGTAGCAGACGGCATTCTTAAGATCCTTGCACTCTAGGTCTTATGCCTTTTTTTCTTACAAATACCACATGTTCTAGCTTGTGGATCAATACTACACTGTCCCCAATGCCTGTGGTTGCAATTTGTACATGTCGGCGTTACACCCGACTTATCTTGGTTCTTTATGAACCCAAATCTCCCCTTATTCTTCTTAATAAATATTTGGGAGTTATCATCCTCTCTCTTTCTTTTCCCATCAGTCTCAGCTTTAACTGACTTTTGCCTCACCAAATCTAGGGTGAGAGAGAGAGATAGGTCAACAGCAGACCTATAGGTACTAGGCTGAGCAGCCTTCACCAGGCCCTTTATTTCAGGCGTTAACCCATGAATGAAACACGCAATGCGTTTGAGTTCTTAGGTAATTAAATAGGAAACTAACCTAGACAGGGAATTGAAGTCAGAAACATACTCTCGACAGTCTAGGTTATTCATGGTAAGAGTCATAGCCTTCAACCAAATCAGGGCATCACCTCATGAGGTGGGCAGTAAGTCTCCTTGACTAAATCAACAAACTTAGACCATCATAAGTTGTACAGGTGTACCTTACCTGTAGATTGGATCATAGCCTTCCACCAAATCAGGGCATCACCCTTGAAGGACTGTGATACATACTTAACCACATCCTTATCATCACAATCCCTGATATCTACTATCGTCTCCATTTCATCCAGCCATTTCAAGGCTTCTACTGCTCGTTTTTCACCATTAAAATCTCGGGGCTTACAGGAGACAAAGTATTTATAGGTACACCCGTCTTTAGCAGAACGGGACCTATCAGAAATTTCTAGTTTCTTTGGTTCACTCTTCTCATTTGAGGAGTGAACTGAGCTCTCCTTACGAGTTGAGGATGGTGGGATTGATAAGGGTTTGGAGTGAGTAGCGCTCAATTCTTTAAATTTATCCATGGCCTTTTCCACGGCTTTTCCCACAGCTGCATCAATGCGAGCTTGGAAATTATCCTTATCGATGGCAATGTTTTCAGCTTTGTTAGAGTTAATCTCTCGGTGGCTACTTTGTGCCCCGTCCGAGTTTGCCATTCTTGAAGCTTTGGTTCTAATCACCAATAAAACTTTTCTTAGCCATGGTATTAATAACCATATTCGGCTTAAAAATTTTGGATATACAAACCATCGCCTAGTCAAACTAGTGTGAATAAAATCACAACTCTTATGCTTATCATATCCATATTTGGCCTAGGTCTCAAAAAGACCATAAAAGGCAAATTACAATTTGGAAGTAGTCAATATATTATTAGACAGTGGATCGTAATGTCACAACTGTCATTGTCATTTGACAATTATATGTAGCTCGTAGGCTTGTCACCAATAGACATAAAAATACGACACGTTGGCCTGTCACTAATGGACAAAATACGGCACTTTAGCCTGTCACCAATAGACATAAAAATACGGCACGTTGGCTGTCACTAATGGACAAAATATGGCACTTTGGTCTATCACTAATGGACATAAATATGTCACGTTGGCCTGTCACTAATGGACATAAAATATGGTACGTTGGCCTGTCACTAATGGACATATAATATGGCACTTTTGCCTACATCACTAATCGATGTAAATTATGGCTCGTTGGCCTACATCACTAATGGATGTAAATTATGGCTCGTTTGCCTGTCAATCGCCATCTCATTGATGACATTAGCCGGAATAGGTCAGGACGTAGTCCCTTTACCTAGACGGCTAGTGTGGTTCCTAAAGTCACATTACCAGGAGTATGAACATTCCTTAGTGTTATCATAAGAGTACCTTAATGGTTGATTAATAGTCCCGGTCGCATTGACCTTATCGACATGGAGGCTTGAACCTAGTCCACCACCTCTAGATAGAAGGATAACTCCCCTTAACTATCATGATAGAAGGCCCTTTTATCCTTGACTATTATTTATAAGTTGGCCAAATATGTGGTCTGTGCCACTTGGCAAATCAAAACCATTAAGATCTTTTTGGAATTATATAGCAGGACATAAATTTCGACTAAAATCGAGACGTTCGCTTAAACAGGATGAATATATATATATATATATATATATAATATATATATATATATATAATAAATATCCCAAAGTATTTCATTAATTTCCATTAAGAAATTACAATACTAGAAATAAATAAATAAAAGAAACTATCCGTGCAAGGACTTAAAAGTATTAAAAACGTCCACGTAGGGACTAAAGAAATAACAATGTCCTCGCAGGGACTAACATATATTATTTGAAGAGACTTCACTCATCCTCCTTCCCCTTAACCAACTTGGAGAGTTTCTTGAAGAACTTGTTGTCTTCTTCTCTGTTTTCTCTGCTTGTTGTTGCATTTCTTTCATTTGTTCCAAGGCCTCATTGACGGCCTCAAGTGGTGGCGGAGGTTGTGGTTGTGGCATAACATGATATTGGTACCCATAACTTGGAAAGGAGACGGGTAAAGTGCGTTATGCATGACCGCTTGCATGTAAGGGTCACACGACAATGCTTGTTAATCTACTGGCGTAGATGGGTTAAAAGGATCATATCCAGATGTATCCGGATATGCTGGGATAGGGTTATTATAACCCGATGGTGGTGGTTGAACCACTGGTGATGGTGTTGGTTCCACCACAGGTGAAGCATTAGAGGGTCCACCCATTTGTAGCTCCTCGTGGATGGTTGGGTAAGTTTTGGATAACGGTGGTAGCGAACCCGACCGTTGACCTACACGTACCGACATACGCACTCCTGTTTCTTCCTTGGTGGCTCAGGTGGCGGATTCCACCAGTTCCATGTGAACATCTTCTTGTACAGGAGATGCAGTGGAGTGGTGGGAAGGAGTGTTAGCAAAGGTAAATTGGTTCCAATATTGGTCCCATTCATTAGGACCTTGATATGGCTATCCGGCGTAAGAGTTTGAATCGCTAGATATCTCGATGGGATGAGTGTGTGATCCTAACGGTGGCATCTCTGGGTCAGAGTCCTTGTCCATTGGGTTGGGTTGGTCAACTGATTTGGTCGGCTGGGGTTGTAGTAAAGTAATGGTTTGGGTTAAACTCATCATGATATGAATGATGAGAGTGGTGTGATTGATGCGAATGATATGAGTGGTACGAGTTTTGGGTATGGGTAGGTGAATGTCATGATAGGGCCAGGAATCCCCTGAATCCTCATAGGGATTTGAGTGATGGGGTTGAGAAGGGATGTGTCCAGATGGTCCTCCTCTCATTGGTTCTTTAGCTCTTCCTCATACTCTTGGCGGCATTTTCCTGTTAAAAATTAAATCAAAAACAATACTAATAACTTAATAATGAGATGAGTAATCCTAGGTCAAAGCCTAGACTCGAAAGTCTAAGGAATGTGCTTGTGTAGGTTTGTGATTAAACACAAGAAGGCTAGTGTTTAATTCTCTCAAACGTTGGCTCTGATACCAACCTGTCACACCTCAGCTTTCCACAGCCAATCCAAACACCAGTGGGCCCGGGTGGGGAATATCGTGATGTAAGTGGTATCATCATAGTCAATTAAACACAGCAAAGCAGAAGTCTTGGAGTAAAATTACTATTACAAACCAAATGTTCAACATATAATAATAATATACAGACGACTCGTAATAGAAGATCCACAGGCGGATTGTAAAATATACACAAATGTGTATAACAAACTTTAGGATAGATCTACGATTTGCAATATCCTCTTATCACTACCGAGCAGCTTCCAGCCTATTTCGTATTTTACCTGCAAGCTTAGTCTTTTGAAAATATGCCAGCTTTCACTGTTAATACACCAAACTGACTCATTTTGAAAACATTTGAAAATGATTTTAAGTGCACATGGCACAAAATCTTTTATAACTTGGGAAAGTTACTTTGTAACCTTGTTAATAGATTCACATGTTTATCCATACATACAAGGCACCGTTCGAAAACTGAGACATGATTGACGTACACACCACTTAAGAACTCACGAAGGAGTTATCCCCAACTTTGTGGGTAAGTTTTTAGCATGAACGTATGTCAGATATATGCGTACACCCCGCGCTTAGGTCGTGGCCATTATCTAATGTAATGAGCCGAGGATATCCAGGACACGTCAGTTAACCCCCGATGTTTGAGTTATCAAACAAAACTGTTTAAAACGGAATATGCGGATTTACTAGCCACAATCTGGCATTCGATTAATCCCATTTCCGACCAAGCTGTAATAGTTTACCGTAACCCAAGCCCGTATAGGGGAAATAAGTCGAGAGTATTTACCTAAGCTAGTCTTGATTAATATTCAAGATTTAATATCTCAGCCGTATCCAAAACGAACTGAGTGTAAATAGCATTTACCGGAAGGCTCTAGTCTGGATTATGGCATAAGCTAACCAATTAAATGCTAACGAACTTATATGAGTCATAGACTTAGACCGACTAGCTTACATGATCAATAACGGTAAAATACGCTAGATTAAGCGATGACCAGATAGAATGTAGTTTAAACCCAACAAGTACTTCGACTTGTATAATATGGGTAAACCATAAACATTCTGGATTTTGAAACTTAAATGACAAGGTTAAACCCGTTTCGGTTAATTTCCGCAAACAAGTTACATATACTTAACTGTAAGTATTATCAGCGATATCGGGTAACCAGATAAGTAGTGGACAAGTTCTATATGCCATTATACTTTAAATAAGTTGTAATATCAGTAGGATATCAACTTATACGCCCGTTAAGGTTTTAAAACGAATTATGCCTCATAAGGGAATTTTGGTAATTTCATACCTTATAAAAGGAACTTGAATATATTTTAATGTTATAATGATAAGTATTCTGGAAAAGTATTAAATTTATGAAATAATATCAGTAGAAACATGATAATATGTGTAATTTATCATTTATGACCAAACTATGCACCGAAAGGGCATTTTGGTCATTTTACACATATTTTTATAAATAATTTGGATTCTGAGTTTATATCATATACCTACTATAAAAATATTTAATAAGTTTTAAAATCAGTAGGTAACAAGTCTTGGTTAGTAAACATGGTTTAGATCCATACTATGCGCCGAAACGGCGCTTATGTCGTAAAATGACGAATTGTGCGATGTTTAATGAGGAATTGATGTTAAAATCAGGTTTATATGTTTTAGATATGTTATTTCATATAACATATAAGTAGGTAAATTATTTGATATGAAAAGGTATGATTAAAACCGTTTTATGAGCCACAAAGGGCGTTATCGTCATTTATCGACATAATACAAGTACTTGTTCATAAACTCAATTTATAATCTGATTTGACATCCCAAATAATCCTACATATGATATTACATTAGTAGGTAATTCATTTTCAAGTTCATTATCATTTAAACTTTATTTTACATAAAAAGGGAATTTTTTTTCAAAATGGCATAATTATGGAACTTGTGCATACACTCAGATTCTGATTATGATCTTGTAATATAACCTAGGGGGTTATGCTACATTATTTTATGATCATAACGCAACCTTAGATCAGTAGCTAACTAATCTAAATCAGGTCAGAATCGAAAGTCAAAACAGAAGTCAAACTTCGGGACTTTCGGTTACGAACCGACCCTAGAACTGAAATTGACGAGCCGAACATGTTCTTACATGTGCTAATAGTTATTACCAACTTGTTTAAGTGTCAAAACGTGTTTCATAACATATATAAGCTCAGATTATAACATTTCCGAAAAATAGTCTTTTTGACTTTTTAATATTATAACTTTGACTCGTCAATTGGTCTAGCAAAAGTGATCTTTAGGAGGTGCCCTTAGTAGGGACTAACACCTACCTTATTATGATCACTTAGCCATGTTCGTTACGAACAATGGCTGGACCATAATGGTCATAAACGAATGTCAAGAAGTTTTCCGTAAAACGCTTGACTTTTGGCTATAAAAGCCTATAAACGAAAAAATGCAAGAGAAAGGAACACTTACAAGTGATTCCTAGGATGCAATAGAACTAAGTTGGATGCTCCTTACAGTTAGGAACTTCCAGAGGAGGGAGATAGAATGAGCAGGTGCAAGATCAAATGATGAACCATGGCACCTATTTATAGTTTGAGAGCTTGAAGGAGGTGATACTAGCTGTTAAGGGGTGTTAGAGGGAGCTTACAAGTGTCCTAAAACTTGGCATAGTAGTTTGGAAGTCCATGGTTTCGAATCAAATGGTTTTTCGCAACACGTGTGGAGGCCAAGGCAATTTTATGCAGATACAGGTCTTCGGCGGGCTGCGAGAGACTTGGTCGGGGTCTCTCGTGCCCCGCGAGCGCCCCATGGAAACTTTCAGAGTTTGTCACATTTAGCCCCTCAACTTGTTAAAACCTCCTAAAACATCTTTATAGCATATTTAGCCCTCCGTAACCAATATTTGGCGTACCTGGGAGTATGCCCGAACATTGTCGAGCTCTCGGTTCGTTAAAAGGTCACTCAAAGTATAAAGTAACATGTTGACACTTTTAACCCCTCCATTATCCAACTTTCACATACTTACAAAATTAACCTCTCTCGTCCAACAAGTGGCACGTATGAGAGTTAGGACTTCGTAAAGGATCACTCAGAGGCTCAGTATAAGCATGTTGACTCTGATGTCACTCAGAGGCTATGTTTAAGTATGTTGACACTAATGGTCACTCAGAGGCCAAGTTTAAGCATGTTAACACTAATGGTCACTCAGAGGCTATGTTTAAGCATGTTGACACTAATGGTCACTCAGAGGCTCGGTTTATGCATGTTGACATCAGAAGGTCACTCAGAGGCTTCATTTAAGCATGTTGACACCTTTAGTCCTTATTAGTCCATAATGGACTTATTAGAAAAGTAATGGCACGTGTCGCTATACTATTGGACACAATTTTTACGAGGTGTTACATAAAACAAAATTAAAAATGCTTAGATGCCAATTGTAAACTTTCTTAAAATCCTTGTATCCCCGAAAATGGCGCCAAAAACTTAACGTGTGTCCAGTGTGGTATAATTCTTAGTATATTTTTAGCACTTTTTACTCATTATCAAGCTTTAAATTTACAGAATACGAGACAATACAATCACTCTCTACAACATGTTAGTGTAAGTGCACCCATCGTTGGCATAGTATAGTGATGCTATGAGAGTCAAGGATCTGGCGGTTCTTGACAGAAGTCTGGGTAGAAATAGAACTAATTCGGTAGAATGTTATTAGGAAATGAGTAGAAGTAGCGGAAGTCTAATGATTTCATTCATACCGAAAGAGTATACATATTTACAAGCGTGCAAAATTCTGGAGAAATTTTGCCAACGTTTCCCCTCTGGGAACTCCAAAGCTTATCTAACAATTAACACACAACACCTATATATAGACATAACTCACTTGGTGCGAAGTGAGCATTTGACTTCGTACGAAGTGACACATATGTTCCTCCCATGTTCCCACTTGAGTCGTGTGTTCGTATCTAGTCTTTACAATATTCAACACACGCTCTATCTAACCTATTCATATAGTGCCGAACATAAAATGCACCAACAATTTCCCCCTTGGACGTCACTATCTAAGATTGATCTTGATCTTTAAATATAAGAGTCGTGTTTGAATATTTTGTAACTTAATCAGGCATTTGTCAATGTCGTAGAACGTGTCAACAAATTCCTCCTTAATTGATGATTCGGGTTTACAATTTCTTCAATAAATTCTCCCTAAAATGATTCCCCCTGGAATAAATCTTCAGGTCTTTGTTTGCAGGGTTCCTGACCTCCTCTGATTTGCTTAACTATAATCTTCACAAATAATCACGAACTCAAAACTAATCAATGTAGCTTCTAAGTTTCAATGATAACCACATCCTTCTTCGGTTTTTGATTTAACTCCTTTTAGCACAAGAGCCACCACTAAATCTCTAAGTCTTCAAAAACCCAACCGGCAATTGATAGAAACTTTGAATTACCACACTGGTAAACTTCACGTTTATGAATACCCGCGAAAATCTGAAATCTCGTTTTCCGTAATCACGTTTAAGCATACTCCTGAATGATTGATTAGCAAAACAGTAATCTCTTCAATCAGTAAGCAAATCTTCATCTGAATCAAATCATCTGGTAACATATTCAAATATGAGAAACACTCTTCCACGATCAAAATCACATTCTTTCTCTTCAGTCACAATAACATATATATAGCCATCTCTGATATACAAGCGCAACTTAATCAGCAAACATCATCATTCAACGGTGGTTAGTCCATGAAGAACAATTCATCTGCTTGAAGACTAAAAATCCTTGCACCTAAGACCACCATCGAGCATTCGTGTATGTAATATAACGTGAATGATCTCATATCTCCTCGGTAATTTGATACCTCAGCTAGTCTTGCTAACACCTACGACCATCACCGACATTCGTGTATGCAATATAAATTGAACATCCTCAGATCTCCTCGGTATCAACAAAACTACTAATCCTGCTAACCCGCCCTTCATAGAAGAATAGGACTCTAACCCTTAGACATCAATCTGTATCATGATCTGAAAATTCTGAACCTCCTGTGATCATGAACTAACGAAACTAGATTTTCTGCATCCAGGATAATCTAATGTCGGAACCACCAAAATATTGTTACATAGTCACGAATTTCAAAAATGCTAGAATTTCAATATATCCACATAAAATTTTTATTACCCCTCATTTTTGCAAATTCTGACATCTCTAAATTCTTCAATGGAAAACTCCATTATGCGGAAAATATGTCACTTTGGTCCACAAAAGTTTATTTATAGCCATGCAGATTTTACGTTAAGGCCCATTAGTAGTCACTATACCAAAAAGATATTCTTTCTGCATCGGTATCAATGATTATCCCATTTCTTCAACCCTCTGTGATCGTGTCATCAAATTTGTTCTCTAAACCTAACAGTCCGTATTTGCCATTAAAATCTCGAAAAATAATTCAAACACCAAATTTTTTCTAGACACTTGTCTCGTTGCCATGATCAAAAAATGCCTTCATGCATTTTTAGGCATTTTTGGTTCGCTTCGTACAGAGTGAATTCCTCACTTCATGGAAGTGAGCAATTCGTGCGAAGTGATTCTCTTCGTACGAACGAGCCTAATTACACTGTTCGATCCAAAATCTTTATTTTTCGAATTTCATGTTGATTCTAGCATAGACTTGGTCGAAAATTAATTCCAAACAATCCTATGGTTTCCATTTTACTTTTTGTCCGTGAATTGTCCGTTTATTTGTTGATTTACGTCTAAAACCCTCTAAAGTCCATAATCCATGAGCATAGGTGACTCAATCAACTGTTAGATCGATTAAATCTGTATGGTAGCTCTAATACCAATTGAGAGTCCAGGATTCGGTGGTTATAAACAGAAGTTTGGGTAGAATAGAACTAATTCGGTAGAATGTCACTGAGAAAGGAGTTGAAGCAGAGGAAGTCTAATGATTTCATTCATAACGAAAGGGTATACATCTTTACAATTTCGCCAGCATTTCCCCTCTAGGAACTCCAAAATTTATCTAACCATGAACACACAACACCTATATATAGACATGACTGACTTCGTGCGAAGTGAGCATTTGACTTCGTACAAAGTGAGTTACCTTCGTACAAAGTGACACAGATGCTCCTCTCACATTCGCACTGGAGTCGTGTATTCGTATCTAGTGTATACAATATTCAACACACGCTCTATCTAGCCTATTCGTACAGTGACGGACATAAAATGCACCAACATCCTAAGATACTGAGGTTGTCTAAGGACACAAGAGCTTTTAATCCCGGAATATTGTCAACGTTTAATCTAACCAAAATTTTGAGAAAAGATGTTAGTTAGAGAAAAAAGATAGAAAAGAAATAAAAATAAAATGTTAGTAAAAACAATAAGCAAGATAGAATCACTTGGTTTCGACTCCTCTTTTCCGTATCCTTTGATAATTTTCGCACTTTGGGATTTTTAAGAGATAATCTTATTATTGTGGCATGTCCCTCTTTTGGAGGTAATGCTACCCTAAACCATATTGGTCTGAGTCAGAAGGGATACAGTCCCGCAATGCCAGATTATTGATAGATAATTAAATAAGCTATTAAGGCAAAATGTGGCATGTCCCTCTTTTAGAGGAAACACTACCCTCGGCCATATTGGTCTGAGTCAGCAGGGATACAGTCCCGCAAGGTCGAGTTATAGTTTTAATAGTAGTTTTATAAGGGATTCAAGCGGTTCTTACATCCCCGATTTGATGTTATCTGCCTCAAGATGTAACACTCCGCATTCGCAAAGTTTCCTTAATTAGAAAGTGTATTTGTATTTGTATTTGTATTTCTATATTTGGAAGACTTGTACCGTACTTTTATCTTTCATTTTCAAACCCTGTACTCTGAGATTATGATCATAATGGAAACTTATTTGATACTTACGCATGCTACACACTTAAACTATACGTTACAAACTTGTAGACGTGATTATATGCAAGGGATTCATACATAGATTATTCAAATACTCAGTTTTACGTGTAATTACAATTATATATCATTCATGCATGCACGAAATACTTAAAAACCGGCTAAAACACGTGAAACCAGCCTTGACTGACCCCCTTCATACGAGTTGGAACCCCCTCGCATGAAGTAGGCACACTTCGTACGAAGTGGAGCCCGCTTCGCTCAAAGTGCCACACTTCGCACCAAGGAGTGTTGACAGACGTTTTTTCCTATAAATAAAGACGTACCTCATAACATCCAACCTTCCGTTCACTGTCACAGTCACTTCAGGATTTCGTATTCTCGATAGAACCATATTCTTCTTAGTGAGTCTAACTCATAGCACTTTATAACTTATCTTCTTCTCTACACTAAGTGTTATAAGCTGACCTAATTCATCATCCTTATAGGATTGGAGTAGTGTTCTAGCTAGTGAGACCGTTGGGAGCTTTGGCTACCCGAATTAAGTTCCACACTTCACTTGAACAATCTTTACTTTCTGTTAATTCATGACCAACCGGGTTGTATTAAAACCTTGTGCTTTGGTGAATTGTATAAAGAGATTTAACATCTCCATGCTTGACTTCTATGACAAACGTGACTAATCTATACATAAATTATACTTATTTTTGGTATATTCTTAACAAACTAGTCTGCACGAACACTGATCAAATTCTAATCTAGTGTTATGGCCCAAACTATCATGCCTTGTTATAACGATCCCCGTTCACAGAAATCAGTGTCGAAATGGGTACCAAACGGGCTAAAACATTCAAGGACTGTCAACTTGTACGAGTTGCAAGTCAACTCGTACGAGTTGCAAGTTAACTCGCACGAGGTGGTCAGTCTACTTTGTACGAAGTGGTATTTTCCCATTTTCATTCCGTACTTTCTGCCTCATAATTTGTTCCAATCATTCCACTCAGTTTACACACGTTCTTTTAATTACCCCATGTAGGGTAACTCCGTGTTGCATCACCTGATCACTCGTCCATCCACGAACTTGCTAAAGAAGCTTGCAAAATTGTGAGCATACTCGAACCTATTTTACGCTTTATCACCTTTGGGTGCAATACATGTACATTATGCAAAATTACACAAACATGCTTATACTCAATGCACGAAAAATCTTTATACATGCTCTAATGCTAAACTTGAAATCACACATGCTTATACTCAATATGCTTATGCTTAGTCATTAACTTTGATCAAGCATCCCTTAACATGTATAGCACTATTGGAGTAACGCACCACCTGTATTCGTGAGGTCATGTTATGTCATTCATAAGGTCTTAGTGTTGCGATGATAAGATTACACTAGCGGTAAACTTTGGATTGACTAGTATACTTATAAATGATAGTTAATTGTATGTTAGCCTCAAGAATAGATAAGTACGCATGAAGATTTGTTTAAACATTTATACTATGTTATTATTCAAACTTTTATGCTTGCCAATGCCTTGTGTATTGAAGTATACTTTAACGTGTATTCATTTGTTATCCCTGATATTGTATCTTGAAATTTGTACTATGTATCTACCATTTCAATGAAATGAAATTTTCTTGTATAAATTATTGTCCCATTTTAGCGTTATGAAGTCTCGAGTAATCTCTTTCATCCCGCCTTGATGTTTCCGCCATCGGTTGGGGTGTGACACAAGAGAAGTCCTAATAAGCTTAATCAAGTCCTCACAGGATCTATACACTGAACGAGGCAAGAACTTTACCCAAACCATCCTTCTAATCACTTTTCGGGCAATTAACATATTTTATATAGACCGTAAAGACACGAATGAGTGAATCAACAAAACATGAAGAAATGATAGAGTAAAGTTCATTTTCAATATAAAAAACTAGTTCTTAAACTCATTAATACAAACCCAAATAAATAGTAGCTAAAGCTTGGAAATCAAAAGTAATACATAAAAGATTTGTCTTTCCAAACTGATGTAAGAGATTAGCCAAGCATGGCCTTTGGTTGACAAGAACTCTTATGATCAATCTTGGATCCCAAGACTGCTACACACTCTATAGATGGATAATGGAGGAATGTGGTGGATGATGGTGTTGGAGTGGTGGTGTAATAGCGGTAAGTGAGGGAGAAGTTGTTTGCCAAGGGATGGATGAGAAGTGAACCAAATCCCTCTTTTAATAGCTGAAATCAAAACCTTCACACAGCCCCGTGTCCTTCTTTCTCTGTCTTCATTTAATGATCAGTATCAGTTTGTATACACACAAGGTCCTGTGTGAAAGTAGGCATGGCCCCATGTCAGCTTTGTGGGGTCTATTGGGAGATTCTACATATCTGGGAGTTGACCATTGTGAGGGGAGATCTGCTCTCCTCCGATGAGCACCGGATCGATCTGACTCAACTAACAGAGGCGGAATTCATTGTTAGTGAGCTTGACAAACAAACAAATGAGATCTACTACTCAAATGCCTTGAATTATATTGATAAACGTGAACAAGTACAGAGCAAGTAAATAGTTCAGCAGGGCTTCACCACACAAACAGAGTTACCAGTTACTGACACAACACTCCTCTATTTATAGGTCGACATGACTTGCACAGTAGAGTGTGTAACTGATTGTGACTCGTGCGCGTGGTTGCCTTGTATGAGTGACGAGTGTCACTCGTACGAGTCACAAGACTCACTCATACTAGTCATTTACAAAACAAATAAAACATATATAATCAAATACAAACTGACATTCTAAGCCATATATACATAAACAACATACCCTAGACGTAGGCAATAGACATTATGCAGCAACAAACTCCCCCTTGGATGTTGCCGCAGTCTTGGATAGTCTTCAAAAAATCTTCAAAAGATCTGACATTTATCGACCAAAGAAACGTTTCGGCAGCTTGCGATGCTATTCAAAAGCTATCGGCGTTTGATTTGTAAGAGGAGGTCGGTTAACTGTATTGCCAAACCGAAAACTTCTTAGCGAAGCAATTCGTGCTCGCTCTGTGATTGTTTCTTCCTTCTTATCTATCTTCCTTTGCTCAATCTCCTCCAGTTTCCTCCATGAAGTGTTCCATGCCGTACCTAAATGTACTTCATTGGCAAAACAGACATTAACTATCTTTTGAAACTGGAGCGTTTGTTCTTTATCTTTGTCTTTAAAGCTGATCTTGCTATAAAACAAGCATTCAATATCTTTCTTTGAACAGTTGACTAGCCACATCGGGTCTAGTACTCGAATGGCACACCACAGCCCGTATATACGTTTGTGTGCTATGACGGCTTCGGTTAGCTCCTCTGTGATCTTCCAAGAATTATCATATGGGTGCACACATATAACAGCTTCTCATGTATTTCAATCATAGTGCCACCATTTGAAGATCTTGTAGTGGTCTTGTTCCATCTTTATAAGAGGCATATTCTTTACGATTAGTGTTACGTCTTTCTCTTGTGTAACTGGATCGACTTTAGTAATTCGCTTAGGGAAATGAGGCTTCCAATGTGTAAAACCATGCGCAGCCTCAAGTTTTATCATATTCCACAGCCGCTGGTCGTGAAATCTCATCTTAAGATTTATCAACTTTGTTTGCACAAGCTCTTTAATATCCCAATACGACAGGGTCTTGATATCAGTCAAGTATCTAAATAACTAAAACCCATACTCCCTTTTAATAGCATAAACATTTAGCTCCTCGATCCAGCCCCAGCTAATAATGTCTCCCAAAGAAACATCCACATCACGCGTAAAGAACGCTAAGGGACGTTTAAACTTTCGCTCAGCTGGTGCAACTTTGAACCACCGTCTCCTCATCTCAGCAATTTCTTGAGCAAATTGTGACATCCCGGTTTTTAGGATAACTTAAACGCAATACTTGTCAAATAAAGTATATGCTAAGTATTAAACGTGTACGAGTTAATGAATACGTGATGTGTGTTTGTGTGATTGTGTTAGTTACAAAATATACATATATATAATAAATATGTACACGAACCGAACCGCGACACGAACCAACCGTAAACTCCTTGTGGCTCTAGGAGTGAACCGAGTTCTAACCCAAACCTTAAGCTCAAACTAATCGGCCGCAAGATCAAACACAAACCGAACTCCTTGTGACTCTAGGAAACCTTAAACTCAAACTAATCGGCCACAAAGATCAAACCCAAACCGACCCACCCAAGTTCCTCGGCCACGAGCTCAAGCCAAACCGTAACCCTTATCCCTTTTTGCGCCTATATATACAAACCCCCATGCATGTTTCCTTCACAAACACAAACCCTAATAGCAAACAGCCGTCGGCAGCCCTTGTTACATCCCATTCGGTCGCGAGATCAGCCTAGTTCACCTTCTCGGTCGCGCAACAGCATTCCCTTTTCTTTCCTCTCGGTCGCAGCAGCAGCAGCCCTCGCCATCTTCATCTCCCGGTCGCGACAGCAGATTCTTCATCTCATTCGGTCGTGATCTTGCTTGAACAGCCGGATCATTCTTGTCCAAGTCTCGGCTTATTTACCTAGTTATTAAAGGTTAGAATTCAGCATATGTTACAAGATCATATTCGGTTACATGTGTTTCGATTTTGTTGTTCTTTTTCGGATTGGATGATTGAATGAAACGATTGTGTTGTTTTCGGATTATATATGTTTGAATCGGCTGATGTATCATTGTTACAAGTATGATTTTTTTCGGAACTTATAAGTTTGCCAAGTATGTTTGAATGAAAAGTTAGGCTAGCCGATTTGTTAATAATGTTTGCATGTGATGTTGTTCGAAATCTGAAAGTTTTAGGCTGTGTTTGCTTATAAAAAACTAAAGATGTTGATTAGGGTTTGCATGGATATGTTATACGTATTGATCTATGATTAGGAAACCGGTTCTTGATCGCCTAGGTTAATCATATGAACGGCTTATGCGAGTTTATGATAATGATATGCTGAAACAGTTTGCTGAGTAATAGTTACAGCCGACTTCATCTAGCTGTAACTCGGTCATTAGTTGTCGAAAAACGGATTTTCTGATGTCTAGAACGTAGAGATTTGAATAACGAATCTAATGGCGCTGGATTCATATTTTTCTGAAGTCGTTTGATATTTTTAAATGGCCAAATAAGTTCAGTAACTAAAGCTGTGAAAATCCTGAAATTTTGTTAGTTGTTTATCGAGTTGGATTTTATAATCAGTAGGGAGTTGAGTCATGAATTTTGTACAACAACTAGGTATGGAAATTTCCGGGCAACTCCAACTGGAATTTTGTAAATTGGACGATCGGTGATTTTTAAATAAATTCTTCCGTGGACTGCAGTCAGAAAGTGATAAATCTGACTGCAGCCTAGTATATTAATATTTATGGTTAAATGGTAAAGATTGAGGACTTGGAAAATTTATATAAATTTCTACAGTATAAATGGCACCTGCTGTAAAAATATTGGAATTTTTGGAACGTTGGAACTATTTTAATAAAAATCCTAGAAAACAGCTGAATTATGAGTGTTAAACTGAAATTTGATAACTTGTGATTGTGTGCACCAAATTGTGGCATGAATTGGTTTATGTTTATGATAAGTTGTTTTGATCACTAGGTTCACATGAGGATACTTGCATGCATGTTTGAGTGTTAGATATGTTGTTAGTGTGTATCACTTTGTGCGTAAATTAAGTGTAGAATTTGTATTGGTGTGTTCACACACTGACGTGAAATCAATTGGTTTGTTAGGACGTAATTAGCGGTCCCATCCTTTACAACTTCTTTGCTACACTAACCGAGCAACAAAAGGTGAGTTCACGGCCCCTAACTTTATCCGGTTTTTAAACAACAGGGGGAGAAACATGTATACACTCTTCAAACTCAATCTCTTTACGTTATACGAAATTAACGTCACATAACTATTCGGTAACTAAGTTGATGTTAATGTAATGTTATGGTCACTAAGCAGCTTTATCACTTAAGTCCTCGTCAATCTCTCGGATCGTTAGTATTGGGTTTAATAGCGGGGGGAATTATAAGTAGTACTACTGGGCCCGACAAGCCCCATCCGAGCTAGTCGCGCTAGCCGACCGGGCATGGTCAACGGGTGAATAATTTGGCCTAACTTCGCCATGGTCAGTGATAGGCCTGGCATCACGGAGGCACAACAGTCAGCTTCGATCGCGAACTCTTACGTGACATAACTTTAGGCTAGCTACCTATATATGTTAACATTGAACTTAATTACGAAACAACTATATTATCCCGGGTTGAGGATAATGGAAACAACAACTTATTATTCCGGGTTGGAATAATGGAAACAACAACTATATTATCCCGGGTTGAGGATAATGGAAGCAACAACTTATTATTCCGGGATTGGAATAATGGAACCAGCACGTTATCCTGGGTTAGGGATAACGGGGAAAACAAACTATAACCGAACAAACGAATTTATGAAAACCTGTGAACTCACTCATCTTTAATGTTGACACTTGTTTCTTTACATGTTTCTCAGGACGCTAGGAGCTCTAGGTGCACGCACATGCATTGAACAAGACATCTTTATTCGAGTCTTATTTACAAATATTGTTTTCGGTTTTTCATTTGTTTTGGCGTTTCTGTTGGCGCCCGCTTCACTACTTATTTATGCTTCCGCTCAACTTTAAAAACTAATGCTTCCGCTAAATATTGGTAACTAATCAAGACTATATAAAATGTACGACAAATGATTTTTGAAAACGTATTATCAAATCATATAGAGTCGTTCGACGTACTAGTGTTTCAGATTCTGGTTTGTTCACACGCCTCGCGGTAAAACTCCGCAAGTGGAAATTGAGGGTGTGACAGATTAGTATCAGAGCCACTAGCTATAGAGAACCAGGTTTGCATTAGAAGTAGACCTAAACTATAGCTGAATACACGACACTAGACGTAGCTTGGCACCGAACTGTTATATCTTATTATGCAATATACCACAACTGTGTTATGTAGATTATGCCTTCATAATAAGAAATGAAAACAACTCGTAACTAACTACACGACCTAACAGGCAATGTCATCATCCTCATCGTCATCATCATCCGACAAACTTACGCCACCAAGAGCGCCAGGAAAGGCACCTATGGTGGAACCCTTACCATCTTATGGCGTGGAGACACGCTCAGCTGCGAGGAAAAGGCTCGCTCTGGGGGAGGAGTCGTCATCACGCCCAACCATTGCTGTGCCGGTTGAACCGGTTAACCCTATAGAAGTAGGAATTGACCTACTTAGAATCATATTACATAAACAACAAGCACAGTTAGAAAGAATGCAGGAAACCATCCTAGCACAAGGATGGATGATCCGACAACTGACAGGTAAAACCGACTCGCTCGAGGAAGAGCATCATACGAGTAAGATAGCTCGTAACACCTTAGCGAGAGATCTGCGTGCTGAGCAGATAAGAGCCGACTGACTCGAGGACAGAGTCCTGGAAAATAGTTGGAACATTCAGGAGCTACAGCAAAATCAAGCACCTGCACCAGCACCGGCCCCTCCAGTGCCGGTGGAGGAGGATCCGGAAGAGGATCCAGAGGAGGACCCTAAAGAGGATCCAGAGGAGGATCCAGAGGAGGATCCGGAGGAGGACCCAGCTGTAGAAGCTGGAAATGCCGCGCAGGATGACGGCAACGACAGTGACTTGGGGGATGGAGACGTAGACGACTGACACGTCTCGCTTATTTTATTTACTTCCCTTCAGTTTATTTATTTTCCCACTTGTGTTTAAACTTGAGACTTTATAGTGAATTCATATGTTTGATTTGCACTTTTGTAAGACGTTGAAATTTCAGTTAATCAAGTATTTCTTTTGACTATTTAACATATTAAGTTGACATAACTTGATAATTATGAAAGTACGAAGTAGGATAACTATATTGGATATATAGACTTATCGGGGTGTGTTTGTGTTGTGTTTCAAAGATCTAAATGGCAACTGGACGACGTGGAAACCTTAACTTGACGCCCGAAGAGCTAGCTGCCATGATTCAAGAGCACGTGAACGCAACTTTAGCGGGTGTTCAGAACCAACCGGCAGGTAACCATTATTAAATTTTCGTGTGAAAATCTAATAGTGAGGCTAGTAAAATTCCTTGCTGACTTCCTGTTCTCTATCAGCAGGAGGGGGCTTTAACCCCTACAAGATGTTCCTTGACGCGAAACCAAGCAAATTCTCGGGGGCGGAAGGACCCATTGGACTGGTCCGCTGGATCGAAAAATCTGAATCCGTTTTTGAAATGTGCAATTGTCTAGAGGCCAACAAGGTCAAGTACGCAGCCTCAACACTGGAAGATGGGGCACTGACATGGTGGAATGCACAGGTCCAAACGCGTGGACTTATTGCTGCCAATGCAATGGCCTGGGCCGAGTTCAAGGCCCTAATCAAAGAGGAGTACTGTCCACGAGACAGAGTGCAACAGTTGGAGCAAGCCTTATGGAACCACAAGATGGTGGGATCTGAAATTGAAGCTTACACTGCAAAACATCATGACTTGGCATTTCTGTGTCCCGATTTGGCCAACACTGTGGAGAAAAGACTCGAGTTCTATCTTGGGGGTCTGGTTCCGGAGATTCAGGGTATGGTAATGGCTAGTAACCCTGCAACTGAACATCAAGCAATCCGACTGGCTCACAAACTCACCGATAAGGCGGTGGATCAAAAGAAGCTGCCAGCACGGGGTACAACTGAAGTTGCCCCGGATAACAAAAGAAAGTTTGAAGACTCGTCTGCTCGACAGTCTTCGTCATCTCAGCCACAACAGGGGAGCCAGAAACGGTTCAATCATTACAACAGCCACAGGGGTCACCAAAATCAACCGTCAACAACAACAACAGCCAGAATGCAGGCGGCTATGCAGGTCGAAAGCCGAAGTGCAACCGCTGTAATCTTCATCATAACGGCCCTTGTGCCGGAAATCGCTGCCAACGATGTGGCAAGATGGGACATGCGGCAAAGGATTGTCGTGGGGAAATCATGTCCCGACAAAATCAAAATCAACCCCAGGGTCAGCAGCAGGGTATTAACCGGGGATGCTATCAGTGTGGTAGCACTGCTCACTTCAAAAGAGACTGCACACAGCTGCGTAACAACAACAACAATGGTGGGAACAACCACAACCACAATAACCACAACAACAATAATAACAACAACAATAATGGGAACGGTGGCACCGGAGTGCCAAAGGTCGCGCATTTACATTGGGCCGCGGAGAGGCTAGAAATGACTCGAACGTGGTCACCGGTAAGTTTCCCCTTAATGAACATTTTGCTACTGTGCTTTTTGATACGGGTGCGGATAGGAGCTTTATATCTGAGTCTTTTAGGAAGAACCTAAATCTCATGCCTAAACCATTAGAGACCCCTTATGTTTTAGAGGTTGCCGATGGTAATTCTGTAGATGTGACCCATATAGTATCCGGCTGTCAACTCCAACTCGCGGGTCACACTTTTACCATTGATCTGATGACAACTACCTTGGGTAGTTTTGACGCGGTAGTCGGAATGGATTGGCTATCCGACGTCCGGGCTGAAGTTCTCTGCTTCGAAAAATCTATCCGTATTCCGCTCTCGAACGACGAAATCCTGACGGTACAAGGCGATAAGGCAAGCACCGTCACCAACATCATCTCTTACATGCAAGCGCAGAAGTATCTTCGGAGAAAGAACTCCTTCGCTTTACTCGCACTGATTACCGAACAGCCTAAGGAAGAGAAACGCATAGAAGACATCCCTGTCGTCCGTGATTTTTCCGATGTATTCCCAGAAGAACTACCTGGTCTCCCACCCCATCGACAATTGGAGTTTGAAATTGAATTGGCGAACAATGCAACTCCTATCGCCAAGGCTCCGTACCGCCTAGCTCCAGCCGGCTGCAAGAGCTGTCTACCCAACTTCAGGAACTATTAGAAAAAGGATTTATCCGACCAAGCGTTTCGCCATGGGGAGCTCCAGTCCTTTTTGTCAAGAAGAAGGACGGGACTTTCCGCATGTGCATCGACTACAGGGAACTCAACAAGGTTACTGTCAAGAACCGATACCCGTTACCTCGCATCGACGATCTCTTCGACCAACTTCAAGGGTCAAGCTACTACTCCAAGATTGATTTATGGTCCGGTTACCACCAGCTACGCGTCAGGGAGGAGGATATCGCTAAGACGGCATTTCGCACTCGGTATGGCCATTATGAGTTCTTGGTCATGCCCTTCGGTCTCACCAACGCGCCCGCGGTGTTCATGGACCTCATGAACCGCGTGTGTAAACCATACCTCTACAAATTTGTCATTGTGTTCATCGATGACATACTCATCTACTCCAAAAGTGAAGAAGAACATGCTGAACATCTACGATCACTGCTAGGATTACTTCAACAGGAAAAGCTATATGCCAAGCTTTCAAAGTGTGATTTCTGGATTCGGGAAGTTCAGTTTCTCGGGCATATCATGAATGAAAAGGGTATCCACGTAGAACCTGCCAAGAATGAAGCCATCAAAAACTGGGAAGCACCCAGGACACCGACGGAGATCCACCAATTTTTGGGATTGGCTGGTTACTACAGACGTTTCATCGAGGGGTTTTCAAAGATCTCACAACCGCTTACTACCCTCACCCAGAAAGGCATCAAGTATGCTTGGGGTGACAAGCAAGAAGCAGCATTTCAATTGCTGAAACAGAAACTTTGCAGTGCACCCATTCTGTCCTTGCCAGAAGGAACAGATGACTTTGTAGTATATTGTGATGCTTCCATTCAGGGATTGGGATGCGTACTCATGCAACGTGATAAGGTCATCGCGTATGCGTCGCGACAACTGAAGGTTCACGAGAAAAACTACACGACGCATGACCTGGAATTGGGAGCAGTAGTGTTTGCACTTAAGATTTGGAGACACTACCTCTATGGAATGAAGTGCACAATCTTTACGGACCACAAGAGCCTCCAACACATCTTCGATCAGAAGGAGTTGAACATGCGACAGCGTCGCTGGGTCGAACTCTTGAACGATTATGAGTGTGCCATTCGGTATCACCCGGGTAAAGCTAACGTGGTAGCTGATGCCCTCAGTAGGAAGGAACACTTGAAACCACGATGTGTACGAGCATTACAACTCACTATTCATTCGGGGCTACCCGAACAAATACGCGACGCGCAGTTAGAAGCAGTTAAGGAGGAAAACATCAAGGCCGAATCGGTGGGAAAAATGGAACGCGATTGGGAAGTAAAACCTAATGGAGCCCGGTATTTCATGAATCACATATGGGTACCTCTCTACGGAAACCTCAGAGAGCTAGTCATGGATGAAGCTCACAAATCCCGATACTCTGTCCATCCGGGTTCGGATAAGATGTATCAAGACCTTAAAGCTGCGTATTGGTGGCCCAACATGAAAGCTGATATAGCCACCTACGTGAGCAAGTGTTTGACTTGTGCAAAAGTCAAGGTAGAGTACCAAAAGTCATCGGGGCTACTCCAACAACCCGAGATCCCAATATGGAAATGGGATCAGATCTCGATGGACTTCATCACTAAACTCCCGCGAACTTTGGGTGGTTGCGATACCATCTGGGTAATTGTGGATCGTTTAACTAAGTCTGCACACTTCCTAGCTATTAAAGAAACAGATAAGATGGAGAAGTTGACTCGCATCTACATAAAGGAAGTAGTTTCTCGGCACGGAGTGCCAACATCCATCATCTCAGACAGAGATGCTCGCTTCACGTCCAACTTCTGGCAGTCACTTCAGAAAGCGTTGGGAACCCGCTTGGATATGAGCACAGCTTATCACCCTCAGACTGATGGTCAAAGTGAAAGGACCACACAAACCTTGGAATACATGCTTAGGGCATACGTCATAGACTTCGGAAATAGTTGGGAAATCCACCTGCCTCTAGTAGAATTCCCATATAACAACAGCTATCATACGAGTATTTCGGCAGCACCGTTTGAGGCATTATACAGTCGTAAATGTAGATCACCGGTCTGTTAGGCAGAAGTCGGTGACAGTCAACTCACAGGCCCTGAGTTAATACTTGAGGCTACTGAAAAGATTGTACAAATCAGAAACCGCATGGCGGCGGCACGAGATCGACAGAAAAGCTACGCTGATCAACGACGCAAACCGCTCGAATTTCAAGTAGGCGACCGCGTCCTACTAAAGGTGTCACACTGGAAGGGTGTAATTCGTTTTGGAAAACGGGGCAAACTAAACCCACGATACGTAGGTCCGTTTGTAATCTTGAAACGTATTGGACCCGTAGCTTATCAATTAGACCTTCCTGCCGAACTCAATGGAGTTCACAACGTATTTCACGTGTCAAATCTGAAGAAGTGTCTATCAGATGAAACTCTAGTCATTCCATTGGATGAGATCCAAGTGGATGAACAACTACACTTCGTGGAACAGCATATCGAGATCATGGATCGTGAGATCAAGACTCGAAGGCACAACAAGATTCCGATCGTTAAGGTTCGTTGGGACTCTAAGCATGGACCGGAGTTCACGTGGGAAAGAGAGGACCAAATGAAAAGCAAATACCCACACCTCTTCGCAACTGAGCAGCAAACTAACGATACCAGTAACTAAATTTTCGGGACGAAAATTCTTTCAACATGGGGATGATGTGACAACCTGGAAATTTCTCATACTTTTGCGTACTATTGTTGACTAAGTCCTTGTGCATGGCACTTGGGAATCTTTGTGCATGGCACTTGGGAACTTCTTGTAACGTTGCGTACCATCATAAACGAACGAACTAACTCTTTGTGCGTGGCACTCTAAACATGTATGCTACATTCTAAACCGCGCTTACTCAATTTTCGGGACGAAAATTCTTTCAACATGGGGATAATGTGACATCCCGATTTTTAGGATAACTTAAACGCAATACTTGTCAAATAAAGTATATGCTAAGTATTAAACGTGTACGAGTTAATGAATACGTGATGTGTGTTTGTGTGATTGTGTTAGTTACAAAATATACATATATATATTAAATATGTACACGAACCGAACCGCGACACGAACCAACCGTAAACTCCTTGTGGCTCTAGGAGTGAACCGGGTTCTAACCCAAACCTTAAGCTCAAACTAATCGGCCGCAAGATCAAACACAAACCGAACTCCTTGTGACTCTAGGAAACCTTAAGCTCAAACTAATCGGCCACAAAGATAAAACCCAAACCGACCCACCCAAGTTCCTCGGCCACGAGCTCAAGCCAAACCGTAACCCTTATCCCTTTTTGCGCCTATATATACAAACCCCCATGCATGTTTCCTTCACAAACACAAACCCTAATAGCAAACAGCCGTCGGCAGCCCTTGTTACATCCCATTCAGTCGCGAGATCAGCCTAGTTCACCTTCTCGGTCGCGCAACAACATTCCCTTTTCTTTCCTCTCGGTCGCAGCAGCAGCAGCCCTTGCCATCTTCATCTCCCGGTCGCGACAGCAGATTCTTCATCTCATTCGGTCGTGATCTTGCTTGAACAGCCGGATCATTCTTGTCCAAGTCTCGGCTTATTTACCTAGTTATTAAAGGTTAGAATTCAGCATATGTTACAAGATCATATTCGGTTACATGTGTTTCGATTTTGTTGTTCTTTTTCGGATTGAATGATTGAATGAAACGATTGTGTGTTTTCCGGATTATATATGTTTGAATCGGCTGATGTATCATTGTTACAAGTATGATTTTTTTCGGAACTTATAAGTTTGCCAAGTATGTTTGAATGAAAAGTTAGGCTAGCCGATTTGTTAATAATGTTTGCATGTGATGTTGTTCGAAATCTGAAAGTTTTAGGCTGTGTTTGCTTATAAAAAACTAAAGATGTTGATTAGGGTTTGCATGGATATGTTATACGTATTGATCTATGATTAGGAAACCGGTTCTTGATCGCCTAGGTTAATCATATGAACGGCTTATGCGAGTTTATGATAATGATATGCTGAAACAGTTTGCTGAGTAATAGTTACAGCCGACTTAATCTAGCTGTAACTCGGTCATTAGTTGTCGAAAAAACGGATTTTCTGATGTCTAGAACGTAGAGATTTGAATAACAAATCTAATGGCGCTGGATTCATATTTTTCTAAGTCGTTTGATATTTTTAAATGGCCAAATAAGTTCAGTAACTAAAGCTGTGAAAATCCTGAAATTTTGTTAGTTGTTTATCGAGTTGGATTTTATAATCAGTAGGGAGTTGAGTCATGAATTTTGTATAGCAACTAGGTATGGAAATTTCCGGGCAACTCCAACTGGAATTTTGTAAATTGGACGATCGGTGATTTTTAAATAAATTCTTCCGTGGACTGCAGTCAGAAAGTGATAAATCTGACTGCAGCCTAGTACATTAATATTTATGGTTAAATGGTAAAGATTGAGGACTTGGAAAATTTATATAAATTTTACAGTATAAATGGCACCTGCTGTAAAAATATTGGAATTTTGGAACGTTGGAACTATTTTATAAAAATCCTAGAAATCAGCTGAATTATGAGTGTTAAACTGAAATTTGATAACTTGTGATTGTGTGCACCAAATTGTGGCATGAATTGGTTTATGTTTATGATAAGTTGTTTTGATCACTAGGTTCACATGAGGATACTTGCATGCATGTTTGAGTGTTAGATATGTTGTTAGTGTGTATCACTTTGTGCGTAAATTAAGTGTAGAATTTGTATTGGTGTGTTCACACACTGACGTGAAATCAATTGGTTTGTTAGGACGCAATTAGCGGTCCCATCCTTTACAACTTCTTTGCTACACTAACCGAGCAACAAAAGGTGAGTTCACGGCCCCTAACTTTATCCGGTTTTTAAACAACAGGGGGAGAAACATGTATACACTCTTCAAACTCAATCTCTTTACGTTATACGAAATTAACGTCACATAACTATTCGGTAACTAAGTTGATGTTAATGTAATGTTATAGTCACTAAGCAGCTTTATCACTTAAGTCCTCGTCAATCTCTCGGATCGTTAGTATTGGGTTTAATAGCGGGGGGAATTATAAGTAGTACTACTGGGCCCGACAAGCCCCATCCGAGCTAGTCGCGCTAGCCGACCGGGTATGGTCAACGGGTGAATAATTTGGCCTAACTTCGCCATGGTCAGTGATAGGCCTGGCAACACGGAGGCACAACAGTCAGCTTCGATCGCGAACTCTTACGTGACATAACTTTAGGCTAGCTACCTATATATGTTAACATTGAACTTAATTACGAAACAACTATATTATCCCGGGTTGAGATAATGGAAACAACAACTTATTATTCCGGGTTGGAATAATGGAAACAACAACTATATTATCCCGGGTTGAGGATAATGGAAGCAACAACTTATTATTCCGGGATTGGAATAATGGAACCAACACGTTATCCCGGGAACGGGGAAAACAAACTATAACCGAACAAACGAATTTATGAAAACCTGTGAACTCACTCATCTTTAATGTTGACACTTGTTTCTTTACATGTTTTCAGGACGCTAGGAGCTCTAGGTGCACGCACATGCATTGAACAAGACATCTTTATTCGAGTCTTATTTACAAATATTGTTTTGGGTTTTTCATTTGTTTTGGCGTTTGTGTTGGCGCGCGCTTCACTACTTATTTATGCTTCCGCTCAACTTTAAAAACTAATGCTTCCGCTAAATATTGGTAACTAATCAAGACAATATAAAACCTACGACAAATGATTTTTGAAAACGTATTATCAAATCATATAGAGTCGTTCGACGTATTAGTGTTTCAGATTCTGGTTTGTTCACACGCCTCGCGGTAAAACTCCGCAAGTGGAAATTGAGGGTGTGACACAGATGATTGTTGAGAAACGGTCTCGTGTTTAACAGCTTCTTCAACTTTACATATCAAAATATCATCACTTTCAGCTGCAAACAAATCACTAAAAGTTGGAGAGTCATCTGTACCATGATTGGAAATATATGTATCATCGTTATCAGAATCATCCTCTACGATAACTTGATCATAGTCATGTGCATCGGACACATGTTCGAAGATGTAATCAGCTGGCTCGAAAGCACTAATATCATTGAGCTCCTCTTCCGAATCAAACTCAAAGTTTTCTTCGTCCACACCCAGCATCTTAGCAATTTCTTCTTTGGAATAGTTGTGGACAAACTCTCCTTCCTCTACATCATGCTTTTAAAATAATATCTTTGGTTTTGGCACAATAGGAACGGTAGATATTTCGCTTACCGAGAAAATTTCTGCCTGCTGAGCATCAGTAGGGCCTTCAGATCTTCCCTGATCACCAGTTCCATTCACTTTATTTGCTGAGTCATCCAAGTACACATAAAAATGAATATCATCATTTAAATCAGACTCTATTACAAGGACACCCATTCCACCTAAATCATCATCACCTCCATCACTATCATCATCCGACTTATCAGAAAGTACATCATCAAAATCATCTATGTCTTCAGCTTCTTTCTCAGGTTCTTCAACAAACTCGTCAACCTCAGCTTCGATCTCTCTCTCTAACGTCCTCTTGTTTAGCCATTCACGATGCTTTGCTGAAAGATTTGACATGTCAATATCAACATCTTTTGGCTTACCCACCAATACAAATTTCTTTGAGACCGAATACACCATTATATTAGAAATTACTGGCGAAGATTCAGCTTCTGGCTCAGTTGTAACAGTTACAGGATCCTCAACCACCTTAGCTTTGCCTTTGCATTGAGCATCAGATAGTTCTTTTTCAAGACGTTCGGACTTAGCAACCCGTTCTCTTGCTTTGGCTTTCTCAATTTCATCAATTTCAGCAGCAATGTTAATACCAATCTTCTTTGTAAGTATCTTTTCAAATAGATTCATTTTTCTTTGGCTCCTGAGACGTTCTTCTTCGAATTCAGCCATGCGAATTCTTAAACGCTCATTCTCAGATACTATACTAGCCAACATAGCTTCAAGCTGCTGCTTTTCTGCATTTAACCCATTGAGCTATTCCGGAAGTTCAACAATCTTGAAAGTTTTTAACATAACCTACTGCTCCAAATCTTCAACACGTGCATCGTTAAACATGTCAGCAGAAAAATCCTCCCCCAAGGAATATCACCGAAATCAAATCAAAGTCAAACTAGGGTTGGGATTGTGAGGGTTGTGGCGTCGGTTACGGTGTTGGTTGTGGTGGTGGTTGTGGTGTTTGCTGACGTGGTGGAGATGGTGGTATCGGTGGAGTCGGCTCAACATGCTCTTCATCCACACTCTTCTTTTGTACCTTTCTCTTTGAGTTGTCTATCGGAGAATCCGAGCTTCTGACTACTGGCCTTTTAAGTCGTTGGGAAGATTTCTTCGGAGTCTTTGGTACAGGAGTATCGCTATCCGAATTCGATGGTACATATGTCATGTCATCTTCTCCTGTCGCTTTTCTTTTCTTCTCTTCGGCTTTACGTTTGAGCTCTGCCAGTCGTTCAGTCTCTCTTTCCTTGGCCCTTTCTTTTTCACCAGTGATCATATCTTCAGTATCAGTACTAGAAGATGACACTTCTTCAACTTCTCCTTCTCGAACTCCAAAAACTTCTCTTTCAATTTCGGCAGCCATAGCTTCAACGTTCTCTTCAGGCTCAGATTCGTCGATCAATCCGGAGCTTTCAGATGCTTTTTTTTTCTTCTGAGGGGCAGTTGAGGAAGATGTGGACGCTTGTTTTCTTTTGTCCCTTAACCCTTTTATCTCTTCTTTCACAAACCACGCGCTTCTCTTAGCGATAAAACCGTCTAGCACTTCAAGCTCTTCATCCTCATCACCGCTATCATCTTTCCTCCATTTCCCTTATGGCGGAGACACATAATCTTTATCAACGATCGCGCCAAAAACTGGTTTTGCATTGTGGAAAGCTTTAAGATGCAAATTCATCTTCTTTAGCGTTGAGACATCCATATGCTCTAAGTTCAAAATATCATATTTTTTCTTCTTCAGATTCAGATACAAATGGTCAAGTAGCATTTGGATAAAACGTGGATACTACAAGAACTTCTCACGTTGCGTGTTTTGGATCATTTGAGAAAAATCACTCTTGAGAAGTTGTTCGGCAGGTTCAGAACAAGAGCGGTGATCATGCACATCTGATAATCAACTAAATCATCAAATTCTCCTTTGCGATGACTAAGTGCGTGTATGAAACAGTGTGCGATATATCTGAATGGTGCACTCAGGTTAGCCTTCTTAAATGGAGCAGCATTTACGAATCCGGCATAACCCATTCAGTAAAAACACCCTTTCACCATGTATTCAGGAAAACCTGTAGGGTCGTCTTCAGAATCATTGAACTCTAGAACGGTTCTGATCAAATCTTTAGTGATCTTAACCTGAATATCCTCATCGTTAATTTTTACGGCAGATACAATCACGTTCTCCTCCTCATCATTCTCTGTCGCATACCTAAAATATATAGTATGTGAACGATACGCTACATGACGATCCGTGAGAGCTTTCGTAATGGGAATTCTGCTCATAAAATCTAGAACTTCTCGATAAGCAGCGATTTCTGGAATAGAATCATCCAGAAGACAGCAGATATTATGGAACGGTGAAAATGAAGATTTCTTGACCTGCAAGCATAGACATTTCAAACACTTAGAAAATTTTTCAAGAAAATTTCAACTCTAAGTCACTCATACGACTCACTTATTCGTACGAGTCATGTACCAAGACAAAAAATTAAGTCTGGTTTAAAATCTCATTCGTACTAGTCACTAGTTCATATGGATGAACAATTATACTTAGCAAAATTTCAAAAATTTTGACTAGAACTTATTCATACGAATGATGCTTCATACGAATCATCTAGAATTAAACATTAAGGACCTACTCGTACGAATACCCACTCGTACAAATGAAAATAATAAAAAAACATTTGAACACTTGCTCGTACGAGTGATGATTCGTACGAGTTACAAATCGCACGAAATAACACCTTATCAAAACCGAACTTAAAACGTGTAGACTTTAACAAATTTAAAGTTGATATATACATTAACAGGGCCGATTTTAATGTTTTTGAGTTCAATTTTATGTTTTACTGGTCCAATTTCCCTAAATCTTCGTTTTATTTCGTTTGGTCCAAATTCGGCATTCTAACGGCTTAAAACAACCATTAGTACCTTTCCCATTGCAAGAGGTGTGCAAATCAACCTCCCCAACGTCTAGATACAAATGATAGGTCAAGAAAATGAAGTGAATAGAACTGGTTAGCACAAAATTTGCTCTCAATCGCACAGAGTCAATAGTCTGACTCGTGTAAATGAGCCTTCTTTTTATACTCATTCAAAAGTCACTCGTACGAGCAGTGGCTCGTACGAATGAAGACTTCTGTCACTCGTACGAGTCAGTGTCACTCGTATGAGTCGGTTCTAACACTTTATTAAACTTTTTGATTTTTTTATGAAATTTTTATCTGTTTTATAACCCACTCAGTTAACCAAGTCCAAGTTAATGACATTGGTTATCTGATTTGCCTACCAAGTCCAAGTTAATGACCTTGGTAGACCATTTGAACCAAAACGGTTTATTTTAAAAATGTAAAGTTTCAAAATAAGGAACTTTGTTGACGTTTAGGTAAACTCTTCTTTTCATTATTAGCTCCCAACCCGTGGGCTTTAGCTTTCCTCCAGCAATCGTCGCTTTGACTTGAACTAACGGTGTTTTCATGTAACACCCTGTAAAATCGTGTCCAATAGTATAGTGACACGTGTTGTATTTTAAAAATGGTCTATTAAAGACCAATAAGGACTAAAGGTGTCAACATGCTCAAACTGAGTCTCTGAGTGACAGTCTGATGTCAACATGCATAAATAACAGCCTCTGAGTAACTGATATGTCAACATGCTTAAATCATTAGCCTCTGAGTGACTGATATGTCAACATGCTTAAAACTTAGCCTCTGAGTGACTGATATGTCAACATGCCCAGCGTTTGAGTGACATCGGAATCAACATACTTATATAAGCCTCTAAGTGATCCTTTGCGAAGTCCTAACTCTCATTCGTACCATTTGTTGGACAAGAGGATTCAATTATGAAAATATGTGAAAGTTGGATAATGGAAGGATTAAAAGTGTCAACATGTTAATTTATACATCTGAGTGACCTTTTAACGAACTGAGAACTCGACAATGTCTGGGCAAAATCCCGGGTATGCAAAATATTGGCTACGGAGGGCTAAATATGCTAAAAAGGTATTTTAGAAGGTTAAAAGGGGGTTTAATAAGTTAAGGGGCTAAATGTGACAAATTTTGACTTCTGACAAAGGGCGCTAGCGGGGGGTGAGAGGCTAAGGCCTGGCCTCACGCGGGGCGCAAGAGGCCTGTGTCTGCAAAAAGTTTCCTTGGCCTCCAAACAAAAATGCCAAAAACCATTTTCTCAAAACTATGGCTTCCCAAACAGCTATGCCACGTTTTGGGACACTTGTAAGCTTCCTCTTACACCCCAACACACCTGGCATCACCTCCTTTGAGTTTTCCAACTATAAATAGGTGTCCAAGTTCACTATTTGAACTTGCACCTTTCTCATTTTCAACTCTATCTCCCTCCTCTGGAAGTTCCTAACTGAAAGGAGCATCCAACTTTGTTCTATTGCATTCTAGGAACCTCTCGTAGTGTTCCTTCCTTGTGCATTTTCGTTTATAGGCTTTTATGGCCAAAAGTCAAGCGTTTTACGAAAAACGCTTTGACTTTCGGTTAAGACTATTATGGTCTAGCCATTGTTCGTAACGAACATGGCTAAGTGATCGTAATAAGGTAGGTGTTAATTCCTATAAAGGGCACCCCCGGAAAATCACGTTTGCTAGACCAATTGACAAGTCAAAGTTATGATATTAAAAAGTCAAACAAGCCATTTTTCAAAAAAATCATAAATTGATCTTATATATGTTATGAAACATGTTTGACACTTAAACAAGTTGGTAATAATTATTAGAACATGTAAGAACACGTTCGGCTCGACAATTTCAGTTCTAGGGTCGGTTCGCAAACGAAAGTCGTAAAGTTTGACTTTTGCTTTGGCTTTCGATTCTAACTGATTTAGATTAGTTAGCTACTGATCTAAAGTTGCATTAAGATTGTAATATAATGTAGCATAACCCTATGAGGTTATATTACATGATCATAATCATAATCTGAGTTTATGCGCAACTTCCGCAATTATGCCATTTTTGACTAAAATGCCTTTTTTGCATAAAACAAGGTTTTAATGATAATGAACTTGTAAATAAGTTTCCTACTGGTATAATATTATAAGTATGATTATTTGGGATGTTAAATCAGATTATAAACTGAGTTTACAAGTATGTCCTTGAATTATGTCGATAAATGATGATTTAGCCCTTGTGGCTCATAAAACGGTTTTAATCAAATCTTTTCAAGGTAAATCTTTTACCTACTGATATGTTATATTAAATAACATTTCTAATACATTTTAACCTGATCTTAACTTCGGTTTTCATTAATTATCGCATAAAACGTCATTTTACGACATAAGCGTTCGTTTCGGCGCATAGTATGGTTTTAACCATATTAATTGACCAAGACTTGTTACCTACTGATTTTAAAACTTATTTTAAAAATATTTACAGTAGATACATGATATAAACTCAGAATCCCAAATAATTTATAAACTATGTGTAATCCGGTGCATAGTTTGGTCATAAAAGGTAAATTACACATATAGTTAACATTCTAATGATATTATATCATAAATAAATTATTTTTCCAGAATACTTATGTTTATAACACTTATTTCAAGTTCCTTTTATACGGTATGAAATTACCGAGACGCCCTTATGGGGAATAGTTTCGTTTTAAAACCTTAACGGGCATATAAGTTGATATCTTACTGATATTACAACTTATTTAAAATATAATGGCATGTAGAACTTGTCCATGACTTATCCGGTTACCCGATATCGCTTATATGCATACGGTTAAGTATATGTAACTAGATTACGAAAACTTAACCGAAATGGGTTTAACCTTATCATTTTAATCTCAAAATCCAGAATGCTAATTGTTTACCCATATTATGCAAGTCAAAGTACTTGTCAGGTTTAAACTACATTCTATCCAATCGTCGTTTAATCAAGCGCATTACGTCTTGATCATGTACACTACTCGGTCTAAGTCTATGACTTAAATAAAGACTGTTAGTATTTAATTGGTTAACTTATGCCATAATCCAGACAAGAGCCTTACTGGTAAATGCTATCTGCACTTAGTACTTTTGTATACAGATGAGTTATTGAAATTAAAGAGGACTAGCTCAGGTAAATACTCTTGACTTATTTTCCCTATACGGGCTTGGGATACGATATGTGACATCCCGGCTTTTCAGGTGTCTTAAACGCGCTACTTTACGGTTATTCATTCCTACGCTGATTTAATTCGGATAATTAAATTACACGCTCGCAATAACTACGCTAACTTTGTGAATCTATTGGGTGAATTACGTGCTATGTGTTATTAGACGTTTGTAGATTTTGTAGATTATTGTATCACACCTTAATTTCGCGATTATTAGTTATAAAAAAAATAATAATAATATAAATAAATAGCCGAACCAAACCGAGCCGCGAAACGTGTCGACCTCACCTCCTTGCGGCCCAAGGAAATAACCTAAACTTGAGGCCCAAGCCACTTAACCCAAACCCCCCCCCCATCGCGGCCGCACCCCCCTCCCTTTCTTTTCCCTTGTTTTATTTATATGTATGTATGCATGATTGTTTGTTAAAAAAAAAACAAAAAAACAAAACCCTAGCACCTAGAGGAAGGCGACGGCAGCCCCCCCCCCTCTCACGATCGCAAAACCCTACAACTCCCAGATGGATTCCAAGCTTGTCCCGGTTCGCTAATCATCATCGTTTCAAGGTTAGGGTTTAATTGTTTTGCGATTCACACTAGGTTTTGTGTAATATTGATCATGATTATGTAATGGTAGGATTATTAGTATGAAAAAGTGTTGTGATTTATGATTAGTTCGGATGAATGTGCGAATCTTTGCGGTTGTGATGTTATGTTGAATACTAAAATCGTAGGTTGCGTTTTAGCGATAAAGATCATGTTATATATTTAGGGTTTACAGGAATATTGATATATATGATGATATTTGACAAGTTAACCTGTTGTTAATCGATACACCTAAGCGTCATGATCGTTTAAACATGTTCTAAAGCGATAGTCGAAAACAGTTTGCTGATTGACATTTACAGCCAACTGAAGTTGGCTGTAACCTGATCGTTTTTTATCGAAAAGTGGATTTTCTGAAGCCTAAAAAGTGCATTTTTGAAAAACGCTTCAAATGGTGCTAGATTCATATTTTTATGAGGTCGTTTGCTATTTTTAAATGGTCATTTAGTGCAGCAGCTGAAGCTGCGTAAATTCTGCAGAATTTGCAGGTTGTTTATCTAGTCGGATCTCATAGTCTGTAGGGGGTTATGTCACGAAATTTGTACAGTAACTGGAGACGATAATTTCCGAAAATCTCCCACTGGAATTTCATTAATTGGACGAACGATGATTTTTAAATAATTTTTCCCGTGGACTGCAGTCAGAAAGTGACGAATCTGACTGCAGCCTAGTATATAAATGTTTATAAATAATTGGTAAAGCGTTAGCACTTGAAAATTTTACATAAAATTCTAAAGTTTAGTTGACACCTCCTGTAAAAAAATTGGAATTTTTGGGAACGTTGGATCTATTTTATAAAAATCCTCGAAAACAACCCAGTTATGAGCGTACAAGCTGAAACATGATAACTTGCGTTTGTGTGTACCTAAGTGTTGTATGAGTTAACCTGTGTTTATGAAAAGTTGGTTTGATCATTATTTTGTATGATGATACTTTGCATGCTTGATTGTGGTTTCGAATTGGTTATTACGTATGCCGCACTATGTGTTAGTTATGCGTAGGGTTTTGTATCAGTGTGTTCACGCACTAAACTTTAAATCGGTTGACATGTTAGGACGCGATTAGCGGTCCCATCATTTGCTTCATTTGCGTTATTCTAACCGATCAGTTTAAGGTGAGTTTACGGCCCCTATTTTATCCGGTTTTAAACAACAGGGGGAGAAACATGTATACACTCTATAATTCTATCTTTTACGTTATGCGAAATTAACGTCGTTAACTATTCGGTAACTAAGTTGATGATAATGCATGTTATGGTCACTAAGTAGCTTTATCACGGAAGTCCTCAACCAACTCTCGGATCGTTAGTATTGGGTTAGATAGCGGGGAAATTATAAGTAGTAGTACTGGGCCCGACAAGCCCCACCCGAGCTAGTCGCGCTAGCCGACCGGGAATGGTCAACGGGTGATTAATTTGGCCTAACTTTCGCCATGGTCAGTGATAGACCTGGCAACACTGAGGCAACAACAGTCAGCTTCGATCGCGAACTCTTATTTGACGTAACTTTAGGCTCGCTACCTACATGTTAACATTGAACATAATTATGAACCAACATTATTATTCCGGGTTAGGAATAATGGAACTCTGTCGTTATCCGGGTTAGGGATAACGGGGAAAAACAAACTTTTAAACCGAACTTATGAACTTATAAAAACCTGTGAACTCACTCTTCTTTAATGTTGACACTTGTTTCTTTACATGTTTCTCAAGACGCTAGGAGCGCTAGGTGCAATCACTTGCATTTGATCAAGACATTTTATCGAGTCTTATTTACGAATAATGATTGGGATTTTTGGTTTTGGCCTTTATGTTGGCGCCCGTTACTTAATTTTAATGCTTCCGCTAAACTTTGAAACTATGATATTTTGAAAATGACTATGAATGGTTACAACAAATGTTTTCGGAAAATGTTTAAATAAATCATATAGAGTCGTTCGATATTGCTAGTGTCTGAGATTCTGGTTTGATCACACGCCTCGCGGTAATACTCCGCAAGTGAAATTGAGGGTGTGACAGATTGGTATCAGAGCAAGGTATGCATTAAAAGTAGACCTAAAGTAAAGCTGATTCATGACACTAGACTTAGTTGGCACCGAACTGTGATATCTTGATATGTGTTATACTACAATTGTTCTATGTGAGAGATATATGTATGTTGTGATGCACGCAACTCGTAACTAACTACACCAACCCAGCAGGCTATGTTATCATCATCATCCGACAGATCTTGACAATCAAGGGCGCCGGGGAAGGCACCCATGGTCTAACCCTCACCACCTCATGGTGTGGAGACACGCTCAGGTGCTAGGAAAAGACTCGCTCTAGGAGGGGAGTCGTCCTCCCGTCCCACCACCGCTATACTGATCAAACCGGTCAACTCTTTAGGAGTAGGGGACGATCTACTTTGGGATATGTTAAGGAAACAACAGGAACAGCTAGAGAGAATGCAGGAGACTATCGAAGCACAAGGATGGATGATACGTCAACTAACTAGTAAAATTGGAAAGCTCGAGGAAGAGCAACATGAAAATAGGAGAGTTCGAAACATTTTAGCTAAGGACTTTCGTGCTGAGCGGCTGAGGGCTGACTGGCTCGAAGACAGAGTTCTTGAGTCCAGTTGGAGGATTCAGGAACTGGAGCAGAACCAAGCACCACCTGTCCCAGTACCCGCACCAGCACTGGCCCCTCCAGCGACGGTAGAGGAAGAAGAGGAGGATCCAGAGGAAGACCCAGAGGAGGATCCAGAGGAAGACCCGGAGGAAGAAGAGCCGGAACAGGACCCGGCTGTTGAAGCTGAAAACGCCGCAGAGGATGACGGCAATGATAGCGACTTGGGAGATGGAGACGTAGATGACTAACTCGTCTAGCCAATCTCTGCTTTGTTTTCTTTAGTTTGTTTGTTTCCACTTATGTTTGAACTTCAAATCTTATAATTAAACTGAGATGTTTGGTTGGTATTTTGTGAGACATTGCAATTTATTTAATCGAATGTTCCTTTTGATTGTTTAAATTGTCAGGTTGACATAACTTGTGTGATTATTGAAGTGTGGAATATGATAACTATATTGGATATATATACTTATCGGTGTGTCTTTGTGTTGTCTTGTGAAGATCTGAAATGGCAATTGGACGACGCGGAAACCTCAACATGTCAACTGAAGAATTGGCCGCTTTAATCCAAGAACACGTGAATGCTGCTCTGGCAGGTGTTCAAAACCCACCAGCAGGTAACCATTATTAAATTTTCATGGGAAAATCTAATAGTTGGGCTAGTAGACTTTCTCGCTGACTACCTATCCTCTGTCTTCAGGAGGGGGTCTTAATCCCTACAAGATGTTCCTGGATGCAAAACCGAGCAAGTTCACGGGTGTTGAAGGACCCATAGGACTGGTCCGTTGGATTGAAAAGTCTGAATCGGTTTTCGAGATGTGCAATTGCCTTGAAGCTAATAAGGTCAAGTATGCTGCCTCAACGTTGGAAGATGGGGCATTGACCTGGTGGAACGCACAAGTCCAAACGCGTGGACTTCTTGCAGCGAACGCAATGGCCTGGACCGAATTTAAGGCCCTAATCAAGGAGGAATACTATCCGCGGGACAGAGTTCAACAGTTGGAACAGGTGTTGTGGAACCACAAGATGGTAGGGTCAGAAATTGAAGCGTACACGGCAAAACATCATGATCTGGTGTTCCTATGTCCAGATTTGGCTAACACCATCGAAAAACGACTTGAGTTTTATCTTGGGGGTCTGGTCCCTGAGATCCAGGGCATGGTAATGTCTAGCAACCCTACAACGGAGCATCAAGCGATTAGGCTGGCGCATAAACTCACCGATAAGGAGGTGGAGCAAAGGAAGTTGCCACCTCGGGGTGCAACTGAAGTTGTCCCTGATAACAAAAGAAAATTTGAAGACTCACCTGCTCGACAGTCTTCGTCCTCCCAGCCACAACAAGGAAACCAGAAGCGGTCCAACAATTTCAACAACAATCGGGGTCACAATAATCAGTCTGCCAAAAACGCCTGGAACTCGAGCGGCTATGCGGGTCGAAAGACGCAATGTAACCGTTGTAACCTCCATCATCACGGCCCTTGCGTCGGAAATCGCTGCCAACGATGTGGCAAAGCGGGACACACGGCAAAGGATTGTCGCGGGGAAATCATGTCTCGAAAAAATCAGAATCAGCACCAGGGTCAACAACAAGGTAAAAATCGGGGGTGCTATCAGTGCGGTAGCACTGCCCATTTCAAGCGAGACTGCCCTCAGCTTCGCAACAACAACCACAACAACAATAACAACAATGGCAACAATGGAAATGGTGGCACAGGAGGTGCCAAAGGTCGTGAATTCACACTGGGCCGTGGAGAGGCCAGAAACGACTCGAACGTGGTCACCGGTAAGTTTCCCCTTAACGATCATTTTGCTACTGTACTTTTTAATACGGGTGCGGATAAGAGTTTTATATCTGAGTCTTTTAGGAAGAACCTAAATCTCACACCTAAACCCCTAGAGACCCCTTACGTCATAGAAATAGCCGATGGTAAATCTGTAGATGTGACCCATTTAGTAACCGGCTGTCAACTTAAACTCACGGGTCACACCTTTACCATTGATCTGATGACAACTACCCTGGGTAGTTTTGATGTGGTAGCCGGAATGGACTGGCTATCCGACGTCCGATCTGAAGTTCTCTGTTTCGAGAAAGCTATCCGTATTACGCTCTCTAACGACGAAGTCTTGATGGTGCAAGGTGAGAAGGCATGCGTCGTCACGAACATCATCTCTTACATGCAAGCTTAGAAGTATCTTCAGAGAAAGAACTCCTTTGCTTTGCTCGCACTGGTCACCAAGCAGTCTAAGGACGAGAAGCGGATTGAAGATATCCCCGTCGTCCGTGACTTTCCCGATGTGTTTCCAGAGGAGTTACCTGGTCTTTCACCACATCGACAAGTGGAGTTTGAAATCGAATTGGCAAACCATGCGGCTCCTATCGCCAAGGCCCCGTACCGCTTAGCTCCAGCAGAGCTGCAAGAGCTGTCTACCCAACTTCAGGAATTGTTGGAAAAACGATTTATCCGACCCAGTACTTCGCCATGGGGAGCTCCGGTCCTTTTTGTCAAGAAGAAGGACGGGACCTTCCGCATGTGCATCGACTACAGGGAACTCAATAAGGTTACCGTCAAGAACCGATACCCATTACCTCACATCGACGATCTTTTCGACCAACTTCAAGGGTCAAGCTACTACTCAAAGATTGATCTACGGTACGGTTATCACTAGCTACGCGTCAGAGAGTAGGATATCTCCAAGACGGCATTTCGCACTCGGTATGGCCATTATGAGTTCTTGGTCATGCCCTTCGGTCTCACCAACGCACCCGCGATGTTCATGGACCTCATGAACCGCGTGTGTAAGCTGTATCTCGACAAGTTTGTCATCGTGTTCATCGATGATATACTCGTCTACTCTAAGGGTGAAGAAGAACATGCTGAGCATCTACGATTATTGCTGGAACTAATTCAACAGGAGAAACTATATGCCAAGTTTTCGAAGTGTGATTTCTGGATTCGGGAAGTTCAGTTCCTCGGGCATATCGTGAATGAAAAGGGTATACACGTTGATCCCGCCAAGATCGATGCTATCAAGAACTGGGAAGCACCCAGGACACCGACAGAGATCCGCCAATTTTTGGGTTTGGCTGGTTACTACAGGCGTTTCATCGACGGATTTTCCAAGATCGCACAACCGCTTACCACTCTCACCCAGAAGGGCACCAAGTATGCTTGGGGTGACAAGCAGGAAGCAGCATTTCAATTACTAAAGCAGAAACTTTGCAGTGCGCCCATTTTGTCCTTGCTAGAAGGGACGGATGATTTTGTGGTATATTGTGACGCTTCCATTCAGGGATTGGGATGTGTACTCATGCAACGTGATAAGGTCATCGCGTATGCATCCCGACAGTTGAAGGTTCACGAGAAAAACTACACGACACATGACCTGGAATTGGGAGCAGTTGTATTTGCACTTAGGATTTGGAGACACTATCTATATGGAACAAGGTGCACAATTTACACGGATCACAAGAGCCTCCAACATATTTTCGACCAGAAGGAGTTGAACATGCGACAGCGTCGCTGGGTTGAACTCCTGAACAATTATGAATGCACCATTCGGTATCACCCGGGTAAAGCTAACGTGGTAGCCGATGCCCTCAGTCGAAAGGAGCACTTGAAACCTCGTCAGGTATGAGCACTACAGTTCACAATTCATTCGGGGTTACCCGAACAGATACGCGACGCGCAGCTAGAAGCAGTTAAGGAAGAAAACATCAAGGCCGAATATGTGGGAAAGATGGAACGCGATTGGAAGTGAAACCCAATGGTGCCCGGTATTTCATGAATCGTATATGGGTACCTCTCTACGGAGACCTCAGGAAGCTAGTTATGGACGAAGCTCACAAATCCCGATACTCTGTCCATCCTGGTTCAGATAAGATGTATCAAGACCTTAAAGCCGCGTACTGGTGGCCCAACATGAAAGTGGATATAGCCACCTACGTGAGCAAGTGCTTGACTTGTGCGAAAGTCAAGGTGGAATACTAGAAGCCATCAGGGCTACTTCAACAACCTGAGATCCCAGTGTGGAAATGGGATCAGATCTCGATGGACTTTATCACTAAACTCCCGCGAACTCCGGGTGGTTGCGATGCCATCTGGGTAATCGTGGATCGTCTAACTAAGTCTGCACATTTCCTAGCGATCAAAGAAATAGATAAGATGGATAAGTTGACTCGCGTCTACATTAAGGAAGTAGTTTCTCGGCACGGGGTGCCAACTTCCATCATCTCAGACAGAGATGCTCGTTTCACGTCCAACTTTTGGCAGTCACTTCAGAAAGCGTTGGGTACACGCTTAGATATGAGCGCAGCTTATCACCCTCAGACGGATGGTCAAAGTGAAAGGACCATTCAGAACTTGGAAGACATGCTTAGGGCATGTGTGGTAGACTTCGGGAACAGTTGGGAAATCCATCTGCCTTTAGTGGAATTCTCGTATAACAACAGTTATCATACGAGTATTCAAGCGGCACCGTTTGAAGCATTGTACGGTCGCAAATGTTGATCACCGGTCTGTTGGCAGAAGTCTGTGACAGTCAACTCACAGGTCCTGAGTTGATACTTGAGGCTACCGAAAAGATTGTGCAAATCAGAAACCGCATGGTAGCGGCACGAGATCGACAGAAAAGTTACGCTGATCAACGACGCAAATCGCTCGAATTTCAAGTAGGCGACCGCGTCCTACTTAAGGTGTCACCCTGGAAGGGTGTAATTCATTTTGGGAAACGAGGCAAACTAAATCCACGATACGCAGGCCCATTTGTGATTTCGAAGCGTATCGGGCCCGTAGATTATCAGTTAGATCTTCCTACCGAACTCAGTGGAGTTCACAACATTTTCCACGTGTCCAATCTGAAGAAGTGCCTATCAGATAAGACCCTAGTCATTCCATGGGATGAGATTCAAGTGGATGAGCAACTGCATTTTGTGGAACAACCTATCGAGATCATGGATCGTGAGATTAAGACTCGAAGGCACAGCAAGATACCAATTGTCAAGGTTCGTTGGGACTCTAAGCGTGGACCGGAGTTCACGTGGGAAAGAGAGGACCAAATGAAAAGCAAATATCCACACCTTTTTGCAGCTGAGCAGCAATCTGACGTTACCACCAACTAAATTTCGGGACGAAATTCTTTCAACATGGAGATGATGTGACAGCCTGGGAATTACTTGTACCATTGCTAACAAACTAAATCTTTGTGCGTTGCATTCTAAACCGCGTTTACTCAATTTTCGGGACGAAAATTCTTTCAACATGGGGATAATGTGACATCCCGGTTTTTTAGGTATTAAATTACATTCCTACGCTTATTTAATTCGAAGAATTAAATTACACGCTCGCAATAACTACGCTAACTTTGTGAATCTATTGGGTGAATTACGTGCTATGTGTTATTAGACGTTTGTAGATTTTGTAGATTATTGTATCACACCTTGATTTCGCGATTATTAGTTATAAAAAAAATAATAATAATAAATAAATGGCCGAACCGAACCGAGCCGCGAAACGTGTCGACCTCACCTCCTTGCGGCCCAAGGAAATAACCTAAACTTGAGGCCAAAGCCACTTAACCCAAACCCCCCCATCGCGGCCGCACCCCCTCCCCTTTCTTTTCCCATGTTTTATTTATATGTATGTATGCATGGATTGTTTGTAAAAAAAAACAACAATCGCAAACCCCCCCCTCTCACGATCGCAAAACCCTACAACACTAGGTTTGTGTAATCTTGATCATGATTATGTAATGGTAGGATTATTAGTATGAAAAAGTGTTGTGATTTATGATTAGTTCGGATGAATGTGCGAATCTTTGCGGTTGTGATGTTATGTTGAATACTAAAATCGTAGGCTTCGTTTTAGCGATAAAGATCATGTTATATATTTAGGGTTTGCATGAATATTGATATATATGATGATATTTGACAAGTTAACCTGTTGATAATCGATACACCTAAGCGTCATGATCGTTTAAACATGTTCTAATGCAATAAAGTCGAAAACAGTTTGCTGATTGACATTTACAGCCAACTTCAGTTGGCTGTAACCTGATCGTTTTTTATCGAAAAGTGGATTTTATGAAGCCTAAAAGGTGCATTTTTGAAAAACGCTTCAAATGGCGCTGGATTCATATTTTTATGAGGTCGTTTGCTATTTTTAAATGGTCATTTAGTGCAGCAGCTGAAGCTGCGTAATTTCTGTAGAATTTGCAGGTTGTTTATCGAGTCGGATCTCATAGTCTGTAGGGGGTTAGGTCACGATATTTGTACAGTAACTGGATAGGAATTCCCGGAAATCTCCCACTGGAATTTTGTTAATTGGATGAACGATGATTTTTAAATAATTTTTCCCGTGGACTGCAGTCAGAAAGAAACGAATCTGACTGCAGCCTAGTATATAAATGTTTATAAATAATTGGTAAAGCGTTAGGACTTTAAAATTTTTCATAAAATTCTATTGTTTAGTTTACATCTCCTGTAAAAGAATTGGAATTTTTGGAACGTTGGAACTATTTTATAAAAATCCTCGAAAACTGCCCAGTTATGAGCCTACAAGCTGAAACATGATAACTTGCGTTTGTGTGTACTAAGTGTTGTATGAGTTAACCTGTGTTTATGAAAAGTTGGTTTGATCATTATTTTGTATGATGATACTTTGCATGCTTGATTGTGGTTTCGAATTGGTTATTACGCGTGCCGCACTATGTGTTAGTTATGCGTAGGGTTTTGTATCAATGTGTTCACACACTAAACTTTAAACCGGTTGACATGTTAGGACATGATTAGCGGTCCCATCATTTGCTTCATTTGCGTTATTCTAACCGAGCAATTTGAGGTTAGTTTACGGCCCCTATTTTATCCGGTTTTAAACAACAGGGGGAGAAACATGTATACACTCTATAACTCTATCTTTTACGTTATGCGAAATTAACGTCGTTAACTATTCGGTAACTAAGTTAATGTTAATGCATGTTATGGTCACTAAGTAGCTTTATCACGGAAGTCCTCAACCAACTCTCGGATCGTTAGTATTGGGTTAGATAGCGGGGAAATTATAAGTAGTATACTGGGCCCGACAAGCCCCACCCGAGCTAGTCGCGTTAGCCGACCGGGAATGGTCAACGGGTGATTAATTTGGCCTAACTTTCGCCATGGTCAGTGATAGACCTGGCAACACTGAGGCAACAACAGTCAGCTTCGTTCGTGAACTCTTATGTGACGTAACTTAAGGCTCGCTACCTACATGTTAACATTGAACTTAATTACGAACCAACATTATTATTCCGGGTTAGGAATAATGAACTATGTCGTTATCCGGTTAGGGATAATGGGGAAAAACAAACTTTTAAACCGAACTTGTGAACTTATAAAAACCTGTGAACTCACTCTTCTTTAATGTTGACACTTGTTTCTTTACATGTTTCTCAGGACGCTAGGAGCGCTAGGTGCAATCACTGGCATTTGATCAAGACATTTTATCGAGTCTTATTTACGAATAATGTTTGGGATTTTTGGTTTTGGCGTTTATGTTGGCGCCCGTTACTTAATTTTAATGCTTCCGCTAAACTTTGAAACTATGATATTTTGAAAATGACTATGAATGGTTACAACAAATGTTTTCAGAAAACGTTTAAATAAATCATATAGAGTCGTTCGATATTGCTAGTGTCTGAGATTCTGGTTTGATCACACGCCTCGCGGTAATACTCCGCAAGTGGAAATTGAGGGTGTGACACGATAAATTATTACCGCTTGGTCAGAAATGGGATCAATCGAATGCCGGATTGTGGCTAGTAAATCCGCATATTCTGTCTTATCAGTTTCGTTTGATAACTTAAACATCGGGTGTTAAATTACCGTGTCCTGGATATTCTCGGCTCATTACATTAGATAATGGCCACGACCTTAGCGTGGGATGTAGGCATACACCTGACAGACGCTCAAATGCAAATTACCCAAGACGTTGGGGATAACTCCTCTGTGGGTTTAAGTGGTGTGTATTTAATCATGTCTCGATCTCTGTACTGGGCCCTGTATGTATGGACAAACATGTGAATCTGTTAACAAGGTTACAAAGTAACTTTCCCAAGTTATAAAAAGATAGTGCCTTGTGCACTTAAATATAATTTCTAAAATGTTTTCAAAATGAGTCAGTCGGGTGTATTTACCAGCGTAAGCTGACGTATCATGCAAAGACTAAACTGCAGGTACAATACGAAATAGGCCGGAAGCTGCTCAGTAGTGATTAAGAGGATCTTAGAAATCCTTAGATCTGCCCTAAAGTCTGTTTTATATTCTTTTTGTACAGTTTATGATCCGCATGTGGATCTTCTATTACGAGCCTATATATTATTTTGTATTTCGAACATTTGGTTTGCAATAGTAATTTTACTCCAAGACTTCCGCTGTGGTGTGTTTAATTTACTATGATGTTATCAACTGACGTCACGATACTCCCCACCCGGGTCCACCGATGTATGGATTTGGGATTGGAAATCCGGGGTGTGACAGGTTGGTATCAGAGCCAACGTTTGAGATAATTAAACACTATCCTTCTTGTGTTTAATCTTGAACTTACACGAGCACATTCCTTAGACTTTCGAGTCTAGGAATTGACCTAGGATTACTCATTTCAATAATAAGTTATTAGTATTGTTTTTAAAATTGATTTTAACAGGAAAATGCCGCCAAGAGTAAGAGGACAAAGTGGTAGAGGAAAAGGTCCAATGAGGGGAGGACCATCGGGGCGCATCCCTTCTCAACCTCACAACTCAAATTCCTACCAAGATTCAGGAGATTCGTCTCCTTGGCAACCAGCAAGACACTCTGTCTCTCATAGACACTCGCCCCCACATTCCCAAAATTCTTACCACTCTCACCACTCCTATCATTCACACCATTCTCACCATTCTCATCATTCCCATTCACACTCCTATCACGAAGAATTTAACCCTAACTACTACTTTAACACGCCTCCAGCCGATCAAAATCAGTTGGACCAACCAAACCCTATGGACAAGGACTCTGATCCGGAGATGCGGCCGTCAGGATCGAATACACATCCCATAGAAATTTCAAGCGATTCGAATTCTTATGCCGGATCTCCTTACTAAGGTCCTAATGAGTGGGACCAATATTGGAACCAATTTACCATCGCCAACACACCTTCCCATCACTCTCAACCACCTCCTATACAAGAAGATGTCCACATGGAACCAGTGGACCAACCTCAACCACCACCGGAACCACCAAGGAGGAAGCATGGAGCACGTATGTCGGTACGTGCAGGACAACGGTCGGGATCGCTGCCACCTTTGCCCAATTCCTACCCCACAATTCAAGAGGACCCACAAATGGGTGGACCCTCTAATGTTTCACCTATAGTGGAACTAACACCAACACCTACGGTTCAACCACCACCATTGGGTTATAGTAATCCAATCCCCACATATCCAGATACGTCTGGATATGATCCTTTTAACCCGTCTACACCAGTAGACTATCAAGCATGGTCACAACACCCCTATATGCAAGCAGTTATGCATAACCTACTTTACCCGTCTCCTTTCCCACCTGCTTATCCACCGACTGGATATCCATCTTATGGGTACCAGTATCCGGTTATACCACAACCACAACCTCCACCACCACTTGAGGCCATTAATGAAGCCTTAGAAAGAATGAAAGAAATGCAACAACGAGCGGATAAAACGGAAAAGAAGACAAACAAGTTCTTCAAGAAACTCTTCAAACTGGTTAAGGGAAAGAAGGACGAGTGAAGTCTCTTCAAATATATGTTAATCCCTGAGTGGACATTTTGTTCTGTAGTCCTTGCATGGACAATTTATTTCATTTTGTTTCTAGTATTGTAATTTTATTAAAATTTAATGAAGTATTTTTGGAATTATATATATGTATTCATCCTCTTCAAACGAGTGTCTCGATTTTTCGCGAAATATATGCTCTACGATATAATTCCAAAATGATCTTAATGGTTTTGATTAGCCAAGTGGCACAGACCACACATTTGGCCAATTTATAAATGATAGTTAAGTACGAAGGGGTCTTCTATCAGGATAGTTAAGGGAAGTTATCCTTCTATCCAGAGGTGGTGGACTTAAGTTCAAGCCTCCAAGTCATTAAGGTCAATGCGACCGGGACTATTAATCAACCATTAAGGTACTCTTAAGTTAACATTCAGAAATGTTAATACTCTTGGTAGTGTGAATTGAGGAATCGCACTAGCCTTCAAGGTAAAGGACTATGTCCTAACCTTATATAGCCTATCTGATCAAAAATTGATCCCGGCTGATATCATCAGTGAGTTGATTAAACATCCATTAGTGATGTATTGCCCTTAGGGCTATGATTCAACATCCATTAATGATGTATTGCCCTTGGGGCTATGATTAAACATCCATTAGTGATGTATTGCCCTTGCGCTCTGATTAAACATCAATTAGTGATGTCTTACCCTTGGCGCTATGAATAAACATCCATTAGTGATGTATTGCCCTTGGGGCTATAATTAAACATCCATTAGTGATGTATTGCCCTTGGGGCTATGATTAAACATCCATTAGTGATTTATTGCCCTTGGGGCTATGTTTAAACATCCATTAGTGATGTCTGGCACTTGGGGCTATGATTAAACATCCATTTAGTGATGATTTGCCTTTGAGCAATATTACATTGTCAAAAATGACAATGACAACTGTGGTTAATATAACTCATGTCCAAATTCTATGTCCATTAGACATGCCTATGTGTCATATTTTATGTCCATTAGTGACAGACCCATGTGCCATATTTTATGTCTATTAGTGAAGGCCTATGTGGCCTATTTTATGTCCTTCGAGACGAGCCTATGAGCTAAATATAATTCTCAATTACGCCAATGACAGTTGGGACATTACGATCCACTGTCTAGTAATATATGGACTATGTCCAAATCTTAATTTGTCTTTGATGGTCCTATTAAGACCTAGGCCAAATATAGATATGTTAAGCCTAAGAGTTGTTATGTTAATCACACTAGTATAGGCAATTGATTGTTATATCCAATGTTGAAAGCCAATATGGTTGATATACCATGGCTAAATGAAGTTTTATTGGTATATAGAACCAAAGCTCAAAAGATGGCTAACTCAAATGAGGCGCAAAGTAGCCACCGGAATATTGACGCTAATAATACTGAAAAATAGAGCCATTAAAATGACGACTTTTTTAAGCTCGCATTGATGCAACTGTTGAAAAGGCCATGGGAAAGGCCATAGAAAAGCTTAGAGAGTCGAGTGCTACTCGATCCAGACCCTTATCTATTCCACCATCTTCAGCTCATAAAGAGAGCTCCGTTCACTCTTCGAATGCGAAGAGTGAGCCAAAGAAAATAGATTTTGCTGAAAGGTCGCATTCTGTTAAATACATATGTACCTATAAGTATTTCGTCTCCTGTAAGCCCCGAGACTTTAATGGGGAGAAAGGAGCTGTAGAAGCCTTAAAGTGGCTGGATGAGATGGAGACAATCGTAGATATCAGCAGTTGTGCTGTAAGGATGTGGTCAAATATGTATCACAATCCTTTAACGGCGATGCCCTAATCTAGTGGAAAACCATGATCCAGTCTACAGGTAAAGTACACCTGTATAATTTGGGATGGTCCAAGTTGGTGGACCTTGTTAAGGAAACTTACTACTCACCTCATGAGGTGGAGAAATTTGAGACAGACATTTTGTCTCTTTCCATGAAAAACCTAGATCGTTGGAAGTATGTTTCTTACTTCAATTCCCTATCTAGGTTAGTTTCCTATCTAATCACCCCTGAAACCAAATGCATTGCGCGCTTTATCAATGGGTTGGCTCCTGAAATTAAGGGTATGGTAAAGGCTGCTCAGCCTAATACTTATAGGTCCGCTGCTGACCTATCCCTGTCCCTCACCCTTGATCTAGTAAGGCAAAAGTCAATTAAGTCTGAAACTGACGGGAAAAGAAAGAGAGAAGATGACAACTCCCAAAGGTTTAATAAGAAGAATAAAGGGAGATTTGGGATCAAAAGGAACCAAGACAAGTCGGCTGTGACGCCAACATGCAAGACTTGCAACCGCAGGCACTGGGGACAATGTAATTATGGTCCACCAACCAAACCCTATGGTATTTGTAAGAGAAAGGGGCATAAGACCCTAGAATGCAAAGATCTTAAGGATCCTGTCTGCTACGTTGCAATGAAAAAGGGCATATTAAGAATAACTGCCCTAAGATTTTTAAGAATTGCAAAGCCTGGAGAGGCCAAAAAGGGGAATGCTCGTGACTTTCAGATAACTACAACAGAGGACGTTAATGACAACAATGTCATAACATGTACAATCCCCATTAACGATATAAGTGCTAGACTTTTTTCGATTCAGGTGCACATAAATCTTTTATTGATCATAAGTTTAGCAAACTATTAAACTTACCTATAAGAACTCTAGATAAAACTTATGAGAAAGAATTTGCTGACAGAAGTTTAGAAACAACATCTTTCATTCTTGATGGAGGTTTCATATCCAGTAAGAATCATTCCATTCCTATCTCTCTTTTGCCAATGAAATTGGCGGGGTTCGATATAGTTTTAGGCATGGATTGGTTATCTCGTAACCAAGCCCGCGTTGCCTGTGATAAGAAACTCATCGAAATTAAAACCCCATCTGGTGAAATGATCACCATCCCGGGAGACTCACCCTACGGTTGCCAGACAAGGTGTCGTTATTTAAGGCATCCAAGTGTTTAAGGAAAGGTTGTGTCATTTACATGGCACAAGTTACTATTAATGAGCCTAAGCCGAATATTGAAGACCTACCGGTTATCTGGGAGTATTCCTATGTTTTCCCTGAGGAATTACCATGCCTACCTCCAGATAGGCAAGTGGAGTTTAGAATTGATATTCTGCCAGAATCAGCACCTGTTGCCAGAGCTCCATATAGGCTAGCACCAACAGAAATGAAGGAGTTGAGGACTCAATTAGATGAACTCTTAGACAAAGGCTTTATATAGCCAAGTTCCTCGCCCTGGGGAGCTCCAATTCTGTTTGTTAAGAAGATGGATGGTTCATTGTGGATGTGCATTGACTACCGAGAGCTAAATAATTTAACAATTAAGAACCGTTAACCTTTGCCCATGATCGATGATTTACTCAACCAACTTCAAGGGGCTAGTTACTTCTCCAAGATTGATCTAAGATCTGGATATCATCAGCTGAATGTTAGAAGTGAAGATGTTCCTAAAACCGCCTTCAGGACCCGATATGGTCATTTTGAATTTTTAGTGATGCCTTTTGGGCTCACAAATGCACCTGCAGCATTCATGGATCTCATGAATAGAGTCTGCAAGCCATATCTAGATAAGTTTGTCATTGTCTTCATAGACGACATACTTATTTATTCTCGTAATCAAGTTGATCATGAGAAACAACTTCGGTGCATGTTAGAACTACTAAGGCAAGAGAAGCTTTATGCTAAATTCTCTAAGTGTGAGTTCTGGCTTAGAGAAGTCCAATTTCTTGGACATATGGTAATTGAGCGTGGTATCCAAGTCGATCCCGCGAAAATTGAGCCATAGTGAATTGGGAAGTGCCCAAGACCCCATCGGAGGTTCGTAGTTTCCTAGGATTGGATGGATACGAAAGGAGGTTCATTGAGAACTTTTCAAGAATAACCAATCCTTTAACTACCTTGACCCGTAAGAATGTTAAGTATAATTGGGGCCCAAAACAACAAGAATCTTTTAAGATTCTGAAACACAAGTTGAGCAATGCTCCTGTGTTATCCCTACCTGAGGGTGTTGAAGAATTTGTAGACTATTGTGATGCATCGCACACTAGCATGGGTTGTGTGCTAATGCAAAAACACAAAGTGATTGCCTATGCATCATGACAATTAAAGGTGCACGAAAGGAATTACACCACCCACGATTTGGAATTGAGTGCCGTTGTATCTGCACTAAAGCTATGGAGACATTACTTGTATGGCACAAAATGTATTATATACACAGACCATAAAAGTCTCCAGCATCTGTTCAATCAGAAAGAATTGAACATGCGACAACGCCGATAGATGGAAACGCTTAACGATTATGACTGCGAAATTCCTTATCATCTGGGCAAGGCAAATGTAGTTGCTGATGCCTTAAGTCGCAAGGAACGGGTTAAACCTATAAGGGTTAACGCCAAGAGCATTGAGCTCAGAAATAGCTTAAATGAGAAGCTACTAGATGCCCAGAAGCAAGCTCTATTATAAGCTAATGCTCCTAATGAAGGATTAGGCAGAACTGTTGATCAGTTAGCGCCTGGAAAGGATGGAACCCTTAGATTTAATGATAGAGTTTGGGTTTCAATCTTTGGAGGACTTAGAAAACTTATCCTCCAAGAAGCACATAACTCAAGATACTCAGTTCACCCAGGTGGTGACAAGATGTATCAAGATCTGAAGAAGAATTATTGGTGGATGGGTTTGAAGAAATCCATAGCCACCTATGTAGCCAAGTGTCTGATGTGTTCGCAAGTTAAAGCTGAACATCAGAAGCCGTCAGGACTTCTTCAACAATTGGAAATTCCTACTTGGAAATGGGAAATGGTAACTATGGACTTAATTACCAAGTTACCTAAGACCAAAAGTGGAAATGACACTATTTGGGTCATTGTGGATAGGCTGACTAAGTCAGCACATTTATTGCCAATAAAGGAAACATATAATTCAGACACATTGGCTAAGTTGTATGTGGACAAGATTGTGTCCCTACACGGTGTGCCGATATCTATTGAATCTGATAGAGATACTAGCTATACCTCTCATTTTTGGAAAAGTTTCCAACAATCTTTAGGCACACGATTGAACTTTAGTACAGCTTACCACCCGCAGACAGATGGACAAAGTGAGCGTACTATTCAAACGTTGGAAGACATGCTCCGGGCATGTGTGATTGATCTAGGTGGAAGTTGGGATAACCACTTACCCCTAATAGAATTCTCCTACAATAATAGTTATCATTCGAGTATCAAGGCTGCTCCTTTTGAGGCCTTGTATGGGAGAAAATGTAGAACACCCGTGTGTTGGGCAGAAGTTGGGGAAGCCCAACTATCAGGACTGGAGATTATCCTGGAGACCACGGAAAAAATTGTGTAGATCCGTGATCGTCTCAAAGCTGCCAGGGATGAGCTATGCTGACAAGAGGTGTAAACCTCTTAAGTTCCAAGTAGGGGACAAAGTTATTAAAAGTGTCACCCTGGAAAGGTGTGATGCGATTTGGGAAGAAGGGCAAGTTAAGCCCAAGATACATCGGACCATTCGAGATAGTCGAATGTGTCTGCACTGTAGCTTATAAGCTCATATTGCCAGAGGAGCTAAGTGGAATCCATGATATGTTCCACATCAGTAACCTTAAGAAATGTCTAGCCGATGAGTCGCTAGCAATGTCGCACAAAGATGTGCAAATTGAGGAAAACCTAAGGTTCGTTGAGAAACCAATTCCGATCCAGGATGGACAGGTTAAGAAGCTCCGAAGGAAAATGATACCTATAGTAAAGTTTAAGTGGGACTCCTTTAGAGGTCCCGAGTACACATGGGAGGTTGAGTCCACTATGCGACAAAAGTACCCCCCATCTTTTTGAATAAAATCTCGAGGTCGAGATTTCTTTTAAGGGGGTGAGGATGTAACACCCTGTAAAATCGTGTCCAATAGTATAGTGACATGTGTTGTATTTTAAAAATGGTCTATTCAAGACCGATAAGGACTAAAGGCGTCAACATGCTCAAACTGAGTCTCTGAGTAACAGTCCGATGTCAACATGCATAAATAACAGCCTCTGAGTGACTAATATGTCAACATGCTTAAATCATTAGCCTCTGAGTGACTGATATGTCAACATGCTTAAAACTAGCCTCTAAATGACTGATATGTCAACATGCCCAGCCTCTGAGTGACATTGGAGTCAACATGCTTATAATAAGCCTATGAGTAATCCTTTGCAAAGTCCTATCTCTCATTCGTACCATTTGTTGGACAAGAGGGTCCAATTCTGAAAATATGTGAAAGTTGGATAATGGAGGGATTAAAAGTGTCAACATGTTAATTTATACATCTGAGTGACCTTTTAACGAACCGAGAACTCGACAATGTCCGGGCAAAATCCCGGGTATGCCAAATATTAGCTACGGAGGGCTAAATATGCTAAAAAGGTATTTTAGAAGGTTAAAAAGGGGGTTTTATAAGTTAAGGGGCTAAATGTGACAAATTTTGAATTCAGACAAAGGGCGCTCGCAGGACGCGAGAGGCTAAGGCCTGGCCTCTCGTGGGGCGCGAGAGGCCTATGTCTGCAAAAAGTTTCCTTGGCCTCCAAACAAAAATGCCAAAAACCATTTTCTCGAAACTATGGCTTCCGAAACAGCTATGCCACGTTTTGGGACACTTGTAAGCTTCCTCTTACACCCCAACACACCTGGCATCAACTCCTTTCAGTTCTCCAACTATAAATAGGTGTCCAAGTTCACCATTTGAACTTGCACCTTTCTCATTTTCAACTCTATCTCCCTCCTCTAGAAGTTCCTAACTGAAAGGAGCATCCAACTTAGTTCTATTGCATTCTAGGAACCTCTTGTAGTGTTCCTTCCTTGTGCATTTTCGTTTATAGGCTTTTATGGCCAAAAGTCAAGCGTTTTAGCCATGTTCATAACGAACATGGCTAAGTGATCGTAATAAGGTAGGTGTTAATTCCTATAAAGGGCACCTCCTAAAGATCACGTTTGCTAGACCAATTGACGGGTCAAAGTTATGATATTAAAAAGTCAAACAAGCCATTTTTTGAAAAAATCATAAATTGATCTTATATATGTTATGAAACCTGTTTTGACACTTAAACAAGTTAGTAATAATTATTAGAACATGTAAGAACACGTCCGGCTCGTCAATTTCAGTTCTAGGGTCGGTTCGCAACCGAAAGTCATGAAGTTTGACTTTTTCTTTGGCTTTCGATTCTGAACCGATTTAGATTAGTTAGCTACTTATCTAAAGTTGCATTATGATCGTAATATAATGTGGCATAACCCTATGAGGTTATATTACATGATCATAATCAGAATCTGAGTTTATGCGCAAGTTCTGCAATTATGCCATTCTTGACTAAAATACATGTTTTGCATAAAACAAGGTTTTAATGAAAATGAACTTGAAAATAAGTTTCCTACTGATATCATATTATAAGTAGGATTATTTGGGATGTTAAATCAGATTATAAACTGAGTTTACAAGTAGGTCCTTGAATTATGTCGATAAATGACGATTTAGCCCTTGTGGCTCATAAAACGGTTCTAATAAAATATTTTCAAGGTAAATCTTTTACCTACTGATATGTTATATTAAATAACATATCTAATACATTTTAATCTGATCTTAACTTCGGTTTTCATTAATTACCGCATAAAACGTCATTTTAGGACATAAGCGTCGTTTCGGCGCATAGTATGGTTTTAAACCATATTATTGACCAAGACTGTTACCTACTGATTTTAAAACTTATTTTAAATATATATACAGTAGGTACATGATATAAACTCGGAATCCCAAATAATTTATAGACTATGTGTAAAATGACCAAAATGCCCCTCTGGTGCATAGTTTAGTCATAAAACTTAATCGAAACGGGTTTAACCTTATCATTTTAATCTCAAAATCCAGAATGTTAATTGTTTATCCATATTATGCAAGTCAAAGTACTTGTTGGGTTTAAACACAATTCTATCCCATCATCGTTTAATCAAGCGTATTACGTCTTAACCATGTACACTACTCGGTCTAAGTCTATGACTTAAATAAACACCGTTAGTATTTAATTGGTTAGCTTATGCCATAATCCAAACTAGAGCCTTGTCGGTAAATGATATCTGCACTTAGTACTTTTGTATACGGTTGAGTTATTGAAATTAAAAGAAGACTAGCTCAGGTAAATACTCTTGACTTATTTTCCCTATACGGGTTGGGATACTGTAAATTATTACCGCTTGGTCAGAAATGGGATCAATCGAATGCCGGATTATGGCTAGTAAATCTGCATATTCTGTTTTAGTCAGTTTTGTTTGATAACTTAAACATCGGGGGTTAAATTACCGTGTCCTAGATATCCTCGGCTCATTACATTAGATAATGGCCACGACCTTAGCGCGGGGTGTAGGCATACACCTGACAGACGCTCAAATGCAAATTACCCAAGACGTTGGGGATAACTCCTCTGTGGGTTTAAGTGGTGTGTATTTAATCATGTCTCGGTCTCTTTACTGGGCCCTGTATGTATGGGCAAACATGTGAATCTGTTAACAAGGTTACAAAGTAATTTCCCAAGTTATAAAAAGATTTGTGCCCTGTGCACTTAAATCTAATTTCTAAAATGTTTTCAAAATGAGTCAGCCGGGTGTATTTATCAGCAAAAGCTGACGTATCGTCCAAAGACTAAACTGCATGTACAATACGAAATAGGCCGGAAGCTGCTCAGTAGCGATTAAGAGGATCACGCAAATCCTTAGATCTGCCCTAAAGTCTGTTTTATATTCTTTTTGTACAATTTATGATACGTCTGTGGATCTTCTATTACGAGCCTGTATATTATTTTGTATTTCAAACATTTGGTTTGTAATAGTAATTTTACTCCAAGACTTCCATTGTGCCGTGTTTAATTGACTATGATGTTATCAACTGACGTCATGATACTCCCCACTTGGCCCACCGGTGTATGGATTTGGGATTGGAAATCCGGGGTATGACATTTCATCATCGGTAGACTTAAAATCTAAGATAAATTGCTAAAAGCTAAAAATCTTTTTGGGATTTTTTTGAAAAGAAATAACAAGTAAAGATGTATATACAAACATATTTTTGTGAGTTTTGTGTTAAGAGGATCAAATCAGATATTTAGATAAATCACAAGTACCGTTGATCTTGGTAAGAACTTTAAGTTCTTAAACAAATTTACCTAGATTGCCAATATACTTATCCACTTAAACTTCTTCTCATTTCTCAAATGTTTCAAGATATGTTAGATAATATTAAGGAACATGAAGTAACTGTGTTTCCCATCTCAGAATAAACTCCCGTATCGAGATTCCCAGAATATCATTTAACATGTGAATATATCCAATTGATATTTGTAAGTAGGGTGAATTGCGAGACCTTGAGAGCTCAGGTTAGTATTTCCATACATACAAAGAGATGAAGGCTCGTCTTTAGATGGTGTTCCATAAAGGAATCTTTTGAACTGCAGATGTCGTAAATATTTTTGACATACTCATTTTTATGCAGCTTTTGTGGGTGAATAATGCATAAAGTATTATTCAAGTTCTTGGCCATTGCTGACGCAAAATCAGAAGAACTTGGATAATACCCCAGATAGATATCGATTAAATATAAAGACCTAGTATCGCAGAATTTAGCATTCTCTCAAATGAAATTTCGGAGTACTAAGTCCATATATCCAAGAGATGTATCCATAATTTTCTTTTAGGTTTATATCTTGGAAAACAATTTACTGATGAGTGAAGCCTATTGGCAAATTCTCACTAAAACCTGTTTAATTACTTGATTAAACATTCCGTATCTTTAGCATACTGTGATCGTCATATTGATGTAATATGATCTCTCTTTTTCACAAAAAACTCCTTTTGACTTTTTATAATGTTTTTGTATTTTCCCAAACTTTCTCCCCCTAAAATCAAAAACATATTTTTAGATTTTTTTAAGAAAAGATATTTACAGAAACATGTCATGCTGATGAGAATCACGTCAAGTCCTCGTCATTCTCAAATTCAACCTCATGAATATCCCATGATGCTAGATTTCTTAAACCATTTAATTTTAAAAGATTTTTAAATCTTGAACGATCAAATACTTTGGTATAAAAATCTGTTGTTTGGTCATCAATGTTGATTTTTTCAATTCTAACCAACTTTTTCTCGTAGCAGTCATGGATAAAGTGGTGTCGAATCTCAATATGTTTAGTACGTGAGTATTGACAGGAGTTTTTAGGGATATCATTAGCAGCCTGATCATCTACATATATGGGCGTGTCAAGAAATTACAGTCCTAAGTCTCTCATCTGCTGTTGTATCCAGGGTATCTGAGAACAACAGCTGGATGCTGAAACGTATTCAGCTTCACACGTAGATAGAGCGACCGTGGTCTGTTTCTTGCATTGCCACGTTACCAAACGAGTTCCGAAGAACTGGCAACCTGCCGTAGTAGATTTGGCATTAAGCTTGGAGCAACCGAAATCAGAATCCGAGTAACCTGCAAGATTGAAGTCGTCGTGACGAGGATACTACAAGCTAGTGCGTAGACATCCTTTCAAATATCGTATGATACTATTAACGGCTAACATGTGTGAATCTCTTGTACTAGACGGAAAACGGGCGCACAGGCATGTAAGATACATGATATCAGGTCGGGAACCTGTTAGATACATCAAGGATCCGATCATGGAGCGGTATAATGTTTCATCAACTTTGACTCCATGAACGTCTAGAAAAATGCCGTGATTTGGGGCTAATGGGGTAGATACTAGTTCACTCTAATATGTCATGAACATACTTCGTCTAATGGATGAAGATACCATCAGGCACTTGATCAACATAAAGTCCTAAAAAGAACTTCATCTCCCCCATCGCACTCATTTTGAATTTTTGCTTCATAACTTCTTCGAAGTCTTTACGCAACTTATCATTTTGTCGATCCGAAGATGATATCATCCACATATATTTGCACGATAATGAAATGTCCATCCACTTCCTTGGTAAAGAGGGTAGAATCTAAAGTTCCTCTAAGAAAGCCGTTGTCTAGAAGATGTCGTGAAAACGTTTCATACAAAGTTCTCGGGGCTTGGTGTAGACCATATAAGGCTTTGTTCAGAAGGTAGACTTTATCTTTGTGTATGGGCTCGACAAACCCTGGTGGTTGGCCGACATACACCTCCTCTTTGACTTTTCCGTACTGGAAAGCAGATTTGACATCCAACTGGTACACCTTGAAACCTTTCCAAGAAGCAAAGGCCAAGAATATGCTGATAGCTTCGAGACGAGCTACTGGGGCGTAGACTTCAGTGTAGTCTATCCCTTCTTGCTGATGAAAGCCCTGTACCACGAGTCGAGCTTGGTTTCCTACCACTATCCCCTGTCATCGCGTTTGCACTTGAAGACCCATCTAGTGTTTATCTTTTTGTGATGATCTGGTAGGTCAACAAGCTTCCAGACTCCTAACTTCTGGAATTGAAGCAATTCCTCCTGTATCACCTCCACCCAGCATCTTCTTTTTACCCGTCTTTCCAGTTTCGGGTTCTCCCTGTGAAACAAAACAACTGTAAGAAAGTCTTGTTTGTAATGGAGCAATACGAGTACAAAAACAGCTTAGATCCTTGTTGAACTGATTACGAGTTTGCACTCCAGTTTGTAAGCTGCCGATGATATTCTTCGATGGATTATAAGAAAGTGTCCTCGGTATTACTTCACTTGGAAGATCTACTGGAGTCTTCAAATTCGTGATCACTACATCAACAACCAGTGCATAAGATGTTGCTTCATTCCTGACATTTAATTGATCAGCTTGAGCATTCAAGAAGCTTTCAATATGCTCAGATCCTTCATCGGAACTAGATCCTCCATCATCAAAAGTCGGTTCACAATCAGAGTCGGCATTAGGCGGTTGTTGGGTAGATGACTCAGCAGTGTTCAAGATTGGCACAGAGACTGATTCTTGAAGAGTAGTGCTCGGACCTACATCAGAAGTGTTGACAGGAAGTAATGGGGAAATCACCAACGATCTAGTAACTTGTTTTTTATTAAAGATTTGATGTTGTTGAAAGAGCATAACAAGTTCTTCTTCAGATGGCACGTCTGGTAGGTCAAATGAATTCCACAAACCTTCGTAGTTGAATAGCCATGGATCCCCAGGTTTCTACCGTTGGCGTAGTATACCGTTGACAATCAACATGCTGTGCAAGAATAACTTGGTTCAGACTCTGCAAGAAGACACGCTTTTATGGAGTAGCGTAACCGACGAAAAATCCTTCCAAGGATTTGGCTCCAAATTTACCATCCGGGTCCAATACAGTACACGGTGATCCAAAAGGCTCCAGAAACGTAAGGTTAGGCTTCCTTTGGTTTAGCAGCTCAAAACAGGTCTTGTTGTGAGGCTTGACTGTTAACACACAATTGAGGCTGTAACACGCTGATGCGACTGCTTCGCTCTAGAAACTAATTGGCAGTTTTGAATCAGCGAGCATGGTTCTGGCAGTCTCGCTCAGTGTGCGATTCTTACGTTCAGCAATTCCATTTTGTTGAGGAGTATAGGGGGTGCTGAATTCGTGAAGAATCCCCCTTTTGTTGCAAAACTCGAGCATTCTCTTGTTTTTTAACTCGGTACCATTGTCACTACGGATTCTCTTGATAGGCAAGGGATACAGGTTTCCAAGTTTCCTGAAGAGAATCATTTGACTTTCAAACGTTTCATCTTTACTCTCCATAAAGAAAACCCATGTGAATCTTGAGAAATCATCTGTAACGACCAGGCAATATACATCTCCAGAAATGCTTTTGACATTTAGTGGTCCGAAAAGATCCATATGAAGCCTCTCTAGTGGTAGCTTGATAGAATTTAGAAGCTTTCTTGGGTGTGATTTCTTATGTTGTTTCCCCTTCTTACAACTCAGACAATCATCAGATAGCTAAAAATTCTTTAGATTAACACCCTCCACTAGGTCGTTGTGCACTAAATAATTCATCTTTCTCATATGAATGTGCCCCCATCTTCATATGCCATAAGATAGACTCCTTCTTGGTTGCTTTAGAAACAAAGCACTAAACCTTCTTTGATGTTGTAGATGCGACACTCATATCAAGAACATAAATATCATTCTCTCTTGGAGCACGCATAAGAATCCATTACTCAGTAATCTTGAATCTCGACTTTAGAATCAAGCATTCTTTTTCGTTGAAGTGTGTTGTAAACTTTTTATCACAGTTTTGCGAAATACTCAGAAGATTTTTCTTTAGCTCTGCAATGTAGTTCACCTTGTCAAACGAAACCACTCCATTCATAAGAATACCTTCTCCGACGATTCTTCGACCTTGTGTTCCAGCAAAACCTACGTAACCTCCTCAGATAGCTTTGATGTCGTGTAACAACGCAAGCATCCCAGTCATGTGTCGTGAAGCTCCACTATCCATAATCCATTTTGACATGATCGATCTCGGGAGCCCCTGCACACATGAGGAAGAAACTCTTTAAACAAAGAAACCCCAACCTGCTTGGTCTTGGGTGGGTTTGGAATATCAAATTTTGAACCAACTTTGTTTTTGACATTCTGCTTAGGCTCTGTTTTGGTCGGAACAGGTGGTTTCAAATCTACTTTAGATTGTTTTATTTTTGCAACCCAAGTTTGTGTTTTCAAATTTGCCCTTTTTGAGTAAAACTTTGATGTTTTGATCAGTGTTTAAACTATTTTCCGATGTTTCAACATCCGATTCAGATTTTTCAGACTCACTCTTCAAAACACTTTCAACCACGTTTTTAACCACATCAGACTCACACTCATTTTCTGGTTTGGTGTAAGTTATATCAATGTTCGCAGGTAGCTCATTAGTCTTTTCAGTTTTCAATTTTAAGTTGAGTGCCTTTTCCACCCCTGATGGCTTTTTAGTAGCATAGCTATTCCACATGGGTGGTGGAACACGATCATAACTTGCACTTCGATTTTCATCTTTTTTAGTTTCTTCTTTATTTTCGATCTTTGGTAGTATGTGATCAATGACATATGAACTTGTAGAGTAACTGATTAACAATTTGTTAACCCGTTCCGTTTCTATTTTCATTTTCTCAAGTTCACTTTTTAGCTCAGCGATTGTGTTTAAATGAATGTTAATGGCCATTTGTTTGTCCATCACAGTTGCTTTAAGCATTGAAAGTGTTCCGTCATTTTCTCTAAGCACTTTTTTCATATTGTTTAACAGATTTGCTTAATTTGTCATAAGCTTCTTTTGTTGATTTATAGTCACATGAAAAATTATTGTTAAACATTTGAGCTCATTCTATCGTGTGTCTTTAACAACACATTCACTACATGGCTTGTTTCATTTTAAGAATGGTTTTTCTACCACAGACTCACTTTCCGACACGTTTAACTCATTCAAATTTGCCATACAAGCTTTGTTGGTCTCATCAGTCGGTTTTTCCAACTCTTCATCAACTCTCTTTGCTTCAACTTCCGGCTTCTTCTTTCTTCACAAGATGATCGATGGCTTGGCTCAAAATAACCTGCAAAAGTTTTAAGAATATAATTAGGCAGGAGATGTTTAAAAGCACTGTTTAACAATTCCACTTCTTCTGACCACGTGTGGTAATATTCTTCGGGAGCCTCGTCAAAAGATGCCTTGCATATTCTTCAGGTTCTTCGATGATTTCTGCGACCAACGCCAAACTCTCATTCTTGGAGATGTACTTGTTCCAGTTAAAGCCTTCATCTTCTTGAGTCACGACAAGTGCGTTGTCTTTGGATTCTGGCTGTCTATCTTCTATTTGCACCATTCTTGTTTTCGGTTGAGGACCATGATAGATGTCTTTCTTGTTGTAGTCGTCATCAAATGGGTTCTGATTACCCTGAACCTCTCTATTCGGACATTCTCATTTAAAATGTCCCTTCTCCCGACACTTGAAACATGTAGCTTTGGATTTGTCGAATCCAAGTTTTCCATCTAATCCTCCCATATTCTCTTTCCCGGTGATTTCCATGAAGCGTTGCGCTCGTCTAACGATAGAAGCCATACAGTATTTGATGTCGATCAACTCCATCTCGACCGGATCAATCTAAGCATAATCCTCTCTTGTCATCTCTGAGTTTCCAATTGTTCCTGCGACTAAATATCGTATGATTCGAGAACCAGAGCTAATAATGACATTTACGGTCTTCTCGTCAAAGTTTTGTGCATTTTGGAAATCAACAACGATATTGCACTGTAAAACTCTTTGAGTAGGAGGAGACTGACTGTTCTGGTTGATCTAGGGATTGCTCGAACCATGTGATGACTGTGGGCTTGGAGACGTGTTCGGATTGACCGAAGCAAAGGATTGAAACCACTGTGTTGATTTGACGGTGGGCTTGGTGTGTTGTAAGCGTTGAAGGCAGTTTGGATCTTTGGAGACTGTATCTGAGTGGCAGAACTACCCTTGTATTACAGATTAACGTCTTGTTGTATTTGGGCGCCTTTGTTTTTCGCCATTTTCTACATTTCGAGTTCGTATCCCTCCAATCTCTCAATGAATCATGGTAATGAGAAATTACCCTATTCTGTTCCATTCTTCAGAATAGTCAAGTAGGTAGACCATTCGCCTTGTGGTAAGGAATCTGCCAGTTTATCGAATAATTCTTCATTTGTCTTTACGATTTACGTACACTTCATTTGCAAAACCAAGTGACTGTATCTTTCAATCAGTTGTTTCACTGTCTCTCCTTTGAACAAAGTAAAGATGTCAAATTCTATACTCAACAACGCTCGCTTCCCTTTTTGCAACTGTGCGCTTCCTTGGAATTTCAATCGAAGAGCATTCCATAAAGATTGTGCGTCATCATCATGTTGTAACAACGCCAATATGTCTTCCTTGATAGCTTGTTGTAAAATGTTCATCACCTTTTTCTTGTTTATGAACTTCTCTCTTTCAAAATCTGAAAGTTGAGCTAATGTTTTTTTCCAGACCATTTTCTCCAACCGAAGCTTGATATTTTTCTTTAATGGCAAACCAGCAGGTAAAATGATTTGCTTGAACCCAATTCATAAAATGTTCACTCCAACTGTCAAAGTCTTCAAGGTTCATCAACTTTGGTGGCTTTCTCATCGTACCCATCTCATTCTCGAGGTTCATGTTTTGAGCTGCAGTAGTTATGACCGCTGAGGCAGCAAATGTGTTATAAAACTCCTCTTTCAATTTTCTGCAAAAGTTTTAGAAACACACTATCGAAAAACTGATTAGAATAGCAAAAATGTTCTTCGTGCGGATGAACTTCTCGTGCGACTGAGATAGTAGTGCGAGTGATAACTTGTGAGATGCTGAGATTCATACGAATGAGATGTTCGTGCGAGTGAAATGTTACTCGTGCGAGTGACTGATTCGTGCGAACGTCAAATTGGTGCGAATCATTGCTTCGTGTGGATGATTTGTTTTTGAAACTTGTAAGTTTTTAGAAAAACATGTTTGTTCGTTCGTACGAATGACTTAATGTGTACGGATAGTCGTTCATACGAGTTGTCTCTCTACTCATTCGAAACAACTCATGTCACCAAACGGATGAATTTTACCAATTTTGACATGATTAAGTTTGATTTTAGATCTAAAAATTTTCAAGGATTGACTAGAATTGATTTTAATGTGATATCCTAAAATCCTAGTCAATTTTGTCCATGAATTTTTCTAATCTGAGATCTGTATAGGAAAGTGTAGAAGTAGAGAACTCCAATGGTGAATCTGAATCTGAAACAGTTGGTAGTATGCAGAAACTTGATGTTTGCCAGCAGATCAGGCCTCAAGGCTCTGATACCACTTGTGAGGGGGAATCGGCTCTCCTCCGATGAGCACCGGACCGATCTGACTAAACTAAAGGAGGCGGAATTCATTGTTAGTGAGCTTGACAAACAAACAAGTGAGATCTACTGCTTAAATGCCTTGAATTATATTGATAAACATGAACAAGTACAGAGCAAGTAAACCGTTCAGCAGGGCTTCGCCACACAAACAGAGTTACCAGTTACTGACACAACACTCCGCTATTTATAGGTTGACATGACTCGCACAGGAGAGTGTGTAACTGAGTGTGACTCGTGCGAGTGGTTGCCACGTATGTGTGACAGAGTGTCACTCGTACGAGTCATTTTCAAAACAAATAAAACATATATAATCAAATACAAACTGACATGCTAAGCCCTATATACATAAACAACATATCCAAGACGTAGGCAATAGACATTATGCACCAACAACCATGGACCTGTGTCTCTTGTCTGCTTTGTTTGTCTTGATCTGCATGGACTCTGAACACATTATATTGTGTGGCACGTCCCGTGTCTTGATGGCATGGCCCTGTTGTTTTCTTCTGAATTGTTGTTTCGGTCTTGGGGTGTAGTTGGAGGGTAGGCATGGTGTGTCATTTCCTCTTTCTTGTATTTGTGTTGGTTTTTTTCATTAATTTCTTCCTTTTGTATATTTAAGCTCATTTAATCCTGAAAATCAAAAGTATACAAAGAAACACACTTTTTCCCACATTGGTTTCTTCCTTTTGTACATTTAAGCTCATTTAGTCCTGAAAATCAAAAGTCATAAAAAGGGTTAGTTTTATTCCTTGTTTGTATAATTTATATGTTGCATTTTGTGCATATCAATATTCAACAAAAGCGAGTAAGCAGTTTTGAAGGATGGAACACCGAAGTTACCCTAAAATGGTGAATAAAGGTCTGAGTATTTAGACTTGGCGATTGGGATTGTAAATGTAAGGTTATAAGTATGAAATTACATAAAAATATGCCCCATCTTTCACACTTATTAAGACATTATTATGTGTTTGTGTTTTTTAATGAGTCCGATACTCAATAGAAATCCAAACTAAGGAATCCAAGACTTTGGATATTCTACACGTAAACTTAATATTCAACCATGGTTTGGTTGATATCATAATTGGGTTTTTGGAGTATGTATTGTATAGGCTTATATATATTATTAGTTATATTGTCAAGTATGTCAAGCGTTAGAGGTACGAATAATCCCATAATCTCAAGAATTCACCAATGCACAAATCAACACATGGATGATTCAATAGTCATGAATACAAGTATGATAAAAATAAGATAATCTATCTAATTTACTAAGTAACTAAGTGAGGATAACTAGACGAGTGCTTTCAACATTGTTTGTTGGAGACTTGGTGTAGTTTATTCACTTTGTTGCTTGGAAGTTACTTAGAGCATTACAAAAATAAGAACAAGGGAGGTATATAACCTCAAAGTTTATGGAACTAAACTTTAACTCAAGCTATTAAACATGGAAGTTAGTTAGTGGCTTGTTTTTAGCTTGCAAAAGTTCCAAGAAACAAAGTAAAGATGAACATGTTTGAAAGTTCAACAAAAATCCTCACTTGGACCTCAAAAACGGTGATATACCAACTTGTTTACCTTGGTAAACATGTGGCAATACTCTTAGAGGTTATCTAAGGAAGAGGAAAGAAGAAAAAGTGTAAAAAAAACAAGTTCAAAACTCATTGTTTTGAACTTAGAACAATATACCTCAACTCAGATTTCTTGATGATTTGAGAATGGAAGTGATTTAGACATGATGTGGTGTTTAGAAGGTGTGGAAGTGTTGTATTTATAAGTGGGTATTATGGTTTGGACATAAATGAAAGTGGTTGGGAGTTAGGAAGAGGGAAGGTTCAAAATAACAAAAATTCGCGAGCTAAAAAATAATCTACCAAACCCGCTCCTTGTGGATCGTATTGGGTTTGTCTTGCGTTTCGTAAGGACCTTAAAAAAATCCAAAAAAATCATTTGGCCCTTGTGGTTTGCTTGGCTGTTCATTTGGTGCTATAACTTGAATGTTAAGCATGTTTTGGATGATCGAAGGAGTATATAAGAATGTATAATACTAAAACATGTATGAATTATCATTCTGAGAAAAATATAATCTCGATGTATTGTTCGGTTTTGAGTATAAAATGTGTATTTCGTGAATGTTTATGTAGTATGATGTATGGTTAAACAAGATTGATGTAAAATACGATTTCCCTTATGATCAAGTCTCGAAATTACAAGGATTGATATACAAAAATATGAATTACAAATAAATGAAAAAGAATCGGAAAATACGGAATGTCACACTTAGAGATGGAATAAGTTAGTGAGGTTTTGAGAAAAAGGCTTGGGACTACGAAATCACAGATTTTGATAGTGAAGGTTAGTTGTATCATGATCCGTATGAAGGCAAGCATGAATTTGATTCTTCATGGTCAAACGACGATTATCATTGGAAATGAATTTGTGCAACTTGTAATGTTTGTATTCGGAATTGTCATATGTAATGGTCAGGTTATGACTTGTCTTATGTAATGGTCGGATTATATAATGTTCGAATTTAGTAATGACAAATGTTTGTGCCATGAACCATATTCATTTTACAAACCAGTTTGAGTTTTACAAGTCAAACTGCACAATAGTGTGGCCCCTATGCCTTGTAGAAACCAATTTGACTTTTTCTAGTTTGAGTCAAACTGCAAATCAATATGAATCATATGCATCATACAAGCAGGTTTGACTTTTATAAGTTCAACTTCACAACACTATGACCCATATGCCTTGTAATATCACGTTTAACTTTTACCAGCCAAACTACAAATCGATGTGAACCATATACAATCAGGTTTGATTTATACAAGTCAAACTTCACAACAATATAACCTATTTGCAAATGATTAAATCAAAATATAAGTTAATCATCAACTCAAACCAATACAACATGTCTTAACACCATTACAAACAGAAATTTGAATTGTTTTAGCAAAAGTGAAACATGTCCTAAAAATCATAAAATCAGTCAAATAGAACACCAAACATCCATCAAATTGTCTTAACAACCAAACATCAAACATCATATTTAAGTAGCCTATGGTGCATGCCGTGTGGAATCTTGTGAAACAGGTTCTTATGTTGCACTTTTGTAATCCGGACCCTTATTGACCTTTGCAGCTTCTACTATTGTCGCCTAGATTCCAACATTCATTACATTTTGTAGTGCCCTCTTCCTTATCATTTTACCTCCTTTCTGAAATGATGCTTGAACCTCATCCACAGTCTTCCAACCCATTGAGTGCACATACACCTATTATGTGATTACATCCAAAAATCAACTATACAAGAAGCATATATACTGTAGTTAATTACAAATCAATGTTGTGGGGCAGTTAAAAGGTGTCCGCATATCAGGCCCATAGATTGGTTCAATTACATGTTGGCAAGCTTCTTTCCATATATCTAACTAATAAACCCTAGACACCCACTTTTCCAGACACTCAACCTTTATATCATTTCTAGCCATGCCTTAGATTGTAGAAACTCCAAGTTTACAGGGTATCTAAGTCAAATCCCACCTACTGCATGATCATGTTTTTAAGTTCACATTGACCACAAATCTAGATCTAGAACCAGTCACCTATCAATAAGATGTTTAACATTAGTAACACGATCAATTAAAAACATGATAATTTAAAAATACTATACTTTGTACTTTGAGAAATTCGCCATGAGAACATTCATATGTGATGCATGGTCTTTAAGTACTCCTTCACCATATGGTGTCAATGGAACATTTGATTTAGCTTGAACCTTTTTAACATTAGTAATCCATTTTGTCATGTACTCTCTGATGTAGTCCAAATATGTGATCACATGATTGTTTCTAGCTCCAATTATTTACATCTTGAACACCTCATAGAGACAGATATTGTTCAATAAAATTTCACACTTTGCTCTACCTGAAAAATGAGCTCTTAACCAGGATTCGAGTGGGATCCGAAGTAACTACTAATGTAATTTAGGGTCTGCATCTATTATCTATTGCATAACAGTGTTAGAGTAAGGTACACTAGTCATCATAGTTATTCTCTTTAACATGTTCTTAAACACATCTCCTTTCCATTGCTTCTTCATGTTCTCATAGATGTTTCAAAAATAAAACCTATGTTAGAAAGTAGGAAAGACCCTGTTTAATGCTGGAAGTAGGCCCTACAAGAATTGGTCCAAACAAGTTACATTACATTGTTTTACCATACACATAGTTGAAGAATGATTACATACCTTTTGACAATTACCGATAAATGTGAAGTTAGAAGTGATTGTTAAGTTAAGATCTTGTTAGAGGTTATCTAAGAACCATGAGCAACTCTGATAGGTTTCAGCTTCAACAAGAGCAAAAGAAGGTGGATATATATTGTTATTGCCATCAAAACCTACAATATTCAAAATCTATCCTGGATATGGACCTTTCATAAAAACCTATCCAATCCAAGAATTTACCTCCCACAATTCTTAAAACCTTTCTTCAAGGCAACATAACACATGTAAATTCTTCTTAATTGACTAGTATCACTACTAGGGTTACTACGCGGCTTCACATCTAATTGGATGGTGCTACCCAGATTGGCCCTTATCAATTCTTCACAATAAGTTCTTAGAAAACCATAATGATCAATGTAACCATGCAATTTTTTTGGTGGCAATAAATTTAGCTCTAAAAATTTTCATCATTGAGCCCATATGTTGGTGCATATATATGACAACAGCTTAGATTTGTAATTAGTAAAATGATAAAGGTTTAGCGGGTTTAGTTTTGTAAGAGTTAATGAGAAGTAATTGGGCTAAACTAGACACTAAATAGTGCATGGTAGGCGAATTGGGCCTTAAACCCATTAGCAGTCCATGTAGGGAAACCCTAGCCCATGAGCATAACTTATCTCTATATAAAGGGAGGTTGTGATTAGGGTTAAGGTTGCTCAGTTAGTTGCTCAGTTGCTGGTTCTATTGCTGTGTTGCTGGTTTAGAGAGAGAGTATTGAATTGGTTGTAAACACTTGGTGTTAGATAATCAATAGAAGACTGTTTGAAGGAATTATTTGTGTTTGTGTTCTTGTTTCTATGAAATCTGAACTAGGGGATTCCGCACTTTAGATTAGATAGACGATTCTATGAAGATCCATACGGACTAGGGGACCAACAATTGGTATCAGAGCATTCTACTCTTGATTTTGCTTGGTTCAGAATCGCGACAGCAGAAAAATTGGGTTTTTGGGCATTTTGGAGGCTGTTCTTGAAGTTTGTGACGGCTGAATTAGGGGTTTGACGGCTGTTTTAGGGTTTCTGCAGGTATTTCGGATTGAAGAAAGGCATCTAGGATCAAAAAGTGAAGCATTTTGGATTGCAGACTTGAATTTTGGATCATCAAAAGTGTAATTCGGATCTAAAAAGCTCATTTCGGATTCCATTTCGATTGAATTTCGGATCAGAAGCTATTCCGGATTCCATCTCGGATCAGAACTCTTCCGGATTCCATCTCGGATCAGAGTAGTCTATTCCGGATTTCCATTTCGGATCAGAATAGTGCATTCCGGATTTCATCTCAGATCACTATTCCGGTTCACCATTTCAGATCAGCAATTCGGACTACGTTCTGGATTATCATCTCGGATTATCAATCAGAGTTACCATTCCGGATTTGACACTGTTCCGAGTTAGGATTAAGAAGGTGGAAAGTTAACCAGCTGACGTAACCAGAGTTAAACATTTTCGGACATAGAATTCGATCCATAGACAATTTTGACGAACCGGTTGGACAGTTAGATTCCTGTGATTTTTAGGACAAAAAAAAGGCACGAAAATCCCAAAAATCATAATCGGACAATATACATCATTAGAATCGTATCGTCGAGACGAGTCTAATAGTATAATTTGGTAATAACCCATTTCAGATAAGTTTTAACGTTTTTAACGAGCCGGTTCGGTAAAAATGTCGAATATGTCTAATTTAAATGAATGTTAAGAATGGAGCACGAGGCTGGCACTACAAACAAACCTCCAAAGATGCTGAAGGTAGAGAACTATCTTACATGGAAGGATAGGTTTCAATCTTTTATTGAATATCAGGACACACGGATGTGGATCTGTATTCAAGATGGGTATGCTAACCCAACGCATGATTTTGAGGGCAGACAACGTGTTACTGCTTATGTAAACATGTCTGAAGCTGAAAAGAGGATGTATGAGTCTGAGAAGAAAGCCTTAGCTACTATAAAGATGCCGCTACATGATGGCATCAAACACACATTCAAGCGTTATACTACATCAAAGAAGATGTGGGATGCCCTAGAGAAGAGATATCAGGGCAATACTGATGTAAAGATGAACAAGGTTGATCTGCTGAAGAAACAGTTTGCTGTGTTCAAAGGAATGAGATATGAATCCCTTGAAGATATTATCACAAGATATTATCATCTGATGTCAGAAATAGATAATTATGACATAGAGGGATACACGGATGTGGAGATAACGACAAGTTGCTGGATGATTTACCTGCAAAGTGTGATATCTATACTTTGATGATAAAACGTGAAACTGGTTATGACTTAGCTCATGATACGATGAAAAACTTCAAGTTATTGACTTAGCTCATGATACGATGAGTGAGAAAACAAAAGAGGTTTCTAAAAAATTCAAAGAATTGTCCGAAGCACAACTTAAAATTTGTGAGCTTGAAAAGAAATTAAATCAATTCAGAGATTCATCTTTTGTCATGAACACATGATGAATGGCCTAAAGAAGAGTAATGACAAGACTTGTGTGGGCTTCAAAGGTTTGAATGAAGTTCCACCACCACTTGGTCATGACTATTCTTTCTTGCTAGATGAAGAAGAGCTTACAGACTTTGTGTGAACTACACCTGGTAGTTCCACATCAGGAAGTACTGATGGTTCTGAAAATGCCAAGAAGGATAATAACAGACACACTCTTTTGACAACAAAGAATACACACCCTAAGAATCAAAAACAAGTTTTTGTTAAAAAGGTTGATTTTGATAAAGGGAGTGATATGAACGAAGAGGTCCCTGTTATTACAAAAGAGTCTAATGTGCAGTTTGCTAAGAACAAAAACAAAGAAAAATCCGAAGTTAAGCAAACTAAACAAGATTCTTCGAAGGCATCTTCATCTTCATCATCACCGTCACCTGATGAATCCAAGTAAGAGGCTTCAGTTAAGAAGTCTTCGGCTAGAAAATCATGCTTTAAATGTCATGAAAAGGGATACGTAGCTAGTTGCTGTCCTAACAAAAAAAGTAAAGCTCAGGTAAGTGAGAGACGAAGAGAAAAATCACCAGTAAAAAGTGGTGATGGTGAGAAGAAGACACTCACCAAAGATATTTGCTACCAAGCAACAAAGTGTTGCTACTGGTGTAGATACGGCTGAAAAAGGAACTAACCAAGTTCCTCGTTTTCAAAGAAATAAACAAAGATTTCAGCCTGCATCTACATCAGGCAGATATGATAGACCTAGAAGTAGTTCACCAAGAATGAATAACTTTCATGGTCAATCAAATAATTTCAAAAGTCAAGGTCAATATCAAACTCGATACTAGAATGTTGATAGTCGAAATTTTTATAACGATGGCTTTAGAAATTATCATCATCAAAATTCATGGAACCAAAATGATAATTTCCAAAGGTTGCAAAGTCCAAACATGGTAAGGCAACCTCAGGACCACAGACCTAGTGGAAATCAAAAACCATTTCCATCAACAGGTCTAAGATCCAAGACTCCTGTTAGGAGTGATGAATATTGGATGGATGTCCCTGTGGTTGATGAATCTGGAAGACCCAAGACCATTAAGGCTTGGGTCCCCCAATCTAACTAATTATTCTTGGGTCCCCCAATCTAACTAATTATATTGGGTTATGCAGGAGCTGCTAAGGAGGATTATCAACTTGTGGTATGTTGATAGTGGCTGCTCCAGGCACATGACGGGGGATGCGAGGCTGTTGACAGAGTTTGAGAATATAGATGGTGGATATGTGAATTTTTCAGGTGCTAAAGGAGGGCACATTACCGGTCGAGGAAAAGTGACCAACGGGAAGATCACACTAGACAAAGTGAACTATGTTGAGCAGCTGAAGCACAATCTAATGAGCGTGTCTCAAGTCTGCAACAAGGGTCACTCGGTCCACTTTACAAAGTCTGAGGCTTTGGTGTTGAAACCTGGTTTGGTGATACCGGGTGATTGGATAGTGATGAGAGCGCCAAGGAGAAACAACACTTATGTCATGGATATGGGTGCAAAGGATTCTTCCACTGTGGTGGCGTGTCTACTATCAAAAGCATCTGAGGCTGAGTTATTGTTTTGGCACAGACGCATGGCCCACATCCACTATCAAAAAATGAATTATATTATTAAAAATGGTTTAGTGGAAGGGGTGCCAGTGCAGAGGTTTCACCTAGAAGATAAATGTCTTCCATGTCAAAAGGGAAAACAACATAAGAAACCTCACAAGTCTAAAACAGTAAATTCCATAGATGCCCCTTATGAATTACTTCACGTAAGGAGCATAGGTGGAAAGTACTATTGTTTAGTTATCACTGATGATTACTCATGATATTCATGGGTTTTCTTTTTTGGTACAAAAGATAAGACAGCGGAGATGCTGATAGATCTTTTTACAAAATTGGAAAATATCCATGATGCACGGATCAAGAGGATAAGGAGTGATAATGGCACGGAGTTCAGGAATCAAGTTCTGGATCTCTATTGTCTTCGCAAGGGAATTGAACATCAATATTCTGCTCCTTATACACCTCAACAGAATGGAGTCGCTGAAAGGAAAAACAGGACATTGATTGAAGCCGCAAGGACTATGTTATCTGATTCAAAACTTCCAGTTCTCTTCTAGGGAGAAGCTGTGAACACAACTTGCTATGTCCTGAACAGAGTTTTGACGGTCAAACAGTTTAACAAAACATGTCACGAACTATTGTTAACCGAAAACCAAACTTAAAAGGCTTTGAACCATTTGGATTAGCCTGCACCATTGTGCGAAACAAAGATAAGCAAAAATTTGGTGAGGTAGCTGATGAGGGTTACTTTCTAGGCTATATGCCTGGAACACCAAATAAAAGGGTTTTTAATCTAAAAACTGGTAAAATTGAGGTGGTGTTTAACATGGAAATCACTAGTTATCACCTCAACAATCAACAAGTGGTCCTCCTATATTATATGATTATGCCAGTGTTTTTAAATCATTTAATATTCCTGGTTTTTCCAATTCAAATTCGTCTCAAGTGATCCACTCTATGATCAATGAAGATGGAGAGTGTGACTTCATGCCTAGATCGAGTATATCGATGACAGATGCTCCGGAAACTTCTTCCAGTGCAGCTCTAGAGGACTCTAGTGATAGCGAGTCTGAACCTATTAAAGGGGAGGATTTCACAAATCCATTTGCTAATATTCAGGGGAGGTTGGATCTAATCTGGGAGATAATCTGGCTGTTGACACCATTGCTACCACACATGTAAACAAAGATCATCCAGTTGAAAACATCATTGGTGATGCTGCTGCAGGTGTTTAGACAAGAAGAGGTGTGCTCGAAGGTTCCTGTTTGTTCTCTACGATTCAGAAGACTGGTTTGATTCATGAGTGTTTGTATAGTTGCTTTATTGCCCAAGAGGAGCCGAAGAATGTTCATATGGCTCTAAAAGACAATTGTTGGGTAGAAGCTATGCAAGAGGAACTAGCTCAGTTCAAGAAGTTGAAAGTTTGGGAGATAGTTGACTTGCCTGAAGGAGAGAAAGAAATAGGCACTAAGTGGGTGTTCAAGTGCAAGAAAGACTACCGAGGGATCGTGATAAGGAATAAGGCTCGGTTGGTAGTGAAAGGGTTCAATCAGCAAGAGGGGATTGATTATAATGAAGTGTTTGCACCAGTAGCAAGGTTGGAGGCAATTCGTTTGTTCCTAGTCTTTGCTTCGTTCAAGGGCTTCAAAGTTTACCAACTTGATGTGAAGAGTGCATTTCTTTATGGGAAAGTCCAAGAAGTGGTGTATGTCTCACAACCAGACGAGTTTACTTATCCAAACTATCCAGATCGAGTCTATCGACATGATAAGGCATTATATGGATTGCATCTAGCACCTAGGGCGTGGTATGAGACACTGTCAGCACATATGTTAAAACATGGTTTTGAAAGAGGACAGATTGACAGTATACTTTTCATTAAAAGGAAGAAGGAAGACTTTCTGCTGGTACAGGTATACGTAGATGACATCATTTTTGGGTCATCTGATGAAAACATGTGTCATGATTTTGAGGAGGTAATGAAGGGCAAGCTTGAGATGAGTGTGATGGGTGAATTATCCTACTTTCTGGGTTTACAAGTTGTACAGAAGAAGGATGAGATGTTTATACATCAGATGAAGTATGTGTATGACATTTTGTCTCGATTCAAAATGGAAGATTGCGCTACTTTCAATACACATATCTGTGAGAATCACAATCTTGGTTCAGATCATGAGAGTGTGGAGGATGTTGGTCCAACCCAATACAGGGCAATGATTGGTTCTCTAATGTAGTTGACTGCTTCAAGACCCGACATTATGTTCGCAGTACATCTTTGTGCCAGATATTAAGCGAATCCAAAGAGTCACACATGAAAGCGGTGAAGCGGATTCTTCGTTACTTGAAGAGGAAACCTAAACTTGGGTTATGGTATCCAACTGCTAGTGATTTTAAGTTTGTTGCTTTCACTAATTTAGACTTTGGAGGATGCAAATCTACAAGGAAGTCAACCACAGGTGGTTTTCAGTTCTTAGGAGGGAGACTCGTGTCATGGCAATGCAAGAAGCGGTCTTGCGTGTCTACCTCGACGTGTGAAGCTGAATATATTGTTGCGGGTAGCTGTTGCTCATAGGTTCTCTGGATCCAACAGCAGATGCACGATTACGGTTTGAATTTCACTCGTACTCCTATTATGATAGACAATAATGCCACTATATCAATCACCAACAATCTCGTAAAACACAGTCACACAAAACATATTGACATTCGTCATTATTTTATACGGGATTGTGCTGAAAAGAAATTAATTGAACTGCATCGAGTCGACACACTTGATAACCTGGCAGATCTTTACACAAAAGCATTTGACAGGGCTCGTTTTGAACATTTAGTCGAACTCAACGGGATGAGGAATCCTGAATAACCATTTTCCATAAAAATTTTCTGTAAATAAATTTACTGCTTTTCAAAAATAAAAAACATAAAAAAATAGAAAATCAAAAATTGAGTTTTCACTGTGTGAAAAAGAAGAATTGATAGTACATCAGCAAGTTAGACTGTCATACTAAAATTAAACTAAAATTGCTTAAGTGTGATGGCAGCTTCATCATATGATGTACCAGTAGGCAAAAGTCATGAAATAATCAACTTACCTTTGTGATACACATATAATAAACTGTGTATAAGAGGGTAACATATCAGTGACGTATGGTTTTATAACCTTAAATCTTGCGTTGATAGATTGCCAAAATCTGAGGTTTTAGGTCTTTATAGCATTATTTCATCCGGGGTATCAAGGTTGTCCTTTTGCTGCATCTAGATATATGCTGACCTAGGCACAACCAGGATATCTTAAAAGAGCTAAAATGCCAAATCCCAAAAATTGAAGAAGCTCTCCTAGAAAGTCATTCAAATGCGCAAATTGCATTATTTGTACCAAATTTTGGTATTTTTCCTAACCCTCGTTGGATATTGGTCTCTTTGCTGTGCGGAAGTACTGACCTGATCACCAATTATCTAATGTTGTAATTCAAAAGGATGAATTTCGGTATACTCACCTACTACGATGAATTTTTGTGCATACCTTGATCGCGGGGGTATGTCCTGAAGTGGGACACACTAGTATATCAGTATAAATTATCTAAACAGATCATGAGGTAATGGTACTTGAAATGTTCATGTATTTTGTTTAAGTGGATAAACAATACTGGATATCGTCTTGAACTGTTTTTCATGAATGTTGCATATAGAAATATAAAAGAGTGTGAAAACAGTTTGATGTTGCTGATATGATCTTTTTACCGGTGATACTCACAAAAACAATGTGTTTATTATTTTGTTATTTTCTTGCTTTTAGAAATATAAAAATCCAAAAATATTTCATTTTCTTGTAAATTCTTAATATACGGATATTGGTTGTTTGTTAGAAGATGAGTCCAAAAATTTTTTTAGGATCTTGCAGGTTCATGGTGTTTACAAATTTTGAGTATATGGTTTGAGTCGAGAAGTGCTTAATATGTGATACAGTTTGACCATCTCTATAATAATAATAATGTGTTTAACTTGTGTTGAAAAATTCTTATGGTTTCTCGAGTTGTTTGTTTTATAGTATACAGTTTGTAGCAGTGTGTTGCTGAGAAGTTTGGTGGAGAGGAGTTTGCTTGGATGCATGGTAGAACCTCCTTTCTACATTGCAGACATAGTTGAAGAGTTTGAAGATTGCTATGCAAGGACTAAACTGGAGTTTACTCAAACACAACGATTTAGAAGATTTGGTGATTGGATACATCGGCTTAGGGGGAGTCTGTTGCTGACAAAAGCTATTAAAGCTGAAGCTATCCAAACACCAACATTTTTCAAAGATACTAAAGATTGCAAGAAGACTGAAGACTAAGTTATTTTATGAAGCTATTTTCTAGGGGGAGTTTATTGGTGTATATGTATGATAACAGCTTAGATTTGGTCTTTGGATATCTTGTAATTAGTAAAATGATAAACGGTTAGCGAGTTTAGTTTTCTATGAATTAATAAGAAGTAATTGGCTAAACTAGACACTAAATAGTGCATGGTAGGCGAATTGGGCCTTAAACCCATTAGCAGTCCATATAGGAAAACCCTAGCCCATGAGCATAACCTATCTCTATATAAAGGGAGGTTGTGATTATGGTTAAGGTTGCTTAGTTAGTTGCTCAGTTGCTGGTTCTATTGTTGTGTTGCTTGTTTAGAGAGAGAGTCTTGAATTGGTTGTAAACACTTGGTGTTAGATAATCAATAGAAGACTGTTTGAAGGAATTATTTGTGTTCGTGCTCTTGTTTCTGTGAAATCTTATCTAGGGGATTCCGCACTCTAGATTAGATAGACGATTCTGTGAAGATCCATACGGACCAGGGGACCTACACTATACCTTATGCATTTTCTATACTAAATCTAGTAGAGCATTGAGGGGTATTGGAGGGTTTCTTTCAACAATCGGTGCAATATCTTTGTCTATCCCCCTCATAGTGTAGAGACCAACTTCCCAAGTTTAGAGGCAGTGGTGTGTATTCCGAATAGTTTTAAAACACCAAGAATCTAGGGTTGTTTGTTTTATATTTTAACAGCCCAAGGGCAGGTGGGTTTGGTTTTTCTTTTGTTTTTTTTTTCACTTTCTCCTCTGCTACTTTTAGAACTTTTACATTCTTGACCTTCAACACCTACCAATCTTGGATTTGTACTCTTGCATACTAACATATAGCTTAATGGTTCATTCCGACCAATGTAATCCTCTCTTCTAGACTTATGTGCATACTTTTTAACCATCTGATTCAATGTGCCCTAACATGAGATCGAAGTCTCACTAAAAAAATAAACTAATTATGCTAATTAGATAGTGGTAAATGGGTATTGAACACAAGGAGTTTGTGGAAAATGTGTTCACTAAGTAGTTCATGAATTACTAAATTAAACTAGAATGTAGAAAATTAATCTCGAAGTTTTGGTTGTTTGATTTTTAAAACTAAAATTAACTAAAAAGCACTTAGCAAGATTTTGATTCAGAGATGAGAGGATATGTTCTCCCCCGGTTTCAGGTTTCTACAATGATAATATGAAAGTTTAATATAGGATGAACTACATAGACAATGTGTTTTGAGTGTGATAAAAGGGGACTAAGTGCTTGAATTACAAAAACGCAAGGTAGTCACCTGATAACCAGTTTAATATAGTCAACCCCGAATCCCTCCCAGTAAATCCTGATTGCCTATGGCACCAAGAACTGATGGTTTAGAATACGAAAACCAACAATATCGACAATTACAAATCAAAATCATAATCACCATAGTAATATAATCAACATGATTAAAACACTATCCCAGAAATAACATAAACAATCACAATCATTCAATTCGAAAACTTACAATCCGAGGGAAAACATACAAGAACTTAGCCACATATTGTTCAGTTGATCATCACTTCAGTTCCGTTTCTTCATATGAATCAAAGATGGAAAAGCCATGATAGAAACACCCAAAAATAAGTTTTGTCACCCCATATTCGCCCCCAAACAATTCTGAATGAAAACCAATGATAAGATAATGAAAAGTAACTCCAATCATCAAACACTAAAAAGGAGTTACATTTTCTCCGTCTAACTCCACCATAAGCTACGGTTGCTACGATGGCCATGGTAGCTTACGGTGGTCACTAAATGGCTACGTGGAGACAACCTGTCTTACGACACCAATCTTTTGACTCTGAAGCTACCGAGCTCACCTTTCAACAATTTTCTTTCTTTCTGTCTTTTCCGCTCTTTTGTATCTTTTGTACCTGAAATGACAAGTAAACAATAGTTATCTAATTCTAGACAATAACCCTATTAAATATATGATTTTAATACCAATTATGCCATTTAAGGGTTGTCCTACGGTCCACCCGTCATGCCCTTATCTTCTATTAACTACCCATATACCATGGATTATATTGGTCAATACCTCTAGATATTCTTGTTTTTTTCCCTGACCTTTCTAATTCTTCTTGTAGCCTATGTTAACACTCGCTCATCTTCATCACTAGTGTTGTCAAAGTTATCAAAATCAACTAGAATATCTTCATCTAAATCAAGATATAGCCTAATAGGATGATCATCATTAAGATAATCTTCAACTACATCATGATCAACCCAATCCTTAAAATGGCCCATATCTACCTCAAGATCCCTCCCAGTGTTGTCATCTACTTCCATATAATCAGAATCATCCTTCTCATTATCCTTTTCTGATCCATGATCACTACCTTCATACCCTATCACTTCTACTATGCCGTTTGTATAAGGTGCAGGTTACTTTCAATTTGAACTAATGGACCGTAGCATGGTCATATGGGATGGAGTTTAAATAGACACGTGAAGTCCAATGTTGAACGTATATCTCTATTGACTTAACTCTATCTTGTACATGCTCAAATATGTTATCAAAATCAGTATCAACAACCAAAGCTCTTAAACCTATATCTAAGCTCAAATTTGGAACTTTATAATTTAAGTAAAAAACCACATCAACATCATAACCAACACACTTAACAATTTCTTCCAAAACATCCATTACTAACTCATCTATATCAACACTATCTACAAAAGCGATATGCGCATGCATGTAACTCCTAGAGGGTGGTTCAGTGAACATACCACCATGATATATCTTTTTGGAAAAGAGGTTCGTTTGATCACATGTTGTAAAAAATTAACACAATTCTTAATAATTTGTGATCAACCTGCACAGGGACGCGAAGGAATTCGTTTAGTATTGATATAGTTCGTTACAGTATTGATATGTACAAAATCTTAAAGGTAGCTTAAAGAGAAAACCTAAATATTACAATTTTATTTAGACATTGAAGAAAAACAAAACTTAAGAATATTAATATGTATGCCATTTGTTATCCATTAATATTTTGAATTAAAATATAAATGAAAATATAACAAAACTGAATTGCAAAAGAAGAACTAAAAATGGTTTATGAAGTAAGAAAATTAAGATTAAAAAGAAAATCATTTTGGACCAATCACAAGGAAGCATATTTGAAAAGTCCTTTGTTTAATATATAGACACATAATAATTAAATTAAAATTGGACCAATCACAATGGAACACCAGGGAGCATTACTTCAATTTTCCTTGTTTAACTACTGAAATCACCCATGTTTAGTAGACATAAATAATTTCTTGTAGAGTTAATTACCTTTTTTGTCTATGTAGTTTGTTGAAAATAACCATTACAGTCTACTAGTATAAAAATTGCTAAAACATTCCTAGAACTTTTGCCTTTGTAACAACTACAGTCCACCCTCACTAACCTCATCAACCTATTCCGTCAGCTTATTTGAAATGACCACAGTGCCCCTGTTATTAAATTAAAATTAAATAAATAAAGACTTAGTTACGTTTTTCGTCCTTTTGGTTTGTTGAAAATAACCATTACAGTCCATTAATTTAAAAGTTGCCAAAAGAGTATCAGTATCCTTCACGTTACTTTTCACTCTCCCCGTTTATTCAGATCCTGCTAGAACATCACCTACTCCGGTTCCACAACTATGTTCCAATAACTCAGTTTCACCACCATTCCTCTCTAACGTATCACCATCAACTGGATCTCTTCTATCACCTCCACCGGCATCAGATCTGTCTCCATCAACCGGTTACACCAGAATCAAAATCGTCGACCACATAACTCTCCCCCATCACAATCGAAATCACAAACCACCAAATTTTCCCCATCACAATCGACGTAAGTGGGAATAGTCGAGGCCTACCCGGAAAACTTGAGGGGATGAGATGAAGTCTGGATTGTGCCTTGTATAGTGGTCAGAATTGGTAGAATCTAACGACAGAAAAGGAGTTGGCTGATGATTTGTTAGAGAGAATGGCCATGGGGTGTGGGGACAGTAATGGGTGGTAGTTTGACAAAGGTGGGTAGACTGGTGGTGGAGGTGGTCATCGTTGAGGTATGTGTGTGTGGTGGTGGGCGATGTTGAAGATGGATGAAGTGGAGAGGGTGTGGAGCCGGAGCAGGAAATGTTCCGGTTGGATCTGAAGAAACAAGGAGGGTGGAGTGAAATATCGTAGATAGATGAAGCTCTTCATTAGCATTGTTGGTGATTCAAAGGTGGAAGTTGTGAAAGTATTGTTATTTTTTTGGTAATTTTTAAACTAATAGACTCTAGTAGTTATTTTCAACAAACCACAGAGATGAAAAGCGAAATTAACTCTTTATTTATTTATATTGTAGTTATAATAACAGTGGCATTATGGTCATTTCAAATAAACTAACAGAATAACTGAATGGTGTTGGTGAGGGTGGAATCTAATTGTTACAAAAGTCAAAGTATAGGGACTGTTTTAGCAATTTTTAAACTAATAAGTGTAATAGTTAGTTTCAACAAACTACAAGGACAAAAATATAACTAACACTTCCCATTGGAAAAGGCAAGCCTTTAAACACCTTGGGACGGGTGGTATTGAGTTCAAGTCCCACAGACGACGAGAACTAAAAAGAAAATTGTTGTTAAAAAAATATTGGCATACCGCATACTATATTTCCTTATGATAAAATAAATAACTATAACACTCTATAGTAACCCCCGCAAAAAATTCGAGTCTTCAATTTTCATACTAAGTATTCGTTAATATGAACATTATAATTTAACTTAGCATCATTATCGGAACAATCAAAGTATCAGATACCTTTAAACCTTCCTAAATTTAATTGAGGCATTAGAGTTGTCAAAACATAAAAACTCAAAGTCGAGGGACTAAAAATACCAAAAACCTTAAGTTACCACGTTATGATACGTAGCAAGACACTAATCACTTCCTAAAACACTCATGGACACTTATACTAACCATCTTTAAGCTATCAACACATTGTATGACACTTATAATCTCCTAAGACACCCATGAACACTTGTCTTGCCCATGTTTTGCCACCTTTCTTCACCTTTTCTACACTTCTTCTAGTGTTGACACCTCAATGGACACTAATCACATTCTTAAGCCTTCTAGTGTTGACACCTCAATGGACACTAATCACATTTATTTTTATGCATAATAAAATTGCCAATGGGAACACATAAGTGTTTTTCCTATTTTGACAAATTCTATGTTGTCACTTTGAATGACCTTTACTTGGTCAAAACTTAACCAACTGAAGTAAAATCTTATTTCCTGATTAAGTACTCCAAAACACGGTTTCAATGATGTATAACACACTAAAGGACACTTTTTTTGGACCCTCATACATTTAAAACCAAATTGAAGCGCAAAACTGAATGATTTGTAAAGATTAACAAATTTGACCATTTTCCAAGTTCCAAACATAAAAACTTTCTAAATAAAAGTTGTAGAACACACACAATCTAGTTAACTGATTGTTTTTGTAATTTTCGACATCGTACACTATTTCTAAAACGAAGACAACATAGAATGTTGTCAAAATTTATATTTCCTAAAAATCTAAACATTTTTAATTTATCAATGGTCCTTTAAATACCTTCCACAAACATCATCGCAACAAAACCTTAACGAACAATCCTCATTATTAGGACATACTAGTGATCTAGTAAAACCTTGAGAAACCACAAACTCATCGCTAGGACATCAAGGTGAGTACATAGCCCCCCTTTTCTCTTTTAAAACTTTTAGGGTGAAACATATGCTTACTTATGAAACAACATTGTTTTGGTTATATGTTCCTAAATTCTTTGTGTGAAATTTGTTTAAATAACCCCTCGAGTTGCATTCATTAACTTTGATCAAGCCAACCGGTAGTATATCATTTCGCTATAGGTGTAACGACCCATCCCCCATGCATGGGATGCTCATGGTACATGGGATATACCTCGTGGGATGATATAATCCATGTGTATATGTTAACATTAGGCTTGAATGCACCCCTCTTAGTTATCATACATGGTTAAATGAAATTTGCTTTAGTGATCATATATTGTCATCATTAAAACTTGTTACCATAAAGAATTACGGATTGCAATACAAACCTTTTGTCATGTCCTAGGCCATAAAACCTATTTTATATGCCAACTCTTGTAGCTGGTCCACGTATTGCAATACCAAACTATTTGCCATATACTTGGCTACAAAAATATTTTATACATCAATTTATGGTAGGATCGGCTTTCCTCCGAAAGCACAAGACCCGACTTGAGCTAATTAACGTACGCGGAATTCATCATTAACTAGCTGACAAGATCAAATTTATTGTTCCAGTGCCTCTGCTTCATTAATCTTGAATAAATGTTTATAGATTAGAGACAAAACTAACAGGGCTTCGCCTTCCAATCCGAAAAACAGTTAAGGACTCAACACCCCTGCTTAACTATTTATAGACATGATAGTTTCGCACAAGGTGTTCTGCCACTTCGTACGAAGTGACATGTATAACTTCATATGAGGTGAGAAACACGTCGTACGAAGTGGCTCTATTACATACAAATCAACATATAATTTAACATTTAAGCCCTACATATACAACATGACCCTAATCTAACATTTAGGCTATAAACATTCTGCACCAACAAACTCCCCCTTGGATGTTGCCGCAGTCTTGTTCAGTCATCAAAAACTTCAAAATCTTTAACAGTTATCACCCAAAGAAATACTTTCTCGGTCTTTGATGCTCCTCATATGGAATAGGCATTTTATCTGTGGGAGGAGGTCTGTTGTAGGTGTCACCAAACTGAAACCTTCTCAAAAATGCCTTTCTAATCTTTTCAGCAATTCTTGCTTCGTTTCATTCTTTCTTTCGCTGCTCTTTCCTTCCAGCTTTCTGCAATCCGAATTCCATATCTTTCCTAAATTAATATCGTTAGCATAACAAACATTGATAACCTACTCAAACTGCAATGCATGCACTTTGTCTTTCTCTTCAAAGCTAATCTTGCTGTAGAATAGACATTCAATATCCTTCTTCGAGCAATTTACTAGCCACATCACGTCTAATATTCGACTTGCTCTCCATAAACCATATATTCTTTTGTGCACAATCACAACTTCAGTCAATTCTTTAGTGATTTTCTAGGAATCATCATCATGCTTACACAAATCACTGCTTCTCCTGTTTCAGAATCATAATGCCACCACTTGAAGATTGTATAAACATCTTGCTCAATCTTCATCAACGGCATATTCTTCATAACACGTGGTCGTTTCACAATTAGTGTTACATCTTTTTATTTCGTTACTTGTTCAAACTTGACAATTCTTCATGGAATATATGGCTTTCAGTATGTAAAGCCATTGTTGCTTCAAACTTTATCAATTTCCATAGACGTTGATCATGAAACTTAATTTTGAAGTTGATACTCTTCGTTTGGACTAACCTATTCAATATCCCAAAATGGCAACGTGTTGATGTCACTCAAGTACCTGAAGTACTGAACACCAGATTCTCTCTTTATTGCATAAACATTCAGCTCCTCTATCCATCCCTAGCTTAGAATATCCCCAAAGATTTGTCTTGATCATGAGTAAAGAAAGCCAGTGGACGTTTGAACTTTCTTTCTTGTGGCATCTCCTTGAACCAATACTTCTTTGCTACACTATCTCTTCTTTAGATAAGTGTTTAGGCACATTTCCTTCTTCTACAATTTCCTCGACCTTTCTTCTCAACAAATCATCATTCGCTTCTAGAACAACTCCTCAAAGGTTGGGAATTCATCTATTCCTTCACCAGAATATTTAGGAGTAGCATCATGGTCATAATCATCCTCCACGACAACCCTGTCATAGTCATCAGCTTCTGACACATACTTATAAAGATAATCATTAGGCTGTGAAGCAGTAATGTTGTTTAATTCATCTTCAAAATCTAATACAAAGGATTCTTTGTATACACATAACATTTTGGCAATTTCTTCCTTAGTGTAGTTATGAACGAATTCACCCTCTTCTACATCATGTTCCAGATAGAAAACCCTTGGTGTTTGTATGCCAGGAACAATCAATATAGGAATAGCTGTGAGGATTCCTAACTACTCAGCTTCATTCATAGGGTCCTTCCTCTCCCCCTGTCCTTGTGCGTCATCTTCTTGATTAACTGAATCGTTTAAGAAAGCATCGTAATCAAAGGATTCATTAATCTTCACAGGTTCAACAATCAACCCTATACCCCTTATCATTATCATCATTGTTGCCCAGATCATCATCGTCTTTCTTATCATCATCCTTGTTAACATCGTCTTTATCACCATCATCAGCATCATCATCATTCTCTTCGTATGCGTCAATCTCAGCATCAATCTCTGGGGTACATCTGTTTTCTTTCCAAGAATTTTTATCTCAATGTCATGTCAGACACATTAACCGGTTCACCAACAAGTACGAACTTCACTCTCTCAGCTTCTTTCTCAACATGCTCTTCAACTTGAGTTTCTATAACTTGCGCAGATTCAGCTTCTAGCTCAGTTTGAATGATCATAAGTACATCAATTTTCCCTTTTCCTTTTCCCAACTCAGCTGCCTCAACTTCAGCTCTTTTTATACGTTCTACAGCTTTTGCTCTTCTCTCTTCAACTTTTATCTCTTCATATTCAGAGTTGAAGTTTATGCTTAACCTCTTTTCTAACACTTTGAATAGCATGTCAAACTTCGCAGCATTGGCTGTCTTCTCAACTTCAAGATCATTTACCACTCTGTGTAATTTTTCGTTTTCAGCAGTAACTTATGTGAGTAAAGATACTAAAGTCATGTTCTCCATCTCGAGTTGTTTGATTTTGCTTTCATGCTCCATGATCTTTTGTTTCAATTCTTCAATCTTGTTGTCGTTGAGTAAATTTGTATCAAAGTTTTAAGCATCAAATCCTTCTGCGAATGAATCTCTCCAAAATCTCTAGGAAAACGTTCAGATAAAGATCTTCATTGAGCAGATTGTAGTGTTGAATGTTGTTGAGGTGTTGTTTGATGTTGTGGTGGTGTTGTATGTTTTGGTGAAGGTTGTGGTGGTGTTGTATGTTTTGGTGAAGGTTGTGGTGGTGGTGGTGGTGATGCTGGAGTAGGTGTTTGCGGTGGTTGTTGTGGTGATGGAGGAACAACTATCTCAACATTAATAGTTGAAGCAAACACTTCAGGTGTCTTGCTGGCCCTTTTGTACTCTAGACGTGCTCTTCTGGCCGTAGGAGATCCTGTTGTCTTTTTCTGTGTTTCTAGCTTGCTCTTAACTCTTCAGACTTTCTTAGCAGGCCTTCTCTATAGATTCTTCAATCTCTAGTTCAGATGGAACATATGGTTCATCATCATCTCCCACCACTTTCCTATTTTTTTGTTCCATTCGTTTTTTCTTCTTTCAGCAGCTGCTATTCGTAAATCAAAACTATCATCTGTAGCCTCTCCACTATCACCTTCAACTGCCTTCTCAGCTTCGGCTGCAACTTTAATCACATTCACCTCTTCATTATTAGAAGTAGCAGGGAATACATCTTCGTGTGTTGTTTTACCTACTGGTTCATTTACAAGCGTTTCCTCAGGTTCATCCACCAGTAAAGTTTTAACTACTACACGTTTTCTTTGTTGTGTTGATGATGAGGTTCCAACATCTTGTTTCTTAGGAGTTCCTCGTCTACTTTTCATAGTTTCTTCCTTCTCGTACCAACTTCTTTTTGCGACAAATCCTTCCAGACAAGCAACTTCATCCTTTTTATCTCCACTCATATCTTTTCTCCACTTCCCCTTTGGAGGTGCCCCATAATTTTTATCCTTAATAGCTCCAAACAATGACTTAGCAATAGGCTCAGATACGTAAAGATTCAATCGGACTAGTGTCTCTCTATCCATATGTTCTAACACAAGCTCATAATCTTCTTCTTTTGCCATTAGGGAACAGATCATCTACAAAAATCTCGGATAATGTAGAAACTTCTCCCTTATAATGTTCAACACCATTTGATTATAAATTAACTTCGTGAAGTTGTATGGCAGGTTTTGTATGAGAGTAGTGATCAAACACATCTGATAATCAACAATGCCGTCAAACCCTCCTTTTCTATCACTAAGCGCGTGTATGACTGAGTGCACAAAGAATTTATAAGGCCTGCCAAGGTTTGCTTTCTTGAAAGTTGTGGAATTTACATGGCCTTGTAACCCATGCTAAAAACATCCTTTAACCATTCTTTATGGGTAGACCGTTGGATCACCTTCTTTATCTTTGAAACCTAGTACTCTTCATATCAATTTCGCTATGATTTTAACCTCAAACTCTTTATCGTCGATCTTTACTGCAGAAATAATAGCTTTTGGATTTTCCTCACTTCTAGTAGCACTTAAAACACATTCAGTATGCAATCGGTAGGCTTTGTTTCGATGAGTCAACACCTTTGTCACCGGTAATCGTCCCATAAACTGTTGTACATCTTTGAAAGGAGCGATTTCTCGAATCTTATCGTCAAGAAGACAGCAAATGTTATGAATAGGCTCGAACGACGTCTTCTTTTCCTGTAATCACAAAAGATTTGACAAAAAAATACACAACACTTGGTGCGAGGCGCACTTGGTGCGGAGTGGACAAATGCACTTCGTACGAATACTTAACATATTTGACCATTTCCACTTCGTACGAAGTGGTATCTTAACATTTAACCAAGATCACTTCGTATGAAGTGATCATTGTCTTTTTGCACATTTTACTTCGTACAAAGTGGACATCCCACTTCGTACGGAGTGATTCACTCTGCACAAAAACAGCAGTTATGAACATCAATTTTATAATATTGTGTTTTTCATGCAATTGATGGTTCCATAGGATACTATTAGCGCCGATTAATAAAAATATAAGTTCATTTTAATTTTGGCCGGTTTGTTTTTCTTAAATCTGAGTTTGAAGGTCCGAAGCACCGAAAACATTGAATTAACGGTTAAATCACAATCATTTACCTTAACCATCATAAGAGGTGTGTAGATCAACCTCCCCAAGGTGTATACTGATAGCACTTTACTATAAATAGCTCAATAATCTCATATCGCACTATTAGTCACTCAACTAGCACAAACAGATTATGTGCACCTCGTGCGAGATGGATCCTATTTATAGGACTAGGTCCACCTCATACGAAGTGGCTCTAAATAAGTGCGAGGTGTCCAACTCGTTCGAAGGGAACTCCAACTGGTATGAGGTGGACTCCAACTCGTACGAAGTGACTTCCAAACTTCAAATTTTCAACTTTTTCAAGAATTTTATTGGTTTTAAACGACCCACTGTTGACCAGGTCCAAGTTAATGACCTTGGTTGAACGCTTTATGACCAAACTGATGTTTTTTCATCAAATTTAAGTTTCAAATTAATGAACTTTTCGTCATTTCAGAAGATTCTCTCTCCATATTAGCTCCCAACTCGTAATCCTTAGCTTTCATTCAACAACTATCGCTTCGGACTTTGAAGATCACCTTTCCATCATCGGTAGTCGAAACTAAGATAGATATTAAAATCTTTTTAGGTTTTTCGGAAATGAAATGTAAACGCTGTACAAACATATTTATAGACATATATTTGTGAGTTTGTGTTAGAAGATCATATCAGTTTTGAGACATATCTCTACACATTCCTCAATTATTTCAAGATACGTTAGGTAATTTTAGGAACATGACTTAACTTTGTTCCTCACCTCAGAATATACTCCGGTATCGAGATTTCCTAGATTTTATGTCACAGGTGAATATATCTAACTGATATCTATATCTGGGAAATGCAAGACATTGAGAGCTCAGGTTAGTACTACCATACAGACAAAGAGATGAAGACTCGACTTATAGGTGGTGTTCCAAATTTGGAATCTTTTGTACTGCAATTGTCGTATCTTTCGATATTTTCAATTTTGATGCAGCTTTAGGGCTTTTAATGCAAAAGTATTATACAAGTTCTAGGCCATTGCTGACGCAAAATTAGAAGAACTTATATAATACACCATATATCAATTAAACATAAAGACCTAGTATCTCAGAATCTAGCATTCTCTAAAACGAAATTTAGGAGTACTAAGTCCATATATCTGAGAGATGTTAAGCCAAAGATTAATCAGTTATTCTTTTTAAGTTTATATCTTGAAAACAATTTACCGAATGTGCGAAGCCTACTGACACATCATTAGTAAGTCCTGTTTAACAACTTTTTAACATTACATTTCTTTAGCATACTGTAATAGTCCGCTGATGTACTATCATTTCCTCTTTTACACGAAAACGTTTTTTGTCTTTTTTCATTTTTTTGTACTTTTTGAATTTTTAAATGTTTTTGTATTTTCCACAACTATTTCTCCCCCTAAGATCAAAACATATTTTTGGATTTTTGTTTTTGAAGAAAGAAAGTGTTATCTAAGTATATACGCGTATCAAGATTTACAGCCGAAGTCTCTCATCTGTTGTTGTATCCATGATATTTGGGAACAACAACTGGATGCTGAAACATATTCAGCTTCACAAGTAGAGAGAGCGACCGCGGTCAATTTCTTGCATTGCCATGTTACTAATCGTGTTCTGAAGAACTTGCAACCGGCCGTTGTAGATTTGGTGTTAAGTTTACAGCAACCGAAATTAGAATCTGAGTAGCCCGCAAGACTAAAATCATTGTTCTATAGGTACCACAAGCTGGTGCTTGGGCAACCCTTTAGATAGCGCATTATTCCCTTGATGATTAGCAAATGTGAGTTCCTTGGATTTGACTAATATCGGGCGCAAAGGCATGTTGGATACATGATATCTGGCCTAGAAGCTGTAAGATACATCAATGATCCGATCATAGAGCGATATATAATGTTTCATTGACTTTCACTCCATGATTATCGGGACAAATGCCGTGATTAATGGCCAATGGGGTTGATGCTGGTAATGTCTCCGACATGTCGAATTTGTCCAATACATCGTGGACATACTTTGTCTGATGGATAAATATACCATCAGGCAACTGATCGACCTGAAGTCGCAAGAAGAACTTCATCTCTCCCATTCCACTTATCTCGAATTTCTTTTTCATGACTTTTTCAACCTCTTTACACATCGATCCTGTCACACCCTCAATTTCCACTTGCGGAGTATTACCGCGAGGCGTGTGATCAAACCAGAATCTCAGACACTAGCAATGTCGAACGACTCTATATGATTTATTTAAACGTTTTCCAAAAACATTTATTGTGAACATGCATAGTCATTTTCAAAGTTCCAAGGTTTCAAACTTTAGCGGAAGCATTAGAATAAAGTAACGGGCGCCAACATAAACACCAAAATCAGAATCCCAAAAATAATCGTTAATAAAGACTCGATAAAAATGCCTTGATCAAATGCAAAGTGAGTGCACCTAGCGCTCCTAGCGTCCTGAGAAACATGCAAAGAAACAAGTGTCAACATTAAAGAAGAGTGAGTTCACAGGTTTTTATAAGTTCACAAGTTCGGTTTAAAAGATTGTTTTCCCCCGTTATCCCTAACCCGGGAAAACGACATAGTTCCATTATTCCTAACCTGGAATAATAATGTTGGTTCGTAAATAAGTTCAATGTTAACATGTAGGTAGCGAGCCTAAAGTTACGTCACGTAAGAGTTCGCGATCGAAGCTGACTGTTGTTGCCTCTGTGTTGCCAGGTCTATCACTGACCATGGCGAAAGTTAGGCCAAATTAATCACCCGTTGACCATTCCCGGTCGGCTAGCGTGACTAGCTCGGGTGGGGCTTGTCGGGCCCAATAGTACTACTATAATTTCCCCGCTATCTAACCCAATACTAACGATCCGAGAGTTGGTTGAGGACTTCCGTGATAAAGCTACTTAGTGACCATAACATACATTAACATTAACTTAGTTACTGAATAGTTAACGGTGTTAATTTCGCATAACGTAAAAGATCGAGTTGTAGAGCGTATACATGTTTCTTCCCCTGTTCTTCAAAACCGGATAAAATAGGGGCCGTGAACTCACCTTAAATTGCTCGGTAGATAAACGCAAAAGAAGCAAATGATGGAACCGCTAATCGCGTCCTAACATGTCAACCGATTCAAAGTTAGTGTGTGAACACACTGACACAAAACCCTACGCATAACTAACACACAGTACGGCACACGTAATAACCAATTCAAAACCATAATCATGCATGCAAAGTATCACCGACCAAATCAACTTGTCATAAACACAGGATAACTCATACAACACTTAGATACACACAAACACAAGTTATCATGTTTCAGCTTGTACACTCCTAACTAGGTTGTTTTCGAGAATTTTTATAAAATAGTTCCAACGTATCAAAAATTCCAATTTTTTACAACAGGTGTCAATTAGACTATAGAATTATTGTAAAATTTTCAAATCCTAAATCTTTACCAATTATTTATAAATATTTATATATTAGGCTGCAGTCAGATTCGTCACTTTCTGACTGCAGTCCACGAGAAAAATCATTTAAAAATCATCGTTCATCCGATTAACGAAATTCCGGTATGAAATTTTCAGAAACTCCCGTCTCCAGTTACTGTACAGATTTCGTGACCTAACCCCATACAGACTATGAGATCCGACTCGATAAACAACCTGCAAATTCTGCAGAATTTACGCAACTTCTGCTGCTACACTAAATGACCATTTAAAAATAGCAAACGACCTCAGAAAAATATGAATCCGGCGCCATTTGAAGCGTTTTTCAAAAATACACGTCTTAGCTTCAAAACATCCACTTTTCGATAAATAATAATCAGGTTACAGCCAACTGAAGTTGGCTGTAAATGTCAATCAGCTTACTGTTTTCGACTTTATCGCATTAGAACATGTGTAAACGGCATGACGCTTAGTTGTATAGATTAACAGCAGGTTAACTTGTCAAATATTATCTAATATATCAGTATTCATGCAAACCCTAAGCATATATCATGATCTTTATAGATAAAACGCAGCCTACGATTTTAATACTCAAACATATCATCACAACCGCAAGGATTCGCATATTCATTCGAACTAATCATACACCACAACACTTTTTCCTAATAATATCATACAAGCACATAATCATGATCAAGACTACACAAAACCTAGTGTGAATCGTAATACAATTAAACCCTAACCTTTAAACGATGACAATTAGCGAACCGGGACAAGCTTGGATTCGATCCGAGGGATGTGGGCTGCTTGCGCGACCGAGAGGGGGGCTGCTTGCCGTCGAGTTTCACCAAGGGAAGGAGGTTATAGGGTTTTGCCAAAACTTCAAGAATGCAACATACATCCATACGTACGCATACATAAGGGGCAAGGGGGCGGTTTGGGCTTGTCCTTGGGCCGCAAGGGAGGGGTGGCGGGTTAGGTTGGGTTCGCAAGGGGGTGTGGGTGGCGGGTTGGTTTTGCTTGGTCACGAAGTCAAAACATTTCACTGGCTTAGTTCGGTTCGGCTTATAAATAGTCTTTACTAACCGATCATTATAATCTGATAAATAACTACACATAATACAACTCGACAATTACTCACAAACGTCTAATAACACGTAGCACGTAATTCAGATACAACCCGTTAGAATTTCCAAACATTGTGTATTCCCTAAATACTAAAGTTAGCGTAGTTATTTCGAGCGCGTAATTTAATTCTCCGAATTAAATCAGCGTAGGAATGAATAACAATAAAGTAGCGCGTTTAAGATACCTGAAAAGCCGAGAAGTCACATTATCCCCATGTTGAAAGAATTTTCGTCCCGAAAATCGAGTAAACGCGGTTTAGAATGCAACGTACAAAGGTTTAGTTTGTTAGAATGGTACAAGGAAATCCCAGGCTGTCATATCATGATGTCTTGCCGTGTACGCTTCAATTTCTGACCCGACCATCTTGTGGTTCCATAACGCTTGTTCCAATTGTTGAACTCTGTCCTGCGGACAGTATTCCTCCTTGATTAGAGCTTTGAACTCGGTCCAGGCCATTGTGTTCGTCGTAGCAAGTCCACGCGTTTGGACTTGTGCGTTCCATCAGGTTAATGCCCCATCTTCCAACGTCGAGGCAGCATACTTGACCTTATTAGCTTCGAGGCAATTGCACATTTCGAAAACCGATTCAGACTTTTCAACCCAACAGACCAGTCCTATAGGTACTTTAACTCCCGTGAACTTGCTCGGTTTCGCATCCAGGAACATCTTGTAGGGGTTAAGACCCTCTCCTGAGGATAGAGGATAGGTAGTCAGCGAGAAAGTCTACTAGCCAAACTATTAGATTTTCCTATGAAAATGTAATAATGGTTACCTGCTGGTGGGTTAGGAACACCTGCCAGAGCAGCATTCACGTGTTGTTGGATTAAAGTGGCCAATTCTTCAGCTGACATGTTGAGATTTCCGCGACGACCGGTTGCCATTTCAGATCTTCGCAAGACAACACAAACACACACCGATAAGTATATATCCAATATAGTTATCATATTCCACACTTCAATGATCACACAATTTATGTCAACCCAACAAATTAAACAATCAAAAGGAACATTCGATTAAATAAATTGTAATGTCTCACAAAATACCAACCAAACATATCAGTTTAATTATAAAATTCCCAAGTTCAAACATAAGTGGAAACAAACAAACTAAAGGAAACAAAACGGAGATTGGCGAGACGAGTTAGTCATCTAAGTCTCCATCTCCCAAGTCGCTATCACTTCCGTCTTCCTCTTCAGCGTTTTCAGCTTCTAGGGTTTTGCCATCGAGTTTCACCAAGGGAAGGAGGTTCTAGGGTTTTGTCAAAACTTCAAGAATGCAACATGCATCCATACGTACGCATACATAAGGGGCAAGGGGCGGTTTGGGCTTGTCCTTGGGCCGCAAGGGAGGGGTGGCGGGTTGGGTTGGGTTCGCAAGGGGTGTGGGTGGCGGGTTGGGTTTGCTTGGTCGCGAAGTCGAAACGTTTCACAGGCTTGGTTCGGTTCGGCATATAAATAGGATTTACTAACCGATCATTATAATCTGATAAATAACTACACATAATACGACTCGACAATTATTCACAAACATCTAATAACACGTAGCACGTAATTCAGATACAACCCGTTAGAATTTCCAAACATTGTGTATTCCCTAAATAATAATGTTAGAGTAGTTATTGCGAGCGCGTAATTTAATTCTCCAAATTAAATCAGCATAGGAATGAATAACAATAAAGTAGCGCGTTTAAGATACCTGAAAAGCCGGGATGTCACATTATCCCCATGTTGAAAGAATTTTCGTCCTGAAAATTGAGTAAACGCGGTTTAGAATGCAACGCATAAGAGTTCAGTTTGTTAGAATGGTACAAGGAAATCCCAGGCTGTCATAGATTCATTTGTCGAAACCAAAGATGATATTGTCCACATAGATTTGTACGACAATAAGATGTCCATCCACTTCTCTGGTATAGAGGGTACTATCTACTGTTCCTCCGGTGAAACCGTTTCCAAGAAGGTGTTGAGAAAGCGTCTCATACCAGCTCTCATGACCTAGTGTAAACCGTAGAGTGCCTTATCTAGTAGGTAAACCTTACCTTTGTGTATCGGATCGACAAACGCTGGTGGTTAGGTGATATACACTTCCTCTTTAACTTTTCCGTATAGAAAGGCGGATTTCACATCCAACTAGTACACCTTAAACCCTTTCCATGACGCAAAAGGACAGAAATATGCGGATAGCTTCTAAAAGTGTGACAGGAGCATAGACTTCAGTGTAATCTATCCCCTTTTATTGATGAAAACCTTGGATTACGAGCCGAGCTTTGTTTCTGACTACAATCCGTCTATCATCTCATTTACACTTGAAAAACCATCGAGTACTGAATTTCTTGTGGTCATCGGGTTGATCAACAAGCTTTAAGACTCCAAGCTTTTCAAATTGAGACAACTCTTCCTACATTGCTTCAACCCTAGCTTTCTTCCTGAAGAGCTTCCTTATATGTCTTCGATTCAACATGTGAAATAAAACAACTATAAGAAATAGTATCTTAAAGTGGTGCAATTTTAGTGTGAAAGCAACTTAGATCCTTACTGATCTGATTTTGCATTTTTACTCAAGTTTGCAAATTTCTGATGATATATTCCGACGGATGATATGAATATCTTCTCGGCATCACTTCATTGGAGACATTCACTTCACTTTCCAGATTCGTAACATTCTATTCAGCAACCTGATCACTTGTTGAAGCTTCATCTGATTGCTAGGACCTACAGATTAATTTAGGAGACTTGTGTTCTACTCAGAACCTTCACAGAGCTGGATCCTTCATCATTATCATAATTAGGTTTATCAGAATTCGAATCATCTAACTGATCGAAAGAAGGTGCTGTGTTGTTTATAACTTATTCGATAACGGGTTCTTGTTGAGAATTGCTCTGACCTGCTTTAGATGTATTTGTGCCGTCTTGAGGTTGTGAATCACCAACAGTCTAGGAACTTGCTCTTAATTAGACGCTTGATATTGTTGATATAAAAACACAAGTTCTTCATCTGTTGGTTCATCCGGCAGATTAAAAGAATTCCACAGACTCTCGTAGTTAAACATCTAAGGATCACCAGGCTTCTGTGTTGGAGACGTGTATTTCTGGCAGTCAACATGTTAAGCTAGAATGACTCGGTTTAGCTAGGTAGATAAACTCTTTTCTAAGGACTAACGAAAAATCCTTGAAGAGATGTGGAACCGATTTACCATCCGAACGATTCCAAAAACTCTAAATTAGGTTTTTGTTGGTTAAGCAGCTCGAAACATGTTTTCTTGTGAGCCTTAAATGTTAATACTCTGTTTAACGTGTAACAAGGAGAGGCAACAACTTCGCTCCAAAAACATACTAGTAACTTTGAATCTGTGAGCATCGTGCATGCTGTTTTGATGAGAGTGTGATTCTTTCGTTCAGCTACTCCATTTTGTTGCGGAATATGGGGGAGCTGAATTCGTGAAGAGTGCCTTTAGCATTGCAGAATTCAAGCATCTTGTTGTTTTTGAACTCCATACCATTGTCACTACGTATTGTTTTGATTGGCAAATGGTATAAGTTCTCCAACTTTCTGAATAGGATCATCAGATTTTCAAACGCTTCGCCTTTACTCTCTAGAAATAGAACCCATGAGAATCTCGAGTTGTCATCCGTCACAATAAGACAATATAGAGCACCAGATATACTTCGAACATTAACTGGCCCAAACAGATCCATATGTACATTTCTAGTGGTAGTTTAATAGAGTTCAGAAGTTTTCTTGGATGAGATTTCTTGTGTTGCTTCCCCTTCTTGCAGCTAAGAAATCATCATTCAGATGGAAACTTTTAAGATTAACACCCTCCACTAGATTGTTGTGTACCAGATTGTTCATCTTTCGTACGTGGATATGCCCCATCTTTCGATGCTATAAGATCGGTTCCTTTTCTGTCGCCTTTGTTACAAAACATTGACTGATTTTAGAGTAGTGGATGCAATGCTCATGTCAAGGACATAGAGATCACTTTCTCAAGGATCGCACATGAGGATCCACTCCTCGGGAATTTTGAATCCAGGCTTCAGAATGAGGCATTCTTTATCATTATGTGAACTTCTTTTCGCAAATCTGCGAAATGCTCATCGAATTATTCTCTAATTCTGCGATGTAGTTGATTTTATCAAAAGAAACCAAGCCGTTTTTGAGAACTCTTTCACCAATTATTCGACCTCCTTGAGTACCCGCAAACCCTACATAGCCTCCTTGAATAGCTTTACATCATATAATAAGGCTAGCGTTCCTGTCATGTGTCGAGATGCTCAGATGTCCAGTATCCACTTTGAAATGATTGACCTCGGGGGCCCCTACACATGCAATTAAACAAATTACTTGAATAGCGAAACCCAAGCCACAATGGTCTTGGGTGGGTTTGGAATATCAAATTTTGGTTCACAAATGATTTTAATTTCTTTCTCGACTTCAGTACCCTGTCCCACCTTTGACTCAATTTTATCTTTTGTTTTGGTTGGCACAACGATTGTCTTCACAACTACAGGAGATGGTTTGGATTTAGCCACCCAAGTTTGTGCCTTTGAATATGCCATTTTTGGGTAAAATTTTGAATCCTTTTGTTCATTTTTGGTTGATGATTCACCAACTTCAAAGTTTGAAAAGTTTGCAATTGTTGGCTTCACATTTTTTGATGGATTTATTGTTTCTTTTTAAGATCTGTGTTGGCACAAACTCAGGGCCTTTTTGTTTCACATCTCCTATATACTTTCTCACACCATAAACAGGTTATGGATTGTTTTGAGAACATGGTCGTGCAATATGCCCGACTTTGTTGCATTTGTAGCATCTCCTACAATCATTTCCAATAGAGGAATCTAAGGCCTGTTCACAGCATTCCTTTTCCCTTTTAAATTCATCATTTGATTGTTTACCCAGACTTTCTTTCTCATTCACGGTACTTGTTCGAAAAACAAAATCAAATTTCTTTTTATAATATGTTTTTGAAACCTTTTATCATTTTGCTTCTTTTCGTACCCTAAATCTTTCCTCTTGTTCTCAGGATAATCCCTACCCTTCTGATAGTAATTATTATAATTTTTTTTGGTTTGTAAAAGAATGACTGACTTCAACCAGCTTGAAAATTTTACACACACGATCAAGATTTACAAATGGAATTGGGAATTCTTCATCAGAATACAGGTTATACGATCCATTCATTCTGTAAACAACCACATTTGGATCATCACTTAAACTGTTTTCTGATTATTGAACATAATTCTTATGAAAGCTTTCTTCGTTTTTAGAATGTGAACTTGATTCAGACTTTTCAAGATTTAACTTAGCACTTTCAAAATCAATGCTATCAGACTCATTTCCCAACACATTTTTTACAACAGTTTTAACAACATCTTATTGGCATTCTTAGGTTACATCAAAGTTTTTTGGTAGCTCATCCTTCTTTTGTTCAGTTTTAAGCTTTAGATTAAGCGCCTTTTCCACCCCAAATGGATATTTCTTACCGTAATTGTTCCACATATGGGGTGGATATCGATTATAAACTAAACCTTTGTTTTGTTTATCAAATTCATTTTCTTCCTGTTCGGTTTTCTCAAGTTGTTGTGGAAGAATATGATCAATGACATGAGGGGAAGTTGAGTAACTAATCAACATTTGTTGACTCGTTCATACTCAATCTTTATTGCTTCAAGTTCAGTTTTTAGCTTAGCAATGGTATCTATGTGAATATTAATCGCCATTTGTTTGGCCATTACTGTAGCTTTGAACATTGATTTTATTGCGACATCCTCTTTACTGACTTCTTGAAATTGTTTGATTGATTTGTTTAATTATTATAATGCTTTATGTCTTTTATGTCACTTGAAAGATTGTCAGTATATGTCTTAGTTCTTTAAATTTTAACTCCTTTTCTATGCATTCCTTGCTCGGCTCCAGGCATTTCGTGCATGGTTTTTCAATTTTTTTAATCAAAACCTGGACCTATTAACTGCCGCAACGACCGACTCTTTCATTCAATCTTTACTTTGTTCAGGAACTACCTCTTGCAACTTAGCCATCATTTCTCTGTCAGCTATCTTCTTCAAGTTTTCTACATTCATTTCCTTCGTAACATCGATAATTTCTACAACTGGCTTCTCGGATTCTTCTGGTTTTGGTACACAATGGTATTAGCTTAGTCCACCGAAGAAACCTACAAAAGAGTTGTAGACATCAAAAGGAATCATAGTTTTAAATGCATGTTGAATTAAATCTTCATTGGCACACTGTTCATAGTAAATCGACTCAGCACACTCTCCAACAGTAAGGTCAGTCATTTCATCAAACACTATCTCACTTTCTTCCATCGAACTCTCCTCGACCACCTCATCAAACACTAGTTCTTCAACTATTTCAGCAAGTAGTGCCAAACTTTCCTTCTTAGGAATATAGTCATTCTAGCTAAAACCCTCGTCCTCTTGAGCCACCATGAGTGCTTTTGATTTGGCCAAACTGTCCTCAATTGCAACCATCCTAGTTGATGTCTTAGGAGGAGAAGTTTTATGATATATCGCTTTCTTGTAATAATCATCACCAAAAGGATTATGATTACCCTGCACTTCTCGGTTTGGGACACTCTCTTTTAAAGTGTCCTTTCTCTCGGCATTTAAAACATGTTACCTTTGATTTATCAAAACCCAACTTTCCATCCAAACCTCCGAAACTATTACGCCTAGTTATCTCCATGAAACGTTGAGCTCTTCTAACTATACTTGCCATGCGCCATTTGATGGCTATCAGTTCTAATTCTTCGGGGTCGATTTGATCGTAATCCTCTTTAGTCATCTTAGGATTTCTGATCATACCGGCCACCAGGCTTTCATATGATTCCAGAACTGATGCGAGTAGGGCCATATTGTACAACTGTTTGTTCGTTGAAGTTCTGTGCATTTTCTAAATTGACAGCTATGTTACACTTAAGAATTCTCTGACTCAGATTTTTTATTTTGGCAGTTGTTGAAGTTAGAGCTTTGGGATGATTGTGGGGTAGATGGAGTATTCGGATCATAACTTTGAAATGAGGTAAAACTAGTATTGTTGCTTGATTGAGTTGGAACATTCATCGAGTTGTTAGCACTAAAAGTCGTCTGCATCTTCGGGCTTTGAATGTTGGCAGGTGTACTTCCATTGTAGTACAAATTAATATTCTATTGTGCACGCTCTCCTCTAGACTGTCATTTTTTGCAATTCATGTTCGTGAGCCTCAAGCTTCTCAATAAACATTGCTAAGGTCATCATGTTGCTTCCGTAGTCTAGACTGTTCTTGATAATTGTAAGATACGTTGATCATTTTCCCTCTAGCAAAGTGTCTTACAATTTCTCTACAAGATCTTCATCATCTTTGTTAACACCCAAATATTTCATTTCCACCACGAGATGACAGTACCTCTCTATGAGTTGTTTCATCTTCTCGCCCTTCAATGGATGAAAGATATTGAATTCTTTCTTTAGCAGTGATCGTTTACTTTTGATCATCTGCTTACTTCCTTGAAATTTGACTTTGAGTGCATTCTAGATGGTTTGAGCAGTGTTATCATGTTGCAACAAAATGAATATATCTTCCTTAATGGCTAGTTGCAATATGTTCATCATCTTCATTTCACATTTGAATAGATCCTTTTCTTGATCATTGTATTGCATTAATTCTTTCTTGAGACCATTTTCTCCCACCGAACCTTATATCCTTCCTCTATTGTGTACCAGTTTTCAAGGTAATTTTCCTTTACCAAGTTTGTAAACCGTTCACCCCTTATAATCTTCAAGATACATCAGTTTTGGCAGCTTTGCCATAGTGCCCATTTCATTATCTAGGTTTAAGTTCAGAGCGGATGTGGCTGTAATTGCAGACATAGCAAACGCATTATAAAATACTTCTTCCATTTTTATCAAAAAAATTGTTTAAGACTTGTTTGGTGCGAAGTGGATTTCGTACGGTGTGACATTTCGTGCGAAGTGGGCACAAATTTTTCCCAAAATAATTTTGGTCACTTCGTACGAGCTGGTACACACTTCATGCAAAGTGATAAACAACAATTATAAAAGACTTATGTGCAAGTTGTCACTTCGGACGAGCGGCTTGTCACCTCGTGCAAAGTGATATTAACAGTCCGAACGAAGTATATTCACAATTCCGTGTTTTTTGCAATTTTCGACATGAATTCGGTTGATTTTAGATCTGAAACTTTCAAGGATTTGTTTAAACTGGTTTTAACATGTTATACTTGAAAATTAGTCCAATTTGTCCATGACTTTGTTTAGATCTGATAAAAATAAGAATAATGAGTAGAATAAGAAGTCTTCAATGGCTAAAACTTGATCAATTGTCTTCAAATCCTTGTTTGGTGCGAAGTGGATTTCGTACGGTGTGACACTTCGTGCGAAGTGGGCACAAATTTTTCCCAAAATAATTTTGGTCACTTCGTACGAGCTGGTACACACTTCATGCAAAGTGATAAACAACAGTTATAAAAGACTTATGTGCAAGTTGTCACTTCGGACGAGCGGCTTGTCACCTCGTGCAAAGTGATATTAACAGTCCGAACGAAGTATATTCACAATTCCGTGTTTTTTGCAATTTTTGACATGAATTCGGTTGATTTTAGATCTGAAACTTTCAAGGATTTGTTTAAACTGGTTTTAACATGTTATACTTGAAAATTAGTCCAATTTATCCATGACTTTGTTTAGATCTGATAAAAATAAGAATAATGAGTAGAATAAGAAGTCTTCAATGGCTAAAACTTGATCAATTGTCTTCAAATCGGGCCTCAGACTGTAGTTCCACTTTTGGGAGGATCGCTAATCCTCCGAAAGCATAGGACTCGACTTGAGCTAATTAACGTGCGCGGAATTCATCATTAACTAGTTGACAAGATCAAATATATTGTTTCAATGCCTCTGTTTCATTAACCTTGAATAAACGTTTACAGATCAGAGAAAAAACTGACAGGGCTTCGCCTTACAATTAGAAAAGCAACTAAGGACTCAACACCCTGCTCGGCTATTTATAGACATGACAGCTTCGCTCAAGGGTGTTCTGCCACTTCGTATGAAGTGACATGTATCACTTCGTATGAAGTGGCTCTATTACATACAAATAAACATATATTCAAATATGTAACCCCTTTTAATATACAACATGACCCTAAAACGTAGGCAATAAATATTTTACACCAACACAACTCTTGTAGATGGTCTACGTATTGAAATACGAAAACGTTTTGCCATATACTAGGTCACAAAACCAATGTAACTCACCAACTTTTTAGTTAACTCTTTATTTTTCGCATGTGTTTCAGGTACTAGTGTTTGATGAATTTATTCAAGTTTGCTACACATAAGGAAATGGACTTTACCATAGTTTCTTTAATAAAAAACAAATATTATGTGACATTTTGAGAAGAATGTAAATACAGTATTTCAATTTTAATAGTGCTATGTGTTGTGAACAATCTTGTAACGTGACTCCCCCGACGTTTTCCCGCGGGTTCTACGTGGTCGGGGTGTTACATCTATCCCATTTTATATAATTAGAAAAAATGTGGATAATTATGTCCCAGGTTCTTTTATATTTTTAAACAAATAAGTTACTCACCTGGGTTAACCAATAGCCCAAACGAACCGACATAACGGATTATTACACATAGTTTACTGATTATTAATAATAGTGTTTAAACATCTAAATATTCATCGCGCATGATCATGCTTCATCTTTTGTGAAAGGATGATCCCACTAAAAAGCGGTTTAGGAGAGTTCGGTTTTTCACATACTTAGTCGTCTTTCCATTCGGTTCCTTCCCTAGAGAAAGCCTATCATAAACGCTAAAAACAATTAGTGTTTAAGTTACACCGATATCGCGAATCAAAACAACGAAAGAAAACATTTTTTCTAAAATAGGTGCCCTCGCGTCGCACGACGGGGCACCCCTTTTCCCCTCGCATCACGCGAGGGAGGCCTTTTTCTAGAATGTTTCCATATCTTGCAGTTTTTACCAATGCACATAACTTTGCCAAATTTTCACAAATGTTTTCACCGAAATTGATCCAACTTCAAGTTTATCATGTTTAGGACTTTCCCTACAATTATAGGTTCAACCCCATGACCCGAATCCAGATCCTTAGTCATTTAAATTAATCTTTGGTTTGATGTTAAATACCAACCGGCCCGTTATGAGGCATTTTGAATTCTATTTCATGTCTCCTACTTTCTTATCAATATTTTAGTCATTTCTATCAACCACAACTCAATTGTGTTTGGTTACATTAGACAAAACTTAACTTTTCATTATCTTCTTCCAATATAGCATTTTACCCAAAACGACTCGTTAGGATCAACCGAAATGGATGACTCATTTTAAATCTACCCTTGGGGATAGTTTGCCAATTCCTCATCTGGTGGCGTTATAGTCAAATTTAGGATCTTTAAAAGTTTAGATTGAAACTAGCGGATAGTTTTAACTTATTATCCCATCTAGATTTATTATGTACCTAAGAACATAAAGGTTTTCTAATAGTTTAGTGTTTTAAAACTCATTTAGTCATATTTTTGCATCATGGACATGTTTGTAGCTCTAATGGCCGTTTTACCAAAAATACTGGAAATACCTCACTTCGGTGGTAAGTGTCTACTATAGACTCTACCAACTCTAGTTGGACCATAAGCCCTCACCAAGAGTTTAACCCATTATACATATATGGCGCATGTCAAAGCAATGATCCGTTAGCAATACGTTACTATACTATTTTCTAATTTGTGGCAATGCATGTACCATACATGTTGGATCCGAGTTTGTTATACTTGAGAGTTTAATTAATTAAAGAACAAACAATTTGTAAATTGCAGTGTAAATAAGATAAACACAGAAGCAAGAAATTATATCAAGACTATTTAATATTGAATTTCAAATGATTTCAAATACAGTACAATGATTATACAAACACCCCTTAGATGATCACTCACTATGTTATTCATACAAAAGGAATGTTTGTGATCAAGTAGATCTCTAACACATGAGATGTATTGATACAAGTACCAAATCTTTGTTTGCAATTTGCTGACATCACCTTGATAGTGACATCTAACATTTCTAATAGAAAAGATTCCACAAATGTTAGCAAACATCTGCGGGAATCAAAGAGTTGATCTATTACATTAAACATTTGTTCTAAGCTAAATATTTTTACATTAAGTAAACCTTTGTTCTTCAAATTGTTGTTGGCTTGTATCAAACATCTATTTAGCCCAATAAATGTTTGGTCTTCATGATCAATGCTTTGCTTCAACTTAGCTTTGGCCTTGAACATTGGTTTCTTTTTCTTTAATAGTGGTTCCAAGGCTCCAAACAGATTTTTGAATGTCATGGTTTGGGTTTTAAATATCATATGTTATTTTATAGGTCCAAAAATCTCCCCTTAGAACAGAAGATGCCAAAATAGATGTTTATTTGATCAATCTTTATTTATCATCAACTCCTCTCTGATTGGCCCTTGAATTGGTGCTCAATTTTCCTTTAGAGATAGTTATCTGGATCCCTTTGAAGTTCATGCCTTAGAAGGATTTGCATATCTTCGTTCTTGAGCCCATAAGCACTGTTCATAGAGATCTTTTCAACTTCTTTAGTAGCTCTAACTAATGTGAATTCATGGCTTGTCATATTAGACGTCCATTTTAGAACTTTAGAGCTGGATAGATTTCTTGGGCAGATGTTATTTGATGAGTTGAGGTAAATTGTTTCCTAAGACTTGACCAAGCAAAGCCTCTGGATTTGTGTTTGGATGCCCATATAATAGTTCATTCCTGGTCCATTCTTTTCTCATTTCATCTTGGTACTTTTGCATATCTTCTGTAGATATTTCTTTTTGTTTCTTTAGGTAGCCAATGACAGCTGATGAAATGTTCTTTGTAGTAGGAAGTTCCGAGAGATCAACCTATCTGATGGTAAAGTCTATTTCTTCATATTTTGGCTTTCTAGGGACTAAAGGATCCTTTGTTCTTAAAGCTTCTAATTGTTTTCCTAAGATTAGACTAAGCAGATCCTCTTGATTTGTGTCTGGATGCCCATATAATAGTTCATTCCTGATCCCTTCTTTTCATATCTAATCTTGGTACTTATGCATATCTTTTGTAGATATTTCTTTTTGTTTCTTGAGGTAGCCAATAACAGCTGATGAAATGTTCATTCTAGTAGGAAGTTCTGAGGGATCAACAAGAGATCTGATGGTAAAGTCTATTTCTTCATATTTTGGCTATCTAGGGGCTGGGGATCCTTTGTTCTTAAAGCTTCTAATTTCTTGTAATTTTCTTGGATTGTTGACTCATCCCATCTAGCCATTAACTGCATAGAGCCAAAATGTGAAGCTACCATCCCTCCTTCAATCTTTTTTACTAGAGAGCCTTTTTCTAGTTGACTTTTTGCCTGCTCTCCAGTTGGGAGGAGTGGGTTTAATATTAGGATTGAGCTTTAGCTTCTCAATCTTCATAATTTCTTCTGGAGGGGCTTCTGTAGACCATCTAAATAATTGAGCTCTTCTTGTTCTATAAGGGTTGTTCTTCATTATGGAAAGTTCCAGATCGGTCGAATTTAGACGGAAGTTTGGATAGGATAAAGCTAATTCGGTTGAAATCTTGTAAGAATAGTCATAAGTAGAAGGATTCCATTCATAACGAAAGAGCATATATCATTTTACAAGCTACAAAGAGCATCATGCAATCTCTCCAGCATTTCCCCTAGATTCCAAAACTTTAAAAACTATAAACACATGACTCTTATTTATAGACATGAGATTTAGTGAGGATGAGTCCTCCTTCGTGAGGATGCAGTTTCATGTGTTCCTATTTCACTCTAAACTATACAATATGCAACACACGCTCTATCTAGGCTATTCGCACAGTGGCGGACACACAGAATATGCACTAACACAGAATATGCACAGTGGCGGACACACAGAATATGCACTAAGCATTTAATATCTTCAATTAATTCCCCATTGATTGATGATTCGGGTTTGCATTAGCAATAGCATATTCCCCCTAGAAGGACACTTCAGTTCTTAGTTTGCACGGTTCCTGACTTCCTCTGATTAACTTCAATCATCATGAATAATCACCAACTTGAAATTAATCAATGCAGCATATTCATTTCAATATTAACCACATCCGCGTTTGGTTTTTGAACGACCTCTCATAGCTCAAACTCTTATTCTTCAAAAACCCAACCGACAATTGATAGAAACTTTTAATCACCGCACCAGTAAACTTCAATTCTGTGAATACCCATAAAAATCTGAAATCCGTCTTCCATAATCACCTTTAAGCACAATCCTAAAGATTCATCAGCGTAAACAGTAATATCCATAATCAGCAAATCTTCATCGAAAAACAAATTATCTTGTAACACACTTTGATCGAAGAAACATCCTTCCACAATCAAAATTAGATTCTTCCTCTTCAGTCACGATAACAGATGTATAGCCTTCTCCGTTAGTCCTAGTAGCAACTTAATCTACAAAGATCCTCATTACCCAGCGATTAGTCCAAAAAGCAACTCATTTGCTTGAAGATTAACCATTCTGACAATTTAGACTACCATCTAACTATCGTGTCTCTAATATCTTGAAAGCTCTATGATATCATATAAGTATTGATAATACGTATGCATCCTTCGATGCTAATCCTTCTAACCGGATTATATGAAAACAAGGGACTCAAACCCTAAGACATCAATCTAATCACGAACTCAAGAATATGAACTTCCTATGATCACGAATTAATGAATCCATATACTATGCATCCCCGGACAAACTGAAGTCAGAACCACCCGAATACTGTTGAACGTTTTTCCCATCTGAATTTCCTAAAATGTTCTAATATTTGAAAATTTTATTCCCCCTCATTTTTGGCAAATTCTGACCTCTCTAAACTTATCACTGGATTTCCCCCTCAAAATAGGCAAATTCAAGTTTCTTGTAGATTTAACAATTTTGGCCCATGAATAGTCACTTCATAAGATTAAAATCATTATGAATAGGTCTCCGTGACTACCCCACTCTATCAACATTATGTCTATGAATTCATAAAATAGTCTCTTTCGCCCATGAAAGTCATCGAGCGAATGACTTTTCGTGAGGAGTCATTCGTGAGGATGACTCACTCGTGAGGGCGAGTCCTTCGTGACGACGAGTCCTCCTTTGTGTGGACGAGTCTCCTCCGCACGAAACGGACTCATCCATGCAAAACTGACTCATTCATGTGAAATTGACTTTTTACATTTTTCAATTTAAAATCTTCATTTCTTCAAATTTCCTGATGAATCTTTCATAAACATGAACGAAAATCAATTCTAAATTTAATGATTTCTCAATTTTAAATTCCATCCGCGAATTGACCTTCAAATTGTGGTTTCACGTCTAAAAACCCAGAAAACCCCATAAATCATGAGCTTAGGTGATTCAGTCAACTGTTAGATCGATTGAATCGGTACCATAGCTCAGATACCAATTAAAATTTCTAGATCAGTCAGGTTTAGACATAAGTTTGGATAGTATAAAGCTAACTCGGTAAAACTCGTAAGAATACTCATAGATAGAAGGATTCCGTTCATACCGAAAAAGCGTACATCATTTTACAAGCTAGAGAGAGCATCATGTAATCTCTCAAGCATTTTCCCTAGATTCCAAAACTTAACAACTATGAACACATGACTCCTATTAAAGACATGAGATTTCGTGAGGAAGAGTCCTCCTTCGTGAAGATGAGTCTCATCCGCACGAAACTGACTCATCTGTGCGAAACTGACTTTTCACATTTTTCGATCTAAAATCTTCATTTCTTCGAATTTCATGATGAATCTTTCACAGACATGAACGAAAATCAATTTTGAATGTAATGATTTTCTTCAATTTCAAATTCCATTAGTGAATTGACCTTCAATTTGATGTTTTACATCTAAAAACCCATAAAACCCCATAAATCATAAGCGTAGGTGATTCTATCAACCATTAGATTGAGGTATCGTACCCCTGATACCAATTGAAATTTGCGGATCGGTCGGGTTTAGACAGAAGTTTGGATAGGAGAAAGCTAATTTGGTAGAAATCTCGTAAGAATAGTTATAAGTAGAAGGATTCCATTCAAACCGAAAGAGCATACATCATTTTACAAGATGAAGAGAGCATCATGCAATCTCTCCAGCATTTTCCCTAGATTCCAAAACTTAGCAACTATGAACACATCACTCCTTTTTATCGACATGAGATTTTGTGAGGACAAGTCCTCTCAAAAGTGTAATGTGTTCGTATTTCACTCTAAAATATACAATATTAGACACACGCTCTATCTAGCCTATTTGTACAGTGGCGAACACGCAGAATATGCACTAACAATTATGTACTCCATGTAGCCTTCCTTTTAATGCTCTTCTGGGATTATGGTCACTTACAGCTTGTGAAGCCTTTTTGCAGACATCTTTGGAAAAAATATTCTAATTTGTTCACTTTAGTGAACTTTTTAGATAGAATTTGCTGAGCCTCTTTGTCTCCTTCCCCTTTGCTTCTTTTTGTTTCAATCGCTTCTACCTTTTTAAGCTTTAGCTCTAAATATTCTTTGACATTTGTAGGCTTTGGGAGATTATGCAAAGATGGGAAGGTGAGCTAGCTTAGATCTTTTGTGGAATAGAAAAACTGTATCAATTGTGACACAGTTTCTAGTTCCAATAGGTGTTAAAAGGTGAATATGGTTATGGTGGTTGATGATAAGATTAATGGAAGAGATGTGATTGTTGTGGTTGGCTTTGTGGTAGTGGTGGTTTTGATAGGTGATTCTTCAAGTGTTTGTTCATCCTCATCATCTTGGATGAGAAATTTTGCTTTTCTGGATCTGGTTTGTGTTGTGGGTGTTTTTGGTGGTGGTAATGGGATTTTTGTGGGTAGTTTTCTTTTGATAAGTAAACCATTAGGAGTCTTTTGAGATTATGGAGGTGTGAATGTAACATATGTTGTCACTTTTGAAGTGCTAACAGATGTTTAAGCAATTGGAGCAGTGGTTTGAGTTGTTGGTGTTGATTTTGTTGAAACAATGGTTTGAGGAATATTTGTTGAGGAGCCTTAATTCTCTTGACCTTTTTTCCTTTCAATGATCTCCTGCACTGTCAACATTTCATTAGCTTCCGTTGTATCTTTCCTCTTTTCTTTTTCAAGTGCATCTTCCTTAACCTTTTTAGCAACAGATGTGTAAGGTCTCTTTAGAGCTCTCTTGAATAGAGGAGGGAGCTTTCTCATGTTGTCAATCTCTCCATTTTTGGCATGAACTTGTCTGTACTTAGGGAGAGTGGGAGTAGTACTGGTGATTTGAAGAAGATGGTCTTTGATGGCCTTAATCTTTGCCTGAGTCTCATTGTACCTAGCATCCTCAATAGTTACGATAAACTCCATGTGCATGTTATGGGTTGCATCAGCATATTGCTTTTGAAGTTGTACATACATGCTTGGATGAGTCCAAATTTCTTTTGAAGTTTCTGCATTGGTTGTGGAGTTGTTGAGTTTTGCACCAAGGTCTTCAACATATCTTTAACTTCATCCACAAAAGACTCTATCTTGGATTCTATCTCCGTCAATTCTTGATAAATTAACTCATCACCTAAGTTAATATGATCATCTGAGTTCCCACCTGAGGTGATTGTACTTGGTTTTGAACTAAGTGCCCATTGTTCTTGGTACTAGGGACTTTCAAATGCTAAAGGGTGTACTATTGTAGACTCAACAGTTGTTGCCTTCAAGGAAGTCTTAGATATGTAGCCACTGTCCAACTGTGAGACTGTTGTCTCACTAGTTATAGTGGCTTCTTCACTTGAAAAACCACTAAGTCTCACTTGTGACACAAGGGGTGTACCCTCCTTAGCTTGTGGGCAAGCAATGACATGACCTGGCCCAATCACTTTCTATGGCATTCTCCAACTAATAGGTGGTTGGGAGGAACTAGGTCTATCAAAGTCACTTTGGTCAATTGCTTCAACCAATGTTTTTATGGTGGATGGTATTGGTTTTATGGGTAGTGGAGTGAAAAGAGAAGCAGCCTTGGGAGAGGGCTTGAGAAGAAATGTTGAAATGAATCATCTCCTTCTTAACTTGGTTACCATATGCATACAACATTATTCTTTTGTGAGGATATGTAAAGAGTTTAGCTAAGTAGAGTGTGACACCCAACACTTTCAGGCTAACTCTGTTATCTCAAACATTCATTCAGGCAACACACTTGATTAGGGTTAATTAAGTGTGATAGTATTACACAGACACTCACATGATGGTAATTCAGGGAAATGTGGGATCACACATGAGTTTATACTCGAACGTTGATGAACAACCGGAGCAGTATTCCTGAACAAATAAATAAATATAAATTTTGTGAATTTATATGCTATGTGACTTTATATGTTATGTGGCTTATATGTTATTTATTGAACCTTTGTGAAACCATACTTATTTACGCGTAACACGTTATGGATGAACCTATAACTGGAGTATAGAGTATACCTTAGCCAAAATTTCGAGGAAGAAATTTCTGTAACATGAGGAGAATGTGAAAACTCGTACTTTTGACCTTAATGATCAGAAAAGGGTACATATTCTAAGGTATTTTATTTTTATTATTATTATCAGTTATAAATAATAATAACCTGTGACGAGGGAAACGTGTTGTCTAACGGGTAAACCAAGCCAAGCATATTTAATTTAACAAAGACACACACACACACACACATATATATATTAAAATAACTATATAGATTTATGACGAATATTAATTTTAACAAGATTTACACAACCAGTGCACTCGGTATATTTTTTTGGTGTTAAGCGGGTACGTATACGCGATATGGGCCATCAACCCACCTAACATACCCAAACCCTAAGTATTTAAACATCTCTTTCTCCTTTCCTTTCCTATCACTTTCTCAAAACCCTAACCACTTCCATGTTCTCTCTAATATCGCACACACACTCTATCTCTTTCGCTAAGAAGCCGGCCACCACCATGGACGAGAGTGGAGCGGCGGCGAAGAGGTGTGACATCATCAGCGGCGATGGATGCAACTCGTGGTGAACGGGGTGGTGTACGAAGGCTAAAGGGAGACAAAGTAGTTAGGTGACGGGTGAAAGGGTGTGCAGCGATGTTAGTGCTTGACGTGGGGTTGGATGGCAGTGGTGGTTGTGAGTTTTGCAACACCGGGAAGAGGAGTTTGATGGCATGGCGGTGGTCGGAGTCGGGGTTCAAGGTAGAGACAGTTACGAGTGACTGGTGACGGTGAGGCGGTACACGACAAGAACAAGGCAAGGCCTTTAAGACGGTAGCAGCACAGGTGGAGGTTATATATCGGGCGACCCATGATCTCCGGTAAGTCCATATGTAGCCTTGTTGTATAGATATGAGTTGTTATACATCGATTTCCTTGGATCAGTAATATAAGAATTTGATTTCAAATTGGTAGGTGGGTGTGAGTGGTGTCTCAACGATTTCCAGCGATTACCGGCGATGGAGTCAATTTCCGGTCACTAGGAAATGGTGTTTCTTGGTGTTCGAGAGCAAAGTCAGTGTTATGGGGTTGTTCGGTCAACTGCTGGGTTTTCGGTCAAAGTGGGTCAAATCTAGTCAAAGTTTGGGTCACAGTCAAACAAGTCAACTACGGTCAACTCTCCCGTTCTGGTCAACACTCAAGTCAAGTGTTAAGTCAAGTTCGGCTCGAGATGGTATAACGCTCGTATAGTTATTTATCATATATAATTGTTATAAATATATTTATATACTTGTCGATCCAAGCTCTAGCAAACCCGACCCAATTTGTATATCTATCAACCATCCAACTCTAAAACACATGACATTTGGGTGGCGGGACTTGGAAATGTTTGTGTATATGAATATAGCTATGACTAAATTCAAGACGAGGCTTGTAATTTATGGTTGGGCATGTAATGAACTTGGAACTTGATATGTTGTGTATAAAATGTGACATAACTGATGGACACTTGTCGCCGAGTTAGTCTAAAAACAGAAGGAACTCTGCCGGATTTTCATAAAAAGTTATTGTTAGGATCTGAGTTTGATATTGATGTGATTGTTTTAGATGAAATCAATCAAAGAAGATAATAATCAATGAAATAGTGCAGTGGAATGTGTAAAACTTTGTAATCACAACAATAGAAAGATTGTTTTCATTGACATGGTTTTGTAATATTAATCATGTATGCAAGCAAATTACAAACTCTCCCTCAGCCTAAGTTCACTCTAATTTGTTCGTACAGGATGTGTACAAGAAGTGATAGATAGAACAGTACAGGCACTGTTCTATTTATAGTACATTACAAACCACTGAGCATCTTTGGCTGATGCCACAATGAAAGTGACATTTAACAAACTAAACAAACTCTAAACACTGTTACATTAAAATACAATATAAACTCTTATGATAACAACTATTGAGATATCCTTTGTTGGACTTTATCCTTTGTTAGTCTTCAGCAGACTTTACTTCAAAAGACTTTATCATCATCGGAGGTTCTCATCAGCAGACCTTTGCCTAACAGTTCTTTGGTTTTTTATCAGAGTTTGTCTCTAACAGACCTTTGCTTCTAGCAGAGCTTTATCCTAGCAGATCTTGTGAACAGTCTTTAAGTCTCAGTAGAGTTTGGAGTAGTAGATCTTTATTATAAAGGATCAGATGTTAGACATTGTTTTGGCTTTTCAGTCATCTGTACTTTTGTATGGTTCAATAGATCTAACAATCTCCCCTAGAACAAATGATGCCAAAACCCTTCTTTATTGCTGATCTTTATTTCTCAATAGTTATTCCCTGATTTGCCCTATGAATTGTAGTTCAAAGTTCATGGAAAACATATCTTCAAAATCCCTATACAATTCAAGGTTCAATAGATCTTGGAGGTCAGATGCATCAAGACCATATGCATCCTCCATTTTCAGCTTTTGAATCTTGTCATTTGATACGAGTAGAGTCAATTCATGGATGTCTGAGGATGGCTTCCATTTTAGAATTTTTGAATCATTTGGCTTTTGTGGGGGAAGACTTATTGTTGAGCTTGGTGGAAGTGATTTGCTTACAAGTTTGGAAATTGTTTCTTTTAGTTGTCATTTGCAGCATCAGTGTGATAGAGTAATTGGTTTTTGATTCCCTCTTTTCTGTGTTCTTCAAGCCTTTGTTCATCATCCTCATCCATCTGCTTTTGCCTTTTTACTTGATGTAAGACAATTGTGGGTAAGACAGAGGATAAGGGCTGCTTTTTAAAGGTTTGGTCTGATGCGGGATAACATTTGTTGAGTAGTCTGTTGTAACTGTAGGATCGTTCTTTCTAAACTCTTCTAGTTTTCTATATGTTTCTACAACCCTAGACTCAAACCATCTAGAAACTGACCTTGCACTATCATAATTTGCAGCAACCAGCTCTTGTTTCATCATTTTAAGCTTTAAATCTCTGTTCTGATCCGTCTGCCTGTTTCTCTTCCAATCAGGTGGTGTTGGCTTGTATAGAGGATCTTTGAGCATTGCTTGTATTCTGTCAATTTCTTCTTTAAGATCATTTGTTGACCAATCTTTGTAAGGTTTGTATTGCATAATGTGGTTAAGATAATCCTGTTTCAGTTCTTCATCAAGCTCCGCATTTACAGGACTTTCTAACATGGACTTACTCATCTCTTTGGCAAAGTCTTCAATCTTTCTTACTTTGCTCAGTTCATAAGGCAAAATGCCTTGAGTAGTCCTATCATCTTTCCCTTTGCTCTTCTCTTTGGCAATATTCTCAACGTGTCTAGCCTTCAACTTTAGATATTCATCTAAATTTCTTGGCTTTCTGTAAATAAAGAGAGATGGAAAGTCAAGTTTTGTATTATCCTCTGCTGTGAAGAATGATTCGATTTCTTTTCGCACAGCCATCAATTTTAGAGGATATTTGGTAGCAAAAGGTATGATGGATGGTGGTTGATAAATGGTTGGAAGTGAAGTGGTTTTAGGTTAAGATGACAAAGGGACTGGTGATGGAATCCCTTCATCATCATCTTCAACAACAGAAGTTTTTCTTTTGCAATGGAATCTGATTTGTGGTGAAGGTGGTCGTAATGGAATTCTTGGTGGTATGGATAATGGTTGGGTTAAAGTGGGAAATGTGATCATGGCGGAGGTGAGGTAACGTCTATTGATACATTTGATGTAACAACATCTGTTAGCTGGTTTGATGGTGGAGGTGTAACATTTGTTGGTACATTTGTGGTACCAACATCTTGGTGGGAAATGTTTTCTTTTTCCATCTGCTTGGCCATTTCTTCTTCAATTAGTTTAGAAGCTTTAACTTCCAGTGTATCTTGCCTTTTCTGTTTTTCTGTGGTAATTTTTTCTACTAGTTTGTTTAGGGTCTCATCAATCCCTTTTTGAACACCAACATCTCATGACATAGCAGAAGTTTGATCTGTAGCAGTGGTTGTAACAGACCCTGGCTTTTGTTGCACCTTTGAATCTAGCTGCAACTTTCTAAGTTTATCACTCTCTCACTTTTTGGCATCATCATGTACTTCTTCATGAAGGACTGGTGTAGAGGCAGAGCCAGTGTTCGTTACCAAATGTTTTTAAATGGCCTTGATGTTAGCTTGAGTATCTTTGTATCTAGCCTCAACCATGTTTCTGATAAGCTTCATGTAAGTTTCATGGTGATGTCAGCCAAATTCCTTTGAGCTATAATGATTGTTTGCACAGATTTCCATAGCTCATTGGTAATTTGCTGTGTTGATGGTTGGCTTTGAGCATGTTGTAACATCTGCTTCATCATATCTTTCATTTTAGGGATTGAAGACTCCATTGATGTCATTCTCTCTGTCAATTCTTTGTATCTCAATTCATCACCAAATTTAATAGGATCATCTGAATTTCTACCAGAGGTATTTGTATTTGGATCATCAACAGGAGGAATCTCCATGTTATTAGACCCAAATGCCCCTTTGTCTTGGTAGTGGGACTTCCAACTAGAGTAGAGGTTACAATTGTAGCATCAATAGTTTTTGCCTTTAAGGAAGTCTGATGGATGTAATCACTGTCCAACTGAAACATTGTTATGTCATCAGTTGTAGTGGTTGCTTCACTTAAATTACCACCAAGAGTACTTGTAACTCATGGGATGTAACCTCCTCAGCTTTTACTGGGTTAGCAAAGAGATTTAACTCAGACTCAGTCACATGTGGAGGTGAACTCTCATGAACAGGTGATTGAGAGGAAATGATTTGTGTCTGAGTTATCTCAATTCCATGAAGCAGAGGTATGATAGTAGGTGGATGTGACAAATGGCAAATAACCGGTAATTCCGTACAAACTAATCACTATTTTTAGTACATAATCTCATGCATTATATCGTAATTTGATTACATAACTGAGTCGCACGTCATATCACAAGTATTAAGAAAAGTAAATCAGACCATAACATATATTGGTTTCCGTCATGACGCGAAACAAATCAAACTATGCCCTAAAAGTGTTGGTAGAGAGTGTTGGGCCCACTATTCGTGGTTGCACTATTCATGTCAGCAAAACCGCCGTACAAAAACAGAACAATGAATAACGGCATACTAATGACATAACTGAGTCCACATAAACATGAAAACACTAATGTGGGAACACATCTTGCAATAATACATAACTTTCCGTTACAATGCCTAGATTACAAAATTGTCCGTTTCGGCTTAAAAGGTGACAATTTCAATTCGTCCTCCACATTAATTCGGTATTTTCTGGATCCCACAATTGTAACAGAACAATGACAAACACCCTAAAACAATATGAGGATATCAAAAATACATAAAAGACATTGTTTCCGGTCGTACGACAAGTAGTGCACAACTTAACCAGAAAGCGACCAATTGTCGAACCTACAAAGATTTCAATCGTTGATAGCCTCATACATTAATCTAGAGAGCTAGTTAAGCTTTATTTGGGATCTGAAATCCCTTCAACTATCTTGAGGTCACGGAAACACAACTCCCGGAAATGTTTGACGGTAAAATATATAATTGTCGATATTGAGCGAATAATAAAACGGAAAGCGTTTCGGTCACCCAAACTCAACATCTACTCGACTAGTGAACTAGTTAACCATATTTCTATGTCGGAAGTGCCCTAAATAAACGCCATGGCACTTATGGTAGTCGAAAACCAAAGCTTTTGGTACAAAACAATAAAGTTCGTATATCAATCGGTATCGTACCGATGAGCAAACTAGTGGTCTTTTTTGCCATCCAAAACTAATATCAATTAGTTAAGGGGGCTAATTAATATTGATTGACATTCTAAACCCTAATTACTCACTAATGATACAAGACCAACCCCTAATCACCATACTTCACCTAAACACCTAAATAACTTACTTTTCAACTCATGTTATAAATAAAACTTACTTTTAACCCCCCCCCCCCCACCCCCTCATGTAGGTGATTTCAAGTGGGCCCCCTCCCACTTGGATTGTGTTGAAAAATAAAGATTTAAGGCATAGTGAGAAGATGTAATTGATTTGAAGGTCTATTTAATCATAACCATACTCCACTCTATCATTTCACTTCAAAAAAAAACAACAACAACCTCCTTGGTCTCCCTCCCTCACGGCTACATCCTACCACCACAATCCACCCTTTTTCCACCATTAAACACCACATTTTACTCACTTTCAAGCCCTCACAAGATCATCTAAGGAGTTTGCAAGCACGGGGGAGCATTAGAGCTTTCTTTGGAGCTTCATCTTCTTCTTAATCTTCTGCAAACTTGTAAGCTAATATTTCACCATATTTAAGCTCCTTATGATGTATGGTTTATGAAAGTACTTGTTGATCATCTTGAAAATAAAGAAAAATCTAACTTAAAAGCCATAATCTCACCTTAATAATCTACTAAATATAGTTTATTATGTGTTGATTATTTGTATGAGTGTTAACTATTTAAAAACGATTTACCACATATGTTTGACTTTTATAAAGAAAAATCTAACTTAACAACCTCATGATCCATGAACTTTACTACAACTTAAAAACGATTTACCACATATGTTTGACTTTTATAAAGAATAAACACCATGGTTTATGTTATGATCATCCTAAAAAGTGTAGTAAACAAAGTGGTTTAAAGTGAAAATCTTGATTTGAAGATATAATAAAAATGGTGTCTTAAATGTTCAAATAACTATGAGAAGCTCTCATTATTTTAAGAAAGGTTTTTTAAATATATATTTACAAAAATCCATGGAAAGGAGGATGAAAAAGTGTATAAATGATGCATATAAAGGTGGTATGTAAACTTGAGTTGATGATTGATTGTGATTATGGGTTTAAACATGATTTAAATGCGTTTTGAAATACACCATAGTTTAGGGGAAACTATGGCGAAATTTTCTAAAAACATAATCGCAATTAAAGTGTAATTAACAAGGTGATTAACGTGACTAGACGCGATCAGTGACCTAAATCGTCGTTAAGGAAGTATTAATGACAAGGGTTAAACCCTAACCTTCCAAAGATTTAACAAATACTTACATATATTTTTACAAGTTAAAAATGCGTATTTATTACATATATATACTTTTGGGAATAAAAATACATGCATACATTTTGTCACCAAAATTAATGTGTAAAAATACATGTGTGTGTATGTCTATGTATCTAGAAAGTCTAAGGTATACAACACAAAATACCCAACTTATACAACACCCCTAACACTTGAAGAATCCAAATGTAAATAACATGAACATCTACACTTTTACACAATACTTGAAACAATAATCGGACGAGCGAACTAGGCGGACAATGGTCGAAATTATACAATATGCCGTCGCGCCATCGATCAACGAACATATCGCCAACATGAAGAACTACCACGACGTTTTGGGATTTTTGATGCGGAAATATATATATATATATTAAATGACAACGACGACATGTTTAAAAATATTATATTTTAGACACTTAACGAATATATATATTAACGATGACAAAATCCGGAAAGTTAGGATGTATAAAAGTTGTTAAGTTATTTTATAAAGTATAACTAAACATACTTAAAAGTCTATACTTAGTAAAAATTACCAAGTATAAGATTATAAACATTTTGGACTCATGAAAATTAAGTTGGGCTAGGCCCATTATATAAAAGACATGGGCAAGGCCCAAATATACAAAACCTATAATTTCATGGGTTAGGCCCAAAGATATAATTCCATGGGCTAGGCCCAAACATATAATTCCATGGGCTACGCCCAAACATAAGATTTCATGGGCTAGGTCCAATGACATAATTACATGGGCTAGGCCCAATCACATAAAGACATGGGCTAGGCCCAATGACATACATGACATGGGCTAGGCCCAATGACAAGTGTGCAGGCACGAGGACATGTGAAGGACGAGGCCTGTTCACACACGACCTAAGAATGACACTCAATATATTATATATATATATTTGTGAAATATATGTATAAAAATATTAATCGAACAAACGAACTACCAACACTATAATTACATAAAAGTTGTTCTAATGTGATAAATATATAGACAACAAGAATTCAAGATGAACAACATGTACGAGGTCTAATGAGACCTAGGTGTCTAATGAAGTTAATACACATGTAGGTTACACACGTGTACGAATACCCGAATTCGATAAGTGTGACTTATGGAACGCAAAACAGTGAGTTCATGTCCCTCCTTTCAAATATTTCAAAGTTGTGGTTTAACACTATCGAGGGGAATACATGTCATAACAAACGGTATGTTATCTATGGGTTTAGATGATAACATGATCAAATGTGCGTAAGTAGGATGATGACCATAGTAACCATTACTCACTTAGTGACCAAGGTGCAAAAGATATAGATCTATTGAGTTTGAGGCGCGCTCAACTCCTGGTTGATATGACCCTTAGGAGTGCTTTTCGTGATCCCAATGATGTCAAAGTTGTCTCGGTGCTCGCGACACACTGATAGATCCTTAAACTCCATGAATGCTAATAACATACTCAGATTTCATTACTGGATTACCAGCATGACATTTTATAAGGAAAACAATACGCCAACATTTGTTGTCTTTTAAAATTACATGTATTTCAGGACGCAAGACTTAAGCCGGTGAAACACTTTGGGAAATGGGAATAACATGACAACGTATGCCACCTTTTGGAGGATTTGCCTTTTATATCCCAACATTTTATGGATATATAGAAGTCAAAACCTCATCATGCTTTTACAATGAGAACAATCTTTTATGTTGAAGTAATCTATTCCAACTATGATTTTGATAATGATGTGACACCATTGGAAACTATGATCTTACTTTTGAATACTTGTAAACGTTGATTGCAAATTAATATCGTTACGGCATCGTTGTTGATTTACATTTGTTTACACGATTAGATGTAATGATTACCTCATAGTCACACGATCGCGCTTCCGCTACGACCAGGGTGCGACAGAGGAATTGATGGTGATGGTTGTGGGGTAGAAAGAGAATTTTTCGTGGGAGAGGGGCTTAGAAACCAAGATTCAATTGAATCATCTGCTTCATAATGTGGGATCCCTGTCCTTATAACATGTTCCTTTTGTGAGGAAGCAGGAGGAGTTTGGCTTTGAGGTGGAGATCTTTCCAACTGTTGTGAGTAAGTAACAAAAGTGGTTTTAAGTGGCTTTTGTGCTACTAGAAGGTTATCCCCGGGGATCTCATCTTCCAGATATGCCTTTTTATAAATTGTGGTTTTGGTGGGCCTTTTGGATTTGGATGGTTTCTTTTTGGATTTTTCTTGTGTGGGTTTCACAACACCGGTTGTGGTGTCATGATCACTAGGAGCAGTAGGCTTAGCAATAGAGGTTTGAGCTTGAGATGTGGACTCATCTAAAATTTTCTCATCCCCCTTTGCTTTTGTTTTAGAAACCTTTAACTACATATTTTTTATTCTAGTAAAAGTTTCAGTTGTAAGAATCTTCATCTCAAAAACAACTCCTTGTTTAAAATCTTTTTCTAGAAGTTGTTTTTGTAGATAATAGCTCAAAAGTCTAGGATACAAAAGAAAAGATTTATTTTTTGCAATTTTATTATAATTAGCCACCAAGTCCATAAACAATTCCTAGGATAGATTAAAATCAGATTTTATCAAAATATCATATCCCACAAATTTAATATTTTGTGGAATTTCATTAAATGATGTGGTCTTTACTAAAAGACAAGTAAGTAAGGTATGGAAAAAATATCTCATTTCAGTTTGAATGTTTGGTTAAAAATGATAACACCAGATAACCGACCCTCATACCCACGTTATATGAACTCAACATGTAATTCCTGTTTGCCAAAGGAAGTTTAACCTTCTAGGTCATTTAGACCAAAAGTTGTGAAAATTGAGTATGGGGAAATTTGGACAAGGGTTTCTCCGACCTTGGAAGTGATAACATATGGCTTCTTCTTTTGAGACTCAACTTTTGCATTTGCCAAGAACTATCGGAGTGTATCCACATAGATTAGTGCGTTTGCAACCATGATGTCTTTGTATTTTGATGATATGAGAACATCAATTATATGAAGTATTACTGTCGGTTTTCTCAATGTGGGGAGGTAGTTGTGTGGGAGTTTGATGTTGAGAGCCATGATCGGAAATGGAAGTGAGGAGTAATGAAGAAGATGAGAGTAATGCTATCCGCTTTAGAGAATTTTGAATTCGAGACGGCAGGTAAAAACTCTGTTCGGATAAAACAGTGATATATAAAGGGAAAAAAGTGAATGCTGATGTGGCAGCGGTTTCAAAGATCTGATGGATAATCATTTGTCCACGGGTAACCTCTAATGGATAACGGATGACAGTTGTTAGGTAAACCGCTGCAGAGACCAGTAGGGTTGGGAACAGTGGTCATGAACAGTTGTGATTTTACTCTATCAGAGGATAGATATAGTAGATAAGGCAAAACAGTGGATGGGAACCGTGGACAGGATAGCAGATGTTACATTTAGCAGTGGATAGATATTTAAGCCAAACAAAGGTTTAGAAACAGTGGTTTAAAACAGACTTTTAGGATTATTGAAATGTTCAGTTTTAGCTATTTTTAAGGATGGATTTTCATTTTCTAAAAACATTTTAATGCTTTTAATTCATGGAAAACAAAACAATTGCTTTTAATCTATGTTAAGCATGCCTAGAGATCAAGCTTTCAAAAGTAGATGTATCTAAAACGTTTGTTAGAGCATCTGCTAGCTGATCCTTAGTTAGAACATAATGCAGAGAAATCAAACCTTTTTCATAGCAAACCCTCACAAAGTGATGTCAGATGTCAATGTGCTTGGTTGTTGAATGTGAAACTGGATTTTTTATGATGTTTTCAGCTGCTTGACTTTCCAACATGAGAGGAGTCTTTAGAGCAGTTACACCAAAATCCAGCAATTAATTTTAAAGCCATAGGAGTTGAGTAGGGCAACTTGCTAGCAACAATATACTCAGCCTCAGCTGTGGATGTTGAACTACAGCTTGCTTTTGGCTTTGCCAAGAAACTAAGCAATTGCCTAGAAATTGACAACCTCCTGAAGTTGACTTCCTTGTGGAATGGCATCTAGCAAAATCACTATCTGAGTAACTTGAAAGCTCAATATTCCCATTAGAATGATACAAGATACCAAGTGTGGGAGCACCTTTTATGTATCTAAATATCCTTTTCACAGCAATAAGATTAGACTTCCTAGGTGCTAACTGGGATCTGGCACAGTCACATGTAGCAAACATGATATCTGGCCTAGATGCAGTTAGGTACAATAAAGACCCAATCATGCTTCTATAAAAAAATTAATCAACCAAGTCATCTTTGTCATTAATACTGACCAGCTTAGATGTAGCCATGGGTGTACTACATGGTTTACAATCATTCATAAGAAATTTGATAAGTAGTTCTTTGACATACTTACTTTGATCAATGAAAGTACCATTTTGCAATTGCTTAACTTGAAGACCAAGAAATCATTGGAGTTCACCCATAGCACTCATTTCAAACTTTGCTGTCATGAGTTCTCTAAACTCTTCCCACATACCATTGCATGTGGATCCAAAAATGATGTCATCCACATAAATTTGGACAAGCATCATATCCTTTCCTCTCCATTTTAAAAAAAAGTTTTATCAATTTTACGTCTTGTAAAGCCTATGGATAAGAGAAAGGTGGAAATAGTTTCATACCAGGCTCTAGGTGCTTGTTTCAAGCCATATAAAGCTTTGTTTAGCTTGTAAATATGATCTGGATAAAAAGTATCTTCAAAACTAGGGGGTTGTCATATATATACCTCTTCCTTGATCTTGCCATATAAGAATGCACACTTGATATCCATTTGATACACCTTGATGTTGTGGTTGGCAGCAAAGGCTAAAAACAATCTGATGGCCTCCTATCTTGCAACAGGAACAAAAGTTTCATCATAATCAATGCCTTCTTCTTGTCTATAGCCTTGAACCATAAGCCTAGCTTTATTTTTTACAACAATGCCCCTTTCATCAATTTTGTTCTTGAAGACCCATTTTGTGCCTATGGGACATACATCCTGTGGCAATGGTACAAGTTCCCATACTTGTTGTCTTTTGAACTGTAGGAGCTCTTCTTGCATGCCTCTACCCAACTGTTGTCTTTCAGTGCCTCTTGGTACTTGACAGGTTGTGTGACTAATAGAAACTAGCAAAAAGACAAATATTTTAGGATTGACTTCTTGTGAGAACCCCTTCATTGATGTTTCCAATGATTTGGTCAAATGGATGGTTTTTATGGTAGATTAGATCTCCCTTGTATGGAATGATGGTATTTTGAGGTGAAGACTGCAGATAGGAATCATCTAAGCTAACATCTGTTGGCAATTTTGAAGAGCCAACATATGTTTGGAATGGAGATGGAGGTATAGGTGGGATGGGGGTTAGGTTGACTTTTGTTCACAGAAAATGGACTTTTGTCAACAGAGGTTTGATTAGATGAGCTGGCAGAGGTTTAGGGATCAACAACTGTTGATCCAACAATGGCAGAGTTTCCACAGTTGTTAGTAACATTTGTTTCTCTGGTGTATGGAATGACTTTGTATTGTGGAATCACAATATCTATCCATAATCTTAATATGAAGACTGTGGTGTACATGCATTGTTTGTCTTGATAGACACATCTTCAAATGTAAATTTATCTAAATAAAATACTTAAGAAGGATTTGCTAGGACTTTAATGATGAAAGTTCATTGAACTTTACATTCAAGGTCTTTTCCACATACCTAGTCCTTGAATTAAAGACTCTGTAGGCTTTAACAGTGTTGAGTATCCCAAAAAATAACCACAATCTACTTTGGCTGCAAATTTTGAAATTGAATCTTTTAAGTCTAAAATGAAACATAGGCAGCCAAAGATTTTGAAAGATGAGATCAGAGGTTTAATTTTGTATAGAATTTAGGCAGTCTTTTGATACCTTGGGTTAATCAAAACTCTGTTTTATCCATACCAAGCAGTGTTTACAGCCTATGCCCAAAAAGACAAGGGTAAAACCTGAGTCTGCAAGCATTGTTCTAGTAGCTTCAATCAAAGTTCTATTTTTCCTTTCAACCACCCCATTTTGTTCTTGTGTCCTTGGGATGTTGTATTGCCTAACAATCTCTTTTGGCACACAGAAATCATCGAACTCCTTGTTTTTAAACTCTATCCCATTGTCACCACACAGAAATCATCCAACTCCTTATTTTACAAAATTTTATAAAATACCTCCAGTCTCATCTTTGGAGTGCATGAAGTAGGTCCATGTAAACCTTGTAAAATCATTAACTATGACAAGACAATATCTCTTCTTTTTAAGACTCATGATTTTTACAGGGCCAAACAAGTCCATATGTAGCAATTGCAGACATTGACTTGTTTTTGACTCTTCAACTGATTTATATGAACTTTTATGTTGTTTACCTTTTAAACAGGATACACAATGTTCATCACATGTTAATTGTTTTGATGGAAGACCTCTTACAAGACCTTGTGTGACCAAGTCTTCTATGACATAGTTCTGTCTCTTTGTTAGAAGCAACTGAGAACAGACATGCATTGGACATTGGATTATCTTTCAACATATCAATTACATACAAATTGCCACTCCTGTGAGAAACAAGTTGTGCTTTGCTCTCACTATGATTTGATCAATCTTTTTAACCACTTCTGGCCCAACAATCTGACAAGTTTTCTTAGTGAAGAAAGACCCATAGCCTTTGTCACTCATTTGATATATACTAAGAAGATTAAATTTCAGATTGTCAATAAGATTGCATGTTCAAACTTGAGTTTCCCAGCCTGGACAATCCCTGACCCTAACACCTCCCCTTTTGAATTGTTACCAAAGGATATATCACCCCCTCCCTGTGCCATGAAATCTTTGAGTATGGCTCTACATCCTTTCATGTGCCTTGAGCCACCACTATCTACATACCATAAACTATCAAGGCAATTAGAAGCTCCCTGCACATTAGTAAACAATTAATTTAGGTGAGTTTCCAAAGACATGATGGTTTTGGATGGGTTCACAAGCATTTCAGCCTCAAGTCCAGGAATATGGTTAGTGTTTTGAGCAGTATTTGATAACATCTGTTGTGGACCATTTCCTATCAACTGATCATGATCATGAGGATTCTTGTTAACTCTTGGTTTAGATGGTCTTTTGTAGACCTCATAGCCAAGTGGTACACTCTTGTAAGCAGGTTGGCCATATCCCCTTGGAAATTTATTAGCTGGTGGTGCATCTGTTACCTGAACCTTTCTGGGAGAAGAGGTTATATTCAATTGTTTGGCAATAGATGTTTGGACAGGAACAAAGGTCTGTTTGGTCTTTTCATTTCTTGAACTCTCAAGTGTTTTAGATTTATGCTCATTTCTTTTAACATCAAAATTTTTGAGATAAACACACTCTTGAGTTTTGTGGTTTGATCTACCACAAATGGTGCAATTTGGTGAATCAATGATCACACTTTTTTTGTTTATATCATACGCTTTTAGAAGAAAACAGTTTTTAATGACATAATTCTTCTTTTCACAAAAATTACAAAACAAGTTTCATATGTTCTCTCATTTCTTCCCTTTTTCTATCTTTTTGTCAACAGATGTTATTGTAACATCTGCTGGAAGATCTTTTAAGGGAATAATCTTGACTTGTGGTGCCTTTACACCTTAAATGGTTGAAAAATCCATTGGCTTAAAGTTATCAAGAATGTCACACTCATCTGAACAGGTAGGTTTGAATTGATATTTTTCAATTTCCTCAAAACTTGAGGATCCTGCTAGTCTTTCTAAACAATTTTCTTACCTTTTGGTTCAGTGACTTTAATTTCTTGACCAACCAAATTTGTTGAAATAATTTCAACCAACTCACAATTATTTACAACAGTGCTTTAAGAAACTTGGTCATGTTTTCTAAAACGTACACCAAATTTTACATTGCTTTTGATTTGTGATTCTAACATATGCTAATAACCTTTACAGGATTCCACCCACTTTTCACATGTAATTTGGGTAGATTCAAGTTTCTTTTTACAACTTTGATATTTTTCTATCATAGTTTGTAGTTGATCCTTGGTTATGCTAGACTCATGTTTGAGACGGCTAATTTCAGATTCTTTTTCAAATAGTTTTGTTTTTAACTCTTTTGCATGTTTTTCAAACTGAATTTCATCATCCAAAATTTTGTTTCTAAGATTTTCATTCACCTATATTATGTTAGCAAAAGCAATAATGCATTTATTAGAACATAAGTCTTTAAGGACCTGAGGTGATACCTTAGCAGCAGCCATCATGGCGCAATCACATTCTCCTTCATAAACACTGGTTTCCCATGGGTCTGACACTGAGATCATAGTTTCTTCACCAACTTTCTCTTTTGAAACATCTGCCACAACATTTTCACAAACATCATTAGAATTTAACACTACCTCCTCAGACTCATCCCCTTCAAGTATTGTGTCTAGTGCCATGAAAAAAAATCATGTTTCCTTTTAGTATTAGCAACTAGAGCAAAATTTTCATCAGTCAGTTCCTCAGGTAAGCTACTCCAATCAACAAACCTTGTGTAAAGAAGCTCTGTTGACTAGTCTGTGTAGAAGCAGAGGTTTGTGTAACTTGTAGTGCAGGTTCCACTAGAACCTGAGGACTTGGGCTTGAACATACTGTATTTGAGGACAGTGGTTTGGACATATTGAACTAGAAAAATGGTTACAGGGTGTGCAAAATGAGCAATGTTTTGCATATGAGGAGCAGAGGTATATTGGGAGTAATGGACAATGTTTTATGTGTTTTGAGGTCTAGGACTTGGGTGTCTGATAATTTGACCATTTGTTTGACTCCTACACTCCCTAGCAAAACGACCTAACCTGTTACACTTGTAGCATTTAATCTTTGACTTATCCAACCCAACTTTTAACCCTCATGCAACCCTGGAAATTTTCTACCAGTTCTTTTATAGAACTTGCTGGTCCTAACACTCAGCAATGCAAGTTGGTGTAATATGTCCATTTCTTTTAAATCAATTGGATTAAAATGTTGAAGATCATTAAGTTCAAAGGATAAGTTGTCAGAAACTTGGTTTTCCCCATTTGTTGCAAAAGCAAAGTAGGTGAGCAAGAATCAGAGTTGAAATTCCCACCAGATGTTATGTCAATAAAATGATCATAACTCTGTACCTTGCTACTACCAGAGGTTTCTTCTTGACCAAAAAGTATTGTACTACCAAAAGAATAATCATTAGCCACTTGTCCTGACTCTTGTAGCTTCTTTTTCTGGTTAAGCTCTATCTCATAAGTGAGAAGCCTACCATAAATCTGAGTGAAACTCATCTCTTTGAACCCAACAGTGGTTCTAGTTACAAAGGCAATAGTGTACCAATTTTCTAGTAGAGATCTTAAAAATCGACTATTCAAAGTGTAATTTGGATATTCGACTTTTACAAGTTTTAACTCACTAATGAGGCAACTAAACCTTTCAAATTGTTGAGTTAATGATTCTCCTTTCACATGACAAAATGTTTCATATTGTTGGTTAAAAACATCTCTATTATTTTCAATAACCTCTTTAGCGCCACTGAATTGTTCTTTCAGAGCATCCTATAACTCCTTTGCATTGTTGTAATGCAACAGGCCAGCATAGATATCATTAGGCAAAGAAGTTGCCACAATACTAAATGCCTTTGCATCTAGCTCAACTATCTGAAAATCTTGCTTCGATTAATGTTCAAGACTCTTTGGAACTTGAACTTTTGGGTCTTCGGCACTCGGTACCATCAGAACATGTGGCCGAAAATAACCAATTTCCAGCAACCCTTATTCTGTTATGCAAGTATGTGACCCATCCATCGTTGCCAGAATTTGTACTCCGGTCTGATAAGTATCGAAGGTTTGTACATGGTGCCAGTGTTGTGTAGATCTTGTGGATCTTGAGACATTCTGATTGTTTACAAACAGGTTTTTGTTTAAAAACTTTAAACGTAAATAAACTTTAACTCTGTTTTCAATAAAAATGAACAAACGAATTAGGTTTAGTAAAGCTGACCAATTTATAAAAACTGATTGTTAAATCAAGTTTGAACGACCAAGCTCTGATACCAATTGTTAGGATCTGAATTTGATATTGATGTGATTGTTTTAGATGAAATCAATGAAAGAAGATAATAATCAATGAAACAGTGCAGCGTAAAATGTGTAAAACTTTGTAATCACAACAACAGAAAGATTGTTTTCATTGACATGCTTTTTTAATATTAATCACGTATGCATGCAAATTACAAACTCCCCGTCAGCCTAAGATCACTCTAATTTTTTCGTATAAAATGTGTAGAAGAAGTGATAGATAGAAAAATACATGCACTTTCTATTTATAATACATTACAAACCACCAAGCATCTTTGGCTGACGTCACTATGAAAATGACATTTAACAAACTAAATAAACTCTAAAAACTACTATACTGAAACACTGTTACATTAAAATACAATATAAACTCTGAAGTTAACAACTATAGAGATATCCTCTATTGGGCTTCATCCTTTGTTAGTCTTCCACAGACTTAATCTTCATCAAAGGTTCTCATCAGCAAACCTTTGCCATAGTAGTTCTTTGGTTCTTTATTGGAGTTTGTCTCTAACAGACCTTTGCTTCTAGTAGAGCTTTATCCTAGCAGATCTTGTGAATAGTCTTTAAGTCTCAGCAGAGTTTGGAGTAGCAGATCTTTATTATAAAGGATCAGATGTTAGAGATTGTTTTGGCTTTTCAATCATCTGTTCTTTTGTAGGGTTCAATAGATCCAACAACTATAATATAACTTTTAGTGTCTAAAACGAAATACAATCGCATCAGAACTCATATACCTTTATAAAAATAAAACATAAATATGTATACTCATTTTGGAGGACACTTGCGACTCACGAAGCGGATTTTTAATATTAAACTTGGCTTTTCATATATATTGAATGACTTTATAAAAATAAATATAATTGCCTATATTTATTTTGAACATACATTATAACAAGATTCGAAAGATGATGATAATATTACAAGAGATAATATTATTCGGGATATTTCAATATTATTTAAATCAAATAAAATGAATATTTAGTTTAACCGTTATAAATGATATGCAAGTGTGCCTTTGACTTATTATTTGGTTATGTGAGTCATACATTAAGATATATACACACACACTTATAAGAACATGATAAGTTGTTCTTAAGGCTTAGTTCATATATTGGGTTAAACAAACCTAGGATTATTGTTCGCATCACAATAATAACCTTACCAATGGGTCATGTCGTTAGCGAATCGATAGAGCTCGATCACACGTGAAACAACTTTATTCAAGTATTGGTTACATATGATGTGTTACAATTATTTGGTAATGTCTTGGTGAATGTTTGCATGATGCACCAGTTGTGTCTCTAAAACACAACACTTTTGGATATAACACGCAAAGGTGAGTTTACAACTCCTTTCTAAAAGCATGCGCCCCTGGTTTGGGACAACACTTTTTATGGTAGCCTTGGTTTGGGCTACGCGCGCATTCTGTGTGAGAACCACTGAAACATATTATCCACTAGAGGTGGATTGTTGGTACATATTGGTGACAACAGCTTAATAGTTTAATAGTTTAGTATTTGGATATTTTGTATTGGGCTTAGCATTTATGTTTAGCTTGTTTAGAGTTGTAATGGGCTTGGAGAATGGCCTAGCCCAGTATAAAGCCTAGTATGCAGACATGTAGTATATATACATGTTGTGCATAGGGTTTAGGGTGGTTGGTTAGACAGTTGGAACAGAAAGTTGGTTGAAAGAAATCTACAGAGATAGGCTGAGAGATTTCTAGAGAGTCTTGAATTGATTGTAAACCTTGGTGTTGGATAATCAATAGAAGACTGTTTGAAAGTGATTGTTTGTGTTCGTGTTCTTGTTTCTGTGAAATCTGATCTAGGGGATTCCGCACTCTAGATTAGATAGACGATTCTGTCAAGATCTATAAGGACTAGGGGACCTACAATTTGTATCAGAGCATTCGGCTCTTGATTTTGCTCGGTTCAGAACCGTAACAACAGAAAAATATGCGTTTTTGGAGTTTTGGAGGCTGTTTCGGAGTGTTTGACGGATGTTTTAGGGTTTCAGCAGGCATTTCAGATTAACAGCAGGCATTTCGGATTGAAGAAAGGCATTTCGGATCAGAAGTGCAGCATTTCGGATTGAGGCTTGCATTCCAGATCAAAAAGTACAGTATTCCAGATTGAGGACTTGAATTTTGGATCAGAAACCTGCATTTCGGATCATCAAACTTGCAATTCGGATCAGAAAAGGCCATTCCGGATTTCCATTTCGGATCAGAACAGTGCATTCCGGATTTCATCTCGGATCACTATTCCGGATCACCATTTCGGATTAGCAATTTGGATTACTGTTCCGGATTGTCATTTCGGATTGTAAATCCGAGTTACTTGTCCGGATTTTACACTATTCCGAGTTAGGATTAAGATGGTGGAAACTTAACCAGCTAACGTAACCAGAGTTAAACGTTTTCGGACATAGAATTTGATCCATAAACATTCTTGACAAACCGGTTGCATGTTAGGCTCGTGTGATTTTTAGGACAAAAAAAATCACTATCGGACAATATTCCGGTTGCAGAGTTGAAATTCCCACCAGAGGCAAGGAAAATCCTAAAATCACTATTGGACAATATATATCATTAGATTCGTATCGTCGAGATGAGTTTAAGGTACAATTTGGTAACCACACTTTTCGGACAAATTTTTGAACGTTTTTAACGGTTTGGTTACGACAAGCTGCGAGTTGGATTTGGGTTTTGATACAGGTATACCAAAATCCATTTAAACTGATACGCTGCGTGGTGAAGATGGTCAGAATGAACAATATGAGTGAGGGTGTTAATAACTGCCCAAAGTTGATTAATGATACACAATATCTAGACTGGAAAGAGAAGTTTGAGGCATTTGTTCACCCAGTGCAAAAATGTTTTTAGCTTAATGAAGACTTTTTAGTTGCATGGGTTCACCCAGTGCAAAAATGTTTTGTGCCAAAACCCTAAGTGAAATATAGCTTAAAAGTCTTGGGTACATGAGAAAAGCTTTGGCTTTACCTCCCATTTTGGCTTTTAAAATTTGCAACCATATCTAAAACATAGTTTTGGATAGCTTGTAATTTGCATTAGTCAAAATAGCACACCCCAAGTACTATATTTTAGTGGTATTCATTGCATGATTTGGTTTTTGCAGATAAACATAAAAGTAGGGTATGAAAGAAAATTTTCATTGCATGTGGAAAATTTGGATAAAAAATTGTTGCTCCTACCGGTTGAGGATCACCCCTCTCAATTAATTTATTTTGAAGCTCAATTTTAGAGGAGGATTCTGTATATGTCTCATCATTCAGGGTGAATGTTGTGGATATTAGCTCTGGTGTAATCTGGACATCAACATTTTTAATCTTTGAGATGATTGTATACGGCTTTTTATCTCGAAGTAAAAAAGTCTGAATTTGCCCAAAACTCTCGAAGAGTGTCCAAATGTATGGGCGCTTCGGCAATGAGGATAGTGTGATATTTTAATGTGGTGAGAATGTCTTTGGTTGAATGAAATTTGTGTTGGCGTCGGTTTTGACGAAATATAGAAGGTAGTTGTGTGGTGCTTTCATGATGAGAGCCATTGTTGAAGTGAAATCTTTTTAGAAATCCTTTGAACATATTATACTTTTAGATTGAGAGAGTGGAAGAGGATGGAGAAATCTTTTAGAAAATCTTTTGAGCATATGATCTTTTTTATTGTATGAAAAGAATGTGGTGATTCTGATAACGGTAAAGCGAAAGCCTCTTAAATTTGATGGGTTTTTGTAGGGTTTATGTAATAGTGGTGATGACATGGCCAACGATTACTTTTTGAGTGATGTGGTAAACCTCTATGTGTTAAAACAAAGCTCTGTTTATCCAAGGTTTGCTTTATTAGAGACTGGACCCCACTGAGAAAAACCCTTTGATGAAGTAATGTAAGGTATGTGTGGCTAAAGTTTCTTTTATACCTTGAAAACTCTGTCAATAGATGTTATGATATAAAATAGTGGTTGGTAATTTTGTTGGGTATGGTCAATAGATGTTTAAAACCATTGTTTGGTTAAAAACAGAATTTTAGAGAGAAAATAGTGTTAGTGACTTTGGTCAAACATACTTTTGAACCACAAATGGTGGTTTACTACATTCGAATGGAGTTTTTGTTTTTACATATTTCTGAGCAATCTTTTAATGATTTTAACACAAAATTTAAAGATTTTTAAAGCAATGTATTAATTATTCTTATTGAAATAAATGAAAATGTTTTAAATTTTGAAAAGTTTTGTGTCTTTAATCTTTTGCAAGGTGCGATCCACAGTTCTCAGTTTTGAAATGCCAACAGATACACCCTACACAAGAGTAATGGGTATGTTTGGAAGAGGGACCAAGGCTTTTGTTCTTTTCTTCCACAGAGTCAACTTCATGAGAATGATCTTTTGTAATCATTAATTTTTGAACCATTTCCATCATTTGTTGTTGACTTTTTTTCCAATGTTTGAATGTAAGTTCTAGAATCAACAGATGGTCAATTTTTTCAATGAGTTGACTATATCCATGAGGGTATATGTTTGCTCTTGGCTATAAGGTGTTCTGTGATAAGTCGGTTGCCCATAACCTCTTTGATACATGTTTGATAGTGGGGCATTTGTAACTTGAACTTCCTTGTGACAAAGGTGTAGGTTCAAAGCTTTTGCGACAATTGTTTAGACAAGCTCAAATTTCTTTTGGGTTGATTGTAGTTTTCTTCTAGGAAAATTAACTACTTGCCCAACAGATGCCTTATCTTTCACCCAATTTCTTTTTATGTCATAAGGTTTGGGATAGAAACACTGTTGAGTCACATGATTGTTTTTACCACTGATGGTGCACTCAAATATTAATGCACAAATGATGTTTCCTCTGTTTATCAGATGCTTTTAAGTGAAAACAATCTTTTGCTATATGACTTGTTTTTTCACCAAAATCACAGTACATATTGTGATCTTCTCTTTCTTTTCTAAAACATATGTTTGAGCATCTGTATAAGAATGAGCAACAGGAATGACTTTTACCTTTGGTGGTTTGAGGCCATCAGTATTCATGAAATCAACTAGTTCTAAGTTTTCAAGCATGTCACATTCATCAGACCAAGTAATTTTCAATTCATTTTTTTCCTTTTCATGACTTGGTAATGGATCTGATGGTTTTTCAAGAATGATCTTTTTACCATCAAGATTAGTAATTTTTACTTATTTTCTAGTTGAATTGGTTGGAATTACTTCAACCAAATTAGAGTCAATGTTTTCATTCTCTTTGGAATTTTTGTTTTCAGATTCTTCGTATGCAATTCCAAATTTTACATTGCTCTTTATTGTTTGGGGCATTGATTTCATGGGGCCATTCCCCATTTCTGGAGGGAACCGATCCATCCTAGTGACCATTGATTATGTTTCAAAGTGGGTGGAGGCTCAAGCTCTACGTACTAATGATGCCCGATTGGTGGTGAGGTTTTTGAAGAAGTTGTTTACTTGATTTAGTACTCTAAAAGCACTCATTAGACCATGGCACGCACTTCTGTAACACCATGATGGAGAAGGTGTTAGCGCGCTACAGAGTCACTCACCACTTGTCCACCTCTTATCATCCACAAACAAACGGTTAAGTGGAGAATGTGAATCGAGGAGTGAAGAGGATATTAGGGAAAACTGTTGGGAAGAGTCAGAAGGATTCGTCCAACAAGTTGGATGATGTGTTGTGGGTGTTTCGAACTAAAACACCCAAAGGAACCACACCATTTATGATTGTTTATGGTAAAGCGTGTTATCTCCTGCTTGAAATTGTTTGGAGGAAAGCTTAAATCCAAGTGGTAGGATTGTACACGGTGAAGGAGTTGTTTCCATATGGCACTATTGAGTTACAAAATGATGTAGATGAAAATATGTGGAAGGTAAATAGTCAAAGGCTGAAGCACTACATCAGAAGACCATTAGATCCGAGCAAGATAGAGGAAACTCCTCTAGAAACCCCCGTGAGAATTAGTGATTAAAGGTCTTGGGTGAGAACCAAAATGTAGAGTTTGTATAGTTTTATACGTCTTAATTTCTTGGTTTTTAGTCTTTTCGGTAGCATTTGTATTTTTTTTTTTTTGTGTTTTGAGTCTTTGTGCAGGGATTCGTAACCAATTCGAATTGGAACACATCGAGAAATGAAGTTCCAGGTAAGTCTCCATGAAAATTTTGCTTAAAAATGGGTTTTGGGGAAGGTTTAGTTCAAAAAAGTGGAAAATTGTTCAAACTTAAAAAAGCTGAAAATTGAAGAAACTTTCTTTAATAAGAAACCCCTCGGGTCGCGCGAGGGCATATTATTCAAGTTGTCGCACGACGTGATGGAGATAAAGTCAACCTGGGTCAAGGGTTTCCTTGTGTCACATGAGGGATCCTATTTTCCCTGTCACGCAGCGAGACGCATATAAAAACGCTAAAAAGGGGATTTTATCCCCAAATTCGGTTGTTCTGTTCATTTACTTCAATCACAACATAACCACCATCTCTCCACCTTTCTATAACCACCAGCGTCATCCACCCTCCACCACCTCTTTCAACAACCGTTATCCACCTAACCACCATACCCTTCCACATCTAATCAACTCTACACATCCACTCTACCAATTTCTGCCGTTAACCACCACTCCTCATCTTTCACCACTGTCATTTGTCGTCTACCACCACTCTCCTCAGCCGCCAAACCAACTATACTATGCCGCCATCTACCACCACTACCTTCACATCTCCATTTTCAACCTACCATCTATCACATCACCACTTCTCCACCACAAGCTCCACCACTATCCACCATTACACAACTTTCATTCTTGGTCTTCATGTCACAAACTTCATCAAATCTTATGTATGAATTCCATTGCAAAGTTTAGTTGGGTAGATTTTTGTTGAGTTTTGGTTGTTAGTCGAGTCTATACCTTTTCTAGTTTATCGAGTCTGAGTCGTAACTTGTTAACGTTGGTGGTGTCATTAGTGTTAGTGTCATTAGTGTTAGTGTCGAGTCAATGTTGAGGTCGTGAGTTTTGGTACTAATGTTATCAAGGTTGCAGGAAGGTTTGGTTTCAACTAAGACACATCGATGTCTTGTATAGACTCGACGTCTTGTGTTTTGATGCAAATGTGAATGAAAATTGAGTGTTTTCATAGGTACAAAATGGAGAAAAAAACCCTTTTCTCTAAGGGGAACTTTTCGACCCAAATCAAAATTTTGACACATAACGGTTTTCTCAATATTAATGGTTCAGGACTCGATGTTTTGGTATTTTAGGCATTTGGTATTTCATTAAGGACAACTAATGTGCCGGGATGGGGTAGTGTACATTGAGTCGATATTTTGAGTCTGTTCATGTAGAGTCTGTACATTGAGTCTGTTTTATTTTAGATTGCATTTTTGATGGAGTCGTGGGTTTATTATTATGCTTTAACAGGTACAAGACCGCCTCGCCCGTACTTAATCTCCATTCGGGCAAGTTTCGGTCCGAAATCACAATTTTTTAAACGCTAACCCAATTTTTTTCTATATTTGTTTTTGTTTTCCTATATTCAGTTAGGTACTCCCAAATACAAGAAGTTTGATACACCTGTTGATACTGAGATGTTGGGCATCGGGCGATAGATTGGGAATGGTTAAGAGCGGTTGGACAGAGAGATAGGATAGTGGAGTTGTTAGGACCTAGGTTTGATGCGGCTCTAGATTGTAACTGGCTATAGTATGAGGAGTTGATGATAGAGTTTCACTCGACGTTCAGGCATAAAGAAGGTATGTTTGATGAGCGGGATGCTATGTCATTTACTTTAGGAAGGGTGGCTCATGAGATGCCCATAACAAATTTTGTTGTAGCTAGTGGGTTTTACACTAGAGAGGAGGTCGAGACGCCGTGGTTTGTTACTAGTTTGAGAGGGCATATAAGGTTGATAGAGAGTATAGTTAGGTTCAGATATCAAGGAACCTAACACCGGATCCTTGATATCTGGACCTAATATATAGTTTGACACACCATTTTCCAACAATATGTTAGGTTCAGATATCAAGGATATGGTGTTGAGATACATTCACAAGATTTTGTCATGCACGTTGATGAGTAGGAAGTCTGGAGAGAATAAAGTGAACTAGTTGGATTTGTTCGGTTTGATATGTATGGTTCAAGGCCGAGTGGCCAACTTGGCAAGGGATTTAGCTTGGTCATTTACCAGAGTTACGAGAGGAGGATACCGGGTTGCTTTGGATATGGGCCCGTATATCACTAGGCTTGTAGGGAGTCTGAAGGTGTTTGATCTGTATAAGGTTGATTATTTGACACTGGGACCGAAGATGTCATTCTTTGGGGTGAAGGAGCTGTAAAAGGCCGACATTTTAACGCTGACTGGTCCTCCTATATGGGAGGCATTCTAGGTAGGACTGCGGGTTCAACCTCTCAAGGGTTCAGCAACAGCGGAGGCCCTTCAGACCGGTATTCTCCCCAAGCTTCGAGAGACCGAGACACGAGAGTGAGCTGTCTGGCCGATAGTATCCCCTTCAGGAGCCACCTCCAGTATCCTTATGTGACCATATGGATAGGCGGTATGGGGATCTGCAACATTTGATTACAACTGGTCAGCAGAGGAATAAGGATGCACTGGGCCAAATGGATATTTCTATTCTAGATAATTATAGAGCTCTAGAGCCCGGGGAAGATAACGAACCGGTAGATGATGATGATGAAGACTAGTGTGGGGATAGATAAAAATAGGATTATGGATCAATATCTTTTGCTTATGATGTTGCATTGAATGATTACTGTCACAGTATCACGGCTTTCGTCCGTGTGTGAGAGTTTAGGAATTGTTTGCCGAGCATGCTCAAACTGGAGGGCATTTGTGGAATTGATTGGCACAGCACAAACTCACAATATTACCAACTAAGTCTTGTCCATTGTATCTTGTATGTTTATTTTTTTATTTTTGTATTTGGTATTTATTTTTTTCTTTTGAGTCGTGTTTCCATTCCTGAATTGGGTACAATGCAAATTTTAAGTGAGTGGATGGGACATTTGAGTCGTGGTGTTAGTTAGTGTCTGTTGATTCTTTGGGAAAACAATAGAAACATACCAAAAAAAAAAGAAAATGTTCATGAAATTGAAGTTTGCAGCATTAAAAAATAAAGAAAATGATCGGTAAAGCAGGTGTTTGGTTTTCAAATATTATATGTATTAGAAGATAAATTAATTGAAAATGTGTCTGACTTGGGATATGTGGGTAGGCCCAACTGCTAGAAAGGTTTCCATAGAGTTGATTGTGATTCCACATCATAATTCTTTTTCAGTAATGAAAACAAAAGGTAAGTGTGGGGATACTTGATGTGTTGCAAAATACATCTATTTCAAGTGTACAATTTGTATAATTTCCGATGAGTTTTGTGTCGTTTTGCATGGAATATTGCAAGATACAAAGTCTTTTGTGTTTTTGTAGGTGTCCGGATGAAAAAGGAAGTTAAACGGGCGTAAATGAAGAAAACCAAGCTCTAGACGAGTCGCGAGCGAGTCCGAGTTGAAGAAAATAAAAAAATGTAGAAAAAAACCCTGTTACGTCACGTGATAGGGTTTAGAGGGTAGCCTCGTGTGACGCGAGGATCATGAATTTCCGAAAATGCCCTTGAATGTCTAGGCTTATTACAGGAATATGCACCGCATGATTTCTTCATGTCGCGTCACGCGCCACAATTGATAAACACCCCTCGCGTGATGCGAGGGGACTTTATTATGGGAAAAGTTGTTTGTAGTTCAAGTTTTGATATTAAAAAAATGTAAAAACAAAGTTTAAAAATCATTCTACTAATATTGGGTGAACAAAGCTGCAATAGGGCGAATTCGGCAAGAGGCATAGCTAGTTAGGTCGCCTACTATGTGTTTTTGATTAGTTTACAGTTAATTGTCAATGATTTTCATAAGAATCGTGATTGAGGATTTAGAGGTTTTAAGTCATCTGCCTAGTCTAATAGTCGTGAGGTGAGGATTAGTTAGGTTTGTCTATGTCATTACACGGTTTAGGTTTTGATTGCGTGTTAGCGGGTCTTCCTTTATTGTCTTATGATATTTGCCTACCTAAATCTGAATAAGTGTTCCTAGATTACCCCTTTACACTTTAGGGTGCATTGAGATTGTCGCATTGTGAGGTAGACCGTCTTTTGGGTACTTTAGTATTGTTAGATTTGTTGTGAGGCTATTCGACTAACTAGTGAGTTTAACAGCTTTTAGGATTCTTTGACATCTCGAGAAGGGTCGAGGATCCTTTAGGATTCCTTATTAGTTTAGTATCATAGATCCGGTTCCATCTTAGTTACCAATACCAATAGAAAACCATGATTCACGAATAGGATTCCAAACCTAGGCAGTGCTTTTATCATCATCTGATTTCACCAGCAGTTAGAATTTGTGTATGAGTGCGCATTAGTTAATCCTTTAAGTAATTGCATTAGAATTTTTATAACCCCCGCCCCCCTTTCAAAACATAAAAACTAACCCAAATCAATAGTGTAGAAAAGTAATTAAGTCTAGTTCATGTTTTCAATAGCAGTCTCGTGGGTTCGATATCCGAACTTACTTTAGCTTTACTAGGTCAATAATTTCACATTCCTATCAGTCTTTTAGTTTTAGAGAGTCCAGAGTATTACCTAGTGTCCAGTTTAGGATTAATTTAGTTAAACTACTTTTAGCATAACAACTGTTGTTGATTGTTTGATTGAGGTCTTTGATTTTGGTATGTTATCACTTGGGCAGAGTTGTTTGTCTGACTTCTGCAATCTCTTGCAAAGTGACCTAATTTGTTACATTTGAAAAAGTTTATCTTTGATTTATCCAACCTTACACTTAACTTTCCATTTGACCCTGAATATTTCCTATTATTCCTTTTATAAAAGTTGATTGCTCTAAGACTAAGTAGTGCCACTTGGTGCAAAATATACATCTCCTCAAGGTTAGTGGGATCAATATGCTTGTGAGAATCTACTTCAATCCATTAAGCTCGGGTCTAAACTAATTAACCTAGTCCAAAACTAGCGGAATTCATTTTAGATTAGGTGACATTAACAAGATTCACTTTTCATATTTACTGTTTTATTAATTTGATAAATGTTTACAATCAGTCAACAGTTCGACAGGGCTTTGTCGTATCGTTTGTGAAACAGTTACAGACTAATTGACGACGAACCTATATATAGACAAGCTATCTTGTGCGAACTTGAGTCTCCACCTTCATATGAACATAAACAACTCATCTTCGTACGAAGTGAACAACCAATCTTCGTACAAAGTAAAACTTATAGTATCCAAATTCTAATAATTAAGCCTATTATAGACACCGACATAACTTGTAGACACATGCAGCAGACATATGTATCAACAAACTCCCCCTTGGATGTTACCGCAGTCTTGATCGGTCTTTAGTTTTCAAAAACTCTATAATTTTAAACTTTATCTTCCAAAGAAATTCTTTCTCGGCTTCCGTCGCTCTTCACTAGGAATAGGCGTTTTATCTGTTGGCAGAGCCCACTTCATAAACTAAAATCTTTGAATAGAAGCTTTCTTTATCGTCTCAGCAATTCATTCTTCCTTTCTCATTTCCTTCCTGAACTCCTTACCTTCTAACTCTTTCCACTTCGATTTCCACATCTTGCCAGAATTAATACCGTGTCGATAGCAAACATTGATCACACCTTGGTACTACATCGCTTGCACTTTCTCTTTCGCTTGGTAACAAATCTTGTTGTAAAATAGGCATTCAATATCCTTCTTAGAACAATTCGCCAACCACATTGGATCTAGAATCCGTATACCTCTCAACAATCCATATGTTTTCAACACAATAGTAGTTTCACCAGTTTCAATGTCATACTGCCACCACTTAAATTATTCGTGAAAATCTTGCCCAATCTTCATTAATGGCATATTCTTTATTGCATGTGGCCGCTTCACAATCAAAGTCACATCTTTCTCATTAGTAACTGGATCAATCTTGATAATCTTCTTTGGATAATATGGCTTCCAATTGAGAAAACCATGTGTAGCTTCGAATCTAATCAACTTCCACAATCTCTGATCATTCCATTTCATTTGATAATTGATGCACTTAGTTTGGCATAACTCTTCAACATCCCATCACGGCAAAGTTTGAATATCAGATAAATATCACAAGTATTGAACTCCGAATTCTCTCTTGATAGCATACACATTCAACTCAGGTAGCCAACCCCAACTCAGAATATCTCCTAACGACTTATCTTGGTCTCTTGTGAAAAATACTAACGGTCGTCGGAATTTCCTTTCATTTGGCATTTCTTTGAACCACGTCTTTTCTAGCTTCTAAAATTTCTTCTTTACTGAGTCGCCTCGGAAGATTACCTTCATTAATTATTTCTTCAACCTTTCTTTTCAGCAAATCATTCATTTCTTCACTAAACATTACTTAAAATGTTGAGAAATCATTTGTTCCTTCACGAGTGTATTTCACAGTTTCGTCATCAAAATCATCCTCCACATCAACATTGTCATGATTATCTGCATCCTCAACATATCGATATACATAATCATCCAGCTTTGCAATACTTATGTTGTTCAGGTCTTCTTCGAAGTCAAATTCAAACAAATTCTCATCAACACCTAACATCTAAGCAATCTCTTCCTTGGTGTAATTATGAACAAACTCACCCTCTTCCACACCATACTCCAAATATATCATCCTATGTTGTATTACAGGAACAACCGTTATTGGAATAACTTCTGTGAGAATTCCTGAATGCTCTTCTTCGTTAACAGAATCCTTCTTCTCCCCCTTTCTTTCAGAATCATCTTCATGATTAGCATTATCATTAAGGAAATCATCATAATTGAAGGAATCAGAAATCTTGGCTTCATACACCACTAACCCTGTACCACCTTGCGTATTATCATCATCATCACCCTTATCATCATCATCTTTGTCATTATCATCATCAACATCCACTTTCTCGACATCCTCTTTTTCATCCTCAGCCTCTTTGTCTTTTACCTTTGCTCTCCTTTTCGCTAGAATTTTCTGCTTCTCTGAGACGCACAGCACATCAACAACATCGTCAATAAGAACAAACTTAGAGATATCAATTTATGATTTTGGCTTAGGAGTAACAATTGAAATATCATATATCTTTTCTTTGCCTTTGCCTTTGCCTGCAGCTGCAGCTTTAGCTTCACCCTTGCGTGCTCTTTAAGCAGCTTTTTGTTTAGCATCCTCAATTTCGATCAGATCAAATTCAGCTTCGAAATCAATACCTAGCTTTTCTTGCAATACTCTCCGAATTATGTCAAGCTTTTTATCTTTTCTTAGTCTGTCAGCTTCTACATCTTCTGTCACTCTATGCAATCTTTCGTTATCTGACACGAGACTAGAAATAACAATTTCCATATGTTTTTTATCGTTCTCCAAAAACTTTACTTTGTTCTCCAAATCTCTTATCTTTTGTTCATTCTAATCATCAAGAAACTCAATATTTATAGGATCCATGTTGAAAATTTTGTAAAATTGAAATTATCGCCAAAGATATGATCAGCTTCTCCTATAGATTGACGTCTAGTTGAAGATCGAGGAGTTGACTATTGTTTTTGTGGTGTTGGTTGAGGTGGTAATGTATGTTGTAGTGGTGATGGTTGTCTTGGTGGTGATGGTGGTTGTTGTACTTGAGATGATGGTGGGATTTGAATTGGTATAACAACTTAAGTTTGAACATCAACAGTACGTGTCTCTTTCTCATGAACTGTGAACGAGGGATCGGCTCCTCCAATGAGCAACTATTCTGATCTAACTCAACTAGCGGAGGCGGAATTCATTGCTAGAGAGGATGAAAAACAAACAAGAAAGATCTTACTGTTTAACTGCTTTGAATTGTATTAATTAACGTGCAAGTACAGACGCGAGTAAACAAATCAGCAGGGCTTCGCCGTACCAACTGAACTAACACTACTTAGCTATGATACAACACTCCTCTATTTATAGGTCGACATGACTCGCACCGGAGTGTGTGTAAAACAGAAGCTGTGACTTGTGTGAGTGGTTGCTTCGTACGAGTGACAGAGTGTCACTCGTACGAGCCAACTGACTCACCCGTACGAGTCAACTACACACATATAAAACAATTAATAACATTTATACAAATGACGTTCAAGCCCTATATACAATATCGACACATCCTAGACGTAGGCAATAGACATAATGTCGTAGTCTGGATAGTCTTCAAAAAATCTTCACAAGATTTGCCACTTAACGACCAAAAAATATCTTCGGTGGCTTGCAACGCTCCTCAAATGCAATTGGCGTTTGATCCGTTGGAGGAGGTCGGTTCATTGTATTGCCAAACTAAAAACTCCTTAGCGATGCTATGCGAGCACGCTCAGCTATTCTAGCTTCCTTCTTTTCTTTCTTTTTCTGCTCAGTCTCCTCCAGCTTCCTCCAAGATGTATTCCATGACGATCCAGAATGAATATCGTTTGCAAAGCAGACATTAACAACCTTCTAGAACTGGAGAGCGTGGTCTTTATCTTTATCTTTTTCTTCATAACTGATTTTGCTATCAAACTAGCATTCTATATCTTTCTTCGTGCAATTGACTAGCCACATCGGGTCTAGTACTGGAATGCTACGCCATAGCCCATGTATGCATTTGTAAGCTATAATGGCTTCGGTTAGTTCCTCTGTGATCTTCCACGAGTCTTCATCTGGGTGCAAGCAAATAGCAGCCTCTCCTATGTTCGAATCATAATGCCACCACTTGAAGACATTGTGGAAATCCTGCTCCATTTGTATCATAGGAATGTTCTTCATTACATTCAGCCTTTTTACAATGAGCGTAACATCCTTCTCCTTAGTCACTAGATCTATCTTTGTAACGCATCTAGGAAAGTGAGGTTTCCAGTGTGTAAATCCATGTAAAGCCTCAAGCTTGATCAACTTCAAAAGCCTCTGGTCGTGAAATTTCATCTTGATATTGATCGTGTTTGTTAGAACCAATTCTTTAATATCCCAGTAAGGCAAGGACTTGATGTCGCTCAGATATCGGAAATACTGAATACCAAACTCCCTTTTAATCGCATAGAGGTTAAGCTCTTCAATCCAACCCTAGCTCATGATGTCCCCTAGAGATATATCAGCGTCATGAGTAAAGAATGCTAGAAGACATTTGAATTTACGCTCTGCTGGTGCATTCTTGAACCACTTATTCCTCATCTCGGCAATCTCAGCTCTGTTCGACTGTTGAGGAATGGTGCCTTTCTTTGCAGCTTCTTCAACTTTATGTTTCAGCACATCTGCATTTTCTTCTGCAAATAGTTCGGTAAAAGTTGGGGAGTCCTCTGTACATTGATCGGCAATATTAGCATCGTCATCAGAATCATCCTCCATGACAACTCGATCTTACTCGTTAGCGTCTTCAACATGTTGAAAAACATAATCATTTGGCTCGAACTCGCTAATCTCGTTCAGCTCATTCTCAAAATCAAACTCAAACTGTTCTTCATCCACACCTAGCAATCCTGCGATTTATTCTTTAGAATAATTGTGGATGAATTCGCCTTCCTCAACGTCATGCTCAAGATAGAAAATCTTTGGTTTTGGCACGACAGGAACGGTAGATGTATCAATCACCGAGAAGATTCATGCCTGCTGATCATCTGAAGACCCTTCTGTTCTATCCTTAACACTTTCTTCAGTAGTTTGGTTCACAGAATCATCCAGGTACACTGAATACTCAATCTCTTTATTCACATCAGAATTAGTTACATGAACACCATAACCTCCAACATTATCATCATCATCATTACCTTATCAGAATCCGAATCAGAGTCACCATCAACATCTAAATCTTCATCTTCCTTTTCAGCATCTTCCTCAAACTCTTCAGCTGCTTTCTCAATTTCTTTGTCTAACTTTTTCTTCATAAGCCATTCACGGTGTCTCGCAGATAGATTTGACATATCAATCTCTACATCCTTAGGCTTCCCGATCAATATAAACTTGTTCGGCACTTAGTACACAACGATATATGTACAAGTAACTGGCGTAGATTTAGCTTCTGGCTCAGTTTCAACGTTCACAAGATCCTCTACAACCTTCGCTTTTCCTTTACCTTGCGCGTCAGATAACTCTTTAGCAAGGCGTTCCCTTTCAGCAACTCGTTCTTTAGCCTCTGCTCACTCTATCTCGTCTATTTTTGCCGCAATATTCACTCCCAGCTTTTTCACCAAAATTTTCTCAAACAAACTCATTCTACAATCACTGCAGAGCCTTTCTTCCTCATACTCAGCCATTCGAAGTCGTAAACATTCATTTTTAGACACAATACTTGCAAGCATGGCTTCTAGATGTTGTTTTCTTCAGTCAAAACATTAACCTGCTCATACAACTCCTGTTTTTCTTCATTCACCACATTAATATGTTTCGACAACTCTGCTATCTTCACATTGTTCAACAAGACCTGTTTTTCTAACTCATCAACATGCGGGTCGTTGAATGAAAAATCTCCACCCCCCCAGGAATGTCTCCAAAGTCAAAGTCAAATCAAACTGAAATTGGGGCTGTGAAGTGTGTGGTGGCGGTTATGGAGTAGCTTGTCTTGGTGTTGGTTGAGGAGGCGGTTGAGGTGCAGACTGTTTTGGCAGAGTAGATTGTTGTGGTGGCGATTGTGGTGCTGCCTGACGAGGTGGTGATGTTGGAATATGCTGCGCTGGTTCAGCAATAACCTCTTCTTCGATCGTCAGCTCTTGTACAGTCTCTTTGGATCTAACAGTTGGAGACTCGGAGCTTCTAGCTGCTTGATGTTTAAACCTTCGTGTCTTTTTCTTCATCAGTGTGCGCACAGGAGTATCTGTATCTGACCCTGAAGGTACATACGTTGAATCATCTTCTCCTGCCGCCTTGCGCTTTCGCTCTTCTTCTTTTCTCTTTATCTCAGCCTGATGCTTTGCCTCAATCTTTTTGGCTCTTTTACGTTCACCAGCGCGTCTTTCATCAGAATTTAGTGCTCGAAGACGATGCGTCTTCAGCTTCTTTCTCTCCCCCAAATGCTTGTCGCTCGATATCTGCAGCATGTCTTCAATGTTTTCTTCAACTTCAGGTTCATCGCGCAACCCAGAACGTTCAACAGCTGACTTTTTCTTTGGCATTGCTGAAGCAGAATATGTAGCAGTTGCTTTTCTCTTAATACCCTTTTTGCCTCCTTTCACAAACCACGAACTTCTCTTAGCAACAAAACTTTCAAGCGCATTCAATTCCTCACTTTCATCTCCACTATCATCTTTCCTCCATTAACCCGGTGCTGGAGAAATGTAATCTTTGTCAACTATTGCACCAAAAATGGGTTTAGCATTCGGAAAACTCTTCAAATGTAAATTCATCTTCTTAAGTGTAGAAACATCCATGTGCTCTAACTTTAACACATCGTCGTCCTTCTTCTTCAAGTTCGGGTGTAAATGGTCTAGCAACATCTGAACTAACCGAGGGTATTACAAAAACTTTTCCCTCTAAATGTTTTGCACCATATGTGTGAATATAACTTTAAAGAAGTTATATGGTGGATTTAGGACCAGTGCAGTAATCATCAAATCCTCCCTTGCGATGACTCGGTGCGTGAGCAACAACATGAGCAATATAACAGAAAGGTGCACTGAGATTTCCTTTCTTGAACGGCGTGGCATTGACGAAACCAGCATATCCCATCCTGTAAAAACATCCCTTCACCATGTATTCCGAAAACCCGGTAGGATCGTCTGCATTATCCTTGAAATCCAAAACTGTTCGGATCAAATCTTAAGTTATCTTAACCTGGATATCTTCATCATCAATCTTTACCGCCGACACTCTCACATTTTCTTCAGAATCGTACTTTGCTGCATTCAAGAAGCATTCAACATGAGATCTATAAACAGTATGCCAATCGGTAAGTGCTTTTGTAATTGGAATCATGTCAAAAAAATCTAGCACATCTCTATATGCAGCTATCTCCGGAATAGTCTCGTCAATCAGAAAACAAATGTTGTGAAACGGAGAAAATGACGTTTTCTTGACCTCTACAAAGAGAATTCAAAACCGCTAGAAAAATTTTCAAAATTTTCAAATCACTACATTATTCGTACGAACCATGCATTCGTACGAATCAACACTTAGACATTTTTACAAGATTGGAGCAAGTTATCATTCGTAAAAATCACTACTTCGTACGAGTGATTTAAGAGTTAAACAATTTTCAAAAAACTTCACCAAACTTTCTTGGTACGAACCATGCTTCGTACGAATCATAAATTCTGAACAAGTTTAGTTTGTACGAATCGTCCTTCGTACGAACATTGAATCGTTCCAAAAACACCAAGTTTAAACCAAACTTAAAACACGTTGTTTTTAACAAATTGTTAGTCGATTTATAGGTTATTATGGCCGATATTAACATTTTTAAGGTCAATTTAAATTTTACCGGTCCAATCTCCCTAAATCTATGTTTTAAGTCTGTTTGGTCCAAATTTCGGCATTATAACGGCTAAGATTGAGCAAAAGTACCTTACCCATTGAAAGAGGTGTGCGGATCGACCTTCCTAAGGTAATAGTACTTGATAAATGTCAAGAAATGTGAAGTTTAGAAAGTATTCGCACAAAAGTTCTCTCAGTTCGCACAGAAGCATAACATTGGTTCATGCGAAGAGGGTGAGATTTTATACTACTTAGGATCATTCGTACGAACCAATGGTTCGTGCGAAGGAGGCCCAAACTTGGTTCGTACGAGTTAGTGAAACTCGTACGAATCAATCCTAAAACTTGAAAACTTTTTTGATATTTTTGATTTTTTATGCAATTTTTTATCTGTTTAATACCCACTCAGTTAACCAAGTCGAAGTTAATGACCCTGGTTACCTGATTTGCCTACCAAGTCCAAGTTAATGACCTTAGTTAACCATGTTTGACCAAAACAGATTTATTTTAAATTGACGTTTAAGAAATTTTTCGATTAAGATTAGCTCCCAACCCATGGTCTTCAGATTCCCTTCAGCAAGATGTCGCCATGACTTCAACTGTCCGTGTTTACATCATCGGTAGACTTAAAATAAAACTAAAAAGCTAAGGAACTGAAAATCTTTTTGGGTTATGAAATTTTCCGAAAAGAAATAACAAGTAAAGATACATATTTTTGTGAGTTTTGTGTTTCAAGAAGATCATATCAAGTGTTTAACAAATCATCAGTACCGTTGATCTTGGTATACTCATTAAACATTTAACCAGATTTACCTAGATTGCAATATTTGTATCCACTTAAACCTCTTCTCGTTTCTCAAATGTTTCAAGATATGTTAGGTAATATTAAGAAATAACTGTGTGTCCCATCTCAGAATATGCTCCCGCATCACAGGTGAATGAATACATCTAACTGATATCTGTAAATGGGTGAATTGCTAGACCTTGAGAGCTCAGGTTAGTACTACCGTACAGACAAAGAGATGAAGGCTCGTCTTTAGGTGGTGTTCCTTAAAGGAATCTTTTGAACTGCAGATGTCACAAAGGTTATGACATTATCATTTTTATGCAGCATTTGTAGGCGAATAATGCGTAAAGTATTATACAAGTTCTAGGCCATTGCTTACGCAAAATCAGAAGAACTCGAATAATACCCCAGATATCGATTAAATATAAAGACCTAGTATCGCAGAATCTGGCATTCTCTCAAACGAAATTTCGGAGTATTAAGTTCATATCCGAGAGATGTTAACCCACAAGTTATTCAGTTTGTCATTTAGGTTTATATAGTAAAGCCTATTGGCACATCCTCAGTAAGACCTGTTTAATTACTTGTTTAATCATTCCACTTCTTTAGCATACTGTGACTGTCATATTGATAAAATATGATGTCCCTTTTTTCACAAAAACTCTTTTTGACTTTTTATAATGTTTTTGTATTTTCCCAAAATTTCTCCCCCTAAAATCATATATTTTTGTTTTTAGAGTTTTTAAGAAAGAATGTACAGAAAATTCGTCAAACCGATGAGAATCATATCAAATCGTCATCATCCTCAAACTCAACCTTGTGTATATCCCCTGATGTCAGATTTCGTAAACCATTTAATTTTAAAAGATTTTAAATCTTGTTCGATCAAAGGCTTTGGTATAAAAATCTGCTTTTTGGTCATCAGTGTGGATTTTTTCAATTCTAACCAACTTTTTCTCATAGCAATCACGGACAAAGTGGTGTCGAATCTCATATGTTTGGTTCGAGAATGTTGACATGAGTTTTTAGTGATATCTATCACAGCCTGGTTATCTACATATATTGGCGTATCAAGAAATTACAGTCCAAAGTCTCTCATCTACTTTTGAATCCAGAGAATCTGGGCACAACAGCTGGATGCTGAAATGTATTCAGCCTGACAGGTAGAGAGCGACCGCGGTCTGTTTCTTGCATTACCATGTTACCAAACGGTTTCCGAAGAACTGGCAACCAGCCGTCGTAGATTTGGTATTAAGTTTGCAGCAACCGAAATCAGAATCTGAGTAACCCGCAAGATTGAAGTCGTCATGTCTAGGGTACCACAAGTCGGTGCTTGGAAATTCCTCAAAATATCTCATGATACGTTTGACGTGTGCAAGTGTGAATCTCTTGGATTGGACTGATAACGGGTGCACAGGCATGTTGGATACATGATATCTGGTCTAGAAGCAGTGAGATACATCAAGGTTTCGATCATGGAGTGGTATAAAGTTCTGTCAACTTTGACTCTAGTAAGATCTGGACATATGCCATGATTAGGAGCTAATGGGGTTGATGCTGGTTTAGCTCATGCCATATCGAATTTCTCTAATATGTCATGAACATACTTCGTCTGATGGATAAAGATACCATCAGGCAACTGATCGACCTGAAGTCCTAAAAAGAACTTCATCTCCCCCATCGCGCTCATTTCAAATTTGCTCTTCATGACTTCTTCAAAGTCTTAACACAGCTTGTCATTTGTCGATCTGAAGATAATATCATCCAAATATATTTGTAAGATAATCAAATGCGCATCCACTTCCTTCGTAAAGAGGGTAGAATCTACGGTTCCTCTGATAAAGTTGTTGTCTGTAAGATGTCGTGACAGCGTTTCGTACCAAGCTCCCGGGGCTTGATGTAGACCATATAAGGCTTTGTTCAGAAGGTAGACCTTGTCTTTGTTCATTGGATCGACGAAACCCGGTGGTTGGACGACATACACCTCCTCTTTTAATTTTCCGTACAGGAAAGCATATTTGACATCTGATTGGTACACCTTGAACCCTATCCACGAGGCAAAGGCCAAGAATATGCGAATTGCTTCAAGACGGGCGACCGGGGCATAGACTTTGGTGTAATCTATCCCTTCCTGATGATGGAAACTCTGAACCACAAGTCGAGCTTTGTTGCGCACGACAATACCTATATCATCATGCTTGCCCTTGAAGACCCATCTAGTGTTTATCTTTTTGTGATGTTCGGGTAGGTCAACATGCTTCCAGACTCCCAGTTTTTGGAATTGAAGCAACTCCTCTTGCATCGCGTCCACCCAGCTTTCTTCCTTTAACGTGTCTTTCCAGTTCCCGGGCTCAACCTGAGAAACAAAACAACTATTAGAAAGTCTGGTTAGAAGTGGCGCAATACGAGTATAGAAACAGCTCAGATCCTTGTTGATCTGATTACGAGTTTGCACTCCCGATTGTAAGCTGCCTATAATATTCTCCGGAGGATGATATGAAAGCGTCCTCGGCATCACTTCATTCGGAACATCTACTTGCATTTACAAATTTGTGATAACTTCATCCACAACTAATACAGATGATGAAGCTTCATTCCTGAGATTTGACATATCAGCCTGTGTGTTCAAGAAGCTTTCAATCTGCTCAGATCCTTAATCAGAATTGGATCCACCAACGTTAAAAGTCGGTTCCCGATCAGAGTCAGCATTTGGCTGTTGCTGAGCAGATGATTCGGCAGTGTGGACAATGGGTAGAGCTCGGACCTACATCAAACGTGGTAGACACAGGAAGTGATGGGGAAATCAGTAATGGTCTGGTAACTTGCTCTTGATTAGATATTTGATGCTGTTGAAAGAGCATAACAAGTTCTTCTTCTGATGGCACATCTGGCAGGTCGAAAGAATTCCACAAACTATCGTAGTTAAACAGCCACGCCTCCCCAGGTTTCTGCGTTGGCGTAGTATATCTTTGACAATCAACATGTTGTGCAAGAATAACCTGGTTCAAACTCGGCAAGAAAACACTTTTCCAAGGAGTAGCATAACCCACAAAGAATCCTTCCAAGGAGTAGCATAACCCACAAAGAATCCTTCCTAGGATTTGGCACCAAATTTACCAGCCAGGTCCAATACAGTACACGTTGATCCAAATGGCTCCAGAAATGCAAGGTTGGGCTTTCGCTGATTAAGTAACTCGAAACACGTCTTGTTGTGAGGCTTAACTGTTAACACATGATTTAAGGTATAACACGCTGACGCGACTGCTTCACTCCAGAAACTGATTGGCAATTTTGAATCGGCTAGCATAGTTCTGCAGTCTTGATCAGTGTGCGATTCTTTCGTTCAGCAACTCCATTTTGTTGTGGAGTATAAGGAGCACTGAATTCATGAAGAATCCCCTTCTCATTGTAGAATTCGAGCATCCTCTTGTTCTTGAACTTTGTAGCGTTGTCACTCCGGATTCTCTTGATTGGCAAATGATACAGGTTTTTGAGTTTTCTGAAGAGAATCATTAGAATTTCAAATGTTTCATCTTTGCTCTCCAGAAAGAAAACCCATGAGAATCTTGAATAATCATCTGTAATGACAAGGCAATATAGATCACTAGAAATGGATTTGACGTTTACTGGTCTGAAAAGATCCATATGTAACCTCTCTAGTGGTAGCTTGATAGAATTCAACAGCTTTCGTGGGTGTGATTTCTTGTGCTGCTTCCCCTTTTTACAGCTCAAGCAATCATCGGATAATTGAAAATTCTTCAAATTAACACCCTCCACTAGGTCGTTATGCACAAGATAATTCATCTTTCGCAGATGAATGTGCCCCATCTTTCTATGCCATAATATCGACTCTTTCTTGTTAGATTTGGAAACAAAGCATTGAACTTTCTTCGATGTTGTTGATGCGACACTCATATCTAGAACATACAAGTCATTTTCTCTTGGTGCACGCATCAGAATCCATTCATCCGGAATCTTGAAACCCGGTTTTAAGATCAAGCATTCTTTATCGTTGAAGTGCGTCGTGAATTTCTTGTCATAAATCTGCGAAATACTGAGTAGATTGTTCTCAAGTTCCGCGATGTAGTTCACTTTATCAAACGATACAACTCCATTCGTGAGAATTCCTTCACTGAAAATTCTTCCTCCTTGCGTTCCAGCAAAACCTACATACCCTACACGGATAGCTTTAACGTCGTGTAACAACGCTAGCATCCCTGTCATGTGCCTGGAAGCTCTACTATCCATTATCCATTTAGACATTATCGATCGTGGGAGTCCCTGCACATATACGGACGAAACTATTTAAACAAAGAAACCCAAGCCATCTTATTCTTGGGTGGGTTCGTAATGTTGAATTTCGGACCTACTTTGTTTTTAATGTTCTTTTTCAGCTCGGTTTTGTTTGGAACAGAAGGTTTTGGTTCTACCTTGGATGGTTTCACTTTTGCCACCCATGTTTACGTTTTCAGATTTTCCTTTTTAACATAAAATTTAGAATCCATTTGGCGATGTTTAGTTGATGTTTCACCGATTTCAAATTTTGAATGACGTTGAATAATTGGTTTAACATTTTTGTAGGATTCATTGATTCTTTTCAAGATTTGCTTTGGTGCAACCATAGGTGCCTTTTGTTTCTCGTCCTTGGTGAATTTTTTAGAATGAGAAACAGGTTTTGGAGATTCTTGTGAGCAATATCTTGCAATGTGCCCAACAATTTAACATTTGTAACATGTTCTACTATCCTTTCGAACATAAGATCCTAAAACTTGTTTCCTATTCTCTTTCTCATTCTTGAAATCATCATTCGATTGTGTTTCGATGATTTCTTTTTCTTTCTCTGTTGTTATCCCAAAAACAAAGTTGATTTTCTTTGTAAAGTTTAGTTTTTGGAATTTGTTGTTCATTCGTTGCTTTTGGAAACCCAACCCTGCCCTTTTATTTTCAGGATAATCTCTATTTTTATGATAGTAGGGTCAATTGTCACATTTTGATTTAGAGTAGAAAGATGCATCATGTTATCTAAATCAGCACGACTTATCTCCACAAGCTTGAACAATTTATCAACACGATCCAGATTCATGTTCTGGATGGGAAAGTCCTCATCAGAAAATAGTTTATTTGATCCTTGCATTTTATAAACTATGACATTTGGATCATTAGTCAAACTATTTTCCAATGGTTCAGCATCAGACTCAGACTTTTCAGATTCGCTTTTTAAGACATTTTCTACCACAGTTTTAACCACCTCAGAGTCACATTCACTATCAGAAGTTGTGTAAGTTACGTCGATGTTTGTAGGCAACTCATTTGATTGTTCAGTTTTTAGTTTTAAATTGAGTGCCTTTTCCACCCCTGCTGGCTTTTTACATTCATAACTATTCCACATAAGGGGTGGAACTTGATCGTAACTCGCACTCTTGTTTTCAACCTTTTCTGATTCTTCTTTGTTTTCAATTTTAGGTAAAATATGATCAATGACTTAAGAGCTTGTTGAATAACTGATTAACAGTATGTTAACCCACTCAGTTTCAATTCTTACCTTCTCAAGCTCACTCTTTAGCTCAACGATAATGTTTAAGTGAATATTAAAAGCCATTTGCTTGTCCATTACTGTCTCTTTGAGCATCAAAAGTGTTGCGTCACTTTCTCTTAGTGCTTTTGTGTATTGTTTAACAGAGTTACTTAATTTGTCATATGCTTCTTTAGTTGATTTGTAATCACTTGACAAATTATCTGTTAAACTTTTCAGCTCAGTATATCGTGTATCTTTTACAATACATTCATTACACGGCTCAGCACATTTCAGACATGGTTTTTCTACCACACACTCACTCTTAGACTCATTTACCTCATTGACGTTCGCCATGCATGCCTTGCTGATGTCATCCGACAACTTCTCCATCTTCTCATCAACTCTCTCTTCAACAACCGGCTTCTTTTGCTCTTCACAAGATGATTGATGACTTGGTGCAATGTAACCTGCAAAAGTTTTCAACATATCGTTAGGCAGGAGGTGTTTAAATGCACTGTTTAAAAGTTCCTCCTCTTCAGATGATGTATGATAATAATAATCATCTTCTGGTGCCTCATTAAAAGCTGCCTCCGATTCTTTTTCAGGCTCTTCGATTATTTCTGCAACCAAAGCCAAACTATCATTCTTGGAAATATATTTGTTCCAGTTAAAGCCCTCATCTTCCTGAGTAACCACTAGCGCTTTATCATTGGTCTCCGCCTGTTTGTCTTCGATCTACACCATGCGAGTTCTTTGCTGAGGACGGTGGTAAATAGCCTTCTTGTAACAGTCATCAGCAAATGGGTTCTGGTTCCCTTGAGCTTCTCTATTTGGGCATTCACGCTTAAAGTGACCCTTCTCCCGACACTTAAAACAAGTAACTTTGGATTTGTGGAATCCCAGTTCTCCATCCAAGCCTCCCAAGTTCTGTTTTCCCGTAATTTCCATGAAGCGTTATGCGCGTCGAACAATAGATGCCATACACCACTTTATGTCGATCAACTCCATCTCTACTGGATCGATCTGGTCATAGTCCTCTCTTGTCATTTCAGAATTTCCAATCCTTCCTGCTACAAGACTATCATAGGATTTGAGAACCGATGCTACTAGAGACATGTGTTGCTTCACGGTTTTCTCATCGAAGTTTTGTGCATTCTGGAAATCCACTGCGATATTGCACTGAAGAACCCTTTGTGTAGGATTTGATTGACTGTTCTGGTTGATTTGAGGAGTGCTTGATCCGTGTGACGACTGTGGGCTTTGAGACGTGTGAGGATTAACTGTACCAAATGATTGAAAGCCACTGTTTAAGTTTGATGGTTAGCTTGGCATGCTGTAAGCGCTGAAGGCGGTTTGGATCTTCGGAGACTGAATTTGACTAGTAGAACTATTCTTGAAGTATAGATTAACTTGTAACACCCTAAATACGTTTCACCAAAATAAACGCAGCGGACATACCGACTTAAAAATTCTTTCTTTATTGACTTTGAAACATACGTAAAGGTTCATTTGTAAATATTTAGACACTTTCTTGAAAGAGTTTATTACGTTTGTTTTGATTAACTTGCTAAATGTAATACATATTGCAAGTTATGAACCGCTCTTCCCGTACAATCCTTTCTCTTCGACTCGATCCTCGTTGGTTGGTCCATCATATTAGTCCGACTATCTACGGTCACCATATAAACATAACCAACGTGTTAGTAAATGGTGACATTACATATTTTAATTAAAAGCATAAACATGAATCGTCTACATATCCATCAAACATTATATAAAACTCCAATAGGATATTCTTCGAACTTATTCCTTATGTCGAGCCTCAAACCTTCGAGAGCCCCACCCTTACTTACCTGCATTCCTAATTTCATCCTCCACATCAAACAGTTAGCCTCTTTACATAAACACATAACACCGAACGACATTCATTGGGCTACATAACGTATAACCATTTTCATATATACACATACTTACATACATGTTCCATATGTGTATATATATATATATAATATATATATATAATCATATATGATATTTTCACTTTGTTTACTATGAGTAAACCCCAACATCTCATTACTAACATTCTTTTCAATTACTTTCATATTCGTATGAGAGGTCAAGGTATCGTTATACGCATACTATAAACATTCACTAACTTGTTAATACTTCAATGAAACTACCCATTATAATATATATACTTATTCGTACTTGACAAGGATAAATCATCATTCTACAATTACTATTGTTACTTACACCATGCATACCTTTAAGTTAGCCTCGACTTATCTTATTCATATCGTTTCACAATTTACCTCCTTCATTCACTACTTACCCTATTTAGCAAATGCGTATTTTGAGCGCTCCGTGCAAGCGTTTAAACCATACTCCACATTTTTACTTAAAAAAATTCTGGAGTTATCCTCCTGGTGACATAGTTTCCCTCTCACATTACCCATTGAAACAAATCATTTAATATACCAATTCTTACACATAGTTGTGTGCTAAACTTTTCACTAACCTTGATTCCATTGCATAACCAACGGTCTGTGGTTCGAAACGGACTGATTCTTCGTGACTTTATGCGATCCTCTGATTAATCGAATCCATTCATTTGTTGAGCTTTCGCCTATGCACATCCTTTCAACAATGCCTTGTTCAGATGAACATGGCCAACAAGCCTAGCATTAAAGTTACTATTTTCTGACGGTACTTACTATTAATACATTCCTTTCAAATACATATTCTTCTCGGTGCTTAAGCACCTACCATTCTTTCATAAATTTCTTACATGTATGCTACAACATATCACACATACCATTTCTACATATAATTCTTACATTTTGTTAATTTAATTCACCACTTTTTGTAGTTTGGCTTTACATGGTCAAACTGGCACTTTTACTTATCGTACATGTCTTAAAGTACCCGTTTGCACTCTTTCAAATTTCAAGCATACTTACAAGATATATTTTTAACTCTTCATGCGAAAGTTTTCCTTTCCTTGTAATTTACATCAGACGTTCATCTGAATGCTAAATAACATTCCTCACATATAACGTATTCAAACTTGTTTCTTTCAATTAGGTTTCTTGCTACTGCGATAGCTTTCTTCGGTTATAATTACTTAATGAATCAATTATGTCATATTACTTTACTATTATTTGCTTAATAATTATTTACTTAACTTCGTTTGGCTCTTCGAAGATCCAGCTGTAAATACATTCTTATCTATGTTTTATTAATCACCCATAATCTATCCCACACGTGTTTTATTCTAACTTGCTTACTTAAGAATTTCAGTCTTCTCATTCTTACATATTACTCTTGGGTGTTGATCTATATTTGCCTACGGATATTAATCTTTCACTCATGCTTTGCTTTCTTTTATGTTTGAATTCCGTTTATGGACTCAAATCTTCTATTCATTTTTTTCGTTCTTTTATGTTTGAATCGATCAGTGCATTCCACATGGGCTAATCTATTATCCTATTTTGGCACCTCCTTCTCTAGTCTAGCCATAAGCTCCTAAGCATAACCTTTTATACATACCTGATGCAAGTCCAAAACCATTGACTCATTATCCACACCTTTCAAGGGTCATTTCCTTCCAATTTGTGGCAAGGCATGCCCATTCATTACGCTTTCCTATAAGCATAAAACTTGACAATCAAAACATTTAATACCGGGTTCAAATGGTGAGCACCATTTGACCCACATGACTCGTTTGTCCCTTTTAACCATACTTGTATACAAATATATTTGCATATATGCATATATACAGATTTAAAACATAACTTGGATTTTATTTGCTTATTGGAATGTTCACTTGTTTGTTTCGAGCTTACAATTCCAAACATTTCCTTTCTTATCATACGTCCTTACCGGTTTGATCCGAACTTACTTACGAATTCGAACATTTTCATTCTCATCATACATTCTTTCTTGTTCGATCCGTACTTACTTATGGATTCGAACATTTTCATTCTCATTATACATTCTTACTTGTTTGATCCGTACTTACTTACGGATTCAAATATTTTCATTCTCATCATACATTCTTTTTTTTGTTTTTTTTAAACCGGTACCCATATATATATTAATATTGTGTACCTGGGATCCATCTGTCTAATTACATGCTTTGGTATTCATCCTAGACCGCATTATCAGATCATTCTCCTCAATCCTTTAGGCTTACCTTGCATATACAATTCAGTTAGTTTCTTTATAGGAATACATATACACATGCTTACATCCATTTACGCATTTGGATCTTGATCGAGTCTTGGATTGTACAGGTCCTTTATCACAAGAGCACACGTGTTTGAGTTCAAGTACTTACCTTCTTGTACTTGATTTCACTCAAACCATGGCTCTGATACCAACTTGTAACACCCTAAATATGTTTTCACCAAAATAAACGCAGCGGACATACCGACTTAAAAATTCTTTCTTTATTGACTTTGAAACATATTTAAAGGTTCATTTATAAATATTTAGACACTTTCTTGAAAGCATTTATTACGTTCGTTTTAATTGACTTGCTAAATGTAATACATATTGCAAGTTATGAACCGCTCTTCCCGTACAATCCTTGCTCTTCGACTCGATCCTCGTTGGTTGGTCCATCATATTAGTCCGACTATCTGCAGTCACCATATAAACATAACCAACGTGTTAGTATATGGTGACATTACATATTTTTAATTAAAAACATAAACATGAATCGTCTACATATCCATCAAACATTATATAAAACTCCAATAGGATATTCTTTGAACTTATTCCTTATGTCGAGCCTCAAACCTTAACCTTAGAGAGCCCAACCCTTACTTACCTGCATTCCTAATTTCATCCTCCACATCAAACAGTTAGCCTCTTTATATAAACATATAACACCGAACGACATTCATTGGGCTACATTATGTATAACCATTTTCATATATACACATACTTACATACAGGTTCCATATGTATATATATATATATATACATATATATACATATATATACACATATATATATAATAACATTGACATCTAACTCTTTCATTCTACAACTATATGCTTTTATATGCGCATTCAAGTCATATTCACTTATCCATGTTCAATCGTCGAACTTTAATTATGGCTAATAATTTATTTATAAACATACTTAAGAACAAGTTTCTTCTCCCCATTCGTGTAACACATTCTAACACTTTCATTCCCACGAGATTTGAATCTCATACGTATATATTTATATTTATCCCTTACGAGCCCGAAAGTCATTATTTGTATTCGTATCACATAATTAAGACCTTTTCGAACTTTTCATAGATTATACTATCTTTCGGAAGTTTACCGAAGCCTTTGTATGAGCCTTAAAAAATTCGAAAGTCCAAGAGGTAATAAAATACACAACAATCAAAATTCAACATTTATGTACTCATTCCCGCCGTAAGCTACGGTTCACTCACCGTAGCTTACGGTGAGGATTTTTTGCCAACCAGATACTCCTTGCCATAAGCTACGGTCGGGTACCGTAGTTTACGGTCATGACCTTTTTGCCAAACAGATAATCCTTACCATAAGCTACGGTCGGGTACCGTAGCTTACGGTCATCTGCTGTTGCTACTAATCCGCAGCTTGTTTTTCACCCAATTCGATTTCCTTGCTCACTTAGGCCAGCCTCGGGCCTTCCAAACACACCGTCTCTAATAACTTAGCTATTTTATCTCTTTACAAAACCTTTCGATTACTTTATCCAATTCCCACCATTTCCATCTAATAGCCTTTCTACAAAATTCACGACCCGTTTACTTCTATATTGAGATTTTACGGTTTAATGACATACCACTCCCTTTCAAGAGGTCTTATTATAACATTTCTTATTCATTCACACACTCTACTTTAGTCTCGATTATTCGAACACATATACGTCTTCATGTACTTAAATACGAAGTGAGTTCAAGAATTCACTTACCTTAGCGTCCGCATTTGCATCCGTTACCTTGCCTCTTTTTGACCCGTTAGCCTTCCATGCCTTCATCCACTATGACATGATTCCTACATTTTCATGTCATCGCAATCACATTCTTGTTAGCATACACGATTGTGCACATTAATGATTATACCAAATGCATATCTCGCATTTGGCTTTCATTAATCAATTCTAACAAGCGTAAGGCATATACTCAAAATCACATCCTTTCAAACTAATATAATTCATCATATCACCCATACAACACATATTGATGTAACACGTACCATATAACTTTCTATAGTCTCACCATTGTAACAAGAAGTCTAACATGCATTCTTATGCGCAGTTGACTTTCAGAAGGCAACGGTTCAACATATGAACTTTCGACTTAACCTCATACATCCGTGTCACATAGTAGATTATGCAACTGACATTATATACATTTGATACCCCTGATGTAATATGCTTACAACCACATGATCACCTACTTATTTACACATACAAGGTTGGTCTATTTAACATGATAACACATCATTCAAGCATAGAGTACAAATTTCCTAATGCATAATTCTACTCAATCATACCATTGACTACACATTCTTACAAAATCCTTCTACAATATATCTTCTCATGTTTGATTATTACCAATCATGTCTTTATCAAAATCTACACATGATCATCCATTGTTTAGCATATAATTTCACATACTAACTTATAATAGACATTTTATCAAACACTTGGTGTGCGTACACGATCTAATGCACAATGTACAACTAATTCATGCAACAATCTTCCAAGTTCATAAAATTTATCATCAAAGTCCTCTTCTACAAGACACACCATTCTTTTCATATTATCAAACATGGCTAAACACCACATCTCTTTCAATCAATCCATATTTACTCAAAACCACAATTTCTTGAACATCGGTTTGCAAATTCAAAACTCTAACTAAGATGTTAACATCAGTTATTTGTTAGGTAAGAGTATCTAAGTATAATTTCAACCATCCCATCCATGCAATTTACCCGATTAAGGGTAATTTATCAAAACCCACCTAGTACTCTAATCAAGAAGGTTTGGAGGATGAATTTGGTACTTACTTGATGCTTAGGAGGTGATGGACACTCCAAGATTCATAGATTATCCATGCAATTTCATACTTCTCCTCTCATTTTCTTCCTTTGGATCACACCAAGAACACACACACATTGTGTGTGTGTGTGTCGACATATGCTCTGCCCAAAAATGGCCTCTTCCATTTTCTTCCACCTTTTATTAAATGAACTTTCCAACTTGACCTCTTTTGGCCCCTAGAGTTTTGTTGGTTATTTTTATTTATTCATAATTGTTATTCCTACTTATGAACTCTTTTTAAGTTAACTAACTTATGTAACTCAGTTACCTCCAAGGGTCAAGTCACATTACTTTACGTTATATCATACGGAACAAATAGAAAATATAGATATTTTAGTTTTAGGGCGTTACATAACATCTTGTTGAACTTGGACGGTTTTGTTCTTCGCCATATTTTGCATTTTAAGTTCATGTCCCTCCAGTCTTTCAATGAAATTTGGTAATAAAAAATTACCATACTCGGTTCCATTCTTCAAGATGGTCAAATATGTGGACCATTCGCCTTGCGGTAGAGAATCTGCCAACTTATCAACAAGTTCTTCGTTGGTCTTGATGATTCCCATTCTCTTCATTTGCACCACTAAATGACAGTATCTTTCGATCAATTGTTTCATTTTCTCTCCTTTAATCAATGTAAAGATATCAAACTCTTTACTTAACAACGCCCGTTTACTCTTTCGAAGTTGAGCACTTCCCTGGAACTTCAAACGAAGAGCATTCATTGTGCATCATCATCGTGTTGTAATAACGCCAGAATATCTTCTTTGATGGATTGTTGCAGAATGTTCATCATTTTCTTTTCGTTTATGAACCTTTCCCTTTCAACATCCGAGAGTTGAGCTAGAGTCTTTTCAAGGCCATTTTCACCTACACGAGCTTGATATTTAACTTCGATAGCAAACCAGCAAGTAAAGTTATTTTCCTGGACCCAATTCATGAACTGTTCGCTCCAACTGTCGAAGTCTTCTAGGTTCATTAACTTTGGCGGTTTGGTCATGGTACCCATCTCGTTTTCAAGATTCATGTTTTGAGCCGCTGTGGTCGTGACTATAGATGTAGCGAATGCGTTGTAAAATTTGTCTGACATTTTTCTGTAAAAATTCAAAAACACACTTTTCGAACAAACTGATTAGTGCGGAAAAATTCTTTCGTGCGGATAACAAAATAACTCGTGCGATCAAGATCCGTTCGTACGAACCAGAAATTTGTACGGATAAGATGACAAACACAAGTAACTCGTGAAAACAAGAAAGTCACTCGTATGGATGAGAAATTTCACTCGTACGAACGCGATGCTCGTACGAATGTGTAACTAGTGCGAATCACACTTGTAAATTTGAAACTTGTAAGTTTTTAAGAAATTCTGATTACTTGTTCGTACGAATGGTCTAAATTGGATTGAAAGTTGTTCGTGCGATTGGTCTCTCTACTCGTCCGAAACAACTAAGTCTCCAAACGGATGAATTTTACCGATTTTAACATGATTAAACTCGATTTTAGATATGAAATTGTTAAGGATTGTTTAGAATTGATTTTAACGGAATATCCTAGAATCCTAGTCCAATTTGTCCATAATCCGAGATTAGTTTGGGAGAAATGTAGAAGTAGAAAGCTGCAACAGTGAATCTGATCTGAAACAGTTGCTAGCCTGCAGAACTTGACGTTTGTCAGCAGATCGGGCCTCAAGACTCTGATACCACTTGTAAACGGGGGATCGGCTCCTCCAATGAGTAACTAGTCTGATCTAACTCAACTAGCAGAGGCGGAATTCATTGCTAGAGAGGATGACAAACAAACAAGAAAGATCTTACTGTTTAACTGCTCTGAATTGTATTAATTGATGTGCAAGTACAGACGCAAGTAAACAACTCAGCAGGGCTTCGCCGTACCAACTGAACTAACACTACTTAGCTCTGACACAACACTCCTCTATTTATAGGTCGACATGACTCGCACTGGAGTGTGTGTAAAACGAAAGCTGTGACTAGTACGCGTGGTTGCTTCAAACGAGTGACAGAGTGTCACTCGTACGAGACAACTGACTCACTTGTACGAGTCAACTACAAACATATAAAACAATTAATAACATTTATACAAATGACGTTTAAGCCCTATATACAATATCGACACATCCTAGACGTAGGCAATAGACATAATGCACCAACATGAACCATATGACCAGTCCCAGCAGTTGTTGACTTCAAATACTTTCTTCTTGATTTCTTTGCCGCAGGAAACCCTGATGTTTTCTTACTAACGTCTGTAGGCTTGCTTTTAACTCTCTTGATCTTTTTCGGTGGCACATATGGCTCATCATCATCAACATTCTTTTTCTTTCTCTTAGAAGCTTTTTTTTCAGTAACAGCATTTGGATCTACAAATCTCGGTGCTATCAGTGCTATTCTGATTGAAATATCTTCATCAATAGTAATTGGAGTTTCATCAGAAGATTCATCATCACCTCCAAAATCTTGTTTCTCAACATTTTTAGAATCTTTGGTGTACTTCTTTCACCTTGTTCTTGATCAGATGTTGCAGAAAACACTTCTGTTTCTACATTTGCTTCGACATGCACATCTTCATCAGAATCTTCGTCAATCAATAAAGTGGCCTCTTTCTTTGACGCTCTTTTTCGTTTAGTCGCTTGCTTCTTTTTCTTATCGTCTTTCACATACCAACTACTTCTCTTAGGCAATATTCTTCCAAACGAGCCTCTTCATCATTCTCTGAGTTACTCTCGTCTTTTCTCCACTTATCTTTTGGCAGTGCAACATAATTTTCATCTTTTATTACCCCAAAGAACTTCCTACCAACAGGTTCTACCTTTTGATATAGATATTAATTCAAGCAAATTAACGACAGTTTCGACATATGATCCAACACTAATTCATCCTCTTCATCTTTAACAACATTCGGGAATTGATCGTCCAGCAACATTTGAATGAAGCGAGGATATTGTAAGAATTTTTCTCTATCAATAATAGTCTTCATTTGCTCAAAAATGACTTTAATGAAGTTGTACGACAGATTTAGACTCATACACATTTGATAATACAGGAATACGTCAAAACCTCCTTCGTGATGACTCAATGCGTGTATCACCGAATGCACAAAGAAGTTGTATGGCCTGGCGAGATAAGCTTTGTTGAAGTTTAACTCATTTACATGCCCTTTGTACCCGATATGGTAAAAACAACCCTTCACCATCCGTTTTAAATAACCTATAGGATCACTATCTTTGTCTTTAAAATCTAGAACCCTTATAATCAACGCTTCTGTTATCAGTACTTCGTTATCTTCGTTTCCGATCCTGAAAAAAGATTGTATCGCTGGTGGACTTGGAATACACTTATCATGATCCCAAAATCTCTGAATGTGTGATCTGTATGCTTTGTGTTGATTTGTGAATGCATTCTTTATTGGTAATCGATCCATAAACTCCAAAATTTCCCAGAACGGTTTAATCTCTGGTATCGAATTATCTAATACATAACAAATGTTTTGTTTAGGCTCGAACGTCATAGATTTATTCTACAAAATATAAATATAGCAAACATTTAGTCGAAAAATCAAAAATACCAAAGTTTGGTGCGAAGTTGATCTTGTACAAAGGTACCATTCTTTATCTTCGTACAAAGATAGACATAAAACATTTGTGACCAGAAACTTTCTATCTTCGTGCGAGGATAGTTATTATCTTTTCCATTCAGTTACCTTCGTGCGAGGGTAGGATTCTACCTTCATACGAAGGTAGCTCTCTTCGTATAAACATAGTTAAGATCACAATGATGATTCTGCATGATTTTACGTAAACTAATGATTGTATCAAGGACTAACAACGCCGATTATCAAATTTATATGATCAATTTTAAGTTTCATCGGTCCGTTTGTCCTAGATCTAAGATTTTAAGTATAAACAGCGATTAGTTCATTCTAAGTCCAATTTGTCCAATTTTATACCTTAACCATTGTTACTAGTGTGCAAATCAAGCACTACAATGTCAATTTGGGCAGCACTTCGTTGTTAATTTTGCAAAATCACTCAAATACGCAGGCTCGTGCAAAGAAGAATTCAAACAGTAACAAGGTCTCCTCGTACGAAGTTAGCTTTTTATAGGTTTCAATATCTCTGTATGAGGATAAAACCTAACTTCATGCGAAGTAAATTCTGACTTCCTGTGAAGTGAATCCTGACTTCGTGCAAAGTAAAACATTGTTTTTCAATTTCACAAGTTCTAGAACATTTTACCAGTTTTAACGACCCACTCAGTTGACCAAGTCCAAGTTAATGACCCTGGTTAACTGATTTATCTACCAAGTCCAAGTTAATGACCTTGGTTGAACACTTCATGAACAAACTGGTGTTTTCAGACAATTTCAAGTTTCAACTTAATGAACTTTTGATTATTTCAAAACATTTTCTCATATCAGACAAGTTCCCAACCCATTGTTCTCTAGATTCCAATCAGCAACTTCGGATTTTGAAGATCAGTTTTCCATCATCGGTAGTCGAAACAAAGATGAAAATAAAATCTTTTTAATTTTTTCAAAGTTTAAGCTAAAACACACTGAAATCTTTTTGGGTTTTTCTGAAATGAAATAGCTATGTTCAAACATATTAACAGACATTTTTGTGAGTTTGTGTAAGAGAATCATATCAGTTTATGAGACTTATCACTAGTACCGTTGATCTTGATTAAACTTTAAGTTCTAAACAAATTCACTTAGATTGTCAGTATACTGGTCAACTTAAACCTCTACATATTTCTCAGTTGTTTCAAGATACAGTACTAGATGTCTTAGAACTTGACTTAATAGTGTTTCCCAACTTAGAATATACTCCCGTATCAAGATTACTTAGATTCATCTTACAGGTGAATATATCTAAGCGGGACCTTGAGAGCTCAGGTTAGTACCACCGTATAGACAGAGAGATTTAGAGGTTTAAGTGGACCATATTTCTCAATTGTTCCATTTTTTGGAATCTTTTGACTGCAATTGTCAGATCTCTCGATACTTTCAATTTGATACAGTTTTTCAGGTTTAAAAGAAAAAGTATTCTACATGTTCTAGGCCATTGCTAACGCAAAATCAGAAAAACTTGTATAATACACTAAATATTAATTATCTATAAAGACCTAGTATCTCAGAATCTGGCAATCTCTCAAACAAAATTGTAAGTCCCGAAACGGATCTAACGGGTATCACTAACCTAATCAGTAGCGGAAATAATGATTAGGAAGAAGAACAAACTTTGAATTAAGAACAACTTGCATGCACTAGCAAAGTGTCTGATACAAGTTTTGCAAAAACAACTCTCTAACCTTTTCACCTTGACCTAAGACTTATATTTATAATGCTCACTAAGCCCACCATTTACAACCCTAGGCCCATAAGGCACTAGGAAGCCCACAAACCCCTCTAAAGCCCAAAATAGCTCTAATGTGTAAACCTTTGGTAATATACATCCAACAATCTCCCACTAGGTTAACAACATTAGTCATTCTAGTCCTTCAGTTGCGCATCCACTCCTAGCCTTCCAGCTATAATACCTACAACAGCTGCAGTCCAATCCTTTGCACACACTTCATATAACTCTGCAGTGCGGATCTGATGAGAAGCAAGAACCTGCAGGTCTTCATCGTGAAAGCTTACTAAGTCGACCACGTCATTCACCCTGAACGCCTTTTCTTTTGTTACAATAGCGACGCTGCCAACCTTGGGATCGTACAACCAAAAGTTAAAGTTCTTTAGAAATCCTCGTGGAAATGTTGGAGCGAGCAGTATAACTAATTCCTTGTCAGTTGGCGGCCACATCACCAATTTGAACCTTCTCCCTGTATGCGCATCACGAACTCCCTTTGTAGTTCGCAAATAGGTTAAGCAGTCTTCATCATCTTAAAACCGTGCTTGACCTCATGCTCCAGTTTCTTGAGAAACCTCCATCCAGGGCCACGCTCAGTTGTATCATCGTCTGTATACAGAGCTCGCAGTAAATCAGTAAGAGCTATTTTCGTCCACGTCTCAAACTGGGATTCCTTCGAATAATACTCTCGAGTTCCATCTTGGCGCACAATTATCCACAAGTTCTTTACATGATCATACATCCAGCTTAACACCTTGGATTTATTTCCGACTTTACTGTAGTAGCTAGAACCGAGCTCCATCACATAGCGTTCCGATTGGTTCGTTGGATCTTTTAGCTGGAAGTTTTCGTCAAGAGGATTAACATTAACGTTCTTCATCAGTACCATTTGTTTCTTCTTTTGACTTACTGCACGCTTTTGGCTCGTTGTATATTTCTTTCGTGGATCGCCCAGATAATCATCTAAACCAGCTTATCGTTCAGAAGCCAACTGTTCAGCCGCTAGCCTTTCTGCCTCAGTTTCCTCTGTCGCTCGTTGTTGAGCAGCGCGATGCCTGTGCTCTATATTCATTGGATTGTCCGTCGGATCAGAAAATTCCCTTCCAAACTTATTCTCTAACTTGGCTTTCAAATCGAACACCATGGTCATGAGCATAGTAACATCTCCCTACAACTGATCTATAGTTTGATCTCTAACATCCAATCGAGTTTGCAACGAGGCAATTTGAGCATCTTTCAATATAACTTCCTGCTCTAAGACGACCACTCTTTTCTTCAGATCCACAACGTCAACTTCCACATCCTCATCATCACTATCCAACCCACCAAATTCAAACACACGCTTTTCTGATCGTCGCAAATATTCTGCAGAATCATCGTCACCACGACCTACACCACTTCCACTTGCCTCAGAACCTCCTGCACCCGTTGAACTTCCCCCAAACTCCATCATTTGAAGTACTGTATCTGCTGGAATTGAGACAATTGTAGAATGCGTAGCAATAGGAGTGGTTGTCGGTTCAGATAAGATGGGAGTATCAACTATCGGAGTGTTTGTCGCAGATGCAGTGATTGAAGACAAAACAACAGTAGACGATACCAAAACAGACTCTTCAGATGCACTAACAATACGAGCTTCAGATTGGCTTGATGGAACACTTGGCTCTGTTCTCCTCCACTTAGTCAGTGGAACCTCGTCCTTTTCATCTTCGTCATCGTCTTCAACCATACCAATCGGAGCAACAACAGATGGAATTTCTAGTGAAGGATCACCCTGTTTTTCCTGAATTTCCTTTAGATGAGAAATCAAAGCTTCCAAGTTCTCTGAGGACAATTCTGGTAAAACTGGAGTCAAATTAGCATTGAGCTCTGTAAGATCATCAAGAAAAGCTTGTTCGGCATCGGTTTCCTCGTCTGTAACCAGATCTTCTACCGCTATCTCTTTCGCTTTAACTGGAACATCATGTTCTTCGACCACAATGGCATTTACCGGTGGAGGAGCTGGGATGTCCAGGCCGACAACCTCTACAAATTTTCCAAATTTCTTCAGCGCAAAACGACCAACAAATACAGTTTTAAATGTCGAACGATTCTTCTTCATGGTACTGAAAATGGTTGGTCCCATCGGCTTCATGTTTAATAAATTCGCGTCTGAAGCATCCTTTGCCAGATCAGGATAACGAGCATCGAGAATCAACTGAACAAACCACGGATACAAAAGAAACATTCTCTTCTTGGACTGTTCCAAAATTTTCTTCATGTTTTCGAAGATATAACCAGAGTAGTTATACTTCCAGTCCATAACCAGAGACACGATAGCAGAGGTCTGAGTTTGGTTTGGTTGATCGAGACCTCCTTTGTTTTCGGAGACGCTTGCATAAACATATGAACCAATAACCGCCAGTATGCTGGAAACATCTTCTTAAGCAGCGGTGGATACAATCCTTCATAACCCATCTCCATTAATATCGGCACCACCTTCTCTTTCGCATAAACTGTTGGGTCGCTAAAAGTATCAACAATCTGGAACACCTCTCTGACGCAAGCTTCATTTACTAGTATCTCCTTTCCTTGTATCTGTGAACTGATGTATGGTCTCCCATCCGCGCCTCTCTGATGAAATCGAGCTCTCTTACAGAAAGAATGCACTAAATCTCTGTATATGACTGGATTGGCCCGGAGAGCATAGGCAATCTTGCATGCGTTTAAACCCACGATCATCGACTGGAACTCCTGATAAAACTCGGTTGGCGAATCTGAAAGATATCCTGCCTGGTTGTGGAACTGCTCCTCAACCAACATAACGGCGTCAAAAGCTTCTTCAACCATTTCTGTTAAGACAATAACCAAGTTAAATTCTAACTAACAGGAGTTAACGGAGTTCACCAGGATGAAAGTTAAAACTAACTGGATAGTTCAAGTAGATTTTAAGGTTCAAATATTTAAGAGTTCAAATCAGTTTTACGGGTTCAACAGTTGAAAAGGTTCAAAACAGTTCAAAGGTTCATAACCTTAAATCCGGATTTGCAGACAGGTCAACACTAATCCGGATGAACCTTTTCATCATTCCGGATTAGCAAGAGGTCACTTGTATTTCGGATAAAGTTGCAATACGGATTAGCCAATAGTATCTCGGATATATCATCAATCCGGATGAAGATTATCTGAGATGAAATCCAAGTTCATCAATTCGGATGAATAACCATCCGGAATGGAATCCGAAATGCATGTGTCTTTGAAGATCAATCTGAGATGGTATCCGAATGCTTTAAACATCAAAATTATCATCCGAATTTCATGATTTTAAGCATATTTACCTAATTCGGATGAGTTCCGAGATGAACAGTGTAATAGAGAGAATCAGAGAAGAATTTAGATTTCGGAAATTTGTGAATAATCCGAAATGATGTTTCAGAATCAAAGATATACTTTCCGGAATGGGCTTGGGCCTCAAATTAGGGGTGTTCTTCGGGTTTTTTAATTATGTGATATCCCGGGTTTTTCGGATAACTTACACGTGACACTTGTCGAATAATATATACGCTAAGTATTAAGCATGCACGAATTAAATGAATACGTGTTGTGTGTTGTGTGAATTTTTAGTTATAAAGTAAGTATGATAGATATGTACACGAACTGAACCGAACCACGACACGAACCAACTTCGATTCATTGTGACTCTAGGAGTAACAAAGTTTTAAACTTTAACTCAAGTCTTCGGCCAAGATCAAACCCAAACCGATAGCGAACCTAAACCCTAAACCAAAACACTTTCGGCCAAGATCAGCCCATAACCGCGGATTTATTGAGTTCAAACCCAAACCGAACCCACCAAAGCCCTTGGCCGCGAGAACTAGTCCAAACCGTAACCCTCATCTCCCTCTTTGCCTATATATACAACTTACATACATGCTCCATTCAGAATTCACAAAACCCTAACAAGAAAACTGCCGTCGGCAGCTTCCTCCTTCTAACCGATCGGGATCAGCTTTTCTTCATCATCTCAGTCGCAAAACAGCCCTTTACTTGTTCCCTTGATCGCCAGATCAGTTTTGATACACTCCATCATGATCACAAACAGCTTAGCCACATCTCTCGGTCGCGAGATCTGCCTCTCTTTCCTCTCGGCCGCAAGCATTATTGATCACCGTTTCCTTAACATACTCACGGTTCGTTTACCCTACCGCAAGCATTATATTCGGAATACATGTGTTTTGATTGTGTTGTTTTCGGATATTAGATGTATTATATGTAATCGGCTGAATTGATCATTGTTGATATGCATGTATAATTGTTTGCGGATCTCATAAGGTTGCAAGTGTGTTTTGTTTGTAATAACTAGAAGTAAGAACTAGGGTTTGCATGGATGAGATATTGGTATTAATCTAGGATTAAAAATCAGTTCTTGATCGCCTAGATTAATCGCATGAACGGGATTACACGAGTTTATAATAATAACATGCTGAAACAGGATGCTAAGTGAAAGTTACAGCCGATTTCATCTGGCTGTAACTTGGTCGTTAGTTGTCGAAAAACGGAATTTCTGATGTCTAGAACGTAGAGATTTGAATAAGGAATCTAATGGCGCTGGATTCATAATTTTCTGAAGTCGTTTGATATTTTTAAAGGGCTAAACAAGTTCAGTAACTAAAGCTGTGAAAAATTCTGAAATTTTGTTGTTTGTTTATCAAGCTAGATTTTAAAATCAGTAGAGAGTTGAGTCATGATTTTTGTACAGCAACTAGGTATAGAAATTTCCGGGCAACTCCAACTGGAATTTTGTTAATCGGACGATCAGTGATTTTTAAATAAATTCTTCCGTGGACTGCAGTCAGAAAGCGGTAAATCTGACTGCAGCTTAATGAATTAATATTTATGGCTAATTGGTAAAGATTTAGGACTTGGAAAAATTATATAAATTTCTATGGTATAAATGTCGCCTACGGTAAAAATATTGGAATTTTTGGAATGTTAGAACTATTTTATAAAAATCCTAGAAAACAGCTGAATAATTGAGTGTTAAGCAGAAAATTGATAACTTGTGATTTTATGCATTAAAGTGTTGCATGGATTTGGAATATGTTCATGATAAGTTGTTTGATTACTATGATCACATGAGAATACTTGCATGCATGTTTGAGTGTTAGATATGTTGTTTGTGTGTATCACTTTGTGAGTAAATTTCGTGTGGAATTTGTATTGGTGTGTTTACACACTGACGTGGAATTAATTGGTTTGTTAGGACGCAACTAGCGGTCCCATCTCTTATAACATCTTTGCTACACTAACCGAGCAAATAAAGGTGAGTTCACGGCCCCTAACTTTATCCGGTTTTTAAACAACAGGGGGAGAAACATGTATACACTCTCAAACTCAAACTCTTTACGTTATACGAATTTAACGTCACATAACTATACGGTAACTAAGTTAATGTTAATGTAATGTTATGGGCACTAAGCAGCTTTATCACTTAAGTCCTCGATAATCTCCTCGGATCGTTAGTATTTGGGTTAAATAGCGGGGGAATTATAAGTAGTACTACTGGGTCTGACGAGCCCCATCCGAGCTAGTCCGCTAGCCGACCGGGTATGGTCAACGGGTGTATGATTGGCCTAACATCGCCATGGTCATGTGATAGGCCTGGCAAAACGGAGGCACAACTGTCAGCTTCGATCGCGAACACTTAGTGACATGACTTTAGGCTAGCTACCTATATACATTAATATTGAACTTAATTACGGATCAACTTAATATTCCGGGTTTGGAATATTGGAAACATCAACTTATTATCCCGGGTTGGGGATAATGGAAACAACAACTTAATATTCCGGGTTGGGAATATTGGAAGCAACAACTTATTATTCCGGGATTGGAATAATGGAACTGATACGTTATCCGGGTTGGGGATAACGGAGTAACAAACTATAACCGAACAAACAAATTTATGAAAACCTGTGAACTCACTCATCTTTAATGTTGACACTTGTTTCTTTACATGTTTCTCAGGACGCTAGGAGCTCTAGGTGCACGTACATGCATTGAACAAGACATCATTATCGAGTCTTATTTATTAATATTGTTTTGGGATTTTTCATTTGTTTTGGCGTTTGTGTTGGCGCCCGCATCACTACTTACTTATGCTTCCGCTCAAACTTTAAAACTAATGCTCTGCTAAATATTGGTAATTGATATAAAATCTACAAAGAACGATTTTGGAAAACGTATAATCAAATCATGTAGAGTCGTTCGACGTACTAGTGTTTCAGATTCTGGTTTGTTCACACGCCTCGTGGTAAAACTCCGCAAGTGGAAATTGAGGGTGTGACAAATTAGGTTTCGGGTTTTTTGGGTCGGGTTTTCAAAGCTAAATATATAACCCGATAACCAACCCTATCTAGGTTCGGGTTCTTCGGTGTTCGGGTTAAATGGTTCGGGTTTTATCGGGTCGGGTTAGATCAGGTTTCGGGTTAGAAAATCGACTAAAAAGGAGGTGTTATTCTTTCCGTTTAGAAGGGTTTGTCTGGCTATATTGGGGTTGCAAAAGGGATACGTAATGTAGACTTGGGTTTGTTGAATACTTGACATACACATAACACATCAAAACATGTCGTTATATATTATATTAATCTAACTTTTAAGAAGATATGGATGAAATAGGAAATGAGTATGAAGTGATAAAATTTTACCTAGGAAGTAGCTGGGAATCAAGGAAACGATAAATTGGAAAATCACATTTTAATTCTATGTTTGAATTCCTCGGGTTATTCGGGTGAACCCGAAACATAGATTTCTAATCCAAACATCGACCCAATAAACTATAGTCGGGTTCGGGTATGGCCGTTTATCGGGTTCGGGTTAATCGGGTAAGCTAGTTTTTCGGGTCGGGTTCGGTTTTCAGTTTTCAGTTAAAAAGAACACCCCTACCTCAAATTCCAAAGAATTCGGATTGGGGTTTTGTCATGCCCAATCTGGAATAGTAACGTCCAGGTGAGCCTGTCCGGAAATGCCCAATCCGGAACAGTAATACAAGTGGGCCTATCCGGAAAAGCCCAATCTGAAACAGTAGCTCAAGTGGGGCTATCCAAAAAGCCCAATCCGGAACAGTATTATGTGAATTTTGATTTTCCAAATTTTAAGACTTTCAACATTCTATTAGATGGCCCGAATTTTGAAACTCAGTAGACCAGTCCAATATCCCTTGCAGAAACCATCTAACCAAAAATCATCAAGTTGACTAACCAAGCATCCAACCCCCTTATACCAATCAACAAAGAGAAGACATCTTAGCACACACATACACATTATCACAGCCTTGCTAAGGGATCAAATCGTTTCAAAAGGTCGACTAAGGAACATTTTTCAGTATGAGCAAGGTCAAACTGGTCTAAGCAATTATCATTATACTTGTCCATCTAAATCTAAAACTCAATCCTTCCAGTTCAAGCTTTATGATACGCTTAAGGTAGTATTATACTATGATACACGTGTGTCCCATACCATGACATACCCCCGCGATCAAGGTAAGCACAACCATTCATCGTAGCAGGTGAGTATACTGTGTTCATCCTTTATATTCTACAACGTCAGGCTATTGGTGAATGGGTCAGTACTTTCGTACAGCAAAGAGACCAATAATGACTGACGAGGGTTAGGCAAATACCTTATGTGGTACGTAAGAACTTATGAAATATTCTCATGAGGAAACTTCCGTTCTCTTAGGTTTTGGCCCTTTTATTTTGGGTCTTTTAGAAAGATATCCTGACTGTGCCTAGGTCTGCATATAATCTGGATGCAACAGAAGGGCAGCCAATATATCCCCGGATGACCGAACAGCATAAAGACCCAAAACCTCAGACGTTGGCTATCTATCAACACAAGATTTAAGACCATGAAATCATACGCCTATAGTAAGTGACCCACTGAGTACATAGTTCATTATGTTTGTGTCATTTGGTTAACACTATCCGTTTGAGTTTTAGACCTACCGACACATCGCCTTCGATCCAAACCTTTTCCCACTTCAACACCTTACATGTGTTAGTCAAACATTTTATCACGAAAAAGTATTTCATTTCCCTATCCTTGCAAAAGCTTTTTTTTAAGATTTCTCCCCCTAAATTTGTGCATACACATGAACAAATTTACGAAACAAGAAAAATAAAGGAAAAAAATAAACGAAATGAGAAGACAGAGGATGCCTAGGTAGAAAACCGAATCATTTTGAGAAGATCCACAAGCACTTGAAAACGCGCGTTGCTAACGGGTTTCGTGAACAAATCCGCCACGTTTGCAACAATGTGGATTTGCTCAAGCTTCATCGAGACCCTTTTCATAGCAATCACGAATAAAATGGACTTTAATATTTATGTGCTTGGTTTTGGAGTGAAACACAGGATTTTTGACGATTTGAATAGCGGCATAATTATCACAGTAAATTGTGGTGTTTAGATAAGTCAAACCGTAATCCACAAGCTGGTGTTGCATCCATAAAACCTGGGAGCAGCAAGCAGAGGCTGCGACATATTCTGCTTCCGCAATAGAAAGCGAGACCGCCTGTTGCTTCTTACATTGCCACGAGATTAAGAGATCTCCCAGAAATTGATAGCCAGTTGAAGTTGAGCGCATATCCCTATCTGTACCTCCAAGATTACTGTCAGAGAAAGTAAACAATTCAAATTCAGAATTTTTAGGATACAAGAGGCCTAGTGATGGTGCCCCTTTGAGGTACCTAAAAATTCGTTTAACAACATGTAAATGAGAGAGTTTAGGAGTAGCCTGATAACGAGCACACTGGCAGATGACAAACATGATATCTGGCTGACTTGCAGTGAGATACATGAGTGAACCAATCATTGAGCGATACATAGTCGGATTAACAGGCGTTCCTTCAGCGTCTTCATTTAGAAAAGGCCGTTCTGCTATAGGTGAAGCCATGGGCTTTGAATCTGTAAGCTTGAATTTTGCAAGAACGTCATGGACATATTTTCCTTGATGAATCAAGATTCCCTGTGAGCTCTGACGAACTTGAAGTCCCAAAAACGTGGTCATCTCCCCCAATGAGCTCATCTCAAATGTCTTCTTCATAATTTCTTCAAATTTGCGGCACAAACCATCATTTGTAGAACCAATAATGATATCATCAACGTAAATTTGAACAAGAAGAATGTCCTTGTCAACACGTTTGATGAACAGGGTTTGATCAATGGTTCCCCTAGTATATCCATGAGCAAGGAGATGCTCTGTGAGTGTTGCGTACCATGCGCGAGGCACTTGATGCAACCCATACAAAGCCTTATCTAATTTGTATGCATAGTTTGGCTTGTCAGGATCAGTAAAACCCGGTGGTTGTGCCACGTAGATTTCCTCTTTCACCGTGCCGTAGAGAAACGCAGTCTTGACATCCATTTGATAGGCAGTGAAATCCATGTAAGATGCATATGCCAAGAAAATGCGTATAGCCTCCAAACGAGTGACAGGTGTGTAGACCTCATCATAATCTAATCCTTCAATCTGAGGAAAACCCTGAACCACCAGTTGAGCTTTATTTCGAACAATAACTCCAGTGTCATCTTGTTTGTTACGGAAAACCCAGCGAGTTCCAAGAGCACGTTTTCCTTGAGGCAGCTTCACCAATTGCCAGACACTGAGCTTCTCAAATTGATTGAGTTCTTCATGCATGGCATCCACCCAGCCTGGTTCCTGCAAGGCAACATCAATACTTTTAGGTTCAATTTGTGAAATGAAGCAATCCAGGATTGGCTGCGGGTTCAAACAGCAGCGTTAACAGGACCAATAATATTTTCAATGGGATGATCACACTGTAGACGATGCGGTATTGGTGTAGCGGGAACAAGAACATTTGCAAGTTGGTAACATTTGCTGAAGCTACTCCAGAAGACTCCCCCTCATCAGTTGCACCAGTAGGAGTATTTGCTGAGGAATCAACAGAACAGGCTGGCAGAGTAGGCTCAGGAAACAGATAGGAACCCAAGACATCGGGAGGAGTAGACCCTTCATTTGTGGTAGGAAGCTCTGTGTCTGAAACCCCAACTTCAGAAGAATCATCCTGAGAAGGCGGATTAAGTGTTGGCTCCTGAGATTGCGATACGGGGGAAGAAGAGACAGTGTCATAAATCCAGGAGGGTCCACACTCAGCTTCTTTAATGTCTCATGTAGTTGTGCAGCATCAGCATCGTCTTCGGATGAGATGGTCACTATTGGAAGGTCAGAAATTGGACTTTTACCTGCAGACACAGTGGAAGGAACATCAACATGGTTAAATAATGTGGAATAATCATACAGCCAGTCAGGACCAATGCGTGTGTCCTTGGGATTTTCCTGCAGCCAACCCACATTGTAGGTTTCAACCACCATTTTCTTGATCTTATTATAAACACGGTATGAAGTATTTTTGGAATATCCAACGAAGATGCAAGGGTCCCCGCGTGATTCAAATTTTCCTATAGTGTCCATGAGCAGGAGAACGCAAGGGCATCCGAACTTGTGAAAATGCTTGACCAAAGGTTTGCGACCTTCAATCACTTCATATGGAATTTTCATGTGTCGTTTATTGATCAGGGCAAGATTCTGAATATAACATGCAGTATTGATTGCTTCTCCCAAGAAAATGAGAGGTAGCTCGGATTCAACTAGCATAGTATGTGTAGTTTAGGTTCGATTTTTGCGTTCTGCAACCCCATTCTATTGTGGGGTTTTGGCTGCACTAAACTGGCGGTCAATTCCCTTGGAGGAACAGAAAGAATTTAAGGTAACATTCTTAAATTTTGTCCTGTTATCACACCGAATGGCCTTCACAGTGGTGTCTGTCTGGTTTTCCATAAGCGTGACGAACTGTTTGACTAACTCAGCGGTTTCACTTTTATGTGTAAGAAAGAAAACCCAGGTGAATCGCGAGTAGTCATCAATGATAACCAGACAGTATGCCTTCCCGCCAATGCTCAGTATGTTTGTCGGACCAAAAAGATCCATGTGAAGCAGTTCTAAGACTTGAGATGTGGAGGGAGCGGCCTTAGATTTGTGTGGATGTCGATGTTGTTTCCCACGTGCACATGATTCACACTTTTCAACCTGCATGAAGTCGCGAATTGGTAGATCTCTGACTAGACCACCTTTTGCAAGATGATTTAAGTTCTTCATGTTGATATGTCCCAGTCTACTATGCCACAGCATTGCATCATGTTCAGCTGTAGACTAGAAGAGGCAAGTGAGCTTGTCAGAGGGAGCCTTGTTCATGTCAATGATATGCATTTCCTTTTCGTGCAGCTTTAAGAAGAATCCAATTATCCGGAATAATAAGACCTGGTTTCAGCACATAACAGCCTTTCTTGTTAAAAAGAATATCCAAATGATTGTCACAGAGTTGAGACACACTCAAAAGACTGTGTTTCAATTCTGGTACGTAATTCACATTCTTAAAACTTAGGGCTCTGTTGCAAACTGTTCCTCTCATATTAATCTTCCCTGTCTCACCACCTGCGAAGGAAACAACCCGCCATCGAAAAACTGAATGTCATTCAACTGCGAGATGTCTCCGGTCATGTGCCTGGAACAGCCACTGTCAATATACCAGAGTCCGACAAGAGTTCGCCAGAGCTGTTCCTGCACATTTCAACAGGTTTTAGTTAGAGGCTGCAACCCAGGCCATTGAAGATCTAGGCATGCCATTAGCAATAACGTAAGTAACCTCACGAAAAATTAAATTAGTTGAGGATGAGGTTGATGATGCTTTTAATTGGTTTGTAATGGGGGCAAAAGACTGAGTCTTGGTTAATGTCTTAGGCCTCCAGGTTACCGAATCAGACTTCTGCACAAGCCTTGGAGTGCTAGAAGGATTCTGGGAACCTAAAGGTCTGAAGAATTTGAGAGATTGTTTCTTGGCCAAGTTCTAGTCTTGATCAGAAGACTTAGTCATAAATCGAGCATGAGGTAGGCGCTTAGGCATAGTCTTCTGATATCGTGAATACAAAGTCTTAAACGGGGTAAAGGTCTTTTGACAATTTCGCACAATATGCCCAGGAAATCCACAATTGAAACAGGTCTGCCTCTTCTGGAAGAAAACAGTCCGTTCAGCTTGGGAAAATTTGGGCAATTTGTCTGTCAGTTTCTTGCTTGTGGGTACTGACGGCTGATGCACGGTGTTGTTCTTGACTTTTACCTGCGCACAACCATCAGCACACTTGTTAGTTTTGTGATTTGAATTGGACAATTTGGAACGTGTAGATTTAGGCGTAATTTTAATTGATATATGTTCAGCTGGTTGCTTAACAGATTCAGTTTGCGGCTACTGAGTAAATTTCTTAAAGTGATGAGGGGACTCAGAAGTTGCCTTTTCATTTGTCGGAGACACCTGTTTGCTTTTCTTCTTTTTGGATCAGCGTGTTCTCCGTTTCTTAATCTTACTTTTCAAATCACATTTCATGATAGATTCTGTAGAGGATGCGGGTGGCTCTACAGGGACATCCTTTTCTGAATTTTCAAAAGATGAGCTTGAAACGTTATATGTAGGTGGAATGTCAAATTTTGAAAAAATTAAGAATTCGATTCAAAATCAGTTTTAAGATTTTCATTTGAATCATCAGAAAAAGAATGCTCATCATCTATCGTTTCAGAATCAGTCCCTTGTGCTTGGTTGGAATAAGCTGAGTCGCTCGAATCTTCTAGAATTATGCCACATCAATGTTCACATGGTCGGTTGGTTGGTCGACTTTTTCACTGTCAACCCAGGGATTCGCATCAACAGACAAAACCTTTGGAGAAGAACTTCCGGTCTCTTCAGTTGGAACTGATGAAACCAAATCATCTGTCAATGTTGGACCTGCAGCTAAATTCATGTTTTCATCACAAGGGTTATTACAGTTATTAATATCATTTAAAACATCAGCATTCGATGAAAAACCAGAATTAAAACTATCTGTGTTCTCAACACAATCCAACACTATCTGAGAATTTAAATTGTTCAGCAAGAAATTGATTTAAAATGTTAAAAGCGGGCTTATAAAATTCATAATCAGCAGCCGAATTGTCTGAATTTGCATTCAGACATTCCTCTTGATCACCCTCTGTGATATCCTCAAGTAAAATTTCTTCTGCACATGAGGTAGACACATTAGTATTGTTCACGAATTCAGTTTGAGTATCAGAAGACTTTTCTCCTTTAGATTCTGTGGAGGATGTTGATTCCTCTTCCTTATGTGTTACTTTCTCCAAATCATATGTACTACAAGAAGGATGATCACCAGATTCATGTGAAAGTGGTGTTGAAGTAACAAAAGCATCATCCCTCTTAAGTTCAGTTGGTTTAGAGAACTTTGGGTAATAGGGCTTCGATGGTTTAGAAAGATAATCTGAAGGTTTACCATAAATCATTTTTTCTGCATTTTCTAGATCAGCCTCAAATTCAGGCATTCTTGTATAGTTATGATTATATGGTGGAGGTGCCCTATTATACCCAAGACCTTTGGTAAAAAAAATTTGGTAATTTAGCTGAAGGTCACATAAATCCTTGACTAGTTTACTGGAAGTTCAAATTTTTTAATATTTATTTCATTTTCGTGAAACTTCCCTGTCAAGGAATTTAGCTTGGCTAAGGCTGCTTGAAGTTCTACGTCCTTTTCAGCTATTTTTAGCTTATAGTCGTATACCCAACACTGCTGTTGGTTCAAGTCTAGCTTCAGCTGAGCTATATCTTGTTTCTGAGCTTTGACCTTTTCCATAAGAAGCTTGTTCTTATGTTTAAGGGTGATGTTCTGTGACGCAGCTTGTTGGTATTCAAACGTGGGAGGAGGTTCATTCATCTCTTGCTCAGTTGTGGGATCACTTGTTTCAACAGTTTGTGATTCTGGATGTTGAGTACTAGCTCCTGCTTCAGCATCATGAGTACCAACAGGTGTTTGAGTAATTACAATCGATCTAGGAACTTGCTCTTGTGATAAAGCTTGTGGTTGCTGATAAAGTATCAAAAGTTCCTCTTCTGTCGGTTCAGCTGGCAGCTCGAAGGAATCCTAGAGACTTTCGTAATTGAACAGCCAAGAATCTCCAGGTTTTTGTGTTGGAGATGTGTAACGTTGACAATCTACGTTCTGAGCATTAATCACCCAGTTTATGCTAGGAAGATATACTCTTAGTAGTGGACTAGCATATCCCACGAAGAAACTTTCCACTGATTTAGCCCCAAATTTGCCATTTGCATCAATTACCGTGCATGGTGACCCGAATGGTTCTAAATACTTTAGGTTTGGCTTTCGCTGCTTGAGAAACTCGAAACACGTTTTCTTGTGAGGTTTGACTGTCAATACTCTATTCAATCTATAGCATGCAGATGTCACAACTTCGCTCCAAAAGCTAACTAGCAGTTTTAAATCAGCGAGCATGGTTCTTGTTGTCCTCTATCAGGGTTCTGGTTTTGCATTCAGCTACACCATTTTGTTGTGGGGTATATGGTGCACTTAATTCATGCAAAATTCCCTTCGCATTGCAAAACTCTAACATCCGATTGTTCTTGAACTTTATACCATTGTTACTTCTTATGCGTCGAATTGGTAAGTGGTACAGGTTCTCCAATTTCTGGAACAAGATCATCAAATTTTCAAAAGTTTCATCTTTTCTTTCCATAAAATTCACCCACGAAAATCTTGAATAGTCATAAGTAACAATGAGACAATATAGATCTCCTAAAATACTTCGAACATCGACTGGTCCAAAGAGATCCATGTGTAGTCTCTCTAGCAGGAGCTTTATTGAGTTCAAGAGATTCCTCGGATGCGACATTTTGTATTGTTTGCCCTTTTTGCAACTTATGCAGTCGTCATTCAAGTGAAAACTCTTTATATTGACCCCCTCCACTAGGTTGTTGTGTACTAAGAAATTCGTCTTTCAGAGAAGAATGTGCCCCATCTTCCTATGCCACATGATTGATTCTTTTTCTGTTGCTTTGGACATAAAACATTGCGCGGATTTCGTGGTTGTTGTCGTAACGCTCATGTCTAAGACATACAAGTTGTTTTCTCAGGGAGCGCACATCAAGATGCACTCTTCAGGTATATGGAATCCTAGCTTCAGAATGAGACATTCTCGATCAGTGAAGTGTGTTATGAATTTTTTTTATCACAGATCTGAGAGATACTCAATAAGTCGTTCTCTAACTCCGCTATGTAGTTGACTTTATCGAACGACACCACACCATTAGTTAGAATTCCTTCACCTACTAGTCTCCCACCTTGGTTCCCTTCAAACCCGATGTAGCCCCCTCAGATAGATTTGACGTCGTATAAGAGAGCCAACATCCCTGTCATGTGTCGGGAAGCTCCACTATCCATTATCCACTTGGAAATGATTGATCTTAGGAGCCCCTTATAAATGCATTTAAACAAGTATTTGAATAGCGAGACCCAAACCTTAACGGTATTAAGTGGGTTTTCACAGGTTGATTCACAAACATTTTCATTCTTTGTTTAAACAATCTGTTCAACCTCAACCTTTTTATCAATCATGGTTGGATCAGATGTTGTGATCTCTTCAGAAGTTACTTTAGATTTAATCACCCAAGTTTGATTTTTTGAAAACGCATTTTTGGAATAGTATTTCGAATATTTTTATTCCATTTTGAATGATGATTCATTGTTTCATTTTAAAATCTTAGTAGGAACAAACATTGGGGATTTCTATTTTACAACCTCTAAAGTTTTCTTGACATGGTAAACAGGTTTAAAGGTATTTTGAGGACATCGTTTTGCAATATGCCCCACTTCGTTGCATTTAAAACATTTCTGACTATCTGTTCTGATAGTGTATCTTTGAACCGTCATTTTTCAGCAAAATAAATCTTTATTTGGTTGTTCTCTTGACAACTTCTCATTTTCGCTTTCTAAACTTGTGCCAAACACGAATTTGATATTATTTGAAAATTTTGATTTTCCAAACCTATTGTCATATTTCATAACATACCCCAAACCTTCCTCTCATGATAGTTATTCCTTCGTTTACTATAAGAGCCTTTAGGTTTGGAATAATAAGATTTATCATGTTTAAAGTTTGAAAATCTTTGTTCTTTATTCATGTTCCTAAGTTCAGATATCTCAATTTTTATCAACTTGAACACTTTATCAACTTTGTTCTGGTTCATGTTCTGAAACGGAAATTCATCATCAGAATACAGCTTGCTAGATCTGTTCATTTTTGTACATGACAATATTCGGATCATCATTCAAACTATGTTCTAATTTTGGAATATATTTCTTGTGAAAGCTATTGTCATTTTTAGAACGTGAGCTCGAACTCATTTACTCCAAGTTGGATTGAGCACTCTCAAATTCAGTGCTTCACTATCATTTCCCAAAATATTTTCAACAACGTTTTTAACCACATCTGACTCACAATCATTTTTTGTCTTGGTATAGGTTACATCGATGTTTTCAGGCAACTCGTATTTCTTTTCAAGTTTCAATTTCAACTTAAGTGCCTTTTTCACCCCATCAGGTTTTTTCCTGGAATAACTGTTCAACATCAGGGGTGGAACTCGATTATGACCAAGACCTTTGTTCTTATAACCATCCACATTCTCTTCCGTTTTATCTTTTTTCTATTGGTTTAGGAAGCTTGTGATCAATCACATAAGATATTGTTGAATAACTAATCAGCAGCTTATTAACTTGTTCCGATTCAATCCTAATATCTTCCAGCTCACTTTATAATTTAGCGATCATGTCAATATGAATATTTATTGCCATTTGTTTATCCATGACCGTCGCTTTGAGCATTGAAAGTGTAGCATTATCTTCGCTACTAGCATCTCGATATTGGTTAATTGTGCTCAGTTTATCATAAACTTCTTTATTCTCTTTTAGATCACTTAATAGGTTATTAGTATGTTTTTTAAGTTCCTTAAACTTCTCGTCTTTCTCATAACAATCTTTGCGTGGCTCTGAGCACTTCATGCATTGTTTTTCGGTTTCATTCTTCTCACTCTTAACCTCTCCTTGGACTGACTCAATCACAACTTCCTGGACTTTCTCAGAAACTACCTCTTTCAATTGTGCCATCATTTCTTTGTCTGAAATCTCTTTGAGGTTTTCAGCATTCATTTCTTTGGTGATATCGATAATTTCTTTTACAGGCTTTGTCTCCTCATCAATCTATATGATTTGATAATTGCTTGATCCTCCAAAGAAACCTGCAAAAGATTTATAAACGTTGGGCGGTATAAATTTATTTAAACGCATTGAAAAATATCCTCTTCAGCAATCTGATCATTGTAGTATGCATCAGAATCTTCGTCTGGAGTTTCATCAAAGGTGACTTCAGCACAATCTTCGCTAGAAATATCTTCGACCACTTCTTCGACAGCTGGTTTAGATTCCTCAATGATTTCTGCTAGAAGTGCCAGACTTTTGGTCTTCGGAATGTAGTTATTCCAGTTGAAGCCTTCGTCTTCTTGAGTAACCACAAGAGCTTTATCTTTAGATTTCGCCGAACCATCCTCAATTTGTGATAAGCTTTGTTGTGCTCTGAGGTTGTTGAGATGTTCGGTGATAAATTGCCTTCTTCTAGTAATCATCACCGAATGGATTCTGGTTTCCATATACTTCTTGATTCGGACACTCTCGTTTAAAATGGCCCTTCTCACGGCACTTGAAACAGGTAACCTTTAGTTTGTTAAATTCCAGTTTTGTATCCAGACCACCTAAACTACTTCTTCCAGTTATCTCCATAAATCTTTGAGCTCTTCGAACAATACTAGCCATACACCACTTAATATCAAAGAGCTCCAACTCTTCCGGATCAATCTGATCGTAATCCTCCTTTGTCATATTTGGATTGCCGATCTTTCCTGCAACTAAACTCTCATTCAATTCCAAGACTGACGCGAGTAAAGCCATGTGTTGTTTAGCCGTTGTCTCTGTAAAGTCTTGAATGTTTTCAAGGTTCACTGCTATGTTGCACTGAAGGATTTGTTGATTGGAGTTGTTTTGATTATTCAGGTTGTTTTGACTATTGTAATTGTTCGAACTCTGGAGAGATAGGGGTGTCTTTGTTGGGGTGTTTGGATCAAAACTTGGAAATGACGTAAACCCATCACCACTATTCGAATGATTTGAAAAAGCACATGAAGAATTATAAGCACTAAATGTAGTCTGAATCTTTGGACTCTGATTGTTGGCTATCATGCTTCCTTTGAAATGTAAGTTCATGTCTTGTTTAGCATGAGCATTTCTTGTTTTAGCCATTTCCTAGAGCTCTAATTCATGTCCTTCAAGTTTTTGAATGAACTTTGACAGACTCATTCCACTGTTGTACTCCGAATTGTTCTTCAAAATAGTCAAGTTGACCATTCTCCTTCTTGTAAAGCGTCGTCTAACTTATCAACTAGTTCTTCATTTTCTTTCTGAATATTCAACCTTTTCATTTCAACCACCAGATGGCAATATCTTTCAATGATCTTCATCATAGATTCGCCTTTAAATGCAGTGAAAATGTCAAATTCCTTTTTGATCAAGGCCCTTTTGCTTTTCATCATTTGTGAACTTCCTTGAAATTTGACTTTTAGTGCATTCCAGACTGATTGCACATCACCTTAATGTTGTAACAAAGTGAAGATGTCTTCTTTCACAGCTTATTGCAAAATGTTCAACATTTTCTTTTTTCGGGTAAACTTTTCTTTTTCTTGTTGAGTGAACTGCATTATAGTCTTTTCAAGTCCGATCTTTCTAGTGGGAACAATGTACCCTTCTTCAATTGCATACCAGCACTCTAAGTAGTTTGCTTGCACCCAATATTCAAAACGTTCGTGCCAACCTCCATATTTTTCTATATTCATCAATTTAGGTGGCTTTGTCGTCGTTCCCATCTCGTTTCAAGACTTAAGTTTTGTACGACTGATGTTGTGGCTATAGTTGTGAAGGCATTGTAGAACACGTTTTCCATTTCGTCGAAAATTTTGAACAAATAATGCTTGGTGCAAAGATAACCTTGTGTGAAGGTAGCCTTGTACGAACTAGACTGAGAAAAACACAAATTAGTTAAGTTCATACGGAGGTAAAACCAAATTTATAAGATCTATCTTTGGGCGAAGTTAAAATTCAAATTTCCAAAGAACTATCTTTGTACAGAGGTAATATTTATTTTGAAAAGTTTATCTTCGTACGATTGAGTATCTTCGTGCGAAGATGGTTTTCAAAATTTCATGTTTTTCGTTGATTTTATCATGATTATGATTGATTTTAGGTCCAATTCTTTCAAGGGTTTGTTAGAAGTAGATTTTAAGTATTCCTTGAAAACTTTAGCCCATTTCGACCAATAATTTCATGAAAAATTATAAAAAAAAAGTGAAAAATGAGTAGAAGAGAAGCATGAAATCGTTGAATCTTGTTGTTTGTCTTCAGATTAGTCCCCCAGGCTCTACTACCACTTGTGAGAATCTGCTTCAATCCGTTAAGCTCGGGTAGTCCAAAACTAGCGGAATTCATTTTAGATTAGGTGACCTTAACAAGATTTACTTTTCGAATTTGTCTTCTCAGTCAGGCAGTTACTCATTCGGATGACTGAATCTGTCTTCTCAGTCCAGCATACGAAGGCTACAGCGCCTCCGGTACCATCGAAGTTCAGAGGTTTGCAGTCAAGAAACTGCTTATATGTGCAACCAGAAATCATTGTATACACCATTTAAGCATGAGTAAGTAGCACGAATAAGATGGATAAGAGTGTATCGTGGTTTTATGAGAAATCGTGTATTACTAGTGGGAGGATTTACTCCTGTTGAACCTCCTGTACAGCCACTATGCTCAGAGTGATTTGCCTCGTACTGTGCAATGGCTTGGGATATACGTTCGTTCAGCTCCTCTTGTGTTGTTGGTATGGTGTTATTGTTTGAACTTCTTCTGCGGGGCGACATCATCTTCTAATACAATATGTCACTCGCAATTAGTCGAATAATACTTTCATGTTATTATTACCATTAATTTATTTATTTATTATTATTATTATTATTATATATATTTTTAAAAACATATGCAACAGCACATCGGTGGGGGTGGTATCGGTGATGACGGTGGTGGGGGTGTCGCTCTAGCAGTGGTGTGAGTGGTACACTGAGTCTCTAACTCCCAGATCCTCTGGAAGATCAGAGAGAATTGTAGGTCATGTGAAGTCACAATTTCCTCCACAGGGATCAGAGGAAAGTGTGAGGGATGATAAGGGTCCGAAGGGCTCATGCCCGGTGGAGGTGTCGGAGTAAACATGCCTGTTGGAGGTTGTGTGGGACTTGGTTCATACATAGGGGGTACTCTATCAGAGAAAGAGGGTCCTGCCATATGAGAGGGTCCTACTGCAGCTGGGTTGTAAATAGGGTGGTACGTGGACCTCTCAGAGTAATATGGTGGCGGCTGCTCGGGGGCATGTGGAGTGCCGCTCAGTGAGTAGTAACAGGCAGGTCAAGTATAGTGAGTGGGTCTAGGGGTCGGGACTCTGACTGGGAATGAATTGGCGCGAGGCGGTGAGGCCGCAGGGGGTGAATACATAGATGCAGGTCTGCCTAGGGCGGCAGATGAAGCATCGTCTGCCTCATGCTCACTCCGAGCAACATCGGTGGATGACGAGATGTCGACAACAGGATATCAGGGGGTGGAATCTCGAGTATAGCGATATCATCAAAGACCTCGCCATCGCCAAGGTTGTCCTCCATGTGCTCAACGTGAAACACGGGTATCTCATCGTCATCGTCGTCTAGATCAATCACTGGAGGGACTACAGCCAGGGGCACGACCAAATGTACAATAGCATGTTCGCCCTCTAGATGGCCATACACGATGATATCATGTGGGGGCTGAGGGGCGGCCAGCACATCATCTGCCGGGGGTACATCTACCTCCATAGGGTCGATCAGTGCAAGTGGCTGAAAGTCCTCATAGTCTCCGTGTTCGACTCCATCCCCTAAGGGTTGGGCCTTAGCAGCGGGGTCATATCCATCGTCGGATACGTACTCCTCTGGGTTTTCTTCATAGCTCGATGCTGAAGACATAGTCCTGGCAAATAATCCGTACAATGCATATATATATACATGTTAGTAATTTATGATATATTTTATATTAATCACCTATTCTCATGCACGACTTGTTCTCTTTTGACTTCCATGTAATCTTACTGTTTTGTGTCTATCCATTATCAACTAATCATGTATTGACTCTGCTCATTACTTATAGTTGAGCTCGTGTAATAGATCCTTGTGTTATAGTGACACAATGAAAACCTTTTTGTTATTTTGTTAAAATTCCAAAACATTTCTATCATGTTTTAAACTTTGTTTCCATGTGTGAGCCCTTGGTGATTGTAGACCAACTTTTATTGAAAAGTTTTTCCCTGGTTCACTACATTCGCAGCTCTGATACCAGCCTGTCACACCCTGGTCGTAGCGGAAGCGCAAATGTGTGACTATTAGGTAATCATTGCATCCAATTTAGTAAACAGTATTAACAACAACGATGTCATGCCATTACTAAGTTTCATTATACATTTACATACTTCCAAAGTGAAACCACATTGTTATCAGTATCAGATTACCATTACAAACATAGTTTAAAACACATGTTCCAAAATAATATATTATTTTCATCACAAATTTATGTTGAGGCTTTGACCTCTATATACCCAAACGAGGTTGGATTATAAAAGGAAAATCCTCCAAAAGGTAGTACATCGTTGTCTTGACAAATCCCATACCTGGATCCCATCACCAGCTCAAGTCCTGCGTCCTGAAACACATGTAATTTTAATAAGTCAACATAAAGTTGGCGAGTTCATGTAGTTTAATGTTTTCGTATCAAAATGTCATCCTTGAAAACCTGTATTGAAATCCAAGTATGTTATTAGCATCAATGAGTTAATTTACGATCTATCAGTGTGTTGCGAGCACCCTGACATACTAGTGCCATAAGTAAGTAACCAAACCGAGACTTCTTTGACATTTTGGGATCACAAAAGCACTCCAATGGGTATACCAACCAGGAGTGGAGCGGGTCTCAAACTCAATCGGTCTACCTCTTTTGCACCTTGGTCACTAAGTGATCAATGGTTACTATTGTTATTTCCTACTTACGCACAGTGATCTGTGATCTGCTAACTCATAGCTAACATACTGTTTTGACATGACATGTATTTCCCCTGGATAGTTTAAAACTAAACTTAAAATAAGTGAAGACATGAGCTCACAATTTTTTGTTCCGTATAACTCGTACTGTTTATCGTTCGGTGTACGCAACGTATGTAACCTACATGCGTATTGGTTTCATTAGACACCTTGGTCTCAATGGACTTATAATCTGATCATGTGTTGATAGTTTGTTGTTCGATTAATATTATTATATATATTTCTTAATATATATATATATATATATATATATATATATATATATTATTGTTTTCAAATCATGTGTGAATTGGGCCTTGCCCTTCACATATCATTGGGCCTAGCCCATGTTTTCTTGTCCTTGGGCCTGGCCCATGTCATCTATGTCCTTGGGCCTAGCCCATGTATTCTTGTAATTAGGCCTAGCCCATGTAATTTATGTCCTTGGGCCTAGCCCATGTTTTCTTGTCATTTGGGCCTAGCCCATGTAATTTATGTCTTTGGGCCTAGCCCATGTTTTTGTGTCATTGGGCCTAGCCCACGTTTTTGTATCTTTGGGCATAGCCCATGTAATTTATGTCTTTGGGCCTAGCCTATGTTTTGTATCTTTGGGCCTAGCCCATGTAATTTATATCCTTTTGGGCTTTTATTATTTTTGGGCCTCATCCATAAATATTATGGGATTTGGGCCTAGCATATGATTTTTACAATTTGGGCCTAGCCCAAATTTGTTTATAAAAAGCTCATTTTTCTTATAAGTATTTACTTATAATTTTTCTAACTTTTTATATTTTAACTTTCCTGATTTTGATTTCTATAACATATAATATATATATATGTTGAATGTCTAAATATAAATTTAGACTGGTCGTCGGCGTCGTTCACTACATGTTCGTTTTCGTCGAGAATCGCCCGTTGGTCGTCAACGAGAAGGTGTAATCTTGAATGTCCGCCTATTGTTCGCTTTGTTTCAATTGTCGGATTTATTGTTTCGATGCTTAACAAAAATATATTTATTATGTTACCAATACTTGGTGTGTTGTTTCAACTGTTTGTATTTTGTATATGGTGGGGTATTTTTATTGTGAATACCCTAAGTTTCTAATACATACACATACAATACACACATGTATACATACAAATTTATTGGTAAATATATATATTTGTAAAAAGTATTTATTTTTACTTATAAATATATATTTATAACTTTGTTTAAACACTTGGTTATTTTGGGATAACCCTTGTCATTAGAGTCTACTTAATGACGTTTTAAGTTACTAATCGCGTTTAGTCCCACTAATCACCCCACTAATCATGTCTTAATCGCGATTAGATTTTTAGAAAATTTTTCCATAGATTACCCTAAACTATGGCATTTTCCACATTTTAAAAACGTATTAAAACATGTTAAAACCCATAATCATCAACAACAAACCATCTAATATTTATTTTACATAATCAAACCATCATCATCCATGACTTTTATGGTTTAAAAATCCTAGTAAATCAAGTGGGTTTTTAATATTTATTAGCCATTTCAAAACACCATTTTAGCATGTTGTTTAATCAAGTTCATGCACTCAACACCTTGATTACTACACATTTTTAAGGTGATTACAACTTAAATATAAGTGTTTACTTCTCATAAAAATCATTCATATGCATAAAAATTATTTTTAAGTTGTAGTATTTTTCATGGATGATGTAGTTGATGATCTTGTTTAGATTTAAACCTTAACATGTTTAAATCTTCAGTTTTATACTAAATCACACAAGATCATCTCAATTTTATATCATACTTTAAACATAAACAACTTCAACTTGAAATCTAACAATCATATAAACATATAATTAACACAAAATAAAAATATTTATTGTTATTATTATGTTGTGAGTTAGGGTTTATGATTCATCTTTTCTTGATTTTCAAGATGATCAACTTGTACACTAATAATCTAAACATAAACATAAGCTAAATTATGGAGGAGTTTAGCTTACAAAGGGTGCACAAGTATCTTGAAGATTTAGAGGAAAATGAAGCTCCTTAAGAATCCCTAATGATCTCCATCCATGCTAGCTTCTTTAGGGGTCTTGTTTAAGCTTCAAATGGTGTAAAAAGTGGTGATTTGTGGTGGCTAAATGGTGGCTTATGGTGGAGGTGGTGGAGCCGTGGGTATAGGGGAAGAAGGAAGGAGAAAAGTTGCAATTTTTTTTAATGAGAAATGATGAGAATGATGAAGGTTTACCATACATAATTATTTACATCTTTGATGTTCCATCGAAAATCTTAACACACCATACTTAAGATCACAATTTTTCAACAAAATCAAGTGGGTGGGACCCACTTGTAGCCGTGTACATGATGGGGGGTGAAGTGTAAATTTTGTTTTTACCACATGTTAAAATTTGAGATATTTTAGTAATTATGTTAAGTATAGTGATTAGGGTTAATCTTCTAGCATCTTAAGCATAAGACTTGAGTTTATGGTGTATTTATATAGTATTTAATCCACATGATTCTCCAATATAGGTTTCGGATGACGGTTACGTCGCTAGATGGGTCATCGTCGAATTAATCGCTAATAAACGGAACTATTTATTTAGTACCGGAAGCCTTTGTTTTCGACTACCACGATTAATAGGTGTCTAATTAGTGCATTTTCGATCCAAAAATAAGTATGACTAGTTCGCTAGACGAGTATACGATGAGTTAGGATGGCTGATATGTCTTTCGTTCAACCGTTCAACCGATATCGGCACTTTTATGTTCCGCCGTCAAACTTTTCCGAAAGTTGTGTTTCCGTGTCCTCATGTTAGTTTAATGGATTCTGAGTTCCAAATAATGCTTAACTAGTTCACTAGACGCCCGGATGAGGCTATCGGCTACAAAAATATTGGTCGTTTCGACGATCGACCGTTTTCCGGACAAGTTGTGCACTGTTTGCCGAATGACCGGAAACGATGCCTTTTGTGCATTCTTGCTATTCTCAAATTATTTTAGGATGTTTAACATTATTTTATTCTTATCTTGACATCCGGAATCCTCCGAATTAGTCTTGCGGACAAATCGCCATTTGTCGCCTTTTTGGTCGAAACGGACAATTTTGAAATTTAGGCGTTATAACGGAAAGTTATGTATTATTGTAACAGTTGTTCTCAAATATGTGTTTTCATTTGTATATGGACTCAGGTATGGCATTAACATGCCGTTATTCCTTTTCTGATTCGTGTTTGCTGATTTACCGACACGGTTAGTGTCACCGCATTTAGTGCGTTTAGCACTTTCTACCAACACTTTTAGGGCATTGTTTTGGTTTGTTTCGCGTCGTAACGGAAACCAGTATATGTTATGTTCATATTTACTTGCCCTTATGACGTACGACTCAGTTTTGAATCTAAATTACGATAACTATGCATGAGATTATAATATAAAATTAGTGATTAAATTGTACGAAATTACCAGTTATTTGCCAGTTGTCACATACTCCCCCTATTAAAAAAATTCGTCCCGAAATTCAGCTTGAAGCATCATAAGGAGTCTTCTCGAACAAGTGGGGGTATTTTGACTTGATCTGATCTTCACGCTCCTATGTATACTCGGGACCGTGACGTGAATTCCAGCGAACCTTCACCAGTTTGATTTGACTTCTTCTTGTCTTTTGGACCTTCCAGTCCATGACTTCAACTGGTTCTTAAGTGAATTGTAATTTGTCATCAACATGAATTTCATCTGCTGGAATGATAAGTGTGTCATTTGTCGGACTTTTCTTCAGGTTAGACACATGGAATGTGTCATGCACGTTATTGAGTTCTTCTGGCAATTTTAGCTTGTAGGCCACTGTACCAATCTTTGCTAGAATTTTGAAAGGTCCAATATATCTTGGGTTGAGCTTTCCGCGCTTCCCGAATCTAGCCAAGCCTTTCCAAGGTGTGACCTTTAACAATACTTTGTCTCCCACCTTGAAGGATAATGGTTTGCGTCTTCGATCCGCGTAACTCTTTTGTCTATCTCCGGCCGCTTTGATACGCTCACGTATCTTAAATATCTTGTCAGTGGTCTCTTGTACTAGTTCGGGACCAATGAGTTGTCTGTCATCGACTTCTGCCCAACATAATGGTGATCGGCACTTCCGTCCATATAGTGCTTCGAATGGCACGGCCTTGATACTAGTGTGATAACTGTTATTGTAGGAAAACTCTACCAATGGTAAATGAGTATCCCAGTTTCCGCCTAAATCCATCACACAGGCCTAAAGCATCTCTTCTAATGTCTGGATGGTTCGCTCGTTTTGACCATCGGTCTGCGGGTGAAAGGCTGTGCTTAAATCCAAGCGAGAACCAAATGAATTTTGAAATGATTGCCAGATACGTGACACAAAGCGACCATCTCTATCAGAGATTATCGGGATTGGCACACCATGACGTGCCATAATCTCCTTCAGGTACAGTTCATCTAGTTTCTCTGTACTGTCTTTCTCGCGGATGGGTAGGAAGTGAGCTGATGTAGTTAGCCGGTCGATGATAACCCAGATCATGTCATGACCTCGAGAGGTCCGGGGTAATTTGTAATGAAATCCATTGATATATGTTCCCCCTTCCAAACCGGGATCTCCGGTTGTTGTAATAACCCAGATGGCTTTTGGTATTCGGCCTTGACCTTTGCACAAGTTAGGCATTTCCCAACATAGATCAATATCTCCCTTGAGATTAGGCCACCAATAATATTCTCTCAGATCCTGGTACTTTTTGTCCGATCCTGGGTGTATCGAGTACTTGGACTTGTGTGCTTCATCCAGCACCAAGTCTCGCAACTCACCATAATAGGGAATCCAAATTCTTCCCATGAAATATAAGGTTCCATCCTTGCTCGGTTCCAATTGTTTTTCCATTCCCTTTAATGATTCCGCTAGAATGTTTTCTGGTTTCAATGCTTCTGTTGTGCTTCACGCACTCGAGTAGTGAAGTTTGTCTGGATTGTCATTTCTAAAGACCGACCCGTAATGTTTTGACTCGTTATTTTCTACTCAAAGCATCTGCTACAACATTTGCTTTGCCCGGGTGATACTTGATCTCACAGTCATAATCATTCAACAGTTCCACCCAACGCCGTTGGCGCATATTCAGTTCTTTTTGGTTGAATATATGTTGAAGACTTTTATGGTCTGTGAATATGGTACACTTAGTGCCATATAGATAATTACGCCAGATCTTCAAGGCAAATACCACGGCGCCTAGCTCCAGGTCATGCGTGATATAATTCCTTTCATGAACTTTTAACTGCCGTGACGCGTACGCGATGACTTTCTCCCGTTGCATCAACACGCAGCCCAAGCCTTGACGTGATGCATCACAGTACACCATAAAGTCATCGGTACCATCCGGGAGGGATAGTATTGGTGCTTTGCATAACTTCTCTTTCAATACTTGGAACGCGATTCTTGCTTTTCTCCCCAATCAAACTTTTTATCCTTTTGGGTTAGCGAGGTTAGTGGCTGAGCAACCTTGGAGAAGTTTTCAATAAATCTCCTATAATATCCCGCTAATCCTAGGAATTGTCGTATTTCTGTAGGAGTTCTTGGCGTGGTCCAGTTCTTTATTGCCTCGATCTTCGAAGGGTCAACATGTATTTCGTTCTTGTTCACCACATGGCCAAGAAATTGTACCTCGCGAATCCAAAATTCGCATTTTGAGAACTTGGCATATAACTGCTCCTTCTTCAGCAATTCCAAAATGGTTCTTAGATGTTATTCGTGCTCTTTCTCGGTGCGTGAGTATATCAGTATATCATCTGTGAATACTATCACGAATTTGTCAAGATATGGCTTACATACTCGGTTCATCAAATCCATGAATACTGCGGGGGCGTTCGTCAGGCCAAAGGGCATAACAAGGAACTCGTAATGACCGTAACGAGTCCGAAAGGCTGTCTTAGGGATGCTTTCCTCTTGGATTCTCAATTGATGATAACCGGATCTTAAATCGATCTTCGAGTAAAAACTTGACCCTTGCAACTGGTCGAATAGATCATCATTCTTGGTAATGGTACCGGTTCTTGATAGTTAACTTATTTAACTCCCGGTAATCGATGCACATGCGAAAGGTTCCGTCCTTCTTATTCAGGAATAGCACCGGAGCTCCCCAAGGCGAGAAACTCGGTCGTATGAAACCTTTGTCGAGCAGCTCTTGCAACTGCGTAGATAATTCCTGCATCTCCGAGGGCACTAGTCGATATGTAGCTTTTGCCACAGGTGTAGCTCCCGGCACTAAATCAATGCGGAATTCAACTTATCTCTGAGGAGGTAGCCCTGGCAAGTCTTCTGGAAAGACCTTGGGATATTCCCTCACTACCGGCATGTCTTCAATCGTGTGCTCCACAGCCTTCTTATCCACCACGTGGGCAAGAAAAGCGATGCATCCTTTCCTCAAACATTTCTGCACCTTCATGCAATTTATGATTCGCAGAGGGGTGTTATGCTTCTTACCGTGAATTATCAAATGTTCTCCGTCGGATAAGGGGATGCGAATGATTTTCTTGTGACATATAACATCGGCTCGATTATTGGATAGCCAATCCATCCCAATAACAACATCAAAACTACCAGTTGAACTAGTAATAGATCTATATCAAACTTCCGTTCACCCAATTCTAAAGTACATTTCTTTATTATTTCTTTCGACTCTAATAATATCCCATTAGCTAGCTCAATCGAGTAGGGAACATCTAGTTTACTCGACTTTACCCAAGTATATCTCTAAACTCTTTAGAAATAAAACTGAAATCTGCCCTGGAATCAAAAAGAATAGATGCAAAGTGATCATTGATAGGGAACGTACCGATGACCACGTGGATCCTGGAGCATCCTTAGCTCCAATTATAAACGCTCTTCCCCGTGCTTGATTCGCTTTAGGACAGTCTTTCTTGAAATGTCCTTTGTCTCCGCATCCAAGCAAACTTGATTTCCAGTATTGGCTTGGCACACATCGATGCGATGTCCAATTTTTCCACATTTTCCACACTTGGGGCCTCGACATTCCCCATGGTGGTGGAAAGGAGATTTGGGACATTTCGGTGCGTCCCTAATGTAAGACTTCTTAACCGCAGTGTTCGTGGTTGTGGTAACACATGCTTTGGTCTCCTTGACTTCTCTCATGGCTTATCTCTTGTTACTATTGTGAACCATGAGAGCCTTTCTTGAAAAGGGAAAATTTCCGTTTGTTGGAATCAGTGGTCTCCTCAGTAGATTCTTTTTTGTTTCCACCATACTTAGGCAACTTTCCCTAACGTACAGCCTCCTCGGTCAGGCTGACAACTAGCTCAATTGCTTCACCAATCTCTGTGGGTTTCGAAGAGGTAACCAAACTCAGAATTTCGGGGGGCAAGTCCCCAAATGTACCTCTCAATACGTTTAAATTCTGGTTCCACTAGATATGGCACCACTCGGGATAAATCATGGAATCGTTGTGTATACCTAGAAATGTCTGAACCAATCATTTTCAGATTCCAAAATTCGGTCTCCAACTTTTTAATTTCCGATCTGGAGCAATATTTCTTCTTCATCATCTCCTTTAGTTCCTCCTAGGTCAGGGCATATGCGGCATCATCGCCCTTGGTTTGGAACTGAAGGTTCCACCATGATAGAGCTCCATCCACAAAGAGCCCGGTAACATAGGTGACTCTTAATTCAGCCGGGCACTTACTCATTCAGATGACTGAATCTGTCTTCTCAGTCCAGCTTACGAAGGCTACAACGCCACCGGTACCATCAAAGTTCAGAGGTTTGCAGTCAGGCAACTGCTTATATGTGCAACCTAAAATCATTGGATACACCATTTAAGCATGAGTAAGTAGCACGAATAAGATGGATGAGAGTGTATCGCGGTTTTATGAGAAACCGTGTATTACCAGTGGGAGGATTTACTCCTGTTGAACCTCCTGTACCGCCGCTATGCTCAGAGCGGTTTGCCTCGTACTGTGCAATGGCTTGGGATATACGTTCGTTCAGCTCCTCTTGTGTTGTGGGTAGGGTGTTACTGTTTGAACTTCTTCTGCGGGGCGGCATCGTCTTCTAATACAATATGTCGCTCACAATTAGTCGAATAATACTTTCATGTTATTATTACCATTTATTTATTTATTATATATATATATATATATATATATATTAAAACATATGCAACAGCACATCGGTAGTGGTGAGGGTGGGGGTGGTATCGGTGATGACGGTAGTGGGGGTGTCGCTCTGGCAGTGGTGTGAGCGGTACGCTGAGTCTCTAACTCCCAGATCCTCCGAAAGATCAGAGAGAGTTGTAGGTCATGTGAAGTCACCCTTTCCTCCACATGGATCGGAGGAAAGTGTGAGGGATCATAAGGGTCCGAAGGGCTCATGCCCGGTGGAGGTGTCGGAGTAAACATGCCTGTTGGAGGTGGTCTGGGACGTGGGTCATACATAGGGGTACTCTATAAGAGAAAGAGGGTACTGCCATATGAGAGGGTCCTGCTGCATCCGGGTTGTAAATAGGGTGGTACGTGGAACTCTCAGAGTAATATGGTGGCGGCTGCTCGGGGGAATGTGGAGTGCCGCTCAGTGAGTAGTAACGGGCAGGTCAAGTATAGTGAGTGGGTCTAGGGGTCGGGACTCTGACTGGGAATGAATTGGCGCGAGGCGGTGAGGCCGCAGGGGTGAATACATAGATGCAGGTCTGCCTAGGGCGGCAGATGAAGTATCGTCTGCCTCATGCTCACTCCTAGCAACATCGGTGGATGACGAGATGTCGACAACTGGATATCAGGGGGTGGAATCTCGAGTATAGCGATATCATCAAAGACCTCGCCATCGCCAAGGTCGTCCTCCATGTGCTCAACGTGGAACACGGGTATCTCATCGTCATCGTCGTCTAGATCAATCACTGGAGGGACTACAGCCAGGGGCACGGCCAAATGTACAATAGCATGTTCGCCCTCTAGATGGCCATACACGATGATATCATGTGGGGGCTGAAGGGCGGCCAGCACATCATCTGCCGGGGGTACATCTACCTCTCGATCAGTGCAAGTGGCTGAAAGTCCTCATAGTCTCCGTGTTCGGCTCCATCCCCTAAGGGTTGGGCCTTAGCAGCGGGGTCATATCCATCGTCGGATACGTACTCCTCTGGGTTTTCTTCATAGCTCGATGCTGAAGACATAGTCCTGGCAAATAATCCGTACAATGCATATATATACATGTTAGTAATTTATGATATATTTTATATTAATCACCTATTCTCATGCACGACTTGTTCTCTTTTGACTTCCATGTAATCTTACTGTTTTGTGTCTATCCATTATTGACTAATCATGTATTGACTCTGCTCATTACTTATAGTTGAGCTCGTGTGATAGATCCTTGTGTTATAGTGACACAATGAAAACCTTTATGTTATTTGGTTTTAATTCCAAAACATTTCTATCATTTTTTAAACTTTGTTTCCATGTGTGAGCCCATGGTGATTGTAGACCAACTTATATTAAAAAGTTTTTCCCTGGTTCACTACAATCGGAGCTCTGATACCAGCCTGTCACACCCTGGTCGTAGCGGAAGCGCAAGTGTGTGACTATTAGGTAATCATTGCATCCAATTTAGTAAACAGTATTAACAACAACGATGTCATGCCATTACTAAGTTTCATTATACATTTACGTACTTCAAAAGTGAAACCACATTGTTATCAGTATCAGATTACGATTACAAACATAGTTTAAAACACATGTTCCAAAATAGATATTGTTTTCATCACAAATTTATGTTGAGGCTTTGACCTCTATATACCCAAACGAGGTTGGGATATAAAAGGCAAACCCTCTAAAACGTAGTACATCGTTGGTTTGACAAATCTCATACCCGGATCCCATCACCAGCTCAAGTCCTGCGTCCTGAAACACATGTAATTTTAAAAAGTCAACATAAAGGTGGCGAGTTCATGTAGTTTAATGTTTTCGTATCAAAATTTCATCCTTGAAAACCTGTATTGAAATCAAAGTATGTTATTAGCATCAATGAGTTAATTTAGGATCTATCAATGTGTCGCGAGCACCCTGACATACTAGTGCCATAAGTAAGTAACCAAACCGAGACTTCTTTGACATTTTGGGATCACAAAAGCACTCCAATGGGTATACCAACCAAAAGTGGAGCGGGTCTCAAACTCAATAGATCTACCTCTTTTGCACCTTGGTCACTAAGTGATTAATGGTTACTATTGTTATTTCCTACTTACGCACAGTGATCTGTTATCTGCTAACTCATAGCTAACATACTGTTTTGACATGACATGTATTTCCCCTCGATAGTTTAAAACAAAACTGAAAATAAGTGAAAGGAGGGACATGAGCTCACAGTTTTTGCGTTCCGTATAAGTCGTACTGTTTATCGTTCGGTGTCGCAACATATGTAACCAACATGCGTATTGGTTTAATTAGACACCTAGGTCTCAATGGACCTTGTACTCGTTGTTCATCTTGAATTCTTGTTATGTATTTATTTGTTATGATTGAACAACTTATAATGTGATCATAGTGTTGGTAGTTTGTTGTTCGATTAATATTATTATATATATTTCTTAATATATATATATATATATATATATATATTATTGTTTTCAAATCATGTGTGAACTGGGCCTTGCCCTTCACATATCATTGGGCCTAGCCTTTGTTTTCTTGTCATTGGGCCTAGCCCATGTAATTTATGTCCTTGGGCCTAGCCCATTTTTTCTTGTCATTGGGCCTAGCCCATGTAATTTATGTCCTTGGTTCTAGTCCATGTTTTCTTGTCATTGGGCCTCGCCCATGTAATTTATGTCCTTAGGCCTAGCCCATGCTTTCTTGTCATTGGGCCTAGCCCATGTAATTTATGTCCTTGGGCCTAGCCCATGTTTTCTTGTGATTGAGCCTAGCCCATGTAATTTATGTATTTGGGCCTAGCCCACGTTTTTGTATCTTTGGGCATAGCCCATGTAATTTATGTCTTTGGGCCTAGCCTATGTTTTGTATCTTTGGGCCTAGCCCATGAAATTTATATCTTTTTGGGCTTTTATTATTTTTGGGCCTCATCCATAAATATTATGGGATTTGGGCCTAGCATATGATTTTTCCAATTTGGGCCTAGCCCAAATTTGTTTATAAAAAGCCCATTTTTCTTATAAGTATTTACTTATAATTTTTCTAACTTTTTATATTTTTAACTTTCCGGATTTTGATTTCGATAACATATATATATATATATATGTTGAATGTCTAAATATATATTTAGACTCGTCGTCGGCGTCGTTCACTACATGTTCGTTTTCGTCGAGAATCGCCCGTTGGTCGTCAACGCGAAGGTGTAATCTTGAATGTCCGCCTATTGTTCGCTTTGTTTCAATTGTCGGATTTATTGTTTCGATGCTTAACAAAAATATATTTATTATGTTACCAACACTTGGTGTGTTGTTTCAACTGTTTGTATTTTGTATATGGTGGGGTATTTTTAATGTGAATACCCTAAGTTTCTAATACATACACATACAATACACACATGTATACATACAAATTTATTGGTAACAATTATGTATATAATACTTGTATTATTTTCCAAGTAGAAATATATATTTGTAAAAAGTATTTATTTTTACTTATAAATATATATTTATAACTTTGTTTAAACACTTGGTTATTTAGGGATAACCCTTGTCATTAGAGTCTACTTAATGACGTTTTAAGTTACTAATCGCGTTTAGTCCCACTAATCACCCCACTAATCATGTCTTAATCGCGATTAGATTTTTAGAAAATTTTGCGATAGTTTCCCCTAAACTATGGCGTTTTCCACGTTTAAAAACGTATTTAAAACATGTTTAAACCCATAATCATCGACAACAAACCATCTGAAATATTTATTTTACATAATCAAACCATCATAATCCATGACCTTTTATTGTTTAAAAATCCTAGTAAATCAAGTGGGTTTTTAATATTTATTACCCGTTTCAAAACACCAATTTAGCATGTTGTTTAATCAAGTTCATGCACTCAACCCCTTGATTACTACACATTTTAAGGTGATTACAACTTAAATATAAGTGTTTACTTCTCATAAAAATCATTCATATGCATAAAAATTATTTTTAAGTTGTAGTATTTTTCATGGATGATGTAGTTGATGATCTTGTTTAGATTTAAACCTTAACATGTTTAAATCTTCACTTTTATACTAAATCACACATGATCATCTCACTTTTATATCATACTTTAACCATAAACAACTTCAACATGCAATCTAACAATCATATAACATACAATTAACACAAAATAAACAATATTTATTGTTATTATTATGTTATGAGTTAGGGTTTATGATTATCTTTTCTTGATTTTCAAGATGATCAACTTGTACACTAATAATCTAAACATAAACATAAGCTAAATTACGGAGGAGTTTAGCTTACAAAGGGTGCACAAGTATCTTGAAGATTTAGAGGAAAATGAAGCTCCTTAATAATCCCTAATGATCTCCATCCATGCTAGCTTCTTTAGGGGTCTTGTTTAAGCTTCAAATGGTGTAAAAAGTGGTGATTTGTGGTGGCTAAATGGTGGCTTATGGTGGAGCCGTGGGTATAGGGGAAGAAGGAAGGAGAAAAGTTGCAATTTTTTTTTGAATGAGAAATGATGAGAATGATGAAGGTTTACCATATATAATTATTTACATCTTTGATGTTCCATCAAAAATCTTAACACACCATACTTAAGATCACAATTTTTCAACAAAATCAAGTGGGGTGGGACCCACTTGTAGCCGTGTACATGATGGGGGGTGAAGTGTAAATTTTGTTTTTACCACATGTTAAAATTTGAGATATTTTAGTAATTATGTTAAGTATAGTGATTAGGGTTAATCTTCTAGCATCTTAAGCATAAGACTTGAGTTTAGGGTGTATTTATATAGTATTTAATCCACATGATTCTCCAATATAGGTTTCGGATGAGGGTTACGTCGCTAGATCGCTCATCGTCGAATTAATCGCTAATAAACGGAACTATTTATTTAGTACCGGAAGCCTTTGTTTTCGACTACCACGATTAATATGCTGTCTAATTAGTACATTTTCGATCCAAAAATAAGCATGACTAGTTCGCTAGACGAATATACGATGAGTTAGGATGGCCGATATGTCTTTCGTTCGACCGTTCGATCGATATACGCACTTTTATGTTCTGTCGTCGAACTTTTCCGAAAGTTGTGTTTCCGTGTCCTCATGTTAGTTGAATGGATTCCGAGTTCCAAATAATGCTTAACTAGTTCACTAGACGACCGAATGAGGCTATCGGCTACTAAAATATTCGTCGTTTCGACGATCGGCCGCTTCCCGGACAAGTTGTGCACTGTTTGCCGAATGACCGGAAACGATGCCTTTTGTGCATTCTTGCTATTCTCACATTATTTTAGGATGTTTAACATTATTTTATTCTTATCTTGACATCCGGAATCCTCCGAATTAGTCTTGCGGACAAATCGCCATTTATCGCCTTTTTGGTCGAAACGGACAATTTTGAAATTTAGGCGTTATACCGGAAAGTTATGTATTATTGTAACAGTTGTTCTCAAATATGTGTCTTCATTTGTATATGGACTCGGGTATGCCATAAACATGCCGTTATTCCTTGTTCCGATTTGTGTTTGCGGATTTACCGACACGGATAGTGTCACCGCATTTAGTGCGTTCAGCACTTTCTACCAACACTTTTAGGGCATTGTTTTGGTTTGTTTCGCGTCGTAACAGAAACCAGTATATTTTATGTTCAGATTTACTTGCCCTTATGACGTACGACTTCAGTTTTGAATTTAAATTACGATAACTATGCATGAGATTATAATATAAAATTAGTGATTAAATTGTATGGAATTACCAGTTATTTGCCAGTTTTCACATGATAAACGTTTACAATCAGTCAACAGTTCGACAGGGCTTCGCCGTATCGTTTGCAAAACAGTTACAGACTCAATGACCACGAACCTATATATAGACATGCTAACTTTGTGCAAACTTGAGTCCCCACTTTCGTACGAACATAAACAACTCATCTTCGTACAAAGTGAACAACCTACTTCGTACGAAGTGATACCTTTGTACGAAGTAAAACTACGATATCAAAATTTTAACATTTAAGCCTATTACAGACACCAACACGACTCGTAGACGCAGTCAGTAGACATATGTATCAACAATGCTTCAGATCATTAAGAACAAAGGAGAGATTATCAGAATTATGACTGTCATCATTTGTTGTGAAGGCACACTTTAAGGAATACTGATAAGGATTTATACCAGTTGATATATCAATATATTGGTCATAACCCTGATCATTTGATATTCCTGATGATGATCCTTCTTGACTCAGAAGTGTCGTGTTGCTGAAGACATCATCGTCGGACACTTTCCCAATTTCCTGTAGCTTCTTCCTATATAAGCTCTCTTTCAAATGTTAAGAGATTTCCATGAAACTGAGTCATGGTAGATAAGTAACGAGAAAAACACAAAAATACTTGTATATATTTGTTTTGTTTTAATAATCCATCTTGTAGGTGTATTTTGGAGGAATGCAACACACAGAAAAAGTCTACATGCCAGGTAAAACAAGCCCAAGAACCAAGTGGACAGAGAAAAAAGTGCATAAAAAATTGACACGAGGCCGTGTCTACCTGCAGACGAGATAAAACCCTTCTGTGCAGTCTTTTTTTCATAACTGCCACGCCCCGTTTCTCTACAACCACCGGTTCCCTGCAACTTTTTCACGCTCTCCTTCCATAATCCACCAACGAGGTATGTTCCTAACATCTAAATCTATTCGATTTACGCTTTGCATGTTATATAACATCTAAATTTGGGGAAAATCTAGGGTTCTTGAACTAGACCCGTGTCGATTCAGAGAATTCAAAATTTTTTCATAAATCTTGTTAGTAGTAGTTAGTATTAGTGTTTTAATAAGCAAATCACCAAACCATTGTCAAAAAATCGGGCATTTTCAACCTATTTTATCAAACCCTTTTCATAACCGAAAAAACTAAAAATAAAAGGGTAAAACAGGTTGGTAAGTGAAAAAATTGATACTTGGGGTTTGTTTTTCGGGGTATACGCACACAGGGGACCAAAAATTTTAGATTTTTCGAAACCAGCTCGAAAAGTTGAAATTTGGGTCAAAACAGTAGCCGACCACAGGGCTGTGCCTCTGAGGCACGGGGTCGTGTCCCCTGAAACCTTGTAGCACGGGCTCGTGTCTAAAAGACAAGGGGTCATGTCAAGACCCCTGTTTCTAGCATTTTCACTGTTTTAATTGCACTTGACTGTATAAATGTTTGATCTGTGCAGGTAATGGCACCACACAAGTGGCTCAGATTCAAGAAAGAACACTCATTGTGCGGAATAAATGGAGATTCTCAAAATCCGCATCGAGGAGCCACCAAGGCAAGTTTGCTACGACACCTTGGACACGGTGGGGCAAAGAGACCGCTATGACAGTCTCGTGATAGGACCTCTTCGATTCTTTCTTGAGGCAGCGCTTCAGTCTGTTTACGAATTCAATCTTGAATTCCTAAGCACTTTTACCCTCAAGAAGGATATCGAGGACATGTTCGACAATGAAGTCGTGACGTTCTAATGCGGTGGTAATTGGTGCGAAGTTTCAGTAACCAAATTCAGTATGGATGTGGGGCTCTATACCAAGGATGAGCTTGTCGAGCCTGTCTTTAATGACAGCATCCTTGAGTTGCCTGCCGACACTAGAAATGCATTTTGGGCAACCATTGGAGAGATGGGATCTAAAATTCAAGCAGCAACAAAATTCGGTACCCACTCATTCGCTACATTTATCAGGTCCTGAGTATTACTTTGTGCCAAAGGAGAGATATCGGAGGTGTCGTCAATCTTTGAGAGCTAACTTGCCTTTACTGCATCCTGAACCCAGAACCTCTAAATGTCGTCTTAATGCTACTAAAGTATATGGCTGCCAATGCTAGAGCTACGGCTCCAACACCATATTCTTCGATGGCTGGATAGCCCGAGTCTATAGGGCCTAAGTTGGACGCATCCCACGAAGCTTCTCAAAAGGGGTAAGCGTCACCCGGGCTGATAACTCACTTTTCCACAGTTTGAACCTATCGCCAAATGCAACAATGGTCTCATGCGGATTAAAGATAGCAAGGGGAAGATTCGGAACCCGATGACCCTGACCGGATCCTCACAATCGAATATGGCCCGAACCATCCTCAACAGTACTCCTACGGCTACGCCCCGGGTTCATCCTCTTAAGGTGGTGGTGATTTTCCTAACATGCACAATCTTTATAATCATATGCAGTAATCACTCCAAATTTCCATCAATGCCCTCACCACGGGCCAAGGCATTAGCACCCGTGTTAGCGGGGTTGAGAGAAACGTAGCCTCCATCCGCATCGAAGTTTCCTACATTTGGGAGCACATGGTGTACCATGGCGAGGAGGAGGATGAGATGGATTCGGACTAGGTGATGATGGCAAAGGTGGTGTCAAGGAGGAGATATATCAGGTTAATTTCTCCTCCTTTTTGAAACAATGGTGATGGTTTGCGGGCTGCGACCCGTTTTAGACAATTTACTTTCTAAACAATTTACTTTCTACTTTTATTTTTCTTTTTATGGTGGTGTGATGAATATGGAACAATGAACGGCCGTAAAGTAGGATATTTATTTTGGCATTAGTTTGTTGTTGTTATGGTATGTATGAGCTTATAGGTACCTTGGGATGCCTGGATCCATTTAGCATACGACACCCCAAGCCCAAAACAGGAAACCCAGCACCCTACCATCTTTTTTATCTGACACCCCCTTCCCCCCTTTTATTGCTGAAACATTTTTCTTCTGCACTTACCACACGGGGTCGTGCCTCCTTGACACACCCCCTTTCAACCTTCTGTAAATTTTCTAAAATTTTGATACTGGTACTTTTAACATGGGGCCATGCCTCTCGAACACGCCCCCGTGTCAAGTTACTGATTTTTGAAAATTTTGTTGTTTTTAACTTGCATTTACACATTTATTCAATTTTAACAAATTTTGGACACATTGAGTACAATGTGTAATTTAAGTGTAGGAGGAGGAAGCTTAAGTGGAATTTATTTGTCCTAAAAAACAAGCCTTGGACAAAACTCTACTTGGAAGCGCAAAAACAACCCAAACCTTTTTTTCAAAAAAAATATTTTTTAGTTTGTTTTGTCTTGTTTATAGTTTAAGTTAGAAACCAAGATTTAGAATTTTCAAGTTTTCATAAATTTACAACCAATAGTGCCATGATAAAAAGAACCATATAAGAAAATTTTATAAAAATGCATAACAATTCTTTTTAAAATTTGTTTCTATATATATAATTTCACACTTTTACCCCTTTTCCCACAAAAATGTGAGTTTTGAGCCTTTAACGAGCATTCAATATCATATTTTTACTAAATGCTTATTTTCATTTCTTGTGTGAATAGCCGTATTGTTCTTAAAATAAGACAATACATTCCCGACCCTTACCAACTAATCCAAGTAAGTACATGATGGAGGTATTAGGATTTAAAAAAAAAACCTTTCTTATTTAAAAAAACTTTTTCATTTCCACCAAAAACAAAAACAAAAAATTTCTCCCTAGTTAACTCCTTTTGAGCCTAAAACTTTTTATTTCAAAACCCGTAAAATCCATTTTGCATAAACCACCCATCACCCAAAACCAATTTGTCTTTTTACACCCCTTTATTTTAGTAAAATGCGGTTCTTTTAAAATTTATATAAAAAGAAGTGACTGGGTTTTTTATTAAAAAAAAAAACAAAACAAAAAAAATATCTCTAGTTTGTTGAATAAACAAGCATAATTATTGCTTGTAAACCTTTAGTTTATACCTAAGTCAAATAAATTTTAAAAGAAAACCGACATTTTACGTTTTAACCATTTTCCAATAAAACTACCCTACCCCTAGCCAAAACCTACCATTTCCCAAGTCCTCTTAATATTTACGAAGATTTCGTTAAAAAGGAGCAGGTTTGATTACTTATCAAGCATATGGTAGGAGTAAGTCCCATATCGGTATCGAGCATTTCACTTATACATATTCGGCCGAGTGTTGAGTGATCACTTGTAATGTGTGTGAATTCGTACATAGCTAAATGAAATTTTATAAAGGCATGTTATCACCAAAAATACTTATTTTTCTGTAAAAAAATTGTTCTAAATAAGTCATATCAAATACGATTGTAACTATTATAGAAACATGAATAAAAAGAACTTGGAATCCCGACACTCTAAAAACAAGACCTAAAACTTCTTTTCTACCAATTCCATTTGGTTGTGTAAGCAAAAATTAAAGAGTTTTGCTTGAGGATAAGCAAATATTCAAGTGTGGGGTATTTGATATGCGTTAAATGCAACATATAAATTGTATCAAATACGGTATCAAATCAACCCTTTTTAGTACTAATGTTTGAAAAAGTGTGTTTCTTTGTATACTTATGATTTTAGGGATTAAAAGATCTTAATTGTACAAAAGAAACAAATTAACGACAACAACCAGCAAAAGTATAGAAGGCGGGAAGATGACACACTATACCAACCCTCCAAGCTTCACCCCAAGACCAAAAACGACGAATCAGAAATCTAACACGGGGTCGTGCCTGCTCGCATGGGGTCATGCCCCTTCAAGATTCTAGAGCAGAAGAAGACAAACAGATGTAGACAAAATACATGGGGTCGTGTCCCTTAGACACGGGCCATGGTCAGCTTCCAGATTTGCATATCTTGGATAGTACAGCAAGTATAATGGCCACGGGGCCGGGCCATTGACACACGGGACCGTGTAGCAGCTGATCTGACATGCTCATTTAATGAAGACATAGAAGAAGGAAGACACGAGGCCGTACCCGTAGGGCACAGGGTCGTGTGAAGACACTGTTTACAGCTATAGATAGGAGTGCATTGTTTCATTCCAACTCATCCTTTGGTAAATCATTTCTCTTACACATGTCACCACTCCACCATCATCTTTCACTACAACCGTTATAGTTTAGAGTGTGTAGTAGTCATAGGATCCAAGATTGATCGTAAGAGCCTTTGTCAAACTATGGCCATGCTTGGCTAATCTCTTACATCACTTTGTGAAGACGAAATCTTTTATGTATTACTTTTGATTTCCAATCTTTGGTTAACTTTTTAATTGGGTTTGTATTAATGACTTTAATAACTAGTTTTTTATATTAAAAGTGAGTTTTATCTTATCATTCCTTCATGTTTTGTTGATTGACTCATTCATGTCTTTACGGTCTGTATAAAGCGTCAACTGCATGTAAGGGGGTTAGAAGGGTGGTTCGGGTAAGGCTCTTGGCTCGTTCAGTGTATAGATACTATAGGGACTTGGTTCAAGCTTATCAAGACTTCCTTTGATACAAATAGCATCAAATCGGGGGAAGTAATAATGGCTTGACTCACTTATAAATAAACTACTATTAAAACTTTAAACTGGCTTTGCGGGACTGTATCCCTGCTGACTCAGACCAATATGGCCGAGGGTAGCGTTGGCTCCAAAAGAGGGACATGCCACATTTTACATTAATAACTTGCTTAATTATCTTTTAATATTTCGGCCTTACGGGACTGTATCCCTGCTGACTCAGACCAATATAGCTGAGGGTATTGTTGCCTCCAAAATAGGGACATACCACTTTAACCAAGATAATCTCTAAAAAAAACCCAAAGTACGGAAATCATCAAAGGATACGTGAAAGATGAGTCGGAACCAAGTGATTTTATTATGTTCATTTCTTTCTTTCATTTTATTTTACTCATTTAATTTACTTATCAAAACCTTTTCTCAAAGTTTGGATCGATTAGACCTTAACAATAATTCAGTACTAAAAGCTCTTGTGTCCTTGGACGACCTCGGTATCTTACCATCACTATACTACGCCAACGATGGGTGTACTCGCCCTAACATATTATAGAAAGTAATAGCATTACATTGTGTTTTATAAATATAAAGTTTGAATAACGAGTGAAAAAGTAACTAAGATATCAAAAAAATATACTCACATTCCATAACGAACACAAAGATAAAACAAGTGAAGTTAAAATTAAGATAATGCAATATTCTAAGTAGAAACCATATATTTTTGTTAATAGTATCTAAAATATATTGTCAGGGTTTAAAAACTACAATACATATAAGATTATAAACTATAGTCAGTATAAAAACTACAACGCATATAAGATTATAAGGGATATAATATAGGCAGAGTTTAAAAACTACAATACATATAAGAATAAGGGATAATAGGCGAGTATGAGACCTTCCGAGCATTACATAACATATAATTCTCACCATAAACTATTTTTGTTATAACTATACCTACAGTTTAAACTATGCATCTAAAAAAGAATCAGTAACATGTTAAAAAGGCCAAATATTCAGCAATATGATAGTTTGATATCGTCTAAAAGTTGTCCTTGCCTTATTAACGACCAATTTAAAAAGAATGAACTGTTAGCGTTGGAAGGAAATAAGCAGCAAACACTGTATTAAGTTTGCACAACCCTACTCTTATATAATATAATCTTCTATTAAAATGATTATTTTTCAAATTTTCCGGGACAACACTATCTATCGAAAAAATATGCATTACAAACAAACATGGTATTCTTCCATTCCATCATTATTTAGGTAACATCAATACATCAATTAACAAGATGCAAAAGATTTAGACGATATCAACATAACAAAATGTGAAAAATATATGAACACAACCGATGACGTAAAATGTGTAAAATATAACAAGAAAGTATAAATACAACATTAGCCACAATCCCTATTATTAATGTTCTCTCCTCTCTTTGTATGAAGGTTAAGAGACATCCAGAGACCTCTAACTCGTATTTCATATGATACAAACAAGCTAAAACTAGAGCGCAAAATGATATAGCTGAACTGGATTATTTGGTAGTTTAAGACAAAATTTCTCAAGTTGTAAAAGCGTGAAGAGGTTTAAAAAGACAAGAAGACTCAATCATTTGTGAATGAGCAACAAGCTAGATGTATGCCTCACCACTTTTCATTTGATATCATATTGGATTGCGGCTATGAAGTGGCACAAGTGGTGCTCTAACCTTGTGATAAGTGGATAATATTGCACAATATCACTTTCCATGATTGGTCTTACAAAACAACCTAACACAACTATTGATCTTTCGATTATATTTATATTCTGATATCTACAACAAAAATATATATATATATATATATTATATATATGTATGTATCTATGATCGTATTGATCTATTTGTGTTTAGGTGTGTCTAAGTTTTATTTGTTAATTATGTATATAAATACAAAGATACACGAAATTTACGAGCAATATTGCTCACGTATCATTGGCAAAATGTATGTTCAATTAATAATACATGAAAAAAGGTGATACATTAGTGTCCCGTGTACGATGTGATTTTTAGTCCCTAGTGATTGATTAAAGTGAGATACGTAAGTCAAAGTGAATACGCGACGATGATATTGTGTAATTTGTAATTATATACCTAATTAACCATATATTATAAATATATTTACATCCAAGAAGATGGCTAGTTTAATGATATATCCAATTTTTAGGGAACAACTCGATCACACTTTTAAAAATTATGAATAACTATGAATAGTTTTGGCTTAGTTTAATGATATATCCAATTTTAAGGGGAACAACTTGATCACACTTATTAAAATTATCATTACCTATGAATAGTTTTTAATGATATGTAAGTCCTTTAATCTGGAAAAGAAAATATTGAGATTGGTATCAAAATCATTAAAATAGGTATCAAAATCATGACATTGACAGAGGAACACATCCTAACTATTTTCCAATAAAAGAATGGTTATCTACTTAAATAGAAGTATGTGAAGCACAAGTATAAATATACAAGTTTAATGATTAGACTTATCTTTTCGTGTTTATTTGTAAAATTTTCCTTCTATACATCTAGTTTACAAGTGTAAAAATAAAATATAAATGAGTCTTAAGATACAAAATACCTTTAACGTAAGAAGTGTAAGGTGAATTTTATTATTATTATTATTATTATTATTATTGTTATAATTATAATTATTATTATTATTGTTATAATTATAATTATTATTATTATTATTATTATTATTATTCTCTACTACTTAAGAATGATGTTTAATTGTAAAATGTAAAAAAAAAAAATTCATGATTACAGTAGTACTGTAAAATCAAGATTTTTTTTGAATTATTGGACTAAAATATATGTTTAATAAGATGGAGAAAATTTTTCAAAAACTAAAAATCTCTCGTTCACTTCTTACATTGAGGGTATTTTGTATGTTAAGACTTATTTAAACAATAACATAACCCCTAGTTTATATTCACATATCATCAAATATACCTTAAAGTATAAATAAAACTTGTTTGTTTCATTTTTCGTTTATACATAGAACTTTATTGTATATCTACTTTTGTATATTTGTTAAAAAAATGTTAACTTGTTATTTTTAAAATGTTTGTTGAAAATAAAGTAAATTTTTTAAGTTATTTCAAAAATCATAATGATTATAGAAATAACTTTATCCATATGATTAGTGACTTTTGACTATAATCCAAAGGTAGATATTTTCAAAATTTTTAAGAATATTACTCTTATCAATATCAAGATATAACTATTTAAGATGTACGCAATTTATTGGGTCCATATGTTTGGTCCATATGTTCATCACGTACTGACCCTACATCTTTGGGCTTATGCCTTTCAATTACTTTATTATTCGGCCCTTCATATTATAAAATGTACATACTGCACCCCTAATTTCAGCTCAAGCCCTTTCTCACTTCTGACTTAAAAAAGTAAAGATTTACACACAATGAAAAAAATATAATGAAAAATATATAAGGGGTAATTTTATATATACCCTTATAAATTTGTGACATATCATATATACCAATCTAAAATTTTAAATATCATACATGCCCTTAAACTAGTTAAAATTATCGAATTTGCCTATTTTATTAAAAATAATTCAATAAATGACAATTTTACCCTTATTTTTCTAAAACCTCAAAATTTCATATTTACATATTTTTCGTTATGTACATTTATATATGCAAAAGGTACAAGTTTTCATTTAGAAAAAAAAGTATAAATTAAAGGAAATTAGTTTCGAGTCAGGTCTTTCTAGAAACAACCTCTCTATATGGATAGAGAGGTCACATGGATAGAGATAATTTGTCTATATTTCACTATTTCCGATACCCCATCAATAATTTTGCTATTTGTAACACTTTGTGTACGGTTGACTTTGGGTATGGTTCTTGTTGTATAAATTAAAGGAAGTAAACAAAACTCTCAATCAGTTATGCAATCTGTTAAATGAAACCCAATGGAAAAGTTGTTAAGACTTTTGGAATTGGTTAAAGCGTAAATTTTAACGTGTGTTTCATTGTTTGTTACTAATTCTTATTTGATGGGAGTAATTTGACTAGGTGGGTTTATGTTGCAGGTGATAATTTCAAGTTTGGCTCTCAGTTTATTTTAATCATTCTGAATCTTTGATTGAAAATTACATCGGTAAATTGAAGGTTAAATACGCAAACAAAGATCACACTAATCGGAAAAGACCTGAAAGACATGGATAAACGAAAGTGGTAAACTTGAAAGAGCTTGATCGAAGTAGTCAAGGAGAAAAGCTTAGGAAGAAGATTAATGGAGATATGAGTTTAGGTCGACAAAGAAGACGGGGGGTTGTCTTTATTTTGTTTGATTTGTTTTAACATTTTCTAATGAGGGTAAAATAGTCATAAACCAAAACTTTGATTAGGTGTGTATATATATATATATATATATATATACACATGTATATATTAAGACCAAAGAAATATGAAGAAGCAAGATAGGAAGAATTAACATTTTATGCATGAAACAAGAATGGTCAAATGTTGGTCACTTAAACTATAGATTAGGTCGAACATGGCAATTCTACCTAATTCACTATAGTTATGGCTCTGATACCAATCTGTCACACCCCAACCGATGGCGGAAACATCGGAGTGAGACAAAAATAGATTGCTCGAGACATCATAACACTATTTGTGACAATATTAAATTCAAAGATTCGTTTCATTTCATAAATCAAATTGTCAATTACAACATAACAACTTCGACAAAATTACAACATAAAAAGCCTGACATTCTAAGTGCGTTTCTATGTCGTCCCTACTAGATTCGTCACATTCAACATCTTAAACCTGCAACATGGTAAAAGTATAGTTCAATACAAAAGTATTGGCGAGTACACAAGTTTAAGTACATAGCATAATTATAAAAGTTTACTCAAATCCATATGGCAATTGTATATAAGGTAAGCTAGCATGCAATACTAATTGTCAAACCTAAGTGTACACAAGAATTAAGTGTCCCTCGTCACACAAAGTAACGAGACTAAAGTATGAATAAGAATAAGAATCAGCTTGAGCTTAACAAGACCCCGACGGGCGGTGTGCTACTCCTATAGCGCTATATATATTAAGTTCGGGCTAGCTAAGTTAATGACAAGAAGCATGTATGAATCTAGCATGAACCTAAGCATAACAATAAGCATGTATGACGAATCGAGTGTATAAAGTATGTTGTGTGTATTTGTGTATTTTGTACGTTAACATGTTACAACCCAAATTGTGTAAAAAGAAAAATGGGTCAAGTGTACTCACGGTTTTACAAGCTTCCACTTGGTAATTTGCGTGAAGAGTTTTGAGAGTTGGAGGAACACCAAGTTATCCTACATGAGGAAAACGTAGGTTGGTAAGTATTCGGATGACAACGGAGGATTAGGAATTTAAATACCCCAAGGTATGCATACGAGAAAATAACCACCTAGACTTAATACTCGTTTCGACACTATGATACCCGTTCGGGTTGATGTGTTTTCATGGGTTAAGATGACCCATTAGAATCGTAACGAGAAGTTAAGTACATAGGTGATGTAACCTAGTACCATGATGGACAATCATTCGATTATCATCAAAGGTTCGGTTAGTGGATATATATAAAATATATATATATATATATATATATATATATATATATATATTATACATAATAAGTAAATCATTATTATCATGGAAGTTCATAGAAGTCATGCATGGAGGTAGGAGGATAACCTTTCTTTAACCTCTTTCGTATTGTTCACCAATGCACAAGTTGTCACGAGGACAACAAGGATGGTCATGAATAAGTTAAAATGAAAATAAAAAATAGTAAAATAATCAAGTTTGGTGGTGGATTGAAGGTAGGATAGTCAAGGCTTCCAAGTAATCACACACTACCAACTCAAGTCTTGTTTCAAGAACAAGCTTGGAAGGATACAACACTTGTGGGTTAAAACCCTATTAAAACAGAAAGTTTCTTCCACTTGGGACCTCAAATATGGTGATGTTCCATGTTGGTTTTCCATTGAAAACCTATGGAAACACTCCTAGAGGTGTTACAAGTGTTAAGAAGGAAGAAAAGAGTAAGGAAGGGAGGGAAATGTGAGTTAGAACTCACTTGAAAGTCTTGAACTTTCTGAATTGAGAGAGAGATGAATGTTTGAGGTGTGAAATGAGAGTGGGAGGAAGAGAGTATTTATAGTTGAGGCTAGGGGGTGAGTTAGGTGGGTGTAATTAATGCAAGAAACACACAATTGCCTAATCCATGAGCTAGAAACAACAAACTCCGGATTAAGCCGCCCTCTCGCGGGCTGCGAGAAAGTTAAGAGGGGACGCTCGCGGGGCACGAGCGGCCTTAGTCCGTAGATTTGTTTATTTTTGTCATTTTTAGTCCCTGAACTTAGTGTTTCCTTCATTTCATGCTCTTACTTGATATTTTTGTATGTTTTTAAGTGTATAACGTATTTGTAAGTATATTTTAGGTATCGAGTATGTATGAGTATTTGCACGTATAACAAGTATCGGTTTGTATATAAACACGTATTTAACAATTGAATGCATGTAAGACAAGTATGTATCAAGTATGGATTTTATTACGATCAAAGTCTCGGATTACAAGATTTGGGAAAAGAAACACGTATGTGATACGAATACAAGTTTTCATAAATAGGAACACGGATTACACTTTCTAATTTTTAAATGAAATATTATAATATTTAAAAAAAATTATTATCATATGCATTTCATTGGATAACACATGCATCTACAAATAGTCAATGTGCGACTAGCACACTTGATACAGACATATCTTTTGAAGGGAAGATCCCAGCTTCAAACTCAAACAACAAAATAGATTAGTATTATGGGTATAAAAGTAAAGTAGAAATAACAATTGCCGCTAAAAACACACACACACCCATACTCACGTATAACTTGACTCAACAGCGTGAGATCACTGATTCACGAGCACACATAACTTAACACTCACGAAAGGTGCATCGTGACGTGCTGTGTGAGTGTAAGCTGACATAACATTATTTTTTATGACGCTCACCGTGTATAGTACACACCCTTTAATCATCCTCCATGCACCATCAAAATCCACATCACACCATTTTCATGATTCTAGCACTTCTCAACACTAAACCTACCCTTAGAGCATTCACAATGGATCATTTATATTTATGTGAGTGTAATATTTTTATTTTTTAATGTATTGATATAAATGGTAGTAAGTGAAAGAGAGAGAATTTTTAATATTTTTTGAAAGTAGTTATGAGTAGATCTTAGAGAAGAGAATTATAAAAGTATAAAAAATATTATTTAATTAAAAAATAGAGAAAAAAGTTAGTTTTTTTACTGAGATGAAAAATAAGAATTCATTTTAGTAATTTTTATGCACAACATCACGTGACATTCACGAGAATTCCACCCTCTATAAATCAAAGATTTGTTGTACATGAGTAATCACATCCTCCACGTGCTCGGTTTTCACTTCTTTTGGTACTTCTATTTTGTCTCCACCTGCAAATCTTATCCACCGATCGATTCCTCTGTTTTCATCCGACAAATCAAACACCCATTAATGGAAAACAAACACCCACCGCCGGCGCCGCCCTCATTCACGGCGGAGCTCTTCGGCGACGGTGGCTCTCAGTCGTCATCCGCCGGAATTTTCTCCTCAATTTTCCCCCCACCGGTATTACAATTACAGCTGTTGTAAACTGTTTTTTGGGTTCGTGGGTTTGATATTTGTGAAATTGCAACTTAACTTTGATTAATTTAGGGTTATTTGTTTTGGTTTGATTGGGGTTATTTGGAGGTAAACCCTTGGTGGGTTGTTACTTTCTTGAATGTTAAAATAGACTTTTGATTGTAAATTGTTAATCTGGTGAATAATTTGTGTGTGTGATTTTAGAAAATATGGAGGTAAACCCTTGTTGGGTTGTTGTTTTTTTGAACACTGAAACAGAGTTTTAGTTGTATATTGTTGAATTGGTGAATGATTTGTGTGATTTTGGATAAATTGGAGTTAAACCCTTGTTGAATTGGCAATGCCACACACCCTTGTATGTTTTTCTGTCAGTTTAGGAATTGATGAGAAACTCGATCTTTTTGCAGCTTACAGGATCTGCACAAAAAGGGAGTTCACCAAGTCAGGTGTGGACTGCCACCCATGGAACTTCGGGTTGGTATCTTTTTCTTTCTTGGATTGAAAATTTTGACACATTATACGGTAGTTTTATTCGTTGTTAAGTGATCTCTCGAGTTTAACCCCAGATCGTATAAACACTGAAATTTCTTTAAATACATACATATTCATATATGGAAAACCAAACACAATTTAGTTGAATTCATTTATGCAAAGCGAGTTTTCTAGATTATAGTAATCAACGAACACTATGAACAACTTAAATGAACTGTAGTAAAAGATACAAAGCTTGATTCATCGTACGTGTGTATGAATATATGTGTTTTGTGTAGTCTTAGTGTTGAACTATGGCCTGTGGAGTCTGATCTGTCGCCTAAACCATGGTCCTAAAAGTTTAAAATTTCATATGTATCCTTCTGAATTTCATGATATCGTATTTACCATTTCAAAACATTAAATATATCATATTTACGAAATTTAATAGCAAGTAAAATAATATAACTATATAAATTACTTCTAACAATCTGTTTCACTGAATAAACGAAGAGAACCTTGTAAGTTGAGATAATTTTACAATAATATCGTTGTATTCCTATTCGTGTATACAGAGAAACTGATTTTGTTATATGTATTAGTGTTTTGAAAGAAGGATATATATGGAAATTTGAACTTAAATATGCAATTGACGATTTATGAATATATTTTTGAGCAGCGGAGAATGTGGCGAAGAACAGCGCAAGTGCAAATAGTAGTGTAATGAACATGGAGAGGAGGTCAATCTTTCAGGAGCGAGTCGTACCGTCTCCACTAAGTTCATCTTTATACTACGGTGGGCAAGAAGATATGTATGTTTGTTCTTCAAGTGGCCCGGCTTCACAATCATATTCTAAAGTGAGTAGAATCTTTGTTCAGCTACTATTATTACGAGCCAGTTTGATGAAATTAAGGTCTTGTTTCATGTTTTAGTTCAAGAAAGTTAAGGTTTTGTATCGTGTTTTTAGTTCAAGAAAGTTGACGGGAAAGATGATCCTAATCATTTACACAGTGCTTCTCGAGGAAATTGGTGGCAAGGTCAGTTGTAGGATGGTTACTTGAGCATTGACCGGTCCTGTTTTAGTAAGGGGTGCTAAACGGGTTGTGTTCCGAGGGTTGACGGGTTCAACTCGACCCTGAACCCGAAAATTTTAGACGAACCCGAAAATCATGTCATACATATGAACCCGAACACGACCTATTCCACCTGAATTTTTTACTTTTTAATTTTTTTCCGAAAATTAATATATTAAAATTAAAATTTACTACCAGAAAACTAATGTATATATTACAATAACATTTAAATAATAAAATCTTATGTCAATTTCTATTTTTAAGTGATAATTATGGCATAAGATACACACCTACTTTAATTTATGAAAAAACATATTGTAAAAAAGTATGGTATGGTATGGTATGGTATGGTAGTGGTAGTGGTAGTGGTGTGGTATGTGGGGTGTGGCTGTGGCTGTGGTGTGGCTGTGGTGTGGGTGTGGGTGTGGGTGTGGGTGTGGGTGTGGGTGTCTGGGGGGGAGGGGTGGGTGTGGTGTGGGTGTAGGTGTAGGTGTAGGTGTAGGTGTAGGTGTAGGTATTAATATTAATATTAATAACGGGTCAACCCGACAGCCCGATTGGGTTGACCCAAACCAAACCCGTTAGCTAAATGAGTTTGCGAGTTCAACATGAAATTGACCCGAACCTGTTTAGACTAAACCCAAACCACGAATTTAGTGTCATGTCAGACATTCACAACCGGAGTTTTAGTGATAAGTTTTTAAATCTTGAGTTTTTTTAATTAATAATTTTTTAATTATTACTTTTTTTATTATTTTTTTTATGCAGGGTCGCTTTATTATTAAGACGCTACCACTTTCTAGACAACAACATGAGTTATCCAGCTATTAACTAAGGTATTGTTCACTAATATCTATGTTCAAAGGTAGTAGTGGCAAGTTGGACGGGTCAAATGATGGGGTAACATTTCAAAACAATTAAAGTACACGGATGGTACCCGTGTTTTATCAAAATTTTGGATTTGGTCCCTAGCTTTCCAAAAGTACACGGATGGTCCCTGTGGTTTGCACTTTGTAACGCATTTATTTCCCTAGCTAACGAATCTAAAGATTTTTGTGTGTCCAAGTTAGGGACTAAATACGTTACAAATTGCAAACCATAGAGACCAACCATGTACTTTTGAAATAAGTTGGGGACTAAATGCGTTACAAAGTGCAAAACACAGGAACCATCTGTGTACTTTTGAAAAGCTAGGGACCAAATTCAATAATTTGATGAACCATATGGACCATCCGTGTACTTTACTCAAACAATTAACTTAGGTTTGGATCGAAATGCGCCGCGCTGGATTGACCTATACATTTTTGTCCAAATTTTAAAAGAAGTAAAAATAATTATCTTCTTTAATATAATTACATAAATATATATTTTTGATAATATGATATAACAGCTTTTGACCCCTTTACCCATTTTCATCTAAAGTTCCTTGTTTCTCCATTTTAGCCGTTAGAACTTTCAAAAGTAAACATGAACCAAACTGACCATTTGAGACGAGTTCTCTTATTGTCATGCAAACGACCCATGATTACATCTTCCTTCTCTACGCACCATTTAATGCGAAATCATGTCGATTTTTTTGCAGGAAATTCATGGAGACTTGATAGAAGTTTGAAGCTTTTGTTGATATATGAAATATATCTGCAGTATTTTCTTCTTTTGTTCCCCTCTCATATCACACTTTTTTTGTGACTTTTGGTATATGATTTTCAAGGTTTTTATATAAATAAAAGCTTTGATGCTATGCATCTTTGCATAAGTAGTACAGTTATGTGCAAAAATAAATAATAAAAGCCTACTAGTACATTGCAAAGGTAACGGGCCAAACGGGTCAACAGTTCTTTAAAGTTACACTTTAGACCCGAACCTGATCCGTTACTGAGCCCACCTAATCTAGAGCCTCTACTTATGTACCTTGGTGTTTCGTCTGTGAACTGGTTTAGTCCTGAGGGGTCAAATGGGTCAAAGACGTTAAATTTGTTTTTCGGGTAACAATCTTTAAGCTAATACTTGCAACAATCTTGATTCTTTTCGCCTTTTGAGATGCATAAAAACAATCTTTCATATGCAGCTGCCATTTTTGTTGCAGTAAAAAGCTTCATGCCTCTTTCTCTAACCACCTTGCCTTTCTTCTCCAACACTTCTCTTCCATCCTTCCAAACTTCATAAAGACCGTTTTTAATCGAATTGACGGTTGGTGAAAACGTATACCCGTACTCCTTCCCGATGATCACCGAGCCCGTGATGCTAGCGAGCTTTGTAGCCATTAACGGCTTCCCAGAAAGAACCGCTTCCAACAAAGTATGATCCAAACCTTGAGCCCGAAGAGTCGGGTTCACGAAAATGTCGATTGCGTTATAGAATCTTGCTAGTTGACTCGTTTGTAACGGGCCTAAAACAAATAAGTTAGGTCCAAGTTCCTTGTAGCGAACACCCCATGGACCGTCTCCGGCTACAAAAACCGCTACGGTATTGTTAAACGTTGAGTTTTCAGCGAACATCTGCTTCAAGGCTTCGAACATTAATGGGTGTCCTTTGTCTTTAACTAACCTACCCGCCATTCCAATGATCAGCGACTTCGATGCCGGAATGCCTAAGCGTGACCGAAAGCCTTGACCTTCTTCGTAATCGGGTTTATAAACGTCTTCATCTACACCGTTGAGTATAACATGAACTCGATTATCCGGGACCATGTAGATTCTTTTTAGTATATCACCAACATGATCGCTTGTTGCGACGTGGTGTGCGTAGTTTTGGAAGAACTTAATTTCTTCGACTATCTTGTTACCTTTTTCGGTCAACTGATTCGCTTGGGTCTCGTTTGGTGCTCATAAAAGCTCTTAAATTATATCAGAATGTATGGATTCATATGCGATCCCATGCCAAGAAACCGCCAAGTTTGGAACATATTTCGACCGCGTGTGCCTCAGGCTTACACTCTCGGTATGAACCACATCAAACGGGCTCTGGGTTGAGTTTTGAGCTTCAAATTGTTTCCAAACAAGAGCTTGGATCTAAGTAACCCGCAGCCGTGGGTTTCGAGAGATGAAAATGTAAATTCTTGAAAGGGTATTCTGGGAAAGAGAAGGTAGAAGAGGAACTTGTGAAGATATGAAGCTCATGCCCGCGCTTCGCCAGCGCAAGGTGCAGTGTCAAGGCATGCCGCTCGAGCCCGCCGGCGTGCCTTCCGTTGGGCCATTTCTTGACAAAAAGTGCGATTTTGAGGAGTTTTCGAGGCGGGCTTGAAGGGAATGAAAGCTGGTTCCATGCTAGATCAATCGGGTGGTTCGAGCCCGTTCCCATTCCTATTCCCGACTCCATTCGTGCTCCGTGAAAGTAGACCGAATCAGTGGAATGGGACCAGTAGAATAATGAAATAGAATAGAGAATGGAGAGGAGGACTAACGCGGTACAGAAACTGCGAAAACCCAAGACCATGGATGAAGCTTTGGAACAGGATAAAGATTTTGTTCAAAAGGATCGAAGATCCAAGTGTGGTTGTTTTAATCAAGATCTGGGGTGGGTATAAAATGAGAATATTGCACATGGAGGTCAAGCAGATCTTAAGCTATGAATACAGATTTTAGTTGACCTGACCAAGGATTAAACTAGGATTCAGTCGCTTTAGTGTCACAAGTAATATAATATATGATACATCATATAATAAAAAAAATTATTTAAATATTAAGTTAACAAAATAAAAATAATACGCCGTTGCCAGGGATAGAATCCGGGTCTGCGGGAATACTTACCACTATACTACAATGACCTGGCTGTTTTCATTTGTAAACATAATTCTAAAGAATAATACTAAAAGAAATATAACAAAAAGTTACAAGTTATATATGTTTGATTCATTGATAAATGTTCAACTACCACCTCACTAGACCCGCAAATATATTTTATATCTTACCAAAGAATATATTTTATTAGTTATTATGATATACATTAAGACTGTTTTCAAAGCATGTAACTCATTAGAAAAAAATTAGCCTGGCTATATAGGGCAGACCTACATGTTACTAAGGGGTACCCCTTAACGTTCCGATGGTAGTGTAAAATTTTTAAAAGAAAAACATTTTTTCGATTTTGTTACCTCTTTTTATATGAAACGTTTCTCCTATAAAGGTTTTCTAGATGATCTATATTGTCATGTTTATCATGTATTATAAAGGTACTTTGTATTTGATGTGATATACTCAATATCAATAAAAAGATCTCATTCTCCATATTTCTTTCTTTACCGATTTCAATATAAAACAACCATAAAACGAGACTAACCTTGCGAAGATAAGTTTACACTAGAGAGGGAGTAGCGAGAGAGAGATCGCGATTGGGGGGGGGGGGTCTCCACTGCCATCGACTCACAAGGGGATTAGGGTTTTTGAATATTTTTCCCACAACATGCATATCGATTGGGGGGGGGTCGCATAAGGGGCGGTTTGGGTTTTAATTGGGCCGCAGGCGGTTTTGGGCCGAAAGGGTTTGGGTGGCGGGTTGGGCTTGGTTTGCGCAGGGGATAGGGGGCTCGGTTTCAGGTTCCGGTTTTTAACAAGCACATTATTTTTATATATAACAAGCACATATAACACGTTAAATATTCGCGACGCTATTAAAAGGTAGAATATATATATATATACATATATATGTATACATATATACATATATATTTATACATATATATATACACACACACATATATATATACATACATATATATATATATAAAAGATGGAGTCGAATAATTACAAGGAATCGAATCAGAATGATACCTGATTTTCCGAGACGTCACAACACGTGTCGTATTTTAATATAGTTTATTAAAGACCAATAAGAACTAAAGGCGTCAACATGCTCAAACTGAACCTCTGAGTGATGATCCGATGTCAACATGCATAAATAACAGCCTCTGAATGACTGATATATCAACACGCCCAGCCTCTGAGTGACATCAGAGTCAACATGCTTATAATAAGCCTCTGAATGATCCTTGGGAAGTCCTAACTCTCATACGTGCAATTTGTTGGACGAGAGGGTTCAATTTTGTAAATATGTGAAATTTGGATGATGGAGGGATTAAAAGTGTCAACATGTTAATTTATACCTCTGAATGACCTTTTAACGAACCGAGAACTAGACAATGTCCGGATATAATCCCGTGTATGCCAAGTACTGGCTACGGAGGGCTAAAAGTGCCAAAAAGGTGTTTAAAAGGTTTTTAGAAGCTTTTCAAAGTTAAAGGGCTAAAGTGTCAAACTTTGAAACTGGCCAAGGGGCAGTCGCGGGCCGCGAGAGACCTGGCCTGGGTCTCTCGCGGGGCGCGAGAAGGCCTCTGCTGTAGAAAGTTTTGCTTGGCTCCCAAACAAAACTTCAAAACCATGTATTCGAAACTATGGACTTCTAATCAGCTATGCCATGTTATGGGACACTTGTAAGCTCCTCTTACACCCCTAAACACCTAGCTTCACCTCCTTTGAGTTCTCCAACTATAAATAGGTGCTTAAGTTCACATTTCAACTTGCAGCTTTCTCATTCATTCACTCTTCTCCCTCCTCTGGAAGTTCCTAGCTAAAAGGAGCATCCAACATAGTTCTTTTGCACCCTAGGAATCACTGGTAAGTGTTCCTTCGTTGTGCATTTTCGTTTATAGGCTTTTATAGCCAAAAGTCAAGCATTTTACGGAAAACGTTTTGACTTTCAGTTAAGACCATTATGGTCCAGCCATTGTTCAAAATGAACATGCCTAAGTGATCATAATAAGGTAGGTGTTATTCCCATAAAGGGCACCTCCTGAAAATTACGTTTGCTAGACCAATTGGCGGGTCTAAGTTAAGTTATTAAAAAGTCAAACATGCCATTTTTCGGAAAAATCATAAATTGATCTTATATATGTTATGAAACATGTTTTGACACTTAAACAAGTTGGTAATAATTATTAGGACATGTAAGAACATGTTCTGCTCGTCAATTTCAGTTCTAGGGTCGGTTCGCAACCGAAAGTCACGAAGTTTGACTTCAGCTTTGACTTTCGATTCTGACCCGATTTAGATTAGTTACCTACTGATCTAAAGTTGCATTATGATCATAATATAATGTAGCATAACCCTCTGAGGTTATATTACATGATCATAATCAGAATCCAAGTTTATGCGCAAGTTCCATAATTATGCCATCTTTGACCAAAATGTCCTTTTTGCATAAAACAATGTTTTAAATGGTAATGAACTTGAAAATGAGTTTCTACTGATGTAATATTATAAGTAGAATTATTTGGGATGTTAAACCAAGTTATAAACTGAGTTTTCAAACAAGTCCTTAAACTATGTCGATAAATGACGATTTTAGCCCTTGTGGCTCATAAAATAGTTTTAATCAAATCTTTTCAAGGTAAATCATTTACCTACTGATATGTTATATTAAATAACATATTTAAAACATTTTAATCTGACCTTAACATCAGTTTTCATAAACATCCCATAAAGACGTCATTTTACGACATAAGCGCCGTTTCAGCGCATAGTATGGTTTTAAAACCATATTAATCGACCAAGACTTGTTACCTACTGATTTTAAAGCTTATTTAAAACATATTTACAGTAGGTACAAGTTATAAACTCAGAATCCCAAATAATTTATAAACTATGTATAAAATGACCAAAATGCCTCTTCGGTGCATAGTTTGGTCATAAAAGATAAATTACACATATAATTGATATCATACTGATATTATATCATAAATAAACTATTTTTCCAGAATATCCATGATTATAAACTTAAATTTATTCAAGTTCCATTTTATATTATATGAAATTACCAAAATGCCCTTATGAGGCATAGTTTCATTTTAAAACCTTAATGGGCATATAAGTTAATATCCTACTGATATTTTAACTTATTTAAAGTATAATGGCATATAGAACTTGTCCATGAGTTATCCGGTTACTCGATATCGCTAATATGCGCACAGTTACGTATATGTAACTATTTTACAGAAATTAACCGAAACGGGTTTAACCTTGTCATTTAAGTCTCAAAATCCAGAATGTTTATAGTTTACCCATATTATACAAGTCAAGGTACTTGTTAGGATTAAACTACTTCTATCCAATCTTCGTTTAATTTAGCGTCATACGTTTTGATCAAGTACGCTAGTCGGTCTAAGTCAATGACTTAAATAAGAACGTTAGTATTTAATTGGTTAGTTTATGCCATAATTCAGACTAGAGACTTCCCGGTAAATGCTATCTGCACTTAGTACTTTTATGTACGGCTGAGTTATTAAAAATTAAGGAAGACTAGCTCAGGTAAATACTCTCGACTTATTTCCCCTATACGGGCTTGGGTTACGGTAAATTATTACTGCTTGGTTGGAAATGGGATCAATCAAATGCCGGGTGCGGCTAGTAAAGCCGCATATTCTTCTTTAGTCAGTTTTGTTTGATAACTTAAACATCGGGGGTTAACTACCATGTCCTGGATATCCTTGGCTCATTACAATAGTAATGGCCACGACCTTAGCGCGGGTGTGGGCATACACCCGATAGACGCTCAATTATGCATTCCCACAAGGTTGGGAGGAATTGACTCCTTCGTGAGTCCAAAGTAGTGTGTACGTTAATTGTGTCTCGGTCTCCGTACTGGGCCCCGTATGTATGGACAAACATGTAAATCTGTTAACAAGGTTGGACGGTCAATTAAGCCAAGTTATAAAAAGATTTTGTGCTGATACGCACTTAAAACATTTTTGAAATGTTTTCAAAATGCTCAGTTGGGTGTATTTACCAGCGAAAGCTGACATATTTTCAAAAGACTAAACTGTAGGTACAATACGAAAATAGGCTGGAAGTGCTCCGTAGTGATAGAGGATCTTGCAAATCCTAGATTTGCCCAAAGTCTGTTTTATATTCTTTCCGTGTACAATTTATGATCCGCCTGTGGATCTCCTATTACGAGCCTGTATATTATTTTGTATTTTCGAACATTCGGGTTGTATTAGTAATTTTACTCCAAGACTTCCGATGTGCCGTGTTTAATTGACTATGATGATTATCAACTGACGTCACGATACTCCCCACCCGGGCCCATCGGTGTATGGATTTGGGTTGAAAATCCGGCGTGTGACAGGGTTGGTATCAGAGCCAACGTTTGAGAGAATTAAACACTAGCCTTTTGTGTTTGATCTCAAACTTACACGAGCACATTCCTTAGAAATCCAAGTCTAGGCGATGACCTAGGATTACTCATTTCATTATTAAGCTATTAGTATTGTTTTTTAATTGATTTTTAACAGGAAAATGCCACCAGGTGTACGAGGACAAAGTAGGAGAGGAAAAGGTCCTATGAGGGGAGGACCATCGGGGCGCCTTCCCCCTCAACCTCACAACTCAGATGCTTATCAAGAATCAGGAGATTCATCTCCTTGGCAACCAGCAAGACGCTCTGTCTCTCATAGACACTCGCCCCCACATTCCCAAAATTCTTACCACTCTCACCACTCCTATCATTCACACCATACTCACCATTCTCACCATTCCTATTCACACTCTTACCATGAAGAGTTTAACCCAGACCACTACCTTAACATGCCTCCAGCCTATCAAAATCAGTTGGACCAGCCAAACCCTATGGACGAGGACTCCGATCCGGAGATGCCGCCGTCGGGATCGAATACGCATCCCATTGAAATTTCAAGCGATTCGAAAATCTTACACCAGATCGCCCTACCAAGGTCCTAACGAGTGGGACCAATATTGGAATCAATTCACTTTCGCCCACACTCCTTCTCACCACTCTCAACCACCCCCGATTCAAGAAGATGTCCACATAGAACCAGTGGACCAACCGCCACCACCACCTGAACCACCAAGAAGGAAGCATGGAGCACGTATGTCGGTACGTGCCGGACAAAGGTCGGGATCGCTACCACCTTTGCCCAACTCCTACCCCACAATTCAAGAGGACCTACAAATGGGTGGACCCTCTGATGTTTCACCTATAGTGGAACCAACACCAACACCAATACCTTCTGTTCAACCACCACCATCGGGTTATACTAACCCAATCCCCACATATCCAGGCACGTCTGGATATGATCCTTTTAACCCATCTACACCGGTAGACTATCAAGCATGGTCGCAAGACCCTTACATGCAGGCGGTTATGCACAACGCACTTTCCCCGTCTCATTTCCCACCTACTTATCCACCGACTGGATACCCAACTTATGGGTACCAGTATCCGGTTATGCCACAACCTCAACCACAACCTCGCCACCACTTGAGGCCATTAATGAGGCCTTATAAAGAATGAAAGAAATGCAGCAGCAAGCGGAAAAAACGTAGAAGAAAACAAACAAATTCTTTAAGAAACTCTCCAAGTTGGTCAAGGAAAATAAGGACGAGTGAGGTCTCTTCTAATTATATGTAGTCCCTACGAGGACATTGTATTTTTAGTCCCTGCATGGACATTTTTATTTCTTTAAAGTCCTTGCATGAACAGTTTATTTCATTTCTAGTATTGTAATTTCTAATTTAGAATTTAATGAAGTATTTTGGAATTATATATGTATTCATCCTCTTGAAAACGAGCTCTCGATTTTACTCGAAATTTATGCTCTGCTATATAATTCCAAAAGACCTTAATAGATTGATTAGGCCAAGTTGCGTAGACCACATATTGGCCAAGAAATGATAAGTACGAAGGAGTCTTCTGCCAGGATAGTTAAAGGAAGTTATCCTTCTATCCAGAGGTTAGGGACTAGGTCCAAACCTCCAAGGTCATTAAGGTCGAAGGTGACCGGGACCATTAATCAATCATTAAAGTACTCTTATGTTAACATTAAGAAATGTTCATACTCTTGGTAGTTTGACTTGAGGAACCACACTAGCCATCAATGGGACAGGCTGATATGCCATATACATATGTTATGATGTAGGCCAATGTGCCCAACTTATGTCCAATGGGACAGGCTGATATGCCATATACATCTGTTATGATGTAGGCCAAGGTGCCCAACTTATGTCCAATGTGACAGGCTGATATGCCACATGTATTATGTCCTAAGTGACAGGCTGATGTGCCATATATATATATATATATATTATGTCCAATGTGACCGACCAATGTGCCTAATTATTATGTGCATTAGGGACAAGCCTATGAGCTATAAAATTGTCAATGATGATAATGACAGTTGTGACATTGCGATCCACTGTCCAATAATATATGGACTACGTCCAAATTGTAATTTGCCTATGATGGTCCTATTAAGACCTAGGCCAAATATAGTTATGTTAAGCCTAAGAGTTGTGATGTTATTCACACTAGTATGAGCAATGGATTGTTATATCCAATGTTGAAAGCCAATATGGTTAATATACCATGGCTAAATGAAATTTTATTGGTATATAGAACCTAAGACTTAAAGATGGCTAACTCAAATGAAGCACAAAGTAGCCACAGGAATGTTGAATCTAACAAAGCTGAAAACAAAAATATTGATGATGAAAATTTTCAAGCTTGCATTGATAGGGCTGTCGAAAAGGCCATGGGAAAGGCCATAGAAAGGCTAAGAGAGTCGAGTGCCACTCGCTCTAGACCCTTATATATTCCACCATCTTCAGCTCATAAAGAGAGCCCCGTTCACTCTTCAAATGTGAAGAGTGAACCAAAGAAAATAGATCTTACTGAAAGGTCCCGTTCTGTTAAGGACGGATGTACCTATAAGTACTTTGTCTCCTGTAAGCCCCGAGACTTTTAACGGGGAGAAAGGAGCTATAGAGGCCCTAAAGTGGCTAGACGAGATGGAAACGATTATAGATATCAGCAACTGTGCTGATAAGGATGTGGTTAATTACGTATCACAATCCTTCAAGGGCGATACCCTAATATGGTGGAAAGCCATGATCCAGTCTATAGGTAAGGTACACCTGTATAATTTGGGATGGTCCAAATTTGTGGACCTTGTTAAGGAAATTTACTGACCACCCATGAGGTGGAGAAATTAAAGACAGACTTTTTGTCTCTTTCAATGAAAAACCTAGATTGTGGGAAGTACGTTTATGACTTTAACTCCCTATCTAGGTTAGTTTCCTATTTGATCACCCTCGAATCCAAACGCATTGCGCGTTTTATAAATGGGTTGGAGCCCGAGATAAAGGGCATGGTAAAGGCTGCATAGCCTAATACCTATAGGTCCGCTGTAGACCTATCTCTTTCCCTCACCCTTGATTTGGTAAGACAAAGGTCAATTAGGACTGAAACTGACGGAAAGAGGAAACGGGAGGATAATAACTCCTAAAGATTTAAAAAGAAAGGAAATTTCGGGTTCAAGAAGAACCAACACGCGTCTAATGACAAACCTCTGTGCAAGAACTGTAAATATAGGCATTGGGGACAGTGTAGCGTAAATCCACAAACCAAACCCTGTGGTATTTTCAAAAGAAGAGGGCATAAGACCCTAGATTGTAAGGATCTTAAGGATGCAGTTTGCTACAACTGTAATGAAAAAGGGCATATAACGTAAAATTGCCCCAAGAAACCCAAAAGTAGTGATGCAAAGCCTGGAGGGGCCAAGAAAGGGAATGCCCGTGCCTTTCAAATGAATGTCAGGGAGGCCGTTAATGACAACAACGTCATAACATGTACATTCCTCATTGACAATATTTACGCTAGAGTTCTTTTCGATTCAGGTGCGGATAAATCATTTGTTGACCATAAGTTTAGTAAACTATTAAACCTGCCCATAAGAACTCTAGAAAAAACATATGAGATAGAACTTGCTGATGGAATGATAGAAACAACATCTTCCATTCTTGATGGATGCTCTATATCCATTAAAAATCATTCCATCCCTATCTCTCTTCTGCAAATGAAATTGGCGGGGTTCGATGTTGTCTTAGGCATGGATTGGTTATCTCATAACCAAGCCCGCATTGCCTGCGATAAAAAGCTCATTGAGATTAAGACCCCATTTGGTGAAATGATCACCATCCCCGGAGACTCACACTATGGATTGCCGGACAAGGTGTCGTTATTTAAGGCATCCAAGTGTTTGAGGAAAGGATGTGTCATCTACATGGCACAAGTTACTATAAATGAGCCTAAGCGAAACATGGAGGACCTACCAATCATCTCAGAATATCCCGATGTATTCCCAGAAGAATTACCAAGCCTACCTCCAGACAGGCAAGTGGAGTTTAGAATAGATATCCTACCAGGATGAGCACCACTGGCTAGAGCTCCATATAGACTAGCACCAACGGAGATGAAAGAATTGAGAACGTAGCTAGACGAACTCTTGGAGAAAGGCTTTATTCAGCCTAGTTCCTCGCCTTGGGGAGCTCCTATCCTTTTCGTTAAAAAGAAAGACGGTTCAATGCGGATGTGCATTGACTACCGAGAGCTAAACAAGTTAACAATCAAGAATAGATATCCTCTGCCCAGGATCGACGGTTTATTCGACCAACTTCAAAGGGCTAGTTACTTCTCTAAGATTGATCTGCGATCCGGATATCACCAGCTGAAGGTTAGAAGTGAAGATGTTCCTAAAACTTCCTTCAGGACCCGATATGGTCACTTTGAATTCTTAGTGATGCCTTTTGCGCTCACAAATGCACCTGCAACATTCATGGATCTCATGAATAGAGTCTGCAAGCCATATCTGGATAAGTTTGTAATTATCTTTATAGACGACATACTTATCTACTCTCGTAATCAAGCCGATCATGAAAAACATCTTCGGTGCATCCTAGAACTGCTAAGGTAAGAGAAGCTTTATGCTAAATTCTCTAAGTGTGAATTTTGGCTTAGAGAGGTCCAATTTCTTGGACACATGGTAAGTAAGCGCGGTATCCAAGTGGATCCTGCCAAAATTGAAGCCATCATGATTGGGAAGTACCCAAAACCCCATCAGAGATTCGTAGTTTTCTAGGATTGGCTGGTTACTACAGGAGGTTCATAGAGAACTTTTCAAGAATAACCACTCCTTTGACTACCTTAACCCGTAAGAATGTTAAGTATAATTGGGGTCCAAAGCAACAAGAATCTTTTGAGATTCTTAAACACAAGTTGAGCAATGCTCTTGTGTTATATCTACCTGAGGGTATTGAGGAATTTGTAGTCTACTGTGATGCATCGCACATTGGCATGGGCTGTGTGCTAATGCAAAAAGGCAAAGTGATTGCCTATGCATCACGACAGTTAAAGTTGCACGAAGAAAATTACACCACCCACGATTTGGAATTGGGTGCCGTTGTATTTGCACTAAAACTGTGGATACATTACTTGTATAGCACAAAGTGTATTATATACACTGACCATAAAAGTCTCCAGCATCTGTTCAATCAGAAAGAATTGAACATGCGACAACGCCGATGTATGGAAACACTTAATGACTACGATTGCAAGATTCGCTACCATCCAGGCAAGGCAAATGTAGTTGCCGATGACTTAAGTCGCGAGGAACGGGTTAAACCTATAGGGATTAACGCCAAGAGCATTGAATAAAACCTAAGGTTTGTTGAGAAACCAATTTAGATCGAAGATCGACAGGTCAAGAAGCTCCAAAGAAAAATGATACATATAGTAAAGGTTAAGTGGGACGCTTTTAGAGGTCCCGAGTATACATGGGAGGTTAAGTCCACTATGCGACAAAAGTACCCCCATCTTTTTGAATAAAATCTCGAGGTCGAGATTTCTTCTAAGGGGTGAGGATGTAACACCCTGTAAAATCGTGTCCAATAGTATAGTGACACGTGTTGTAATTTAATATAGTCTATTAAAGACCAATAAGGACTAAAGGCGTCAACATGCTCAAACTGAGCCTCTGAGTGATGATCCGATGTCAACATGCATAAATAACAGCCTCTGAATGACTGATATGTCAACACGCCCAGCCTCTGAGTGACATCGAAGTCAACATGTTTATAATAAGCCTCTTAATGATCCTTGTGAAGTCCTAAATCTCATACGTGCCATTTGTTGGACGAGACGGTTCAATTTTGTAAATATGTGAAATTTGGATGATAGAGGGATTAAAAGTGTCAACATGTTAATTTATACCTCTGAATGACCTTTTAACGAACCGAAAACTCGACAATGTCCGAACATAATCCCGAGTATGCCAAGTATTGGCTACGGAGGGCTAAAAGTGCCAAAAAGGTGTTTAAAATGGTTTTTTGAAGCTTTTCAAAGTTAAGGGGCTAAAGTGTCAAACTTTGAAATCTGCTGCAGAAAGTTTTGCTTGGCTCCCAAACAAAACTTCAAAACCATGTATTCGAAACTATGGACTTCTAATCAGCTATGCCATGTTATGGGACACTTGTAAGCTCCTCTTACACCCCTAAACACCTAGCTTCACCTCCTTTGAGTTCTCCAACTATAAATAGGTGCTTAAGTTCACATTTCAACTTGCAGCTTTCTCATTCATTCACTCTTCTCCCTCCTCTGGAAGTTCCTAGCTAAAAGGAGCATCCAACATAGTTCTTTTGCACCCTAGGAATCACTGGTAAGTGTTCCTTCGTTGTGCATTTTCGTTTATAGGCTTTTATAGCCAAAAGTCAAGCATTTTACGGAAAACGTTTTGACTTTCAGTTAAGACCATTATGGTCCAGCCATTGTTCAAAATGAACATGCCTAAGTGATCATAATAAGGTAGGTGTTATTCCCAATAAAGGGCACCTCCTGAAAATTACGTTTGCTAGACCAATTGGCGGGTCTAAGTTAAGTTATTAAAAAGTCAAACAGGCCTTTTTCGGAAAAATCATAAATTGATCTTATATATGTTATGAAACCTGTTTTGACACTTAAACAAGTTGGTAATAATTATTAGGACACGTAAGAACATGTTCGGCTCGTCAATTTCAGTTCTAGGGTCCGTTCGCAACCGAAAGTCACGAAGTTTGACTTCTGCTTTGACTTTCGATTCTGGCCCGATTTAGATTAGTTACCTACTGATCTAAAGTTGCATTATGATCATAACATAATGTAGCATAACCCTCTGAGGCTATATTACATGATCATAATCAGAATCCAAGTTTATGCGCAAGTTCCATAATTATGCCATCTTTGACAAAAATGCCCTTTTTGCATAAAAATGGTAATGAACTTGAAAATGAGTTTCTACTGATATAATATTATAAGTAAAATTATTTGGGATGTTAAACCAAATTATAAACTGAGTTTTCAAACAAGTCCTTAAATTATGTCGATAAATGACGATTTTAACCCTTGTGGCTCATAAAATGGCTTTAATCAAATCTTTTCAAGGTAAATCATTTACCTACTGATATGTTATATTAAATAACATATTTAAAATAATTTAATCTGACCTTAACATCAGCTTTCACAAACATCACATAAAGATGTCATTTTACGACATAAGCGCCGTTTCGGCGCATATATGGTTTTAAACCATATTAATCAACCAAGACTTGTTACCTACTGATTTTAAAACTTATTTTAAACATATTTACAGTAGGTATATGTTATAAACTCAGAATTCCAAATAATTTATAAACTATGTATAAAATGACCAAAATGCCTCTTTGGTGCATAGTTTGATCATAAAAGATAAATTACACATATAATTGATATCATACTGATATAATATCATAAATAAACTATTTTTCCAGAATATCCATGATTATAAACTTAAAATTTATTCAAGTTCCTTTTTATATGATATGAAATTACCAAAATGCCCTTATGAGACATAGTTTCATTTTAAAACCTTAACGGGCATATAAGTTAATATCCTACTGATATTTTAACTTATTTAAAGTATAATGGCATATAGAACTTGTCCGTGAGTTATCCAGTTTCCCGATATCCCTAATATGCGCACAATTACATATATGTAACTATTTTACGGAAATTAACCGAAACGGGTTTAACCTTGTCATTTAAGTCTCAAAATCCAGATTGTTTATAGTTTATCCATATTATACAAGTCAAGGTACCTGTTAGGATTAAACAACATTCTATCCAATCATCATTTAATCTAGCATCATACGTTTTGATCAAGTACGCTAGTCGGTTTAAGTCAATGACTTAAATAAGACCGTTAGTATTTAATTGGTTAGTTTATGCCATAATCCATACTAGAGACTCACCGGTAAATGCTATCTGCACTTAGTACTTTTATGTACGGCTGAGTTATTAAAAATTAAAGAAGACTAGCTCAGGTAAATACTCTCGACTTATTTCCCCTATACGGGCTTGGGTTGCGGCAAATTATTACTGCTTGGTCGGAAATGAGATCAATCAAATGCCGGGTGCGGCTAGTAAAGCCACATATTCTGCTTTAATCAGTTTTATTTGATAACTTAAACATCGGGGTTAACTACCTGTCCTGGATATCCTCGGCTCATTACAATAGTAATGGCCATGACCTTAGCGCGGGTGTAGGCATACACCTGATAGACGCTCAATTATGCATTCCCACAAGGTTGGGAGGATTTGACTCCTTCGTGATTCCGAAGTGGTGTGTACGTTAATTGACTCCTTCTGATAGCGAGCACATTGGCAAACGACAAACATGATATCTGGCTGAATTGTAGTGAGACACATGAGTTAACCAAACATAGATCAATATATGGTTGGATTAACAGGTGTTCCTTCAGCGTCTTCATTTAACAAAGGCTGTTCTACAATAGGTGAAGCCGTAGGATTTGAGTCTGTAAGCTTTAATTTTGCAAGAACATCATTGACATATTTTCCTTGATGAATCAAGATTCCTTGCGGGCTTTGACGAACTTGAAGTCCCAAAAAGATAATCATCTCCCCAGTGAGCTCATCTCAAATTTCTTCTTCATGATTTCTTCAAATTCCCGACACAGACCATCATTCATAGAACCAAAAATGATATCATCAACGTAAATTTGAACAAGAATAATGTCCTTGTCAACACGTTTGATGAACAAAGTTTGATCAATGGTTCCCCGAGTATATACATGAGCAAGCAAATGCTCTGTTAGAGTTGCGTACCATGCGCGAGGCGCTTTATGCGACCCATTCAAAGCTTTGTCCAATTTGTATGCATAGTCTGGCTTGTCAGGATCAGTAAAACCTGGTGGTTGTGCCACGTATATTTCCTCTTTCACCGTGCTGTAGAGAAAAGTAGTCTTGACATCCATTTGATACACGGTGAAATCCAAGTAAGATGCATATGCCAATAAAATGCGAACAACCTCCAATCGAGCTACCGGTGCATAAACCTCATCATAGACCAATACTTCAATCTGACGAAAACCCTGAACCACCAATCGAGCTTTATTCCGAACAATGACTCCAGTGTCATCCTTTTTTTGTGAAATACCCAGCGAGTTCCAAGAGCACGTTTTCCTTGAGGAAGCTTCACCAATTGTCATACACCAAGCTTCTCAAATTGATTGAGTTCTTCATGCATAGCATCAACCCAACCTAGTTCCTGCAACGCGACATCAATGCTTTTAGGTTAATTTGTGAGATAAAGCAAGAGTAAATACAAGTATTGATATCCCTTGATTGACTACGGGTTTGAACGGCAGCAGTAACAGGACCAATAACATTTTCAATTGGATGATCGCGCTGTAGACACTACGGTATTGGCATAGCAGGGACAAGAAGATCCGTTTGCAAGTTGGTAACACTCGGTGAAGTAGCTCCAGATGACTCCCCTCATTAGTTGCACCAGTAGAGGTGTTGACTGATGAATCAACTGAACAGTCTGGCGGTGTAAGCTCAGGATACAGAGATGAGCCTAAGACATCAGGAGGAGCAGACCCTGCATTTGTCGTAGGAGTCTCTGTGTTTGGAGCCTCAACTTCAAGGGAATCATCCTGAGGAGTCTAGTCAGATGCCATTTTCTGATGCTGCGATACTGGTGAAGGTGTAGATATAGCTTAATTAAATCCAGGTGGATCCACACTCAGCTGCTTTAAAGTCTCGTGCAGATGTGCAACATCGGCTTCATCTTCGGGTGAGATGGGCATCGTTGGAAGTTCAGAAATTTTGCTTGTACCTACAGACACATTAGAAGGGACATCAACATGGTTAAACAGAGTGGAATAATCATACAGCCAGTCAGGACCAATGCGTGTGTCCTTGGGATTCTCCACTAGCCAACCCACATTGTAGGTTTCAACTACCATTTTCTTGATCTTATTATAGACACAATATGAAGTGTTTTTGGAATATCCAACGAAAATGCATGGATCCCCACGTGATTCGAATTTCCCTTTAGCATCCATGAGCAAGAGAACACAAGGGCATCCGAACTTGCGGAAATGCTTGACCGAAGGTTTGCGACCTTCAACCACTTCGTACGGTGTTTTCATGTGTCTTTGTTGATCGGGGCATGATTCTGAATATAACAGGAAGTATTAATTGCTTCTGCCCAGAAAATAAGGGGTAGCTCGTATTCAACCAACATAGTACGTGCAGCTTCAATTAGTGTTCAATTTCTCCGTTCTGCAACCCCATTTTGTTGTGGTGTTCTGGCTGCACTAAACTGTCGGTCAATACCCTTGACATAACGTTCAGACTGGTTGCAAGGATCTTTCAACTGAAAATTCTCATCAAGCGTATTTAACGTCAACGTTTTTCATCAAAACCATCTGTTTCTTCTTTTGTGTCGTTGCATGCTTTTGATGGTAGTATATTTCTATCTTGGATCACGCAAATAGTCATCCAACCCAACTTGTATGTCGGAAGCCAACTGTTCTGCAGCTAACCTATCCTCTTCACTTTCCTCTACTGCTCTTTGCTCGACGGCTCTATGTCGGTGTTCTATGTTCATTGGATCATCAGTAGGGTCAGAAAATTCTCGCCCAAACTTGTTCTCCAATTTAGCCTTCAAATCAAACACCAAAGTCATCAGCATAGTGACGTCCCCTTGCAGTTGATCGATCGTTTGGTCTCTCACGTTTAAGCGTGTCTGCATTGACGTAATCTGAGCATCTTTAAGTATAACCTCCTGTTCTAGTACAATCACTCATTTCTTCAAATCCACAACATCAACTTCTACATCTTCATCACACTATCCCGACCACTAAACTCAAAAGTGCGTTTTTCAGATCTTCGTGAGTGTTCTGCAGCATCTTCCACAACACCACCTGTACCACTTCCACCCACTCCAGATCCCTCAGCACCCACTGAACTACCGCCAAAATCCATCATTCGTAATACAGGGTCTGCTGGAATAGATACGACCATGGAATGTGTAGCAATGTGAGCAGTTGTCGGTTCAGAAGAAATAGGAGGATCAACCATCTGAGCATCTTTCATAGATACAGCAACTGAAGATAAAACAGGAGTAGATGTCACTAGTGTAGATTCTTCAGCAATACTAACAACGTGAGCTTCTGAATGACTTGGTTCAATAATAGGCTCCGTCCGCCGTCTCTTTATCAAAGGTACTTCGTCTTCTTCATCCTCTTCATCAAACACAACCACACCGACAGGAACATCAACAGAGGGTATTACCAAAGGAGGACCACCTTGTTGTTCTTGAATTTCTTTCAGATGTGCAATTAGAGCTTCTAAGTTCTCTGAAGAAAGTTCTGGCAAAACCGGGGTCAGATTAGCATTAAACTCAGTAAGATCGTCTAAGAAAGCTTGTTCCTCGTCTGTATCTGCATAAGTGACCAGATCTTCAATCTCAACCTCTTTCTCTTTCGCAGGCACATCATGTTCTTCAGCAACAATAGCATTGACTGGTGTAGGAGCTGGGACATCCTATCCGATCACTTCAGCAAACTTTCCGAACTTCTTTAACGGAAAACGACCAACAAAAACAGTCTTCGATGTCAAACGATTTTTCTTCATTGTGCTAAACATAGTCAGTCCATTGGCTTCATATTTAGTAGATTTACATCAGAAGCATCCTTGGCTAAGTCGAGATATCGAGCATCCAAAATTAACTGTACGAAGCGCGGATATAATAGAAACATCCTCTTCTTGACTGCTCTAAAATGTTCTTCATATTTTCGAAAATATAACCTGAAAAGTTATATTTCCAGTCCATAATAAGAGCGACGATCGCGGAAGTTTGGGTTTGATTCGGTTGGTCTAACCCTCCCTTGTTCTCAGAAATGCACTGCATGAACATGTGCACCAGCAATCTCCAGTAAGCAGGAAACATTTTCTTGAGCAACGGCGGTATGAACCCTCATAACTCATCTCTGCAAGAATCGGCAACACTTTCTCCTTTGCGTACACAGTTGGATCACTTGTGGCGTCTGTAAACTGTAAAACCTCTCGAACGCAGGCTTCATTCACTATAATCTCCTTACCCTGAATCTGAGAGCTAATGTATGGTCTCCCATCAACTCCTCTTAGGTGGAATCGAGCTCTCTTCCAAAAGGTGTGCACCAGATCTCTATAAATAATCGGGTCGGCATGAAGTGCATACGCAATCTTGCACGCATTTAGACCAGCCATCTTGGATTGGAACTCTTGGAAAAATTCCGCTGGTGGATCCGATAGATATCTTGCTTGATTATGGAACTGTTTCTCCACCAACATGACTACATCAAAAGCCTCTTCTACCATTTCTGTCAAAACAATAACCAGGTTAACTCAATTTAACGCAACTAACAGAAGTTAAGGGAGTTCATTAGGATAAAAGGGTCAACACAAATTGGATGGTTCAAACAGATTTCAGAAGTTCAATTATTAAAAGGTTCAAACTAGTTTGAGGGGTTCAATCACTTGGAAAGGTTCTAAAGAGCTCAAAGGTTCAAACCCTAGAATCCGGATTCACTAACAGGTTAACATTAATCCGGATGAACCTTTCATCAATCCGGATTAGCAAAGAGGTCAACAGTGATTCGGATGAATCATTAATCCGGATTAGCAAATAAGTCAATAGTATTTCGGATGAATCATCAATTCGGATGAAGGTTATCAGAGATGAAATCCGAGTTCATCAACTCATTTGAATATCCATCCAGGATGAGATCATAAATACAAGTTTCTTTGAAGGTCAATCCGAAATGTTGTCCGAAATGCATGAAACTTGAAGATTATCATTAGATTTCATAATTTTTAGAGCATTATATACCTAATTTGGATGAAATTTGAGATAAGAATCCGAAATGAGAATAAACAGTGAGTTCAGAGATGATCAGAAAATATCAGATGATTTCGGAAAATTTTGTGAATAATCTGAAATGCATCTCTGATTCAGTTAAGTACTTTTCTGGAACGGGCTTGGGCCTAAAACCTTTTGGGCCCAACTCAATCCGGAATCCATCATCCGAATTCCCAAAGGATTCGGATTGGGCTTTTGTTAGGCCCAATCCAGAATAGTGACAATCTAGTGGGCCTATCCGGAAGGTGCTTGAAAGCCCAATCCGGAACAGTAACTCGTGAGCCATAAATGTTAAATTTTTAAGACTTTCAGAAATTCTATTGGATTGGCCCAACTTCGAAACTTAGCAGACCAGTCCAATATCCCTTGACAGAAACCATCTAACCAAAAATCAGCAATTTGACTAACCAAGCATCCAACCACCTTTTACCAACTACAAAAATAAGACATTTAAGCACAAACACAAAAACACAGACATAGCCTTGCTAAGGGATCAAATCATTTCAAAAGACGACTAAGGAGCATTTTTTAGTATGAGTTGGGTCAAACTAGTCTAAGCAATTGTCCATCTAAATCTAAAACTCAACCCTCCAGTTCTAGCTTCATGATACGCTTAAGGTAGTATTATACTATGATACCCGTGTGCCCATACCATGACATACCCCCGCGATCAAGGTAAGCACAACAATCATTGTAGCAGGTGAGTATACTGATATCATCCTTTATCTTTTACAACGTTAGACTATTGGTGAACAGGTCAGTACTTTCGTACAGTAGAGTGACCAATGGTATCTGACGAGGGTTAGGCAAATACCTTATGTGGTACGTAGGAACTTATGGAATTTTCTCATGAAGAGATTTTCATTCTTTTAGGTTTGGCCCTTCTATTTTTGGCTCTTTTAAAATATATCTTGACTGTGCCTAGGTCTGCATATAATCTAGATGCAACAGAAGGGCAGCCATGATATCACTGGATGACTCAACAGTATAAAGACCCGAAACCTTAGACGTTGGCTATCTATCAACACAAGATTTAAGACCATGAAATCATACGCCTATAGTGTGTGACCCACTAAATATATAGTTCTTTATGTTTATATCAATTGGCTTACACTATCCAGTTGAGATTTAGACCTATCAACATATCACCTTCGATTCAAGTCTTTCCCCGCTTCAACACCTTACATGTGTTAGTGAGACACTTTATCACGAAAAGTATTTCATTTCCCATCATTGCAAAAGCTGTTTTAATATTTTTTTGACTTTTTCTCCCCCTAAATTTGTCATATATATATGAACAAATTTACGAAGCAAACAAAAATGAAAGAAAGACAATGAACTATACGGAAAGGACAGAGGATACTCAGTTAGAAAAACCGATCATTTTGAGAAGATCCACAAGCACTTGAAAACGCACGTTGCTAACGGTTTTCGTGAACAAATCCTCCACGTTTTCATCGGTGTGGATTTGCTCAAGTTTAACGAGACCCTTTTCATAGCAATCACGATAAAATGAACTTTGATATTTATGAGCTTGGTTTTGGAGTGAAAAACAGGGTTTTTAACGATTTGGATAGCGACATCATTATCACAATAAATTGTTGTATCTAGATAAGTCAAACCGTAATCCACAAGCTGTGTTGCATCCATAAAACTTGGGAGCAGCAAGCAGATGCTACGACATATTATGCTTCCGCAGTAGAGAGCGAGACCATCTGCTGCTTCTTGCATTGCCACGAGATTAAGCGATCTCTCAAGAATTGACATCCAGCTGAAGTTGAGCGCATATCCCTATCTGTACCTCCAAGATTACTGTTAGAGAAAGCGTACAATTCAAATTCAGAATTTTTAGGATACAAGAGGCATAGTGATGGTGCCCCTTTGTGGTACCTAAAAATTCTTTTAACAACATGTAAATAGAGAGTTTAGGAGTAGCCTGATAGCGAGCACATTGGCAAACGACAAACATGATATCTGGCCGACTTGTAGTGAGATACATGAGTTAACCAATCATAGATCAATACATGGTTGGATTAACAGGTGTTCCTTCAGCGTCTTCAGTTAACAAAGGCCGTTCTACAATAGGTGAAGCCGTAGGCTTTGAGTCTGTAAGCTTGAATTTTGCAAGAACATCATTGACATATTTTCCTTGATGAATCAAGATTCCTTGCGGGCTTTGACGAACTTGAAGTCCCAAAAACATAATCATCTCCCCCAGTGAGCTCATCTCAAATTTCTTCTTCATGATTTCTTCAAATTCCCGACACAAACCATCATTCATAGAACCAAAAATGATATCATCAACGTAAATTTGAACAAGAATAATGTCCTTGTCAACACGTTTGATGAACAAAGTTTGATTAATGGTTCCCCGAGTAAATACATGAGCAAGCAAATGCTCTGTTAGAGTTGCGTACCATGCGCGAGGCGCTTTATGCAACCCATTCAAAGCTTTGTCCAATTTGTATGCATAGTATGGCTTGTCAGGATCAGTAAAACCCGGTGGTTGTGCCACGTATATTTCCTCTTTCACCGTGCTGTAGAGAAAAGTAGTCTTGACATCCATTTGATACACGGTGAAATCCAAGTAAGATGCATATGCCAATAAAATGCGAAGAGCCTCCAATCGAACTACCGGTGCATAAACCTCATCATAGACCAATACTTCAATCTGACGAAAACCCTGAACCACCAATCGAGTTTTATTCCGAACAATGACTCCAGTGTCATCCTTTTTATTGTGAAATACCCAGCGAGTTCCAAGAGCACGTTTTCCTTGAGGAAGCTTCACCAATTGTCATACACCAAGCTTCTCAAATTGATTGAGTTCTTCATGCATAGCATCAACCCAACCTAGTTCCTGCAATGCGACATCAATGCTTTTAGGTTAATTTGTGAGATAAAGCAAGAGTAAAGACAAGTATTGATATCCCCTGGTTGACTACGGGTTTGAACGGCAGCAGTAACAGGACCAATAACATTTTCAATTGGATGATCGCGCTGTAGACACTCGGTATTGGCATAGCAGGGACAAGAAGATCCATTTGCAAGTTGGTAACACTCGGTGAAGTAGCACCAGATGACTCCCCCTCATTAGTTGCACCAGTAAAGGTGTTGACTGATGAATCAACTGAACAGTCTGGCGGTGTAAGCTCAGGATACAGAGATGAGCCTAAGACATCAGGAGGAGCAGACCCTGCATTTGTCGTAGGAGGCTCTGTGTTTGGAGCCTCAACTTCAAGGGAATCATCCTGAGGAGTCTGGTCAGATGCCATTTTCTGATGCTGCGATACTGGTGAAGGTGTAGATATAGCTTAATTAAATCCAGGTGGATCCACACTCAGCTGCTTTAAAGTCTCGTGCAGATGTGCAACATCGGCTTCATCTTCGGGTGAGATGGGCATCGTTGGAAGTTCAGAAATTTTGCTTGTACCTACAGACACATTAGAAGGGACATCAACATGGTTAAACAGAGTGGAATAATCATACAGCCAGTCAGGACCAATGCGTGTGTCCTTGGGATTCTCCTCTAGCCAACCCACATTGTAGGTTTCAACTACCATTTTCTTGATCTTATTATAGACACAATATGAAGTGTTTTTGGAATATCCAACGAAAATGCATGGATCCCCACGTGATTCGAATTTCCCTTTAGCATCCATGAGCAAGAGAACACAAGGGCATCCAACTTGCGGAAATGCTTGACCGAAGGTTTGCGACCTTCAACCACTTCGTACGGTGTTTTCATGTGTCTTTTGTTGATCGGGGCATGATTCTGAATATAACAGGCAGTATTAATTGCTTCTGCCCAGAAAATAAAAGGTAGCTCGGATTCAACCAACATAGTACGTGCAGCTTCAATCAGTGTTCAATTTCTCCGTTCTGCAACCCCATTTTGTTGTGGTGTTCTGGCTGCACTAAACTATCGGTCAATACCCTTGGAGGAGTAGAAAGAATTTAAGGTAACATTCTTAAACTCTGTTCCATTATCACAACGAATTGCCTTCACGGTGGTGTCTGTTTGGTTCTCCATATGTGTGATGAACTGTTTAACTAACTCAGCCGTTTCACTTGTTTTGTGACAGAAAGAAAACCCAGGTGAATCGTGAGTAGTAATCAATAATGACCAGACAGTATGCCTTCCCGCCAATGCTCATAATATCTATCGGACCAAAAAGATCCATATGAATCAATTCTAAGACTTGAGACGTGGAAGGGGCGGGTTTAGATTTGTGCGGCTGTCGATGTTGTTTCCCACGTGCACATGATTCACATTTTTCAACCTGCATAAAATCGCAAACTGGTAGATCTCTAACTAAACCACCTTTTGCAAGTCGATTTAAGTTCTTCATGTTGATGTGTCTGAGTTACTATGCCATAGCATTGCATCATGCTCAGCTGTCGATGAAAATAAGCAAGTGAGCTTGTCAGAGGGAGCTTTGTTCATGTCGATGACATATGCATTTCCTTTTCGTGCAACTTTTAGAAGAATCCAATCATCCGGAATAATGAGGCCTGGTTTCGGTACATAACACCCTTTCTTGGTAAAGAGAACATCCAAATGATTGTCACAGAGCTGGGACACACTCAAAAGACTATGCTTCAACTCCGGTATGTAGTTCACGTTCTTAAAGCTAAGAGCTCCGTTGCATACTGTTCCTTTCATAGTGATCTTTCCGGTCTCACCACCTGCGAAGGAGACAAACCCGCCATCGAAAAACTGAATGTCATTCAACTACGAGATGTCCCCAGTCATGTGCCTGGAACAGCCACTGTCAATATACCGGAGTCTGATGAGAGTTCGCCAGAGCTGTCCTGCACATTTCAACAGGTTTTAGTTTGAGGCTGCAACCCAGGCCATTGATGATCTGGGTATGCCGTTTGCATCAACATAAGTAACCTCACGGAAAATTAAATTAGTTGAGGATGAGGTCGATGACTTTTGATTTGTTGGATATGGGGGAGAAGACTGAATCTTGGTCAAGATCTTAGGCTCTAGGTTAGCAAGTCAGACTTCTGCACAGTCCTTAGAGTGCTAGAAGCATTCAGAAAACCTGAAGGACTTCGAGATTTGTGAGTTTGTTTCTTGGCCATGTTCCAGTCTTGATCAGAAGGCTTAGCCATAGCAAATCGAGCCTGATTTAGGCGATTAGGCGTAGCATTATGATATTTTGAGTATAATGCTTTAAAAGGTGTAAAAGCCTTTTGATAATTTCGCGCAGTATGCCCGGGAAATCCACAGTTGAAACAGGTCTGCCTCTTCTGGAAGAAAACAGTCCCTTCAGCTTGGGAAATTCTAGGCAATTTGTCTGTCAGTTTCTTGCTTGCGGGGCTGGTGCACGGTGTTGATCTTGGCTGTTGCCTGCACACAACCATCAGCACACTTGTTAGTTTTGTGATTTGAATTAGATAATTCGGAGTGTGTAGACTTAGGCGCAAATTTAACTGATTTCTGTTCAGCTGGTTGCTTAACAGATTCAGTTTGGGGCTGCTGAGTCAATTTCTAAGAGTGAAGAAGTGACTCCGTAGTTGCCTTTTCATTTGTCTGAGCGCCTGTTTGTTTTTCTTCTTTTTGGATCGACGTATCTGTTTCTTATTATTAGTTTTCAAATCACTTTGTGTGGCAGATTCTGTGGAGGAGACGGGTGGCTCAGCAGGGACATCCTTTTCTGAACATCCAGAAGATGAGCTTGATATATTACAAGTAGGTGGAATCTCTAAATTTTGAAAAGTTTGAGAGTCCAAGTCAGATTCAGTTTCAAGATTTGTATCTGAATCAGCAGGAAGAGAATGCTCATCTTCTGTCATTTCAGAATCAATCCATTGTTCTTTGTTTGAAGAAGCTAAGTCACCCGATTCTTCTAGAACTATGCCAATGTCATTTCTTCTGCACATGAGGTAGAAACGTTAGTATCATTCACTATGTCAGTTTCAGTTTCAGAAGATTTTCTCCTTTAGATTTTGTGGGTGATGTTGCTGCCTCTGCCTTAGGCATCACTTTCTCTAAATCATCTGAACTACAAGATGGATGGTCACCAGATTTATGTGAAAGTGGTGTGGAAGTAACGAAAACATCATCCCTCTTGAGTTCAGTTGGCTTGGAGAACTTTGTGTAATAGAGCTTCCACGGTTTATAAAGATAATCTGAAGGTTTACCATACATCATATTTTCTGCATTTTCTAGATCAACCTCAGATTCAGGCATTCTTGTATAGTTATGATTATATGGTGGAGGAGCCCTATTGTACCCAAGACCTTTTGAATAAATTTTCTGATAATTAAGCTGTAGATCACACAAGTCCTTGACCAGCTTTGCTGGAAGTTTCAAATTTTTTAATATTTATTTCATTTTCGTGAAACTTCCCTGTCAAGGAATTTAGCTTGGCTAAGGCTGCTTGAAGTTCTACGTTCTTTTCATCTAATTTTAGCTATAGTCGTATACCCAACATTGCTGTTGGTTCAAGTCAAGCTTTAGCTGAGCTATATCTTGTTTTTGAGCTTCGACCTTTCCATAAGAAGCTTGTTCTTATGTTTAAGGGCGATGTTCTATGATGCAGCTTGCTGGTATGCAGCTACAAGAGTTGAATCATGGCGCGCATTTGTGATAATTTAAAACGACAACTATTTGAACAAAGAATTCGATTTACCATTTCCGAAAGATCAGGTGTCTCAGTTGTCTGCGCCATCATGAAGTGGTTGCTGTTCTTATAAAGATTCAAAGTCTCCATCTGAGCTGCAACATCTGCCTAGTTGAATCCTTCGTGCTGTTGTGCCACCAAAGCTGTTGATTTCCCGCCAGAGCTGTTTGAGGGACTTGTATTAGACTTTGAAGGAGTGACTGGCACCAGCTGTCTGTCACTGCTCTGTATGTCTGCCACTATGGATGACACATATCCAGATGACGGCTTCTTGCACTCCCTTGCAAAATGTCCTGGCTCATGACATCTGTAGCACCAGAGTTTATCTTTTGTGAGCCTAGTCTTCAGATTTGACAATGGTTGCCGCCCATACTTCTTTTGAAACTTGTTGACACGGAAAGCAGCCATTGCAAGATTCCAGGACACATCAATCTCATCCAGATCCTCCTCCATTATTTGATCTACTTCAGTTGGAAGAATAGATGGGGGAGTCAGATCCCCTGCTAAAAGGGCATTTAAGATGTTAATCATTGAAGCAGCTATGGCCAATTTCTCCTCATTTTCTTTGGTAAGAAAGGCAGAATTGGACACAACTTGAGTAGGAGCCGGTGCCGGAGCAGCAGACTGAGGAATGCCGCCTTGTTGAGTTACAGTTGGAATGGCGGGACTGAAAACCATGTTAGGATACTGAGCATGGTAGTGTGTCTGAACTTGAGCAGCAGAATTCATAGTAGGAGTCTGAGATTGAAGACCACAGACGTACTGAGTCTTTTGTGGTGTGGCAAGAGGACTATACACCATGTTTGAACTACCCGGTGTGTGAAAACTTCCTTGCAAAGGGCTATAAACCAGATTTTGTGACATTAACGCTGCATTTTGCCCTGTAATACAGCGGCCATCAAACTACTCTGATGATTGATGTCTCTCTGCTTATTATCGATCTCACAAGATTTAATAGTAGCTATCATTTGTGTGAGAGTGACATCATTCAGATTCTTCGTCTTCTTGATCATTCCAACATCAGCATCCCAACTCTTCGGTAATGAATTTAACAGATGTCTATTTATAGCACTATTGGTAAGAGTAATCTCAGCTGATATCATCTGGTAAACGAGCTTTACATATCTCCGGATCTGGTTCTCAATGATTTCCCCATAAATGTGATTAAATGAGCTGAATTTTTTATTTAGCTGATTTACTCTGCTGACCTTCATATCCGCATTTCCCTCATAAAGGTTTTGCAATTCACTCCACACTTCTTTAGCGGTCTTGCAATTTCTGACTGCAATGGAAATGTCAGGTCCAAGAGCCATTGTTAACACAGCTAAAGCCTTTTCATCTTCTTCAATAATTTTCACATCTTTTGGAGTCCGCAAGTGACTAGGCTTTGGAATCTTTGTATCTGGATCTTGATCGGTACTGTAAACAATCGTTCGAGGACCATTCATAATGCACCTCCACACCCAGGCTCTTTGGCCTTGCAATACTGCTCGAATCTGAACCTCCATTCATAGTACTCATCTCCATATAACAGACGGGGCACCTTAGTTGAAGTGCCAATCACTTGATCCAATTCCTGATGGAGGGCTAGAGTCTGTGATTGTAGTGCAGCCAAAGTAGCATAGGTCAAATCTTGAGCCATCATGTAACTGTTCATCATGGTTAACTTTATTAACATTACCAAGTAAATTAAATTAAGTTAATTTTGAATTTTATAATGAACAGTGATCTGAATATGCGCCCAATAAAAAGTGTCTGAAATGAGTCCGAAATAGACAACTCCGAGATAGGCAGATCCGAAATCAGTCTGAGATGGTCGAATCCGAGATGGTTGAATCCGAGATGGCCAGATCCGAAAACAATCCGAAATAGAAGAGTCCGAAATGATAATCCGGAAAGCAGTGTGTATCCGAAATAAGAAATCTTAAATGATTTTGGTCCGGAATGAAAGAAAATCCAGAATGAGGAAGAATCCGGAATGAGACTGGATTCGGAATGAACTTGATCCGAAGTGAAATCAATCCAGAATCTAGTCCGTATCTGAATGCAACAGTAGTCCGAATTCCCTGCAACAAAGGTCCGAATTCCTTGCAACAGATAACCACCAACAGTGTTTTGTATCCGAAATAGTAGCAATCCGGATTGAACAGTAGTCCGGGGTCAATCCGAGACGGATGACCTCCTTCGTGTTCTTCGAGATCTTCAACAGTAGCAAATCCGAAATCCTTGAAACTTCTTCGTGTTCTTCAGAATCCGCAACAGTATCAAATCCGAAATTTTCAGGCCTTCTTCGAGTTCTTCGAAACAGTAGCAATTCCGATCAAACACAGCAATCTTCAATTCTAAACAGTAATCCGGGTTGAACAGCAACAACTCCACTTCTGATCGACTCTTCAATCTGCGATACCTAGAGCCTGTATTGTACAGTAGGCTCTGATACCAATTGTAAGTCCCAAAATCGGATCTAACAGGTATCGTAACCTAATCAATTGCGGAAATAAAGATTAGAAAGAATAACAATCTCTTGAATCAAAATCAACTTGCATATACCAAAATAGTGTCTGATACAAGTTTTTCAATTATAACTCTCTAACCTCTAAACATTGACCTAATACATATGTTTATACTAATCACCTAGCCCAACAATTACAACCCTAGGCCCATAAGGCACTAGGAAGCCCAAAACCCTCTAGAAGCCCAAATGTAGCACTAATGTGTAAACCTTCACTAGTATAAGCCCAACAGTGGTATATATTGAAATTGATCCACCACGAAGCACAAAAATGGGACCTTAAAAAGTGGTTGGGAATATATGATAATGAATAGAGCCTTTCACGAGATATTTATTTACAACTCAATTAATTGATATCCATCACAATGGATTAACAATCCCAACATTATGGGAGATAAAAAGCAGTTGGAAAAGAAATGAGTTGGTATGAATTATCATTGATCCTCAAAACTAAAAGTGTGAACCAGAAGTTCAAAAAATAACTCATTTATACAAATTAGCGAATCAATTACCAGACACGTTGTTCATTGACCTAAATATAGTGATTAAGTAAGTCACATAGTCAACTGCTAATGCTCCAATTAAGATATTTGTCCTAGAAGGACAAAGCATATATTGGTAATGAGTCTATTGCATGCCTGAAGTATGGTAGACTAGTCGATTCCAAAAAAAATTTCTCCAAAAATTGGAGCAAGTAATGAAGAAGATGGTCAAGTTGAAGTTATGTAAAAATGTCTCCTGAAGAGACATTAAACATGATGGTTCTAGAATATAAATAGATCTTAATAAGTTGTATCATGTCTAGAAATGTATGGAATTGAAATTAAAATCGACGTCGTTATACTTTTGTATATAATGTAATGCTTGAAATGGTTAAATGACGATGATCAAAATTTAAGATCTTCCTATGAATTAATACATATAAATGATTGGCTAAAAAGCGAAAAAATGCAAATAAGGAAAAGTTGAATTCTCTAATGAATTGGAAAGTTTAAGGACCACCAGTCCATACAACTGAATTTATTGAATACAAATGGGTCTTTTATACGAATCATGTGAAAATCAAATTAAATGAGATAAAGGCAAAATTGGTGGCACGAGGATTATTGCAAAAACACATGATTGATTATAAAGAGACACATTCTCTAGTGGTGTATGGAATGACTTTCCAATAATTTATTTGTCTAGTAATATAAATAGAGAATTGATGTACGTCTATGAATGTATGTATCACTTGATACTAAAAGTGTCCATGAAGGTCCCTAAAGGATTTGAATGATCAAAATTATGTAAGTTAAGTTCTCGATATCAATATAATCGTTGTATACAGATTCATTTTTGAGTACGATTGAACTCCAGATGAGTTTCTTAAAGCAATTGAGTTCTCTAAAGGTGTATCAAAACAGTTTAACGATGTAATTCTTGTGCACCAATAAACATACATAGAAAACTTGTACCCAGTGATTGTGATATCTCGATAAATAGTGTACACGCATGGTACAATATGCATTTTGGAGATAAAAGCAAGTGTTCACGCCATTTTTGTATATGATATGGAAATCTCTGTGTTAAATGAGCAAGTTTATATAGAAAAACTCTTGAAGAGTGAACGCACATGCATATTTGGATAAGATGGAAGAATTCCCCCATGGATTTATAATGCCAAAAGCATTGATATCAAAACCTCAAAAACGTACTATATGAAGTTGACAAAATACGCATGGACTAAAATAGTCGAGTCAAATGTGATATAATTGACTCACCAGTGAGCTCAGAAACGAGAAATACATATGGTGAAGTTGGTCCATTTGTTTTCATTAAAAGAACAATATGAGGTTTACAAGTATTGCAATATATGTTGATAATGTCATCGAATCTCCCGAAGAGAAAAAAAGAGCTCAAATATTAAAGCAAGATTTTGCAAATGAAATACAATATTGGAAATTTATGGCTCGATACGTAGGACATACATAAATATTATAATCCATCAATCATAATATATCTAGAAAATGTTGGACATTTTCATATGGACAAAGCTTTTGATGTAAGTACATTTAATGATGTTCGAATATTTGATATAGAAAAAAATGACTTTTATCATCTTCTATCAAAGAAGCAAAGATCATTGGTCATGAAATACCATAGTTCAATACAAATTGTATTAATATATCTTGCTAGCTATACATGAACATGTACCATTAAATTCATTGGCAAGATTTAACTCGTGTACGACAAGGAGATAGTGTAATATGTAAAACATTTATTTTCTATACCCTTAAGGTACGAAAGGTATGGGTTCATATTTTACTAACCCATCAATAAGTTTTCTTAGTTTTGTAAATGCAGGGATTATAACAAAACACATTCATGGATCTTATAGTATCTACTTACAAGAGGAGAAAATTAAAGATTAACATGAAGATCATACATCAATGTTCATTGAAGGATTGTACATCAAGAGATCAAACGACAAATTAATTACTACAAAAGTTTTCAGCAATTTTCATAGAAGATTGACATCTATTACTTAAAATGATACATATTATAATGAGGCGGGGTTTTACACAAATTGCACTTCTTTTCCCTTCACTAATTTTTATCCCATTGCGTTTTCTTAGTAAAGTTTTTAATGAGCCAACACACCTGATCTAGAAGTATCAGGGGGAGACGATACGTGCTGCACTCTTTTTTCCTTAGCTAAGGTTTTGTCCCACTGGGTTTTCCTAGCAAGGTTTTTAACGAGTCAGCATGTCCAAGTGTATCAAATTGATAACCGAACGTATTAAAAGTTTATTTATATTATTTTCATTTTGTCACGTGGATAGTATAGGGGGAGTGTCCCGTCTCTTATTTATTCTTGTATTAATAATATGGCCTATATATAAAGGTCCTTTGTATTTGACTTGATATACTCAATATCAATAAAATTATCTCTTTCTCTATATTTATTTCTCTACATGATCTATATTCTCATGTTCTGGTTGTTAATAGACTGTTGTTTTATAACATTTTTTTTTATCATTATTTCTTTATTTTATAAAATAGTGTCATTAAAGTTTGGGGGACTAAAGTCCTTCAACGTGTCCTTCACGCTTGTCTAGGGGCCAACATTCTTTTCTGATAATGGTATCATAACATACTTATTAAGTTAATACTAAACATTGATGATACCGATATTGATTTTCAGTTTCAGTACCAGTTGGTTTTGCTATTTTACGGTATTTTGACACTACTGACATCGAACTGGGACTACCAAATTCAGTACGCTATTTGGTTTGTGTTTATACTCATTTTCTATTTTCACTCCTTTTTTTTTCGGTACCCGAGTCATTACTTAGAAAAAGTTAGAAATAACAAAAGGGTAGCCACAAATTTATTTATACTATGAATCTCTTGATATCAAAATTCATATCAATGTATACAACAATCCTAAATCCCTAATTGCATAATCAAACACGTATCATCGGAGACAGATCAGAACTTTTATCTCCAGCAATCCGCGGTCTTTTAGATATCCAAGTCCCAAACATCATGAACCCGAGCGCGTGAGCCGCCACCGCCACCATAAACACACCGCCGTTGAAAGATATCACCGCTAACATCACCATATAAACCAACCCGGTTCATAGAGTGTGAACCAGGGTCTGAACCAACCAGACAGCCACCAGACCGGACCCTTTATTGGCTAAGTTTGAGTGTGATAAAAACTCGACAAGAAATGCAAAGGAGAAGATAGAAAAGAGAACCAAAACGTACATACCACCACTTGACCCGGGCCAAGCGGGAAACAAAATTTCCCCTTTTTGGCCCAGAAGAAGGTCATGTGCATCATCGGGTGTGATGATACTCCCGTGGCGGGCAATGGTAGTGTTGGCGTATCCTTCATGCCGTTCATGTGACGCAGTTTCTTATCGTCTCTCTCACACACAACAAAATTGTGTTAGGTGTTTTGAGGATGTAAATTAGTAGACTTTATTGCCGCTTGCTGCTAATAATGGATATGCATGAAAAATTGGTTGTAGAAATTTAATGATTATTAAAAACTATTTGAATTGAATTATATATGTAACTAAAGTTATTTTATTTTTGAATATCTTTGAATTTTTTTTAATAATTATTAAGTAAATTACAGTTAGCAATTAAAGGAAAAAAATACATTTTAAATTTCAACAGGTCATTATTTTTGAGTAATTTATTGAAGCTAGATAAAACCAAAATTTTTTAGTAATGTAGCACAAAGAACATATAAAGTATAAAAAAAGAAGATAGAAGGATTTCTATTGTACGAAAGTAGATGACAAAATTAACAATGGCACCTTTTGGAAGTTTATTCTTTTCAACTATGACAGCTTTCTAAATTTATTTTTTCTACTACTGGATTAGGACCTTTTGGAATTCCAAATACTTCAAGCACTAAATCTCTTGTTATTTGGATTCTATGATCTCCTAGTACATTGAATTGCTCATCATAGTTTCTTAACAATCAATATCCTAAATGTGTTAATATGTGATTTATATTCATATCTAGAACAGATCAAAACCCGATGCTCTTCATATCTGCAACTTGTGTCTCCATGAAAACCGAAGGTTGAAACTTTAGCATCAATGTTACGTAATGATATTCAACAAAAGGTCTAGGTTTTGTCCTAACTATCTCTGGTTTGTTAACTATGTTTTTTTTGGACCGGTTTTTGATGCTTAACCGAATGTTCAAAGTCGTCGTCATCAATTTTTTTATGGACCTTTTTTTGCTTCTTAATTGGTTGTTCAAAGTCATCATCTTCATCATCAATTTGTTTATGGACCCTTTTTTGCTTCTTATTATATTTTTTTTTTGCAATTTCAACTTCCTAACTAGTTGTTCAAAGTCATTATCATCAGGAATCTCTACACGAAAACAAACGCATGTTATAAATGTTCACTGACGCACATTGAAAAAAACAACAAAAGCACGTTACAAATCTAACAGCCGCACATTAGCAAATTTATGGATGTACATATTTGGTTTGTACACTTTGTTAGCAGCATGTTATAGGACAAGAACCGCATGTTATCAAAACCCTAAATAGGAACAACAACATGTTATACGAAGACATACTAATGTTATCAAAACCCTAACTATTGGATTTTAGGACGAACCTAGACTCATCTTCTATGCTTGATGCTTGTCGTTGTTTCCCTTGCTCCGTCTCTCCCTTATAGCTGAGATTCAGTTAAGAAGAAGGGTCAATTTTGGAAAATTATCATTCGAAATCAAAGCAAACAGTGACGCATTTAAATGAAAAGATTACCTCCGTCTTGTGTTATTGTCATGATCGGCCTTTTTGTGTGTAGGATCGGAATCAAGAAGAGATGTTTGATTGATTTGGAAGAAGTGATGAGAGATTTTAGGGCTAGAATTTTGCTTCCAATAGATTGTATTCAATTTTTGAATCTAGCAATTAAGTTAACGAGAGTGATAAATTAGATATTTTCAATTGACAGTTATGCCCTTTTCTATTCAATTGCTACGTCTATGTCAATCTTTATTTATTACGATTGTGCCACCGCGTATAATAAAGTGAAAATTGTATCACTTCGTGTGGTTGTTGTTATCGCGTATGCACCAAGAGTATTGAAGAAACACCAAACTAATCTAGTGATTAGTTTGTGGTTTGTGCTTCGACAAATAAAGGTCAATCTTCTTTCGTTTCATCCAAAAAGCTTATTACGATCTTTCAAAACCAACAACACACTGTAAGCTCGTTACAAGGAGGAGAAAGGAAGGATTCTCCTTGTAACCACCATCTGGCATGAGAATAAGTATCGGCTGTGTGTATAGTGAGAGAACAAAAAGCGATCCTTAACCTGGAGGTGAAGTCCTCTATTTATAGTCGGGGTGATTTGTGAAGGAGATGGGCGGATAAGCCTTTGGCTGAGGTCGACAACAAGGAATATCCATTTTGCCTCCTTTGCCACGACCCTTAGTGATTCCAGACGAGAGGGTAGTTGGCGTAAGGTGAATGGATCCACGTGTCCTGACTATTGTCCTTGTTGTCTGGTCTGTCATCAGCAGTTGGGTGGAGATCGTGTGGCAGTGGTCGGCACAAACTGCTTGGTGCCACGTATGTGTCCTTGTGTACTTCTTGTTCCCTGCATGATTGATCATCGTACAACATGATCCAATACAGCCTATTGGCCTACAGCTCTGCCACTTGTACCTCTTGCACTTGTTTGGTGTTGCCATGCGCTTCTTCCTTTTGCGCAACTTAAGGACATCTGTGTAGTCAGCGCAAGGTCAAAGGAAACAGGTTTCTTTTCTTGAAAGACTAAGTGTAGTTGCCTTTGTCTTAGTCCTGACCTCGCACACGACTCAAGAAACAACTATGCAGTCGGCGCAAGGTTTGAGAAGTCATCATTATGGTGTATCTTGGGTATGGTCTCGCGCGTGACCTAAGGCTAACCTGTGTGGTCAACGCGGAATTCAAGACCACACCCTTCAAGTCCCCCCAGTCTAGTGCTGCTTCCACGCGCGAAGCAAATGGTTGGAGCTCTAGACTAGAAATAAAAGTTAAGTGTTTGTGCTTTGATCCTGTATTTGAAGACATCAACAAGTGTGCTAGAAAAGTTGGCGCACATGTGTTGGTATGAGACCTAAATGACGCAGCTATTTAGCTTACTTCTGAAGTTACCTCTTGTATTTACGCGGGAAAACTCTCGAAATTCGAAAAGAGCATCTACTGACATGTTGGTGGCGAGGGTGACGCATGAAGCGACTGCTGACACAGTAGACGCCATGGCGTCACTGTGTAAGCATTGTCGTTTCATCTGGTCTCAGGCGAGTGGGCTCCACATGCGCCTGACAACCGTTACACCGTATTTGCCGCCTGACGTGTCGTGCCTTCATTGGAGACGCGCCCCACTTGTTTGGCACAGTTATCCATCGCATTAATTGCGATGCGTATAAATAGGGGAGGAGAGACGACGGGTCATTACCTTATCTTGATTTCTCTCTTCCTTTTTCTCTCAAACCTTCAAGTTGCTCTTCGAATCTTTAAGAACTCATCAAAGATCTGTAGGTGGCCTTCAAGATTTATTCAAGTTTTCTAGAATTCATCAAGAATTCTTCATCCTATTCCCAGATTTCTTCACTACCCTTATATTCCAACATGTCTGATCGTGCTGATGATGTTGAAGTCGAGGAGGTCGATGGTGGTATGCCACCGCTGAAGTGGGAGGAGGCCTCGTTCGAACAAGTGGTTCTGGGCCACCAGTTCGCTGCCGAGTGGGATGCTCGTTTTCCAGCGCAGGGCCAGACTGTTGCTGATGCACCACAAGGATTCATTAGCTTATTTGCAGACTTCTTCGGTGAAGGTAACTTCCGCTTGGTCGTCACTCAGTTTTTCGTTGCACTACTGTCGCACTACCACTTCAATATTTCTCAACTTAGCCCATTGGGCATGGTTAGAATATGACATTTTGAGTTTCGCCTGGGGTCACAGGGGGAGGAACCTATGGTGAGACATTTAACGCTTTCTACTAGTTGCAATCCAACATTGGATTCTATTCTTTTGCCACTCTTGGGTCTAAGCGTTTGCTCATCAACCCTCCCAAGAGTTTCCATGACTAGAGAGTGAAATTCTTTTATATTCGCGAGGAAGTGATTCGGATTGCCATAGAGTTCCATAACCCTACGCCCCAAGAAGGATATGAAAATTCCAAAGGGCGCGGCGTGGTACGATAGGTTGCAATCGCTGCCAAACCAGGCATTTGGCGAGCAAGTGTTGGTTGCGGCGGGCATGAGTGACAAGTGGTCGGTGACCAGTACAAGTGTCCATGTGCTTCTTTTAAACGAACAAGGTAAACTTTTTAAAATGTTGTCCCCTTCCTTACTATAAGGATCTTGGGTTGTTAGTAACTCACAAATTTTCTGTATACTTTCATAGAGGTCGCGCTTTATCATCGGGCGTTCCCGCCCATGCTGGCGTTATGGGCGTCAGGTAGTTGCATGAAGATGAAGATATTCGGTACGACCAGATACGTGGAAACTTTGTATACCCACCAGCTGGATCATTGCTGTGCCGCCTACGACGACTGAATGTGCGCATATATTGAACCGTAGGCCCTGTCGGGCTATAACTCCCGCTAGAGAAGATGTTATCTTGCTTTCCAGCGGGGAGTCTATTGCCTCTTCAGATCATGGGTTAAACATCCCATCATGTGATTTTTCAAGGTTGATCCCGACGAGAAGAAATGTAACATTTGTCAAAAACGGGTTTCCAAACCCGCTCCGTTTTGTAATCGAATATCAAGTTATAAATGTCACGTTGTGTATTTATGGTTATTTTGGTTTTTAATGATACATAATTAATAAGCAAACTAAACTATAAAAATTATATTTGATAAAAAGTAAAAACAAAATAAATAAAAAAGAAATGTTGCTGCCGGGACTCGAACCCGGGTCAGCCGGTTTACAACTTCAATGACTTAACTCACACACACATCACCACTCCGCCACTTGTTGTTTTCTGTCATCTCTGGGAATCAAATAACTTTTATACACAAACTCGGTTAAACCGGTTGCGCCAACTGAGAAACGGAAATCGGCAATTCAATCGTCAAATCGTTTGATTACTCGCACATTCAGGTTTATAACCGATGCACCGACGATTTTAATCAAGTCGGAATTGATTGAACATCAATTCTCATCATTATCGGTTTTTATAACCGAAAAATAATCAAGTCCAGATTACTTCAACTTCAGACCCCTCTCGCGACTCAGAAACATCATACCAACATTCCATTTCACTTTCGTCCCACTTTCAGTTCGTCAGAATGCTTAAATCAACTCGCCGGAATTTTCTGCAAGATTCGCCGGAAAACCGTATTCATCTTCAAACGGTAAATCTTTCAATAACATTGTAGTTCAACAATTGTTAGGCTATTTCTAACTTAAACCTTTCAATTGAAATCAAATTCAGGCACTGTATTCAGCTAATTTCAGTTCGCCAGAAAAATTCTGAAAATCTCTATAATCATCTGAGAATCGGTAAGGGCATTCAAACCCTCTGTTAACATTTGCTGATCACTTCAATTTCACGATTAGCTAATAAAAACGGTTAATTGTCTTGTTCAGTTGAAGAGCATAAAAACAGGGACCGACACATTGCCGGAATTCTGAAATAAACCGTTCATCGGTATGTTCACCTCTAATTACCGTCTCTGCCATTTCATTTCAGCCTTAAGAATGTTTGTTAATCGTAAAAACAAGAAACGGATTAGTGAATCAATTGACTGTAATCTGAATGTAGAAGACGAAGTTAGTTAAGTTATAAGTTTATTTAAAATCAGTAATATGAACGGGTTAGACACACAGTCCAGCGGTGGACTGTGTGCAAAACATAGTCGCATGTCACAAGTTCGATTCCTGATACACGCACTCCTTATGTAATAAAATGCCTTTTTGTTTGATACTAAACCGGGTTAACTCCGTTAGTTGTTAAGTATAATAAAAACCGAGATATTAATCAGGTTAGACACACAGTCCAGCGGTGGACTGTGTGCAACACTGAATCGCACGTCACGAGTTCGAAACCTGATACTGGCACCGGTTCGTTGAATTAAAATGTTTTTGAAATTAAAAGAATTTTGGTTAAACCGAATTAGTATATAAATATAATTAAAAACAAGATTATTTCGGGTTAGACACGTAGCTCAGTTGGTAGAGCTGCGTGCACGCGTACGGGAGGTCTCGGGTTCGAGCCTCACCCGGCGCAAACAATTTCGCTGACCGAACCGGTCAACAAGTCAGCAGGTCAACGGTCAACGGTCAACGCAAAATAAACAATTTTTTTTATATTTTATTTATTTAATTTAATTTAAAAATCAATTAAAAATACTTAAAAATAACATTTTTAAAGATAGAAAATAGCCTTAAACTCACAAAAATATATCTAAAAATTTCATTAAAATCCTTAATAAAATCCACTCATTTACTATATTTTTCCGTTATTATTTAGGTTAGAAATTCTCGTTGTTCAATTCTCCCGATTCGTGCGCATCTCATCATCTCCATTCAAACGCACCCAATGTGAGTGAATCTTACAAATTCCCCGTTTTAATCACGTTTTGGGGTGTATCATGTGTCTTGCTAAGTATTATATTTAAATCATTGTGCATACATCATATCATGAACATGTGTAATCAGTTTGTTTCAATTGTTATGTGGTTATCGTTAGATGCAAGTTATTATTTTCAGTACATGCAATTTCATAGGCCGCCGCTCCCCATTACATTATGAGCGTTGAGCATGTTCCCCATTTCATTATGAGTGTGAACCTGGCGTGCCCACATACGATCGGCTCCGTTTGATTGAGCCTTGATCGCACAGACATTTTCATTTTCAGTACATGCAATACGATCGGCTCCGTTTGATTGAGCCTTGATCGCACAGTTTCATTTATGTTATTTATCGTATGATGTTGGTATGTTTATGTATGCTATCATATGTTATTGTATGTTATAGTTGTGATTGCTATTGCCACTGCCTGATTATGTACATTTGCTCATTTATGATTATGCACAATTTTTCATTGATAAACTAACAAGAAAATCTATAATAAATGTTTATCTAAAAAGGTTCACTCGCCAACTTATGTTGACCCAAAAACCCCCATTTTTACACATGATACAGGTGAATCAGCTGCAGCAAGAAACACTTAGGATGGGACTAGAAGAAGAAAATGATTTAGAGTTGGGATTGTTTTGTTTGGTTTATTTTCTTGTATTGTATGAACATGTTTGGATATTTGGGAATGTAACCTTGACTTAAATAAATATGAAACATATTAGTAAATGTCATGAGCTTTGGTGATAACCCAATTATGCCCCGACTCTTATTCCGCTGCGGGTCGGGGTGTGACAGATTGGTATCAGAGCCATGACTATAGGGATATAGGATAGGTTATTAGACCCTTAGAGCCTATACTATAGTTGATTAGAAATTTTAAGATTTTTGTGTGTTACATGCCAAACTTCATGATGTTTATATGTTTTATGTTTAATGTTACATTCAATATTATGCATGCATGTTCATAAGTATATATTATCATATAATGCCTATCATGAATCATATTCTCATAACATATCACATCCATGAAAGCACACACCACATCATGATTGCTTTTACAATGATTTGTGTGTTTTCAAATCTCATCAAAGTGAGTTCTCATGACGGGCATGTAGTAACTGGAAGGTTACCAGTACCAGTAGTCGGGACGTCCTGTCTAGGCTGGCATTCGTATAATCCAAATAAAGGACCAGTTTGCCTACCTGGGGACTAACGATGAGAGTACGAAGTACCTATTAGGCCAAAGCATGCTATACCAAACGTCGTGTGAACTAACCCCATTTTGAGTTGTCATTGTGTCTACACCTGGACACATTCCGACCATACATCTCGTAAGCATATTTTGTGGTTTGTATTCGGGTGATGCAAGTGTTAAATCGCCAATACTAATGTGAATCCTACCAAGCCAATAGCCATGGGGGCCCACATGACTATATAGGTGAAGGTATGGGGGACATTTGAGGCCCAACATGAGCAAATCCAAGACATCCTATGGATGTAGTTGCATTATTGATATTTATGTTATTTTCATTTTTTAAAGACACATGACACCTAAAAAGACACCATAAACTCACAATCTTCTTATGTATGTTCCTGTAGATGTCGTCCAGACAACAACGAAGGGGTAAAAGATCAGGAAGGTCTCAGGAACGCTTGGCCACACAAATCGCGAAACAAATGGCCACGATACTGCCTGACATTGTGGTCCAAGTGCAACAAGCCCTCGCTACAAATCCTACTAACCCTCCCCAACAACATGACCAGAACATCGACAACCCTCCTACCAGCAAGTGCTCATACAAACATTTCAAGTCTTGTGATCCTCCTAAATTTGAAGGGACCGAGGGTGTCACTGCTCTCCTACATTGGTTCGAGGAGATGGAAAATACCTTTCTCAACTGCGATTGTCCTGAGGATCTTAAGGTTCGATACGCCACCGGGAGACTATTTGGGGTAGCTCTCACTTGGTGGAATACTGAAAAAGGGAAGAGGGGAACTGATGATGCAATGGCCTTAACTTGGGAGGAGTTAAGGGAAATCATGACTAGGCGTTTCTGTCCTAGGAGTGAAATTAAAAAGTTGGAGGATGAATTTCATGCTCTAAAGCAGAAGGAGGGAGACCATACCACTTATAACAAGAGGTTCTTAGAGTTGAACCAAATGGTTCCAAATTTGTTCACCCCAACTTATCATCTGATCGAGCATTATATTCGAGGACTTCCCTCGAAAATTCAAGATTCGGTCCTCAGCATTTCACCGGAAACACTTGAAGCTGCTATGGAGTTAGCAACTGAACTGACCGAGAATCGAATTCGCAACGGGAAGTTCAAAGAAGAGAAAAAGAAAGCCCCTGTTGAGGGTCAAACTTCAAATCATCCCATCTCTTCCTCTAAGTTTGCTTACAAGAGGAAGCGCAATACCAGAAACTTCGCTGTTACTCAAACCAACTCCCCTATTCCTGCTGCACCCATTACCCAGGTTGCCCCTTCACCCGCACCATACAGAAGACCTTACACTGGCCCGTTACCAAAATGCAACCGTTGCCAATATCACCATTCTCCTGATCATCCTTGTCAATATTGAACCGGCTGCGGTCGCGCAGGTCATACTGTTCAAACCTGCCGCATGCCTCAATGAACAAACCGCCACCAGCCTACTACCCAACCCCACCAACAAATAATGGTCAAGCCCAACAACCCTACTATTACCACCCACTCAACACCTAGCCCAAACATATTACCAACCCATTTATCCTATGGGCCAACCTATGCGGGCTTGCTACAATTGTGGAGACCCAAGCCATTTCAGAAACACTTGTCCAAGGTTGGTAAACATTATTCATGCTCAGGCTCAAGCCAACCCGGTGAATCAAGCAAACCAAGCTCCTCCACCTGCAAGAGGAAGAGCTTTCAATATCAACGCTAATCAGGCTAGAGCTGACGGCAATGTGTTAACGGTACGTTCCTTATAAATGGTAGATATGCCTCTATGTTATTTGATATTGGTGCGGATAGAAGTTTCGTGTCTTTAGAATTTGAACCTATCTTAAACAAAAATCGGGATAAGCTCACGGAATCCATAACGGTAGAAGTTGCTGACGGGAAACCAGTTTCATTAAACTCTATTATGCGCAACTGTACACTCACCCTAAACGACCACGATTTCTCAGTCGACCTTATTCCTATGAAGCTAGGAAGTTTTGATATCATAATTGGGATGGACTGGCTCAGTCAACATCAAGCAGAAGTTGTATGTCGCGAAAAATTTATACGTATTCCTCTTTCAAACGGTCAGACTCTTCGAATCTTTGGAGAAACCTCGTCGAAAGGGCTCAGCTTAATGTCTTGTCTTCAAGCTCAAAAATATCTTCGCAAATTATGTCGCGTTTTTAGCTCATATCATCAATAAGGAAACCATGGAGAAGAAACTTGAAGATATTCCTGTAGTAAAAGATTTCCCGCAAGTATTTCCTGACGACATTTCAGGACTTCCTCCAGTTAGAGAAGTCGAATTCCGTATTGATCTATTACCTGGTGCTACACCAGTTGCAAAGTCTCCTTATAGGTTAGCCCCCTCTGAAATGCAAGAGCTAGCCAGTCAATTACAAGAGTTGACTGACAAGGGATTCATACGTCCTAGCTCATCGCCTTGGGGTGCACCTGTTCTTTTCGTAAAGAAGAAAGATGGATCGTTTTGTATGTGCATCGACTACAGAGAGCTCAACAAATTAACAATCAAGAATCGCTACCCTTTACCTCGCATTGATGATCTTTTTGACCAACTTCAAGGTGCCAATTGCTTTTCAAAAATCGACCTTCGATCTGGCTATCATCAACTTAGAGTGCATGAAGAAGACGTCCCTAAGACTGCTTTTCGAACTCCTTATGGCCATTATGAATTCATGGTCATGCCATTTGGTTTAACCAACGCACCAGCTGTCTTCATGGATCTAATGAACAGAGTCTGCAAACCATATCTTGATCGATTTGTCATAGTTTTCATCGACGATATTCTTATTTATTCAAAATCTAAATCTGATCATGAGCGTCATCTTCGACTCATCCTTGCACTTCTAGAGAAGGAAAAGCTTTATGCCAAATTCTCCAAATGTGAATTCTGGTTAAAAGAGGTGCAATTCCTCGGGCATGTAGTCAATGACAAGGGAATACATGTCGACCCTTCAAAGATCAAAGCGGTTCAAGAATGGCAAGCTCCACGTACACCAAATGAAGTAAGATCTTTTCTTGGTTTGGCTGGTTATTATCGTCGGTTCATTTCAAACTTCTCTCGCATTGCTGTACCACTCACGGCTTTAACTCATAAGGGAAAACCTTTCATATGGGGACCCAAGCAAGAAGAAGCCTTCCAAACCCTTAAACAAAAACTTTGTGATGCACCAATCCTCACTCTTCCTGAAGGTTGTGATGATTTTGTGGTCTATTGCGACGCGTCAGGGCAAGGATTGGGCTGCGTTCTAATGCAAAGAGGAAAAGTTATAGCTTATGCTTCGAGACAACTCAAGACACATGAAAAGAACTACACCACTCATGACCTAGAACTTGGAGCCGTTGTGTTCGCTCTTAAGATATGGAGACATTATCTCTATGGTACTAAGTGTGAAATATACACTGACCACAAGAGTCTTCAACATATCTTCAATCAAAAGGAGTTAAACATGAGGAACGAAGATGGGTCGAACTTCTAAATGACTACGACTGTGAAATTAGATACCACCCTGGTAAAGCAAATGTGGTGGCTGATGCACTTAGTCGAAAGGGTTATGCGAACTCCATTCGTCTTCTATGTTCGCAAATTATAACCGACATTAAAGATCAAATTCGAGAAGCCCAACAAGTTTCAATAACGGAAGATGATGTACGAAAGGAGATGTCCTGTGGAGCTGAGCTAAAAATTGAAACTAAATCTGACGGTATTCTGTACTACCTAGATCGTATCTGGATTCCTAACCACAACAATCTTCGTGAAACTCTTATGAATGAAGCTTACAAAACGCGATACTCTATACACCCAGGAGCCGATAAGATGTATCAAGACCTACGATATACCTATTGGTGGCCTGGAATGAAGAAGGATATTGCTGTTTTTGTTTCTAAGTGCCTTACATGTTCCAAGGTGAAAGCTGAACACCAAAGACCCTCAGGACTTCTGGTCCAACCTGAAATACCTGTATGGAAGTGGGAAAATATAACCAAGGACTTCATTACCGGGTTACCTCGCACTTCTGGTGGGTATGACACTATATGGGTAATAATTGACCGACTTACAAAATCAGCTCACTTTATTCCTATCCGCGAAGATTTCAAGAACGAAAAGCTTGCTCGTATTTATATCAGCGAAATCGTAAGCCGACATGGGGTACCGTTAAGCATTATTTCTGATCGTGATGGTCGTTTCACTTCACGAACATGGCAAGCAGTACAATCCGCTATGGGTACGCGATTAGATCTCAGTACCGCCTATCATCCTCAAACTGATGGATAATCTGAGCGCACCATTCAAACTCTTGAAGATATGCTTCGAGCATGTGTCATAGACTTCAAGGGAAATTGGGACGTCCACCTACCATTAGTTGAATTTTCGTACAACAACAGCTATCATTCAAGTATCGGCATGGCACCTTTTGAAGCCTCATATGGTCGTAAGTGCCGATCTCCTGTATGTTGGCACGAAATTGGGGAAGCTCAAATTACTGGTCCAGAATTGATCCAAGAAACCACAGACAAGATCCATCAAATTCGAAACAATCTTCTAGCGGCTCAAAGTCGTCAAAAGAGTTATGCAGATAAACGACGGAAGCCCTTAGAGTTTAACATTGGTGATCATGTACTTCTAAAAGTATCACCATGGAAGGGAGTAGTTCGTTTTGGTCAAAAGGGCAAGCTAGCACCACGTGACGTAGGACCTTTCAAGATACTCGAAAGAGTAGGTCCTGTAGCATACATGCTTGATCTACCAGAAGAACTCAACAGGATTCATCCCACATTCCACGTGTCGAACTTGAAGAAGTGCCTCGCTGATGAAAACCTCCACATTCCGCTGGAAGATATTCAGATTGATGAATCTATGCATTTTATTGAAAAACCTGTAGAGATCATGGACTTCGGGGAAAAACGTTTACGACGAAGTCGCATTCCAATTGTTAGGGTACGCTGGGAGTCGAAACGGGGACCTGAGTTTACTTGGGAACGTGAAGACTCAATGCGCGAAAAATACCCGCATCTTTTTTCCTACTACTTCTACTACTTAAATTTCGGGACGAAATTCCTAAAAGTAGGGGATACTGTAACATTTGTCAAAAATGGGTTTCCAAACCCGCTCCGTTTTGTAATCGAATATCAAGTTATAAATGTCACGTTGTGTATTTATGGTTATTTTGGTTTTTAATGATACATAATAAATAAGCAAACTAAACTATAAAAATTATATTTGATAAAAAGTGAAAACAAAATAAATAAAAAAGAAATGTTGCTGCCGGGACTCGAACCCGGGTCAGCCGGTTTACAACTTCAATGACTTAACTCACACACACATCACCACTCCGCCACTTGTTAGTTTTCTGTCATCTCTGGGAATCAAATAACTTTTATACACAAACTCGGTTAAACCGGTTGCGCCAACTGAGAAACGGAAATCGGCAATTCAATCGTCAAATCGTTTGATTACTCGCACATTCAGGTTTATAACCGATGCATCGACGATTTTAATCAAGTCGGAATTGATTGAACATCAATTCTCATCATTATCGGTTTTTATAACCGAAAAATAATCAAGTCCAGATTACTTCAACTTCAGACCCCTCTCGCGACTCAGAAACATCATACCAACATTCCATTTCACTTTCGTCCCACTTTTAGTTCGTCAGAACGCTTAAATCAACTCGCTGGAATTTTCTGCAAGATTCGCCGGAAAACCGTATTCATCTTCAAACGGTAAATCTTTCAATAACATTGTAGTTCAACAATTGTTAGGCTATTTCTAACTTAAACCTTTCAATTGAAATCAAATTCAGGCACTGTATTCAGCTAATTTCAGTTCGCCGGAAAAATTCTGAAAATCTCTATATTCATCTGAGAATCGGTAAGGGCATTCAAACCCTCTGTTAACATTTGCTGATCACTTCAATTTCACGATTAGCTAATAAAAACGGTTAATTGTCTTGTTCAGTTGAAGAGCATAAAAACAGGGACCGACACATTGCCGGAATTCTGAAATAAACCGTTCATCGGTATGTTCACCTCTAATTACCGTCTCTGCCATTTCATTTCAGCCTTAAGAATGTTTGTTAATCGTAAAAACAAGAAACGGATTAGTGAATCAATTGACTGTAATCTGAATGTAGAAGACGAAGTTAGTTAAGTTATAAGTTTATTTAAAATCAGTAATATGAACGGGTTAGACACACAGTCCAGCGGTGGACTGTGTGCAAAACATAGTCGCATGTCACAAGTTCGATTCCTGATACACGCACTCCTTATGTAATAAAATGCCTTTTTGTTTGATACTAAACCGGGTTAACTCCGTTAGTTGTTAAGTATAATAAAAACCGAGATATTAATCAGGTTAGACACACAGTCCAGCGGTGGACTGTGTGCAACACTGAATCGCACGTCACGAGTTCGAAACCTGATACTGGCACCGGTTCGTTGAATTAAAATGTTTTTGAAATTAAAAGAATTTTGGTTAAACCGAATTAGTATATAAATATAATTAAAAACAAGATTATTTCGGGTTAGACACGTAGCTCAGTTGGTAGAGCTGCGTGCACGCGTACGGGAGGTCTCGGGTTCGAGCCTCACCCGGCGCAAACAATTTCGCTGACCGAACCGGTCAACAAGTCAGCAGGTCAACGGTCAACGGTCAACGCAAAATAAACAATTTTTTTTATATTTTATTTATTTAATTTAATTTAAAAATCAATTAAAAATACTTAAAAATAACATTTTTAAAGATAGAAAATAGCCTTAAACTCACAAAAATATATCTAAAAATTTCATTAAAATCCTTAATAAAATCCACTCATTTACTATATTTTTCCGTTATTATTTAGGTTAGAAATTCTCGTTGTTCAATTCTCCCGATTCGTGCGCATCTCATCATCTCCATTCAAACGCACCCAATGTGAGTGAATCTTACAAATTCCCCGTTTTAATCACGTTTTGGGGTGTATCATGTGTCTTGCTAAGTATTATATTTAAATCATTGTGCATACATCATATCATGAACATGTGTAATCAGTTTGTTTCAATTGTTATGTGGTTATCGTTAGATGCAAGTTATTATTTTCAGTACATGCAATTTCATAGGCCGCCGCTCCCATTACATTATGAGCGTTGAGCATGTTCCCCATTTCATTATGAGTGTGAACCTGGCGTGCCCACATATGATCGGCTCTGTTTGATTGAGCCTTGATCGCACAGACATTTTCATTTTCAGTACATGCAATACGATCGGCTCCGTTTGATTGAGCCTTGATCGCACAGTTTCATTTATGTTATTTATCGTATGATGTTGGTATGTTTATGTATGCTATCATATGTTATTGTATGTTATAGTTGTGATTGCTATTGCCACTGCCTGATTATGTACATTTGCTCATTTATGATTATGCATAATTTTTCATTGATAAACTAACAAGAAAATCTATAATAAATGTTTATCTAAAAAGGTTCACTCGCCAACTTATGTTGACCCAAAAACCCCCATTTTTACACATGATACAGGTGAATCAGCTGCAGCAAGAAACACTTAGGATGGGACTAGAAGAACAAAATGATTTAGAGTTGGGATTGTTTTGTTTTGTTTATTTTCTTGTATTGTATGAACATGTTTGGATATTTGGGAATGTAACTTTGACTTAAATAAATATGAAACATATTAGTAAATGTCATGAGCTTTGGTGATAACCCAATTATGCCCCGACTCTTATTCCGCTGCGGGTCGGGGTGTGACAAGAAACCAAAGAGACCGAATAAGAAGAAGAAGGTGACCGTCGCTGAGGGATACGTCCTGTGAAAGTAGAAGTGATTGTTGCCACTTCCGATGCTGTGTCGCGCACAGGACGGCTCTCCCTCAACAACATAGCCTAGATGATTATGTAATTGTAATTGACTCTATGGAGGAATAATGCTTTATAGGTGACAAGTTTAAGGCTGGTGGAGCTACTGGTGCAAGAAGCTAAGGGAGCGCAAGCTCCAAAGAACAAATATCTTGTACGACCCCACTTCCGTCTCTATAGACGAGGAAAAAAGAAGCCGACTCGGTCAGGGAATTGACTAGGAAGAATGCCTCCAAGAGGTCGCGTGAAGAGCCACGCAAGCACCCTTCGCCAGCCCCTAAAAAGGTTGCTTTCAGAAAGCCTGTTATAGGGAAGAAGGCGAATCGCAGTTCCCTGATGTCAGCGATCTCGCCTAGTAAGTACTTTTTCCTTTAATTTTTCTATCTCATTTGAGCGTGTTATACACCCTTCTGATCTTACGCGTGTGACTCAGAACCAAAGAAGGCGACGCCAAAGTTCATGATAATACACTCCGAGTCGGGTCCTCAGGAACCTCCGCTTCCTCCTACTGGCGCAACCAAAAAGGCGGAGGTTACCTTTAAGGTGGTAGGCGAGAAAGCTGCTGAGGCTGAGAAGCCTTTTGAAAAGGAGAAAGTTGAAACCACTGAGGTTGAAAAACGTGTTGAGCCTAATAAGCCAGTTGGGGCTGAAAAAGTCGTTGAAGCGGAGAAGGTGAAGACCGCGGGGGTTGAAAAACCCGTTTAAGAGCCTGCCAAGGAGGTTGAGAAGGTGATTGAAAAGTTAGCCGAAAAAACCTGCTAAGGGTTCGTTGAAAGGGATTGGGAGGACCCCTGAGAAGACTTTGGAAGAGGTGGTTACTTCCGTTAAGGGTCAGGGCGCGGGAGGTGAAGATACCAGCGCTTTCGGTGTCCAACAAAAAGAGCCTTCACCAATCCGACCTGAAGATACTTTGGGTGACCATTGTTACCGGTCATACGATGAGAGCCGCACCAACCAAATTCATACTCCTGTTTGTAGAACTAAAGCAGGGCGACACTCTCTTTCAATTTCCGGCCTCCAGGAATGGTTTATGGGTGCCTTCACTCCTGCCGAAGTCCTCTTCAAAAACAACGTAAACATGAACAAATTTATAAGTCACACGTTGTTGCGTAGGCTAACCAGCTTTCAACCAGCAATCAAATCATGCATTAGTGGCGCACAATTTATCGAGAACATGTTGAAGTAGAGGCATATAAAAGCCGGTTGGCTACCAATACCAAGCTGTTTGAGAAGGTGAAAGAGGAGTTGTCTACGAAGCAGGCACGGTTTGAGGCTGATAAGAATAGCGAGGAATGGGGCCTATTGCGCCTTTAGAAAAAATTACAAGCAAGTGAGATACGCTTACGGAGGAGCGCAAGAAATGGTGCGAAGCATATGATAGTGATAATAAGAAGATGTATGCTGCGCGCAACGAGATAAAAAACTGAAGGCGCAGGCAGAGATTTCTTCAAAGACTATTGCTGACCTTACTGCTTAGAATGAAGACCTGGTGAAGGAAAAGACCGATTTTGAAGAAAGATATGAGGCTGCAAAGGTGCATCATGAGCGCGCCGAACAAAACCAGGTTCATACTGTTAATATTTGTGCTCGGCAAGAGAATGAGATCCAACAACTAAACGTTTGTTTAATTATGCAGGAAGAACTGCGGCAACAACTCATCTCTAAAGATAGAGAGTTGGCTGGCAGGGACCATGAGATTACTGACTCAAGCGAAGCCTGTGCGAGTCAAAAGAGGAAACTAAATCTCTTGAAATTGACCCAGAGGCTGAAAAGGCTAAATTTGAGTCTGCCGAAGAGGCACGCAAGGTTAACCAAGCGGCTTTGAACGTGGCTCAAGACAATTATGCTGAGCTCCAATCTATTGTTGAGACACTGGTATGCCTATGTAAGTTATCATTATGTTCCCTTCGTTTTAGTTAGATTAAATGTAGCTCTAATCCTTGTATGTTTTGAACAGGTAGCGAATGCGGTCGTTAACTCTATCTAGCTGGACCAAACCGTGGTGGCGCTCACAGTTGCAACGCGTCAGGTTGGTCATCGTGAGGGTTATGAAGAGTGTGCCTCTCATGTGGAGGAGGCGATGCAGACGACATGGGATATTAGTCACTGCTCTCTATGACTGCGGATGCGGACCGTGTATGCTGCTCGCCAAGAAACCTACAACACGCTTACACTTCCTATCATGGACTTGGTTTCTAAGGCCCTACAACATGATGATTATGTTGCACATTTAAGGTCACTCTTCGAGATCCTAGAGACGATGGAGCTTTCGGAGTCAGAAGGAGAAGATGCCGGTGATGGTGGTGCGAAGTGAAAATTCCCTAGCTTGTAGTTTGTTGTACTTAGGTTTTTTTAACATGCTTTTATGCCTTGGACAAATTAAATGTAATGTTTGAACATTTAGCAGATGTAATCGATGCGCGTTTGCGCTTTCTTAATCTATAACTTTTGGCAATTGATAATGTTATAATTATTGCATTGTGGTAGGAACTTTGTATAGGTAGCACGAATACATGTAAGTGTGGCTCATGTTTGAACATCATAGCTCGATTCCGCTCTATGTTCACGAGAATCTTGGAGGCGTCGTTCATGAGCTTGTAATTTACTGTAATGTTTTTGTGCGTACTAAAAGTTAAACATGCATTTGTAACTTAGAAATATATGTGGAAGTCAACAACAAAATAAGATGTAAACAACACTTTATATTGATAAACTTGTCAAGTGCGCGACCATTGCTTACAAAAGGTCGGCCTTACCTATAACATTTCCTTTACTGTTGTGAGTTCCATGTGCGTGGAACAATGTGGCCGTCCAACGTGCGTAGCTTATACGCGCCCTTGCCCAGGACTTCATGGATAAGGTATGGACCTTCCCACTTTGGTGCAAGTTTCCCTGGGCGCTCGGCGTTGGAGGCTTCATTGTCACGGAAAACATAATCTCCTAGAGTGCACGTATAGATGCGCACCAGCACATTGTAGTTCTTCTCCATCTTGGACTTATACTTGGCTTCTTTGATGGTCGCGTTCTCGCGCCTTTCTTCAAGTAAGTATAGTCAAGTTGGCGCTTCGCTTCGTTGTCAATCGCGTTGACTGCCATCAAACACGGTGAAGGGAGACCAATTTCGGCCGGGATAACCGCTTCCGAGCCATAGAGTAGGCTGAAGGGGGTTTCGCCATTACTAGTCTTGGGCATGGTGCAATGAGCCTAGAGTATGCTCTTGAGCTCATCGACCCACCCTCTTCGCTTCGTGCCAAGTCAGGTCTTGATTCCTTCCACGATACCTTTGTTAACACTTTCTACTTGGCCGTTGCCCTGTGGGTGCGTGACAGAGGAGAAGGTGTGTTCGATCTGCAGTTCTTGCATAAGGTTATGGAAGTCTTATGAGGCAATATTTGTGCCGTTTTCGGTCACGAAGCGCAATGGTAGGCCGAAACGGCAAATGATGTGCTCTCAAATGAACTTGCGTACAATCATTGCGCGGTTGATGCAAGTGCCTTCGCTTCTACCCATTCTGTAAAGTAATCGAATGCAACGATTATGAACTTTATCGTGCCTAGAGCTTCTAGGAAAGGACCTACTATATCGATTCCCCATTGTTGAAACGAGCATGTTGTGGAAACTTGAATCAAATCATTCTTAGGCCGCATTGTCTTTGGCGCGTGGCGCTGGCAGGAATCGCATTTGCGCAGCTCTTTTATGGCATCAAGATGCATGCCTTGCCAATAGTACCCAGCGTTCATAATTTTAGCGACTACCATGCGTGGCCCTGCGTGGATTCCACAGATGCCTTCATGGATTTCTCGTATAAGGTAGTTGGCATCCTGTGGGCCGACACAACGTAGTAGTGGACCTAGGTATGATCTTCGGTACAAGATTCCACTATCTATCTGGTAAAACAATGCTTTGTTTTGGATCTATCGCGCTTCGGCTTTGTTCTCGGGGAGTATCCCTGCTTGCAAATACTGAATGATAGGTGTCATCCAAGATGGTGGCCCTAATTCAATAACATTCACCTGGCGCAACGATACCGAAGGGTTCTTGAGGACTTCGATTCGGACATCTTTGGCTAGATGATGGAAAGCTGTCAATGCCAACTTGCTCAAAGCATCCGCTGGCTTATTTTAGTTGCGGTTAATATGCACGACCTAGAAAGATTGGAACTTTTGTATCAACTCTTTGGCTTGAACAAGGTATAGTGCTATAGTCTCACCTTTCCCGTCATACAAGCCGTTGATGTAACCTGCTATGAGCAGAGAATCAATGTGTGCTTGTATATTCTTGGCTCCCATCTTGATTGCTAAACGCAATCCTGCTAGGAACGCTTCATATTCCGCTTCATTGTTCGTGTTCTTGAAGTCTAGCCGGATAGCATATGTGAACTCATGCTTTTCCGGGATGACTAGTCTTAGCCTTGCTCCTACGCCATCTTCGTTTGATGCGCCATCACTGAACAATAACCAAAGCTCTTTTGTTATTTCTAGTGCGGGGGTCTTTATTGCTTCACATTCATGAATATTTTCTACGGGGACTTCCGTGATGAAGTCTGCCAGGATTTGCCCCTTAATTGCTGGTCGTGGCTTATACACGATGTTGTGACTGTAAATTTGATAGCCCACTTTGCGAATCTCCCCGAAATTTCTGGCTTTCGTAAGATGGTGCCGATATGATAATTGGTTAGCACATTGATACACGTAGTGTGCTTATGAATAGAAAAGATTTTGCATCGTGATTTGATAAGAAACAGTTCAGTGCGGCCAGCCGGCCGGCTAACCGTTGTATTTCTTTGATGCTATAGGGAGATGGCATGCGCTCAATAGCTTGTACTCTCTCTGGGTTCACTTTGCATCCACCTTTGGTTTCCATAAATCCCAAAAATTTACCTTCCTCCATTCCGAATGAACACTTGCTCGGGTTGAGCTTCATGTTGATGTCCACAATGATTTGAAGATTTTCTCAATGTCTTTCAGCATTTGGTCTTCTTCTGGGCTCAAAAGTTTGATCCATCAGGCGCTGATATGTGGCCCTTGCATTGCGTAAGCCAAAAGGCATGTAGGTCCACCAAAGGATCAAGTTAAACCAGTTCCTTGTTCAAATAACATACAAATAAGTGCGGAATCCAAGTGTGCATACAACCAAAGCAAAGTAAAGAACACGGGGTAACCAAAGATTCACTATCTTGATTAATGATTGAGAACAAGTACAAACATATACACACAATGCTCGTATGACTCAAACAAACTTGTTGTGTTCTTGTGTCTTCGTCTTCAGAGAGAATACTGAGAGGCCCACTTAGACCAACTAGCTAACCCTCACTGAGAGGTGCATGTCTGCTTATATAGTGTCCAAGCTGGTAGCTCGTACGAAAACAAGTTGCCAGACATACGGAACACACTATTACACACGAGATATAACTCCAGGATTTGGTACGAGTCACTGTTTCATACGAAATACTTATTTCGTACAAAACAAGTAACACACTTGTTACTCAAGTATTTCGTACGAATCACCTGATTCGTACGAAAACTCTGACTCGCACAGAATTCTTCTTCGTGGAGAACGTGTGTAGACTTGACGTTTACAAGACTTATCAGTATGCACATATGCAACTGATTAACACAGACAAGCTAAGATGTCATAATAGATCAAGATAGAAGGATATCTCGATCTATTCGACACGACCAAATCTATACAGACACTTGAGCAAAGACCGTACAATTACAACTGTAATTAAGAACAAGCGACAGACACAAAACTGTATCAACAAACTCTCCCTTGGATGTTGCTTGGTCATCGGTCATTGGTCTTCAGACTTTGGTCTTCACATATATTGATTTGGAGTATCAACAAACTCCCCCTGAAGATCTGCTATTCATTGATAGATCTGCTATCCAATGATTAGAGCATCAGGTCTTCGAACTTCTAAGAAATTACAAATCTTTCTTGTTTCCTCTTCTGACTTGTCAGATTTCTTCGTTACTGGTCTTTGTTTATGTTCTTTTGTATCAATCTGTACTCAATAGATAAATATAATTAGAACACAACTTTCTCAGAGAATACACACGAAAGACTTATCATAAATTCTTCGTATGATTGATTCCTTGAACGAGATACACACACTCGTATGAATTCCAGCAGCAGATTTGAGAAAAATAAGTGACCAAGTCAAACAAATGACCAGGTTCATTCGTATGAGATACACACACTCAAACGAACTTCAGATTTTGGATTTCTTTGATGAATTACTTGTTGCAAGATATTACTTTTATGAAGTTGCAATATCAAACCAATGGTTTTCTGGCATATCTTGGTAGAAAACTTTCGAGTATCAACTTTGGATAACTTTCAAAAAGTGATTACATAAGCAACTAAGTAAACTAGACTTAAAACCTAAATATACAGATAAACTATAATCTTTTTCAAGTTTCAAGGTAAAGGAATCATACCAGCATTTTAATCTTTGTCAAAGACGGTATTAGGTTTTCAAAATTAAACAGATATGTATTCAACTATGATCATCGGTATTGTTGTCCATGTAAGCTCAGACTTATCAGATGTAATCATGATTAGGAGATATGATTATACTTTACTAGCCAGTGTTCAACCACAACATGACACATTCCCGTATCAAGATATACACGAGAGAAAATCTTACCGGTGAGTATACTGTTTTATCATCTGTTTTAACGTATATGAATGATGTGGGATACTCACTTATTTTTGATTGAAAACAAGCCCTTTGTGATTTAATCACTTATTGATGAGGAACTTGATTTTCATATGCATGCAGGGCACAATGGTAAGTCCGTGAACAGGTTAGTACCATCATACCGACAAAGAGACGAACTTAGCTCCCGCATAAAGCTGTGATATTTTATCACTTATTTTGGGGATGTGATATTTTTATCACTTATTTGAAGGTCAAATGCAGTATGTACACGTATGTATGATATCATGGAAGTTCTAGACTTGCGCCACCGTTATTTTTCGACAAAAGATTCAACCATGATACCCAGATGATAAGCTAGCATAAAGACCGTATATCTCAGAACCTTGGCACTCTATCAAACGAAATTTCGGTACCAAGACCATATGCCAATGAATGGTTCCCACCTGGCATTTTGTCTGTTAAGTTTATATCACCCTGCACATTTTAATCTGATTGTGAGCCTACCGATACATCATTAGAAAAGCTACTTATCAATCTTCTTTCTATGCTTTTAACCATATCTGACAGATTTACCGGTGAATTTCATCATCTTCAACTTATCCAAGCAATTCATTTTTGATTTTTTTTAATGTTTTTGTATTTTTCTGAATTTTTCTCCCCATTAAACAAAGAAGGTAAATAAAAGACATATTTTTGTATTTTATTGAAATTTACTCCCCCTAAAATATAAAACTGAAAATCTTTTTGTAGTTTTAGATTTTTAGAAAAGTATATACAAAAATAGTTAGCCATGATTGAGTTACTCGGGTTTCACCTTGATGCCATTGACCAAATTCATTTATCAAAGGCTTTCGTAAAAAGGTCGGCACGTTGGTGATCAGTGTGGATTTTAACAACATCGATAAGTCTCTTTTCATAACAATCTTGTATGAAATGATACTTAATCTCAATGTGTTTTGTTTTTGAATGCTGTACAAGATTCCGAGTGATCTGTAAAGCAGCTTCATTATCAACAAAAATAGGAGTAATAAGAAATTCAAAACCGTAGTCGCGCATTTGCTGTTGAATCCATATAACTTGAGAGCAGCAACTAGAAGCTGATATATACTCAGCCTCACATGTTGATGTAGCTACATAAGTCTGCTTTGCATTGCCACGTGACTAGGCGATTTCCCAAGAACTGACATCCTGCTGTTGTTGACTTTGCATCGATTTTACAGCCGACATGATCAGAATCACTGAATGCTGTTAGGTCAAAGTTATCATCCTTAGGGTATCATAGACCAGTGTCAGGGCGTCCCTTCAAATAACGAAAGATCCTTTTCACAACCATCAAATGAGAAACCTTCAGACTAGACTGATAGCGCGCCAGAAGGCATGTTGGGTACATTATGTCGGGTCTTGAAGCAGTAAGGTACATGAGAGAGCCGATCATAGCACGATAGAGAAATGGTTCTACATGTTCACCCATTCCGTCTGGAGTAATCCCATAATTTTGAGCTAATGAAGTTCCCAAAGGCTTTGAGTCATCCATATGAAATCGCTTGAGAATATCTCCGACGTACTTGTTTTGATGGATAAAAATCCCTACCTTTGATTGTTGAACCTGCAAACCTAAAAAGAAATTCATTTCTCCCATAGCGCTCATCTCGAACTTCTCCTGCATAACCTGTTCGAATTCTTTGCACATTCGAGTGTTAGTAGACCCAAATATAATATCATCAACATAAACCTGTACTAGTAGCAAGTCCTCGTCCTGTTCCTTGATGAAGAGAGTACAGTCCATCAGGCCTCGTCGAAAATCATTCTTCAACAGATAGGTAGACAACGTTTCATACCAAGCCTTTGGAGCTTGATGAAGACCATATAACGCCTTGTTGAGAAGCCAAACCTTGTCAGGATGGAGTGGATCTTCAAAACCTGGCGGTTGCTCAACATATACTTCCTCTTCTACCACACCACAAAGAAATGCACTCTTCATATCCATCTGATAAACGGTGAACTTCTTGAAGGACACATAAGCCAAAAAGATTCTTATGGCCTCAAGTCGTGAAACGGTGCATAAACTTCATTGTAATCAATGCCTTCGACCTAAGTAAAACCTTGACCAACCAATCGTGCTTTGTTTCTCACAACAACACCTCGGTCATCCTTCTTGCACTTGTACCCCAATCGTGTACCAATCTTCTTGTAGCCGTCAGTCCTGTCAACCAATTTCCAGACGCCTAACTTTTGAAACTGTTGAACTTCTTCCTGCATGGCTTCAACCCAAGAGTCTTCTTTCATTGCCTCTTTCTAAGATTTTGGTTATACTTGGCACACATAGCAGGCAAAAGACCAATCATTCAGATCACCAGATTCCCTGATTTCCGAATGCAATCTAGCATTCTGATTGTTTCGAAGCTGATTACGAGTCTGCACACCACTCTGGACATCTCCAATAATATTCTGTTGAGGATGGATATTATGAATTCGAGTTTCTGGCACATTAGGAACTCGAGAGTTGATACCCAAATTGTTGATATTCAGATCAACAGTTACATCGAGTGCTGGATTTGATGACGTTGTAGATGCCTGACCTTCAGTCGTTCCTTGAAGTTGAATATTTGACGTATCATTTGAGAATCCAGGAACCGCACCAGAGGCAACTTCATTTGCATCATGAAACTGATCATTTTCTGATGAAACATTATAATCCGCAGTGTCTTCGAATTCCTCATTTTGAACAAGATTGTTAACCGAAGTCGACACTTGAGGGTTAACAATAATTGATCGAACTAATGACGAGTCTACTGCAGTATCATTTTTCAATGACATCTGAGCAGTAGCTGTTACATCATCAAAAGTTGGCAGATTAAAGGAGTCAAACAGCCCATGGTAGTCAAACATCCAAGGAGCACCCGGAGCTCTAACTGCTTCTGTATATCTCTGAACCTTGACTTCACCCCATTCTTCAATCTTCTTCGAAGACAAATTCCACACCCGGAAATTAGGAGTAGCATATCCAAGAAAGAAACCTTCGATAGCCTTGGGACCAAACTTTCCATGTGGGTCGATCATAGTGCATGGAGCTCCAAAAGGTTCTAAGAAAGAAATATATCCAGTTTCCTTTTATGTAACAACTCAAAGCATGTCTTCCCATGTCTCTTCACCGTCAGAACTCTATTCATCGTGTAACACGCAGTAGCAACAGCTTCTCCCCAAAATTGAACGGGAAGTTCTGATTCTACTAACATGGTTCTTGCAGTTTCAATAAGAGTTCGATTTTTCCTCTTAGCAACGCCATTTTATTGTGGAGTGTATCGAGAACTGTACTCATGCAGAATACCCTTTAAGGAATAGTACTCATCCATAGCTTGATTCTTAAATTCCGTGCCATTGTCGCTTCTGATTCTCCTTACCTTCAGATTGTATAAATTTTCTAGCAGAGTCAGGAGATTCTTGAGGATAGTAGGAACTTAACTCTTGTGTGCCAGCATGTTTACCCATGAGAATCTGGAATAGTCATCAGTAACTACCAGACAATAAGAATCACCAAAGGTTGTCTTGTGTTTCATAGGTCCAAAGAGGTCCGTATGAAGACGTTCCAGTGGCATATTCATAGTGTTGATCATCTTCACGGGATGGGATTTGCTCGCTTGCTTCCCTTTCTAGCATGATACACAAACGTCTTAAAGATGAAAGTTCTTCACTGGTACACCATTCACTAGATTGTTCTTCACCAAATAGTTCATTTTCCTTAGGTGAATGTGTCCCATACGTCTATGCCAGGAGATTGATTTCTTCTCGGTGGCTTTAGAGACAAAACATGTGACTTGTGCAGATGTTGTAATAGCTTGGCTCATATCAAGAATATACAAATCATTAATTCTTGGAGCCGACAGGAGAATCCATTTCTTAGGGATCTTGAATCCAGGCTTCAGCACATAACATCCGGCATCATCAAAAAGTACCGTGAACTTCTTATCGCAGATTTGAGAAACGCTAAGAAGATTGTGATCAATTTGCCGCACATAATTGATCTTGTCGAAGCTCACAACACCATTGGAGACTATTCCTTCTCCAGTGATGCATCCACCTTTGTCACCAGCAAAAGCAACATAACCACCCTTAATGCTTTTCACATCATACAGGAGCCACAAGTCGCCTGTCATGTGCCTTGATGCTCCACTGTCAACAATCCAATGACTGTTTACAGTTCCTCCTGGAACACCCTGCACATTGCACAAACAAGATTAGTTTGAGGTGGGGACCCCAGCCTTAGTGGTCTTGGGTCGTCCCTTATCATCGAGAAATGTAATCTCAATTTCTTGATTATTAACAAACTGAGAAACTCCTTTTGAACCATTACCGGTCTTCTGTTTCCAAGATCCTCTTTTATTACCAGATTTACTATTATTTATAGTTTTAACAGTGTCTGGTTTTATTGACTTTGAAGATCTTTGATCCTTTTTCGAAGAAACCGATTTTAAAGCTTTCTCAACTGCTTTTTCTTGTTTACGTTTTAGTTTCTCTTTTTGATCCTTAATGATTCGTTTATCTTGAGTCGGAGAAACAGATTTACGTTTGCAAGTTGGTTCATGAGGGGCTTTCTCTATACATCTTGATTTGGCTGGATTTTGACAATCCTTTATAATGTGGCCAAATTCTCCAAACAAGTTCTCCTTTCAACAAACTAGGAGATCGTGTTTCTCGGCTTGATGTTGAACTTGTGGATCCTGAGGTACTAGGTTCATTTTCATTACATCCATCAGTGTGTTGGTGTAATTATTTTGACTATTTCTTTTCAAAATCTTAACTTTCTTTACAAAATCAACATTAGATTTTCCTTGAAAATTTTTGACTTTATCGGTACCTTTAGATCTCACAAATTTAACAGTTTTGGCCTTTTTCTGGTGGCGAGTGCCTTTCGATTCAACCTTTGGTTGAGAAACTGTAGACTTTTCAACTCGCTTCCATTGTTTTTCTTTTGAAGCGGATAATGGTTGTGGTTTGGTCGGCCTTTTCTTTTCTACAGGTTTGGTTGTTGACTTTTCAAAAACCTGATCTATAGAGATTGGATTTACGTTTTTAATTGGAAAATCTTTGTTTGAATAGATTTTCTTATCTCCAACCAAAGTATACAACACATTATCTACTTCTTGTGTAGACACACTTGTCTTCACAGATTTCTTAGGAACAATCTCTTGATTCTCAACAGATTGAGTACTAGGAGTAGTAGAAGATTCTACTCTTTTCTTTCATCAAGAGGCTGATCCTGATCATCATTTCTTGATTCATCATCTGATGTATCATCCTCTTCTTCATCAGATGATGAACTTTCTGGCTTGCTTGGTTCTTGAGAGGAATTGCCTAGTTTGAACCCTAACCCTGCTGCGAATTCCTCAGGATTCAAAGGTACAGAGGGTTCAAAACGAGGCATCTCCTCTTCATCAGGCATTTTGGTATAGTTGTGTTTCATTGGGGGTGGACACGACTTATACCCTATGCATTGAGCATCTCCCTTTAGTTTTTGAACTTCAATAATATGATCAAGCACATATTGGGAGTTAGAATAACTTTCCAATTTGCGTTTGATCGAATCATATTCGCATTTGGCGATGGCTAACTCTTTCTTTATTTCTTCTAGGAGATTAATGTAATTATTAATTCCTGTCTGTTTATTCAAAACTGTTTTTGTCAATTCAGAAACACTTTTCTTAAGGGTTTTTATTACAGATTTGAATTCTTTTTCATTTATAGTTAGCGCCAAATTTGCGTCTTTGCATTTTGATAGTTCGACAACTAAATTCTGATTATGACTGTTGACGGTTTCATATTTTATTTTCAACTCAACACAGGCATTGAAAACAGTAGGATGGTCAGAATTTACCTGTTTTGAAGAACCTTCAACATTTGCCATAAAGGCAGTGTGAGGAGAAAAGCTACACCATCTGTAGAGAGTGTCTCTGTCTCTTTTTCCGCAGCTTCTGCATTCCTCATCATACTTACCTTTTCACTCTTCAACATCTCAGCTACACTCAGCAACTCTTCAACCTCAACATCACTTCCTTTCTAAACATCGGAATCAGATCCATAACCATCTGAACTTGAACATTCTTCATCAGACTACCAGCATCCCCAGATGTATCATCATTATTTGGAGTATTGATGCTGTGATCATGCTTGATTTGATCCACAATCTTCGCATAGCATGCAGTTCTTCCGTTGTTCTAAGTTCCCAACTGTACTGACCAATCGCATCCTTCATCAGATTGAACTACCAAAGCTCTATGCGTGTTTGAAGGTCCTGATTGATTGGTATTGTTAGAGTTGCCAACAGCTACTATTCTTCTTTCGTTGTTGTACTGTGCTGTGTTGGATCGTTGAGATGATTTCGAAAGGGGTTGTGATTTCACTCCTTGCTGGGTCTTGTGCATTCCCGCTTAAAGTGACCTCTTTCTCCACAGTTAAAGCAAGTAACAACGATTTTGTCAAAGCCGTATTTTGTATCCTTCTTGCTTTCCAAACTAGTTCTACCCGTTCTTCTCATATAATCCTTCGCTCTTCTCATAGCGCATGCAAATGCCCACTTGATGTCCATCAACTCCATTTCATCTCGGTCAATTTGTTCATAGTCTTCGTTTGTCAAATTGATGTTCCCTATTTGACTTGCAACTAAACCACAATACGCACTGACCATGGTTTTAGAAGTTCTACATGTTCTTGTGAAACTTCTACGTTGATTTTGCAGAGATTTGATGTGTAAAGTTTGACAGTGTTGGGATTTGCCGATTGACTGTTGTTTCCATAGAAAGCTTGTTGAGGAGCTTGCTGTGGAGCTTTATGCGCTAAATCCCTTGGCGATGGAAGGAAGGCTTTCGGATCAAAAGTCTGTCCATAGGCTTGATTACTCGAACCTGTAGATTGACTTGATTGGACAGGCTGGCGTAGGAAAGGGTTCACGTGTGACACAAACGTGGTTTGCAGCTTCGGTTGCTGACTTGAGCTTGTACCTGCATTAATACCTCCAAACTACATTTCTGGGTTTTGTGGAGCAGAGACTCGTTGTGCCTTCCGGAGTTCTTCTTCATTCTTGTTCTCCAGTTTCTGTACAAAATCATAAATACTAATTGAGTCCAAAACACCTGTATGTTTTAAAAGATCAATAAATTGACCCCATTTCGGTGGTAAAGCATCAGCAAATCGCATCACAATTTCTTGTGGTACTAACACTTTATACGAGTACATTTCACTGAGAAGATGATAAAACCGAGTGGTCATATCATTCAAGGTTTCGTTCCCATGAACATGAAACCTTCAAACTCTTTCTTGAGTAGATCATGCCGAATCTTCCTGGTAGCAGCGTTACCTTCACCTCTTACTTCCAAAGTTCCCACAAATTTTTTGTTGTAGTACAATACACAAACTGATGATAAATGTCTTTATGCAGAGCTTGTGTGAGGATAGCAAATGCCTTTTTCTCTAGATCGTAAGCTTTCTTGTCACTTTCGACTAGATTGGCCAATGTGGTTGGATTTGATCCAGCTCCTTCAAGTGCTTCATTATAGGGGGTAGTGAAACATGTCCACAATTCTGTGTTCTGTCCAAGAACGTATGCATGAAAACGACTTTTCCAGGAAGGATAATCGTTCATATGATTTAGCTTGGGCGGACGGTTGTTACTCCCTGTTTCACTTTCGCCCATTAAAAGAGTTTGGATGCTTTGATTTTGATTCGCAACACACGCCCATTGATTTGCAGAGATCATTGCTTTATGTTGTGGCATCAAAGATTTTACCCATGATGTTGCGGAGCTTTGCGAAGACTCCTGATTTGAGCTTGAACAACTCCAATCCCACGGGTTAGAACTCATTATATTTTCTTGTTTAATGAAAATTTAAAAGTTTTAAAGTTTCACAGTTATAATTACCTTTTAAAAAATTCACAGATCTGAAAATATGACAAATTCTTAAAATCACAAAGCTTTGAAAAACATGAAAAACACGAAAAACAAACAGTTTATGTTTCATGCAAGACACCTGTTTCGTGCGAAACACTGATGTTTCGTACGAGCCAGGTGTTACGTGCGGGTCAGATGATTCGCACGAAATAACTCAGTCGCACCAAATGTTTTGTTCAGCGTTTTTCAGAGGAATCTTTTCAGAAATGGTTTGGTGAGAAATTTCCTTTCTTGTGTAGACCTGCTTTTTAGAAAATACCTGTTGTCTTAACCACTTTTAGTTAAAACACATATTTTAATAGTCCACAACAGTCCAAGTCAGAAAATGTCAACCCTACCAAACTAATCAGATTCAAATTTTTGCAGATTTCTTCTTCAAGGGTGTTCTTCAAAAAAAATTTTACCATAAAATTTTCTGCATGCAGCAGATTTTAATCAAGTTTTAAGTTAGTTATGTATCCAAAACTTAAATTTTCTGCTGGAGGCTCAAGAACACTTCAGAAATCTTCAAACTAGCTCAGACACAACTAAGCCCGGTTTTGAACAAGGAAAGAGCCAAAGCTCTGATACCACTTGTAGGTCCACCTGAGGATCAAGTTAAACCAGTTCCTTGTTCAAATGACATACACACAAGTGCGGAATCCAAGTGTGCATGCAACCAAAGCAAAGTAAAGAACACAGGGTAACCAAAGATTCACTATCTTGATTAATGATTGAGAACAGGTACAAACATATACACACAATGCTCGTATGACTCAAACAAACTTGCTGTGTTCTTGTGTATTCGTCTTCAGAGAGAATACTGAGAGGCTCACATAGACCAACTAGCTAACCCTCACTGAGAGGTGCATGTCTGCTTATATAGTGTCCAAGCTGGTCACTCGTACGAAAACAAGTTGCCAGACATACGGAACACACTATTACACACGAGACACAACTCCAAGATTTGGTACGAGTCACTGTTTCGTACGAAATACTTATTTCGTACGAAACAAGTTACACACTTGTTACTCAAGTATTTTGTACGAATCACCTGATTCGTACGAAAACTCTGACTCGCACAGAATTCTTCTTCTTGGAGAATGTGTGTAGACTTGACGTTTACAAGACTTATCAGTATGCACATATGCAACTGATTAACACAGACAAGCTAAGATGTCATACTAGATCAAGATAGAAGGATATCTCGATCTATTCGACATAACCAAACCTATACAGACACTTGAGCAAAGACCGTACAATTACAACTGTAATTAAGAACAAGCGACAGACACAAAACTGTATCAACAAGGCATTTTTGTATAATAAAAGATACCCATTTCCATGCGGAAAATGGTTTTATCTTCATCTTGTTGGTCCACGTGCACTTGATGATAGTCTTTGTAGCAATCAAGGAAACACTTCCACCTAAATGGCGAGAGAGAATCAAATGTCTTGTTTATTTCCATAAGGGAATAGCCATCTTTAGGGCAGGCTTTGTTGAGGTTCTTATAGTCGACGAACATGCACCACCCTCCATTCAATTTCTCGAACGTCACTGGGTTTGCCACCCATGTTTTGTATCGGACTTCTCGGAGTATACTAGCTGCCAACATCTCGGAAACTTGTTCATTCATCGCCTTGGTCTTTGTAGACCCCAGGCTGCGCTTTCTTTGCATGATTGGTTCTACTGGGAAGGTGTTTAAGCAGTGTTCTGCAAATATCGCGCGGAATGCCGGTCATGTTGGCCGGTGACTAGGCGAAAATGTCCATGTTCCTGAAAAATAGTTGCTTTAAGAACGTTGAATGTTTTCTAACATTGCGGGTCCGAGAGTGACTGCCTGCTTAGGGTACTTTCGGTTCAAAACTCATTTCTCCGCTTTATTCGTGGAGTAGGTTTGCTTACTTTTTCCAAGCGCGCTTCTTCTGCTGCCATCACTTCCTTCTTAGCATAGATGATCGCCACCTTGGTTTCCATCAGGAAACCAATTGTAGAGTGTGGAGTGGACGTCACCATGCTCAATTGACCTTGAGTTTTCTTACCAATCAATACATCATGCCTTGAGTTGACTGGCATGACCATAAAATTTACCTCTAACCTTCTTGAGTGTTTCCCGTCCGTCAGCGTTACCAAGAAGGAAATCTGACTAAGATGGAACATTGTTTCATTGCAAAAGCCTGACAAGGGATAATCCACTAGCTCTAAGCGTGCCTTGTCTTCTAGGTCAAACTGATTGAAACATTGATCAAAGTTGATATCAGCTATGCCCCCTGGATCGGTGAATATGTAATCTGTCTCATAATGGCCTAGAAGACTGGTGATCACGACGGAGCGTGTGGCATGTGGCCCCCCGCGGACCATTGGGAAAATTACTTGTTGTTCATGCCATGACTCGTCATGTGTGCACTTGCCTTTGCTTTTGGCGCTCCTTCGAGGCCCTCCATCAACCATGTGGATTTCCAATCGCAAACCTTCTTCTGTCCCCTTCATCAGTTAGTGGTCTCTGTCTTGTCTCTTTGCGTACATTTTTCACCAAGTGACTGAGTTTCCTGCTTTTAACGGCCTTCTTAATCTCGACGCGCAAGCTGATGCAATCATCGGTCAGGTGACCGGTATCCATGTGAAAATCTCAATACAGGCTTGGTCTTGACCCTTTTTGTTTTTCATTTGAGGCGGGGCCTTAAAGTGATGGTTCTCCATCATAAGAACCTCCGTGGGTGTCTTAGACAACAGAGTCCAGTGCTTTCCTTATTTTCATTTTTGATTGCTTTCTTGTACCCGATTTTATCGACTGTTGCGCGGGCATCTTTACTGTACCGGGGTCTGTCATCATAACGAGGCCTTTCACATGATTGCCGGATTGGTTTGACTTCCAACTGGAGCCTTTGTTATTCTTGTTGCGCCTGTTTGACTCATAGGCGTTGATCCTTGAATACTGATCTTCAGAATATGACTGGATCTTTCCCTAGTCAGTGATTCTTCGGTCTAAGCAACAACTTTCAGCGCCGCCATTAGTTTATCCCATTTTTCTTGCATTCCACCTTTGTATGTGATAGTCCGGAATAGACTATCACAACGGATTGCTTTCTTGAAGTGTGCACGCATAAGGTCTTCGCTACCATTCCCTATCTCGAGGTACTCCTTGTTGAAGTGAGTGATGAAGTCTTCCAGACCTTCATTCTAGCGCCTCCAGATGTTCATGACCTCTGACATGTCTCTCTTGTAACATAGTTGTTGGTTAAAGTGCACGAGTTATTTCTCTTGGAAATTTAGCCAAGATTTTATCTTTCTTACGGGGAGGCTGTCGAACCATGCGTGAGCAGCTTCTGTGAGGGTTTGCACAAACAAATGACACCCCATAGGCATGGTCCATGTGACATCCCGGTTTTTCAGGTATCTTAAACGCACTACTTCACGGTTATTCATTCCTACGCTAATTTGATTCGGAGAATTAAATTACACGCTCGAAATAACTACGCTAACTTTGTGAACTTATCGAATGAATTACGTACTATGTGTTATTAGACGTTTATAAGTTTTGTGAGTTATTATATCATGTTTTGATTTCGTGATTATTAGTTTATAAAAAATATATATATATATATAATAAATAGCCGAACCGAACCGAGCCACGAAACGTGTCGACCTCACTTCCTTGTGGCCCAAGTAACTAGCCTAAACTTGAGGCCCAAGTTACCCACCCAAACCCCCCTTGTGCGGCCGCAAGCCCACCCCACCCTTTCTCCTTTTTCTTTCTTTCCTTGCACTATATATATACAAGCATGCATGTGTTATGTTTCAAAAAAAAAAACACAAACCCTAGTTCCCCAAGGTGGTTCGACGGCAGCCCTCCCCACTCTTTCTCTCGATCGCAACCTCCTCCAAAACCCGAAGTGATTCCAATCTCGTTCCCGATTCGTTAATTTTTCATCGTTGCAAGGTTGGGTTTTCTATTGTTTCGCAAATCACATTAGGGTTTATAAACTCTTGATCATGCTTGAATGTAATGGTGGAATCATTGTTATGAAAGTGTTGTGATGTTTAGTTCGATTAATTGTGCAGGTTTTGCGATTATGATGTTTAGTTGGATACAAGAATCATAGGCTGCGTTTTGTGATAAAAATCATATTATATGATTAGGGTTTGCATGAGTATGATATACATGATGATATGTGACTAATAAATCTGTTCTTGATCATTTATATTTAACGTCTCGATTGTTTAAGCGTGTTCTATTGCGATAAAAGTCAAAAACAGGATGCTGAATGGTGTTTACAGCCAACTTCAATTGGCTGTAACTTGGTTATTATTTCTCGAAAAGCGGATTTTCTGAAGCCTAAAACGTATATTTTTTAAAAACGCTTCTAATGGCGCTGGATTCATATTTTTCTGAGGTCGTTTGGTATTTTTAAGTGGTCGTTTAAGTGCAGTAACTGAAGCTGTGTAAATTCTGAAAATTTGTTAGTTGTTTATCGAGTCGGATCTCAAAATCTGTAGAGGGTTGGGTCACGAAATTTGTACAGCAACTGGAGATGGAAATTTCCAGGAAACTCCCACTGGAATTTTGTTAATTGGATGAACGATGATTTTTAAATAAATTCTCCAGTGGACTGCAGTCAGAAAGCGACGAATCTGATTGCAGCCTAGTATATAAATATTTATGAATAATTAGTAAAGTGTTAGGACTTGAAAAATTTACATAAAATTCTACAGTTTAGTTGACACCTTCTGTAAAAAAATTGGAAATTTTGGAACGTTGGAACTATTTTATAAAAATCCTCGAAAACAGCCTAGTTATGAGCATACAAGCTGAAACTTGATAACTTGCGAATGTGTGTACCAAAGTGTTGTATGAGGTGATTTGTGTTCATGATAGGTTGGTTTGATCACTATTTTGGTATGATAATACTTTGCATGCATGATTGTGTTTTCGAATTTGTTATTTTGTGTGCCGCATTGTGTGTTAGTTATGTGTAGGGTGTGTATCAGTGTGTTCACACACTAACTTTAAATCGATTGACTTGTTAGGACGCAATTAGCAGTCCCATCATTTGCTACTTCTGTGTTACACTAACCGAGCAATTAAAGGCGAGTTCACGGCCCCTATTTTATCCGGTTTTAAACAACAGGGGGAGAAACATGTATACATTCTATAACTCTATCTCTTTACGTTATACGAAATTAACGTCGTTAAACTATTCGGTAACTAAGTTAATGTTAATGTACGTTATGGTCACTAAGCAGCTATATCACGGAAGTCCTCGACAAACTCTCGGATCGTTAGTATTGGGTTAGATAGCGGGGAAATTATAAGTAGTACTACTGGGCCCGACAAGCCCCACCCGAGCTAGTCGCGCTAGACGACCGGGTATGGTCAACGGGTGAATAATTTAGCCTAACTTTCGCCATGGTCAGTGATAGGCCTGGCAACACGGAGGCACAACAGTCAGCTTCGATCGCGAACACTTATGTGACATAACTTTAGGCTCGCTACCTACATGTTAACATTGAACTTAATTACGAAACAACAATATTATTCCGGGTTAGGAATAATGGAACAAACAACAATATTATTCCGGGTTAGGAATATGGAACCAACGTCATTATTATTCCGGGTTCGGAATAATGGAACTATATCGTTATTCCGGGTTAGGGATAACGGGGGAAACTAACTTATAACCGAACTAATGAACTTATGAAAACCTGTGAACTCCCTCTTCTTTAATGTTGACACTTGTTTCTTTACATGTTTCTCAGGACGCTAGGAGCTCTAGGTGCACTCACTTGCATTGATCAAGACGTCTTTTTATCGAGTCTTATTTACGAATATTGTTTGGGTTTTTCTTTAGTTTTGGCGTTTGTGTTGGCGTCCGTTCCTTTACTTTACTTTAATGCTTCCGCTCAACTTTAAAACTGATGCTTCCGCTAAACATTGAAACCAAACTAAGACAATTTAAAAATAACCATGAATGGTTAAACAAATGATTTTGGAAAACGTATAAACAAATCATATAGAGTCGTTCGATATTACTAGTGTCTCGGATTCTGGTTTGTTCACACGCCTCGCGGTAAAACTCTGCAAGTGGAAATTGAGGGTGTGACAGTCCATGCCCCCATCATGCCAACACTTGTGACTAATTGCACATGATCGTCAGGATCGATTAACCCATTAAACTTACCCACAGCTCGTGGAAGTTTAGCCTTCTCTAAATGTGCTAAAGAAATGTTTCGGATGAACTTGGAGTGTTCAGCAGCTGCCGCTGGCTTGTAAACGAGGCTGAAGCTGCCGCTGGCTTGTAAACGAGGCTGAAGTCATGATTGGCTGACTCAGTGTACGCCACGCATGTTTTTGGCAAGTAAGATTCATGGTGTTTCGGCAGACGACTGAAGACCGAAGAAGTTTCTTCTTGTTGATACGTCGGGTTAGATTCATCTGTGTTCTTACCCCACTTGTTGTTCATGTTGTGCGGCCTGAGCCGGCTAATAAACGGAACTTTATGATGGGACTGAGAGTGGGTATCGTAGTGGCTGTCAGTTTCGCCATAAGTGTCACACGTGGTGTGGCCACTTTGTCTTCGAGGAGACGGTGACCTTTCGTATTTTTGCCTTCGCGCGTGGTCTTGACGTGGCATTTCATACGCTAACTGCCTTGGCCCAGGAGTTACCGGCAGTGGTTGTTGTGATTGAGTGTGTGCTGGTCCTTGTTGTGCGCACAGTTGTGCGTAAATGAGATTCAAAGTCGCCTACACTTTGCAAACCATGAAGCGGGAGTCTCTTCCTCTTGTAACCCTGATATCACAGGGGCTGACAAACCAGCTACGTTGTTCGTCGGAGTCACCGTTTGGGTGGTACGTGTACCACTAGCGTGGATAACCCCGACTTTTGTGAAATCAACATCGGTATACTCGTCAATGGGTTGGTTTTGGATGTGCATGTTGTCCGCTACCCCTCCCATTTGAGAGTTGGAGCCGAAGATCGTAAACGGAATACCCTGATCAGCCATTGATTCAGAGTTCAGGCTCTGAAAGAAGATGAAAAAGTGATTGTAAAAATCTGTGGGCGCCAATGATGAAACACCAAACTAATCTAGTGATTAGTTTGTGGTTTGTGCCTCGACAAATAAATGTTAATCTTTTTTCGTTTTGTTCAAAGAGCTTATCACGATCCTGCAAAACCAACAACACACCGTAAGCTCGTTACAAGGAGGAGAATATGGGGTTCTCCTTGTAACCACCCTCCAGTGTGAAAATAAGTATCGGATTTGAGGATTATAGTGTGTGTGTACAGTGAGAGAACAAGATAACGATCCTTAAATCTGAAAGTGAAGTCCTCTATTTATAGTCGGGGTGATTTGTGAAGGAGAATGGCTGATGAGCCTTGGGCCTGAGGTCGACAACAAGGAATATCCATTTTGTCTCCTCTGCCACGACCGTAAGTGATTCCAAGCGAGAGGGTAGTTGGCGCAAGGTGAATAGATTCACGTGTCCTGACCTTGTACTTGTTGTCTAGTCTGTTATCAGCAGTTGGGGTGGAGTTGTGAGGCAGTGGTCTGCACAAACTGATTGGTGCCACGTAGTTGTCCACTGCACGATTGCTCATCGTGCAATATGATCCAATACAACCTGTTGAGCGCCTATTTGCCCAAGCTCTGCCACTTGTACCTCTCGTACTTGTTTGGTGTTACCCTACGCTTCTTCCTTTCGCGTGACTTAAGGAACATCTGTGTAGTCGGTGCAAGGTCAAAGGAAACATGTTTCTTTTTTAAAAGACTAAGTGTAAAAATTGCCTTTGCCTTAGTCCTGACCTTGCACGCGACTCAAGAAACATCCGTGCAGTCGGCGTAAGGTCTGAGAAGTCATCATTATGGTGTATCTTGGACATGGTCTCGCGTGCGACCTAAGGCTAACCTGTGTGGTCGGTGTAGAATTCAGGACCTTACTCCTTCACGTATTGTACGTTAACCAACCTCCATATATATATATATATATATATATATATATATATGTAGTGGTTCATGTGAAAAATTTAAAAGTGTGAGAAGGATAAGAAAGATTATGAAGGTGACATGTGTCCCTTTTTATTTTGTTAGTTTAAGGGTATTAGTGTAATTTAATTAATAAAATCTAATTATGGAATGTATATATGCAACCGATTTTTGGCAGTTATTGTAGGGATTTTCGAATTTGAAATAACACCTAACTCATAAAAACACCACAGCATGTATATTGAAGGCATATATCTCATAAAGAACAGAAATATAACAAAAATAACAACATAACTCATAAAAACACCACATCAGTTATTTTGAAGGCACACATTTTATAAAGAACACCCTAAAATTGAATATAACAGAAATAACACCCTAATATAATAACAGTCAACACTTTAATCAGAATCAAAACAGAAATAACACCCTAAATATATAAAAACAGAAATAACTCTACATAAGTATATCAATATGGTACTCATATTAAAGATAAAAAAACACTCGTTATTATGGTGTAATTTTTTTTTTAAAAAAGAGTTACGTATAAAAAGTTATTGATATTTAAAAAAGAAGTGGGGAACTTTGCATGTGTATTAATGGTAGTTTTTTAATTTAAAAATATTAAATTTACCTTTATACTTTTAATCTAGAAAATTAGTTAGTTTAATAGTCAACATTATTTACAGAATTGCCACTATGATCTCAACCATTAGATTAAATATCTAATGGTTTAGATCCTTTTTTATCCTTCTCACACTTTTAAATTTTCTCACAATAAACTCACCTTTTATATATATATATATATATATATATATATATATATATTATATATATAATTGTTTATTTAAATGGGGCGTTTTCTTTCGGGGCCTAAGCCCTAACTTGGATTCCTTCTACACTCTAGCCGACCTGCGATTGTTGATTAAAAGATTAGTCAATTAGGTTATTTTGGTTAACATTAGCTTGAAACTTATTGATTGATGAGAATTTAAGCGTATTTGTTATTATGGGAAATAGTTGCTTAAAAATGTTCTCTAGATAATGCAATGATTTTGTTTCAAAAAATGAAAACTTGTACAGAGAAACTATACAAATATTGTAGTTTTGTTATGCATTTTTAGTAATAATTAATGTACTTTATTATGTATTTTTGAAATTTAATTTAGTTTATATTATTATTGTTATTATTATTATTATTATTATTATTATTTTATTATTATTATAATTATTATTATTTTTTTATTATTATTATTATTATTATTAACTTGTCCCATCTCACCCTATAATTTTGTTTACTTTTTATATTAGAGTACAACCGGTCCGTATGGGTCCATCAATGACAGGAACAACAATGCCCGACCATTTAGTAGTCAGATTTTGACAAAAGTAGGGACGTGCACGCCTTTGTTGAGTGCAACTGATAATGTCGGAGAAGGGACGACATCTAAGTATTTCATGGCCATGTTAAGTTTCATATAAAATTTTGTAAAGAGTCATGGAATCGACTCACAAACACAGAAGATAATCTACAATACAGGTAGGGTTGTGAATTTCTGATATGATTCGAAAACATGACACGAATCTAACACGAAATTCGCAGGGTCAGGTTTATTCTAAATGAGTTCAAGTCTGTTTAAGGTTGAAATTACGAACTCGTTTAGCTTAACAGGTTGGATTCGTGCTAATCTAATCGGGCTAACCTGTTTAACCAACTAATAATATATTTTATTTTGTACAATATGTTTATGTGATAAATTAAATTGGGTGGACGTTTCATGCTATAATTATAACTTAAAATGAGAAATTGACATTAAATTTTACCATTAAAATGAATTGTATTATAAACATTTGTGTTTTTTTGTTGTAAATTTAAATTTTAGGATGTTGTTTTGCAAAAAAAAAAAAAATTAAAAACCTTAAAAGTTCAGGTCGGACGGGTCGTGTTCGGGTCAACCCACGAATATTCGGGTCGTCGTCGTATCCCACTAATAGCAAAATAAGGTAAGGTCTGAGGAGGGTAAGATGTGAACAACCTTACCTCCATCTAGTTGGAATAGAGAGACTGCTTTTAGCGAGACCCCCCGACTCGATGGTAGGTTTGCATGAAGCCTTGGAAATAAGGCACATAACACTTAGCAATCGGGACAAAAACCCATCGGTGTATGTACTACCGTCTCTTTCGGCAATCAACGACACCACATGATGCGTGATTAACCGTATGCCACTTTTAATGTTAGTTCGGATCATATGTATGACATGATTTTCGGGTTCGGGTCGTTTGGGGTTTGTCTAAAGTTTTTAGGTTTGGGTTAAACCTGCCAGCCTACAAACACGACCAATTTAGTACCCTAAATATAAGAGATAGACACTAAAGCTTCCTGTCAACACAACCACGGCTTAACCATAATCAACCAGAGAAAAAGAATAACAAAAATAATCGTAGATGCGTTCACTTCAATCTCCATCTGAAAACTTAGTTATATACTTTCAACTATATCAGCTCCAGCCCTCCAAGAATACAAAGCACCAACTTCAGTCCTTCCAAGAATCCAAAACTGACATAACAAACCTTTACTTAATTGCCAACTATATTATTTCAGTTTTGAACTATACTTTGCAACATGTAAAATGATTATTTTCAACCAAATGACAAATATATCAAGGGTTTCAAGGTGCAAAAAGGAAGAGGAGACTTGAGGAAAACAATAAACTAAAATACAGACTTTACGATAAATTAATAATGTAGAAAACAATTAGTCAAATTTGTAGACTACTCTCGTGGTACCTTCTTTCTTCTTCTTCTTCATAAGCATTGTATTTAGTCATTATACTAGTAGGATTCAACCTGTGCGTTGTGGCGGGGACGTGACGAAAGTTCGTGCGACATCGATTCTGTTCGTTTTGTTACCGTACCAACAAACGCGATAGTTACTGAAAGAGAAAACCTTATAATAAAGTTATAATATGACCAACAAATAATATCTATACGTATCAGTACCGACACACGGTGTTATATCTCTATATGATCGTTTGGAACCGACTGTACACATAATTATTTTTGTAAAATATTTGGCCATCAACTCACCAGTGTGAATATTTTAATCACCTGTTTTATTGCTGTTTTTTTTGAACGACCAACAAAATCAATCCCGAACACTCTCGGGGGCACCCACTGGAAAAACGGAGTACTCCGAGAGTAACCCGACTCCACCACCAATTCCAGGGAAAACCCGGTAATCCACCCGTCTGTAGGCATGACAGTGAAATTATCGGTAAAACCCGTTTGGCTCAAGGATCCAACCCAGGTTTCCTTGAGTCTTCTATCATTGCCCACCAAGGTCTCACTCTACACTAAGTAAGAGTTAAACTTACACCTCTAAAAAAATGCAAGATTTTCACCACTTAACCGAGATCATTGTCAGTTGATTTGCAATTTCAAAAGCAAAACCTTTATATTGAAATCAAAACTTTTCAAAGAACCGGTCATATTATAATCTTTATTTACATCCAAACATATTGCACAACATCAAAACTTTTCAAAGAAACGGTCGTATTATAATCTTTATTTACATCCAAACATATTGCACAACTACATATGTCAAAAAATAGTTATTCTTCTAAAACAATATAAATATATTATTATTTTGGGACCGGCAACAAATAATATTATAAGGAGTTTAGTACTATCTCTTTAAATGGCAACACAACTTTATATATAAAATATATAGGAATAGGATCATTTGTAAACAGAATCTTCGTAGTGAACTGTGTGAACTAATCAGGACCATTGATCTCGTTTTTAATTGATAAGGATAGGATCATAATTTTATATTAATCTAGTTTTCAGTTTTTGTTTTAATAAAAATAGATTTTCAGTTACAAGATCCCTAACTATTAGTTATTATCAATTTAAAATATCTTTTATCTTTTACAAAGATTTGAATTTCAATTCTACGTATATCACACAGTTCATGAAAATCTTTAATTCGGATTCATCGTATTGTTACATAAAACATGGAATTGAAACTAATTCGTACCATTACATAATTCACAGTAGTTGATTTACATTTCGATCTTCCTGTCTGATTATCATGGACGGACCAGTAAATAATATGAATAAGTCCGACGAAAACGTTGATAACACAACGTTCAGATCAACGATAATGTTTTCGTTACAATTTTGATCGACAAGGTGTGATTTAGTATGTTCGTTACAACTATTTGATCGACATTTGTAGTTTTAATTTTTTTTTCTTATGCGGTTCGTATTCCAGTCAAGATTTCCGTTTACGATACTAATCATACATTTAGTCGTTAAGAAGCTTGCAAATTTCCCGTTTGTAAACAACGTATATGAAGTTTGCTGTTTTTTATGTAATTTTGCAGTTTTGCTGTAAATGCACACTATTTTAATTTAGTACACATGTGTATAGTTGCGTAGTATAAACCATGTAGTTGCAGTTTGCTTTTCGTATATGTGTGTTTGCAGTTTTGATGTAATTGTCAAGTTGTTACAGATAAGTACACGTATGCATAGTTGCATAGTATATGCATTGTTACATATCAGGATGCATTTTCGTTTTAAACTTAGGTGTCGTTGCCATTTAATACACATGTGTACATATTATTAACATGCTGCATTATTATATATGTGAGTGCATCGTTGCTGTATAAGATAAAAAAAAATTTAGATGATAATCAATATGTTCGCAGGTTTTTGTAAATCATTGTAATTGAAAATATAATTATTAAAATAAAGATTCAAAACTAAATTATTCAATTTTGGAGTTAACCTCTAGTTGATGACATATAGCACACATGTGTGTAAAACTGCATACAGTTTTCAGTACACATGTGTATAATGTTTCAAAATAAAACAATTTTTCTTTTGTAAATCGGCTGTTGCATTTTTTTATAGAATTCAGATTTTGGGAGGAGAAATAGTCTGAGAGGAATAATTTTGGATAGCGAATTCTTTAAAACTATCACTCCGATTTTGGAGGAGTGTGAAAGTGACGGATTTTATGGAAACGTTTCATGTTTCTTGATTTAAAATATTCTCCCCTTTTTTAAATTACATATCTGCCATTTTTGATTAATTGTAAAGTAGAAAAGATATTTAAATAATTACAATCATTCCACTAATGAAAACTTAAGAATGATGAAAATGAATGGTCTAGATCAGTTCACACACTTCACTCTTATAAAGTTGTTCACTCTTGATCCCTACCCTATATATAATATATAATATATATAATATAATATATATATATAGTGGAGAGTTCAAATGAGAAGAAAATTTGTAAGAATAAAAAGGATAACTTTTAAACCAATAGAAATTCTCCATTTACTTCATTTAATGTGTGTATTGAATGTTATGAAAAAGGGCATATAGGTAAATTTATAATTGTCATTAATTAACTAATTAATTAAACTTGTAACTCATTTTTTTCATAAACTCTTTCAGGATAAAATAATTTATGGTATAGGACAATTTTCGACATGTGTAAGATAAATTTAGTATGTGTATGATAAATTTTGAAATGTGTAGGGTAAATTTACATGTGTGTAGGATAAATTCCGGTAAATGTAAGACATATGTAGGAAAACTTTTGAAATGTGTAGGATAAAATGTTTTTGCTATATTAATGAGAGATAACATTTTATCCTACACATTTCAAAAAATTTATCTTACATATGTCTTACATTTACTGGAATTTACCCTACACACATGTAAATTTACCCTACAAATTTCAAAATTTATCATACACATACTAAAATTTATCCTACACATGTCGAAAATTGTCCTACACCATAAATTATTTTATCTTGAAAGAGTATATGAAAAAAATGAGTTACAAGTTTAATTAATTAGCTAATTAATGACAATTATAGATTTACCTATATGCCCTTTTCTATAACATTAAATACACACATTAAATGAAGTAAATGGAGAATTTCTATTGGTTTAAAAGTTGTTCTTTTTATTCTTACAAATTTTTCTCCTCATTTGAAGTCTCCACTATATATATATAAAGAGCCCAGTAAGAAACTGGGGAAAAAATACAAAACGGAAAAGAAAGACAATACAATAGATCGCCGACATCAAAATCTATCCATTTATGCCAAACCGAAGCTCGTATCTTTGCCCGTTGCGTCATCCGAATGAACATATCCTCCTTTATAAGTTGCACGAGATGCAAAATAGAGATCCCCTTGTTCTAAAACATGTTGTTGTTTCTTGCCAACCACAATCTTAAAAAAGTTGCCAAAAAGATCGTGTGAGTTAGTCTTTTCCATCTCTTAGAACTCGGGCAGGAGTTCATCACATTTAAAACTTCCTCAACATTGATGCAGTCGGTCGGCATCGAAACTCTTATCCACACAAAAATATTCCACCAAACGAACCTAGCGAAAAGACACGTAACGAGGATGTGGTTTACCGTTTGATCATGAATACCGCAATACGCACATAGCGTATCCATGATGTTGATGCCTCTGGCTACCAGACCTGTCTTTGATGGAATCCTCCCAAACAAAGCTCGCCAAACCATTAAATTAACTTTTGGGGGAGCCCAAGAATTCCATAAAAAACATGGCCCGTGCCGATTCCTTGTTTAGCCGCTACAAGCTCAAGTTTTATAGTTTTAGCCGAGAACTGTTCCCCAATGTTATTTTTCCAAAACCACTTATCCTTAGCCATACTTTATTACTCCATAAGCTACAATTTCACTTAGACTTTCACTTTTTTTCCCTAATCCAGTATGATAACTGCATTTGGGTTTACATCGGCGATTGCGTAAACTATTTTCTGCGTTTTAAGGTTACCCCAGTCCCGATCTAGAGTTGCATGTGATTTTATCGAATCGGTCCATGTTGGATAGGGTTTCACGATAAGCATTCGACCTCTTATCCATTTTCCCAGCTACAATTTTTTTTCCGGCCTTTAACGACATTCCCGGTTGCATCAGTTATTATGTTAGCAACGATGAAGTGGGTTACATTTGTTGTGGACTCCAATGGCGCGTGAAGATGGTAGTTGTGTGGACCTGGAAATTGTTGGAAATTTGAGTGTGTGAATGAAGTCTCGAACTTTGTCCCACATAGATGTGGGAACAAAGTGGAAGTTAGTTTATAAGTTAATGTTTTACCTAACTAACATAACATTGTGCCATATTTTACCAAAACTCCTACGTGGCGCGCAGGTGGGGTGCAAAAGTTGATCCGAATTTAGTTGAACTCGTGTACGCCCGCACATCTTGCGGTTCCGAGAACCCGGGCCCGCGCGGGGCGAGTTTTGCAAGTCCGGCAGTTCACTGTTGCTGCTTCATACCGACGTACCCTGTGAACAGACGACAAATCTGTTTAAGGGAATTGTGTCATCCTATGACTACTGTTGTGTAAGGGAACAGACGACGAATCTGTACAAGCCGACTATTTTTACTAATTCTTACTGTCTGTTACATTTCAGAATGCAATCTCAACCTATGACTACTGCTGTTTCTACTGTCATGACGTCCGCTGTTGCTGTCACAATGGGCCTGGTTGCACCGTTGCCTAACGCTGTCTCGCATGCCGAGAAACCTGAGAAATTCAATGGTGTGAATTTCAAACAGTGGCATCAAAAGATGTTCTTTTATCTGACCACGCTGAACCTTGCGAGGTTCTTGACTGAATCCAATCCCCATGTTCATGAAGGGGATATGGATGCTCAATCTATGAGCGCGATTCATGCTTGGAATCATTCGGATTTCTTGTGTCGCAACTTCATTCTGAACGGTTTTAGTGGATACACTATACAATATGTATTGCAAAGTTAAGACTGCCAAAGAATTGTGGGAGTCGTTGAATCACAAATACAAAATAGAAGATCCGGGCACTAAGAAATTCGTGGTGGCTAAGATCTTGGACTTTAAAATGATACATGCTAAAACTATCATGAGCCAAGTCCAAGAATTGCAAGTTATTCTTCATGATATTCATGCTGAAGGAATGGTCCTCAGCGAGAAATTCCAAGTTGCTGCAATGATTGAGAAGCTGCCACCAAGTTGGGTCGATTTCAAGAACTATCTCAAACATAAGCGAAAGGAGATGACCATTGAAGATCTTGTTGTTCGTCTTCACATTGAAGAAGATAACAATTTGGCTTTGAAAAGGAGTGATGGTCCTGAAACTGTAAAAGCCAATCTTGTTGAGCATGGCCAACCTTCAAAGTCAAAAAACAGTGGAAAGGGTGGAAAGAAAGGCCATGGGAAACGCTCCAACCTTGGTCCGAAAGGAGGCGTTGGGAAAAAGAAGTTCCAAGGAACTTGCTACAATTGTCAAAAGCAATGCCATAAGGCCAACGAATGCAAGCTTCCAAAGAAGGAAAGTGCTTGACAAGTGAACATGGTTCATGAAGTCGATAACCTTGTTGCCATGGTCACGGACCTCTCAATTCTGGTCATCGAAGTTAATTTGGTTGGTCAAAACAACAAGGATTGGTGGGTTGATACGGGGCTACCCGTCATGTGTGCTCCGACAAAAGTCTTTTTAGCACTTTCAAGGAGGTGACTAATGGCGAGAAGATTTTTATGGGAAATTCAGCCACGGCCGAAATTAAAGGCGAGCGGAACGTGGTCTTGAAGATGACTTCTGGAAAGGAACTAACTTTGTCCAACATGCTGTATGTTCCAGAAATTCGGAAAAACCTTGTGTCGTGTGGCAGTTGAACAAGTTTGGGTTCAAAATGGTGATTGAGTCGGATAAGGTCATGTTGACCAAGAATGGTATGTATGTTGGTAAGGGCTATGCCCTCAATGGAATGTTTAAACTAAATGTAATTGTTGTGAAAGCTATGAATGAAAACGCTACTACTTCTACTTACTTGATTGAGTCTTCTAATCTTTGGCATGGTAGACTAGGTCATGTTAATTTTAATTCAATTCATCGTTTAATTAAACTTAAATTGCATACCAAAATTCGCTATCGACTCAAATAACAAATGTGAAACTTGCGTAGAAGCAAAACAAATGAAATCGTCCTTCAAAAAGGTTGAACGAATGACCGAACCCCTCAAGATTATACACACTGATGTGTGTGATCTAAAGGCAATTCCTACTTGTGGTGAGAACAAGTACTTCATCACGTTCATTGATGATAGTACACGGTATTGCTATGTGTACTTACTTAAGAGTAAGGACAAGGCAATTGACAAGTTTATCTTGTTCAAAGCCGAAGTTGAAAATCAACTAAATCGTTAAATCAAAATTGTAAGGAGCGACCAAGGAGGTGAATATGTTTCCCCTTTTATTGATGTGTGTGCAAAAAATGGAATCATACATGAACTCATGGCTCCTTACTCCCCTTAGTCGAATGGCATAAAGGAACGGAAAAATCGTACCTTGAAAGAAATGATGAATGCCATGATGATAAGTTCTGGTATAAACCAAAACATGTGGGGGGAAGCTATCTTATCGGCAAATTATGCGTTGAACATGATACACAATAAGTAAAAGGATATAACGCCATATGAATTGTGGACGGGAAAGAAACCACCATATAAATACTTGAAAGTGTGGGGGTGTCTAACTAAGGTGGTGGTCACACCACCAAAGCGCCTATTAATAGGACCCAAAACAGTAGATTGGGTATTTATTGGATACACCCGTCCTTATGGTCCTTATCGTTTTATTGTGCATGATTTTAAGAACCTTAGAATATGCAAAGGCACCATAATAGAATCCAAGGATACATCATGGTTTGAACATGTGTTCCCACACTTAAGTAGAAGTGAACCGAGTTCTTCTAGACCGGTCGAGGAAACAGTTCCTGAGGTTGAAAAAAATGAATCTCGAGAGTAATCTAAGACTGAGGAAGTTGAAATCCGGAAAAGTAAATAGCAAAGGACGGAATAATCCTTTGGGCCTGAGTTTCTTACCTACATGGTAGAAGATGAACCTTAAACGTACCAACAAGTGGTACCTTCCTCAGAAGGACCTCAGTAGAGGGAGGCCATCAAAAGTGCGACAGACTCTATCTTATAAAACCATACTTGGGAGCTAGTGGATGGTGCTCTCCATTGCCACTATTATAAATTTGGAAGTTCACCAAATGGATGTGAAAACAACTTTCCTGAATAGAAGAAGAAATTTACATGGAGCAACCCGAAGGTGTCACACCCTCAATTTCCACTTGCGGAGTTTTACCGCGAGGCGTGTGAACAAACCAGAATCTGAAACACTAGTACGTCGAACGACTCTACATGATTTGATTATACGTTTTGCAAAATCGTTCATTGTAGATTTTATATCAATTACCAATATTTAGCAGAGCATTATTTTTAAAGTTTGAGCGGAAGCATAAATAAGTAATGATGCGGGCGCCAACACGAACGCCAAAACAAATGAAAAATCCCAAAACAATATTAATAAATAAGACTCGATAAAGATGTCTTGTTCAATGCGTGTGCGTGCACCTAGAGCTCCTAGCGTCCTGAAAACATGTAAAGAAACAAGTGTCAACATTAAAGATGAGTGAGTTCACAGGTTTTCATAAATTCGTTTGTTCGGTTATAGTTTGTTACTCCGTTATCCCCAACCCGGGGTAACATATCAGTTCCATTATTCCAATCCCGGAATAATAAGTTGTTGCTTCCAATATTCCCAACCCGGAATATTAAGTTGTGTTTCCATTATCCCCAACCCGGGATAATAAGTTGATGTTTCCAATATTCCAAACCCGGAATATTAAGTTGTTTCGTAATTAAGTTCAATATTAATGTATATAGGTAGCTAGCCTAAAGTATGTCACGTAAGAGTTCGCGATCGAAGCTGACTGTTGTGCCTCCGTTTTGCCAGGCCTATCACATGACCATGGCGGTGTTAGGCCAATTATTCACCCGTTGACCATACCAGGTCGGCTAGCGCGACTAGCTCGGATGGGCTTGTCGGGCCCAGTAGTACTACTTATAATTCCCCCACTATTTAACCCAAATACTAACGATCCGAGGAGATTGTCGAGGACTTAAGTGATAAAGCTGCTTAGTGACCATAACATTACATTAACATTAACTTAGTTACCGTATAGTTATGTGACGTTAAATTCGTATAACGTAAAGAGATTGAGTTTGAGAGTGTATACATGTTTCTTCCCTGTTGTTTAAAAACCGGATAAAGTTAGGGGCCGTGAACTCACCTTTATTTGCTCGGTTAGTGTAGCAAAGATGTTATAAGAGATGGGACCGCTAGTTGCGTCCTAACAAACCAATTAATTTCCACGTCAGTGTGTAGTCACACCAATACAAATTTCACACACAATTTACTCACAAAGTGATACACACAAACAACATATCTAACACTCAAACATGCATGCAAGTATTCTCATGTGATCATGGTAATCAAACAACTTATCATGAACATATTCCAAATCCATGCAACACTTTAATGCATAAAATCACAAGTTATCAACTTTCTGCTTAACACTCAATTATTCAGCTGTTTTCTAGGATTTTTATAAAATAGTTCTATCATTCCAAAAATTCCCATATTTTTACAGTAGGTGACATTTATACCATAGAAATTTATATAATTTTTCCAAGTCCTAAATCTTTACCAATTAACCATAAATATTAATTCACTAAGCTGCAGTCAGATTTACCGTTTCTGACTGCAGTCCACGGAAGAATTTATTTAAAAATCACTGATCGTCCGATTAACAAAATTCCAATTGGTGTTAACCGGAAATTTCTATACCTAGTTGCTGTACAAAAATCATGACTCAACTCCCTACTGATTTTAAAATCTAGCTTGATAAACAACCAACAAAATTCAAGAATTTTCACAGCTTTAGCTACTGAACTTGTTTAGCCCTTTAAAAATATCAAACGACTTAGAAAATTATGAATCCAGCGCCATTAGATTCCTTATTCAAATCTCTACGTTTTAGACATCAGAAAATCCGTTTTTCGACAACTAACGACCGAGTTACAGCCAGATGAAATCGGCTGTAACTATTATTCAGCAGGCTGTTTTCTGCATATGTTTATCCTGAACTCGTATAACCCGTTCATGCGATTAACCTAAGCGATCTAGAACTGATTTCTAGTCCTAGATTAATACTAATAACCTATCCATGCAAACCCTAGTCAACATCTCTTGTTTTTATAAACCAATACAGCTTATGATTTTCAGATTTCGAACAAACCTCACTTGCACACATTACTAGCAAATCGGCTATCATGACTTTTCATTCAAACATGTAATCCGAAGACAATACAATCAATTCATTCAAGCACTTATGATTTCCGCAAACATTTATACACAAGACATAATCAAAACAGCCGATTATCTATTCAACATATAAGACCCGAAACGACTAATCAATTAATCGTTCAAGCATACACATAATCCGAACATGATCTTGTAATCAGAGATAACCTCTAATCTTTTAATAACAATGTAAACGAACCGTGAATACGATGAGGGGAGATGGCGAGGGCTGCTGCTTGCTGAGACCGAGAGAAAGAAAGCTGATCTCGCGACCGAGACTGAAAAGGGACTGAAGGTAACCGGCTGTTAGCGACCGAGAGAGTGAACCAGCTGATTAGATCGAGATGATGAAGGAATGGAAGCTGTTTTGCGATCAATGGAGCATGAGGAAGCAGCCGACGGCTGTTTTGCTTGTTATGGTTTTAGGAATTGTGAAGGAAGATGCATGTGAGTTGTATATATATAGGCGCAACAAGATGGAGATCACGGTTTTGGTTTGAGTCGCGGCCGAGGAACTAAAGTGAGTTAGTTTGGTTTGGACTTGATCTCGCGGTCAAGGAATAGGGTGGGTTCGGTTTGGGTTTGAACTAAATAAATCCGCGGTTTTGATCATGTGGCCGAGAGTGTTTTGGTTTAGGGTTTAGGTTTTGATGTTGTGGTTTCGGGTTTGATCTTGCGGCCGGATTGTTTTTAGTTTAAGGTTTAACTTTGATCTCGGTTTTGGGTTTGCGGTTTGGTTTGCGCACGGCCGATAATGGTTTGAGTTCTAAACTTGGTTAATTCCTAGAGTCACAAAGAATCGAGGTTGGTTCGTGTCGCGGTTCGGTTCGTGTACATATCTACAATAATTACTTTATAACTAAACAATCACACAAACACTCATCACGTATTCATTCCATGCACGTTTAATACTTAGCACATATATTATTCGACAAGTGTCACGTGTAAGTTATCCGAAAAACCCGGGATATCACAGAAGGCTTCACAGCCATTGGGCAAGAAAAGAAAGTGTGTAAACTTGTAAAATTGTTATATGGATTGAAACAAGCTCCAAAACAATGACACCAAAAATTTGATCAGTTATGCTTGATGCTGGGTTCAAAATCAATGAATGTGATAAGTGTGTATATGTGAAGGACACATCTGATGGATACATCATTTTGTGTCTATATGTAGATGATATGCTCATTGCTGGAAGTGATGACAAAATCATAAAATCTACAAAGAACATGCTAAAAGCAACATTTGACATGAAAGACATGGGTCTTGCGGATGTGATTCTAGGAGTTAAAATCACACGAACCTAAAGTGAACTTGCTTTAAGTCAATCCCACTATATGGACAAAATTCTTAAGAAGTTCAATGCGAATGACTCCAACGTAGCTAGGACTCCACTTGACACGAGTCAACATCTAGCCAAAAATAGAGGTGAACCTGTAAACCAGTTGGAAACTCAAGAATTATTGGTTGCTTGATGTATCTTATGAGTTGTACTAGACCAGACATAGCATATGCTGTGAGCAAGCTAAGTAGATACACGAGCAATCCAAATTCAATGCATTGGAACGGTATTACTCAGTTGTTTCGATACTTAAGATACACTTGGAATACGAGTTGCATTATAATAGATATCCAACAGTTATAGAAGGACACTGCGATGCAAATTGGAAATCTGACACGAATGATTCCAGAGCAACAAGTGGGTATGTATTCACACTTGGAGGTGCTACTATATCGTCGAAATCGTCGAAACAAACAGTTATCGCTAGATCCACAATGAAATCAGAGTTCATCGCTTTGATAAAGAAGGTGAAGAAGCAGAATGGGTACATTAATTTGTTGAGGACATACCAAGATGGCCTAAGCCGGCAACGACCATTTGTATACATTGTGATAGCCAATCGACACTTGGCAGAGCTCGTAGCACAATGTATAATGGTAGAAATAGACATATCAGATGTAGACATAATACGATACGACAACTAATCTCTACAGGAATTATCACTGTTGACTATGTGAGGTCAAAGGATAATATCGCGGATCCGCTAACAAAAGGCCTGAGTAGAGAGTTAGTTCAGAAGTCGTCCATGGGAATGGGATAGAAGCCCCTGAAAAATGAAGTTCATATGATGGAATATGAACTAGTAGTGTCACTATGGGGGGGGGGGGGTTAACCCTACGCATATAAAGGGAGTTTCTTATAAAGCTTAATAAACCTCCTAGTCCATTCCTTAAAGTGACAGGTGTGAGGGTGAGCCTATGGCTTTTAATGATTCAACTAAGGTAACCATACCTAGTGAATCACCTATGTGAGAGAGAAGTGGGGTCGCTTCGAAGGGTATTGTTGGGGCACAATACTTAATGGCTCTCGCAGAACCAGGCATCATGTTCATGACCATAACGAAATAACTATGAGGACTTAACTTTGTCAGGGAGAGTCTTATATGAAATGTATTGTCGTCTACATAAACGACAGACGAGTTCAAAGACATCAATGTCTACTCAGAGCTAGTGGGCTAAGTGCATTTCATGAGCGAAGGTTCAATGGGTAAGACCTACCTATCGTATGCAAAACTCAACTGCTGAAATCTAATTGGAATAATGTTGTTTGAGATCGATGTCCATTCATGTGGGGGATTGTTGGAAAATTGAGTGTGTGAATGAAGTCTCGAACTTTGTCCCACATAGATGTGTTAGTTTATAAGGTAATGTTTTACCTAACTAACATAACCTTGTGCCATGTTTTACCAAAACTCCTACGCGGGCGCGAAGGGGGGGAGGGGTGCAAAAGTTGAGCCGAATTTAGTTGAACTCGTGTACGCCCGCACATCCTGCGGGCACGAATGTGGTTCCGAGAACCCGGGCCAGCGGGGGCGGTTTTTGCAGCTGTAACCGATTCTGTTGAATGAGTTTTGAAAACTGATTGATTCGTTATTGATGATCATTAAGTCAGTTTGCAATTTCGAAACAATTTTGTTTTTGAGGGTTATAATTATCAGTCTAGAAACTGATAACTAATGACCATTATTAGGTCATTAAATCACTGCAATGATGGCCAGAATTCAGTTATGGTTCTGCAAGTATAAATATAGACCAAGGCAAATCAGTTGAGACACACCAAAACACGGAGCTCTCTTCTTCCTCTCTAGTTTTCTCTGCAACATCTCCGGTTGTCTTTTCAGGCAAGTGTTCAAGTTCGGCAGTGCGCTGTTGCTGCTTCGGACCGGCATACCCTAGGAACATACGACGAATCTATTTAAGAGAATCGTGTCAAACACAAGCCCGGTTCACTGATTCTTTAGTTTCTGTTTCAGATTTCCTTTACTTTATTAGCAGTTTTACTAACAAAAATTTGTCCGGCGAAACAGTGTGGTGCAGTGTGAAGACACTGTTTGTGTGGAATTGTAATGTAACATGTAGCATATTTGTGGTAATTTTTGACAATGGACAAAATTGTAATTTTAGTCCGTGGTATTATGGCCATCGACCTTTTGATATAAGAGTATATAAATATTATTTAATGAGCAAACTAGTAATTTTAAATTTATAAAAATATATAGTTTTTTTTATATTTTATTGTTTTCATATTACAATCCTTTACATTATTTTTTACTTTAAACTTTTAACATGTTTTTATCTTTTATCTTTTTTTTCTAAAAAATCATATTAATTCTTTATTTTCCTTTTTAAATTATATTTTCTTTATCAATTAATTTAATGTTTCTTTAATAACAATTCTTTTCTAAAACTTAACTACGTAGTATTGTTTAATTTTTTTTGTCTCGACGTTTCAATATAAGTTTTATTATTCAAAATAGAGTATGATGTTACAGGTAACTAAATCTGATGATTTCGGTTTTTAAACAACATGCTTCATTTTCAATAATGTTTTATTACATTATCATTTGTTTCTTTTCACTGTAATGCATCATGTTCATGAAACTAATTTTTATTAAATTATCTTTTCGCGTTTCATATATTTTTAACTCTTTTTTTAAAGGCTGCAAACTTAAAATTTGCTTTTGGCTCTAAAAGGTGGATCCATATGTATTGGTTTATTATAAATCTTGGTCAAATGTAGGAATAACCGCCATCATTGAATCAGGGCTCCATTATTCTTTATAAACTATACAGCCAGCATTGGTTATATTTCATATAACAAAGTACAATCTTGCACATGGGACAGAGGGAGATAGCGGAGCATGACGGAAGACGATGGCGGTTGGTGTTGACAGCAAGCCCACTCCAAGGCCACATGAGCCCCATGCTCCACCTTGCCACCTTCCTTCATTCCAAAGGCTTCTCCATAACCATTGCTCACTCCGAGTTAAACCGACCGGACCCTTCAAACCATCCTGGTCTCACCTTCCTCCCTCTACATGACAACATATCTGCCACCTTGGATTTCGCCAACGCGATCCAGTTCTTGCAAACTCTCAATGATAACTGCAGGCCCCATTTCCAGGACCATCTTGTTCAGATTATAAATGCACCAAAAGACTCATCTGATAAGGAAACAATCGTTATCATCTATGATAATCTCATGTATTTTGCTGGATCTGTCGCTGGCGATCTGGGTCTACCCTCTATCGTCTTGCGCACCAGCAGTTCTTCTATCTTCCCTGCAATCAAGATCATCCCTCAGCTTCATCATGAAGGTCGGTTTCCTGTACAAGGTAACCCTTTACCCGAACCATACTCATAAACATTTACTTTTTTATTTTTATTTTCCTTTGTCTTGGGTAATAGAATAATTACTAATTCACCAATTTTTAGTTTTTATATTTCTAATTTTGTTAGGTAATATAATTATATAAAAAAATTAAAAATCTTAATGGTTAACTTTTAAGAAACTAACGGATATAACCTATATCCGACGTGCATTAACCAGGTACGAGACATGGGGCATTCATTACCGATATCCGTCTCAAAACTCGGCCCATTAACGTGTCTACTGTCAACTAACTGAAACTTTTTTTTCAAAGATTCTATGTTGCAGGAAATAGTTTCAGAACTGCATCCCTTGAGATATAAAGATCTACCTTTTTATGGTCTCCCAATACAACAAACACTTGAAACGATCAACATGATCATGCCCAAGACACCTCCATCTGCCTATCTATGGAACACACTTGAATTTCTTGAACCATTGGCATTGGCCCAGATCCGCGATCACTACCAAGTTCCAGTCTTTACGGTCGGACCATTACACAAAATCATCCCAACACCTTCTAGTACTAGCTTTCTTAAAGAGGATACAAGTTGCATCTCATGGCTAGATAAACAAGCATCCAAATCAGTGTTGTATGTGAGCTTAGGAAGCATAGCAAACATGGATGAAAAGGCATCAACTGAAATGGCATGGGGTCTAGCCAACAGTAAACAGCCATTCCTGTGGGTGGTTCGACCTGGTTCGGTTAAAGGGTTTGAATGGATTGAGTTTTTGCCTAAGGGTTTGGTGACTGAGATGAAGGCGAGAGGTTTGATTGTGAAATGGGCACCGCAGAAGGAAGTCTTGGCACATTCTGCGGTTGCGGGATTTTGGAGCCATTGTGGTTGGAATTCGACATTGGAAAGCATGTTTGAAGGGGTTCCGATGCTATGCCAACCGTTTGACTTAGACCAAAAGGTTACTACTAGGTATTTGAGTTATGTGTGGAAAATGGGTGTTGAGATTGTTGTGGAGAGAGGGGAGATTGAAGGTGCAATTAGAAAAGTTTTGGTGGGTGAAGAAGCGGAAGAAATGAAGCAGAGAGCTACGGAGATTCAAGAAAAGGTTAAAAATGCAATCAGCCATGGTGGTTCTTCACAGAACTCTTTAGAGAAGTTGGTGGACTTCATTTTATCATTATAAGTTTGGTATGTTTCACTAAGAGGTTTCTTGATATTCTGTATTATTTCATCATTATAGGTGCAGTCAGTTTGCATCAATAAGTTTCTTGATAGAATGTATTATTTTATCATGATAACATCGGCCTGTTTCATTAGTAGGTTTCGAATTAAATTGACATACTCATTGATTCAATTATTCAAACAAGTAACAAGCAGCCATGGCCTGAAATGACACAGCATTGCAGCTGTCTTCTGTGCTATTGGATTCATGTGGATGTTGTAAAAAGAAAATTATAGAATAACGGACCAGCTCTCCTTTTTGTAATTCTGTCTATTCCTTGAAAGTTTCTGTTGGGCATCCAGCAGCACTGAGCAGTTTTAGTGGGCGTTTGGTTTGCAGAAATTCAATGGAATTGGAATCTGAATTCTATATTTTAAGATGTTTGCTCCACAGAATTTGATGGAATTGAAATCTCAATTCCAATCTTCATGTGTTTGGTTAATAATAGAATCTGAATTGGAATTGGGCATTAATTCCTTCAAATTCCTTTAACTAAAGGAATTCAAAATACTTCGTATATGAGAAGGAATTAAAATAAATTCATTGCAATATTCGATCATTTCAACCCAAACGGTTTCGACTCGCGCCGTTTCAACTCGTACCGTTTCGACCCGTAGTGGTTTCCATCCAAACCGTTACCATTGTAACACCTCGTAAAATCGTGTCCAATGATATAGTGACACGTGTCATAATTTTTTAAGTCTGCTAAAGACTAATAAGGACTAAAAGTATCAACATGCTCAAACTAAGTCTCTGAGTGACCGTCTGATGTCAACATGCAAAACCAAGCCTCTGAGTGACATTAGTGTCAATATGCTTAAAACATAGTCTCTGAGTGACCATTAGTGTCAATATGCTTAAACTTAGTCTCTGACTGAACATTAGTATCAACATACTTAACTTGGCCTCTAAGTGACCATTTGTGTCAACATGCCCAGCCTCTGAGTGACATCGGTGTCAACATAGTTATACTGAGCCTCTGAGTGATCCTTTACGAAGTCCTAACTCTCATATGTGCCACTTGTTGAACGAGAGAGATTAATTCTGTAAATATGTAAAAGTTGGATGATGGCGGGGTAAAGTGTCAACATGTTAAATTATACCTCTGAGTGACCTTTTAACGAACCAAGAGCTCGACAATGTTCGGGTATACTCCCAGGCACGCCCAATGTTGGCTACGGAGGGCTAAATATGCTATAAGGTGTTTTAGGAGGTTTTATAAGTTGAGGGGCTAAATGTGACAAACTTTGAAAGTGACCATGGGTCGCTCGCGAGGCATGAGAGGCACAGGCATGGCCTCTCGCGGCCCGCCAGAAGCCTGTATCTGCAGAAAATTGCCTTGGCCTCCACACATGTTCCCAAAAACCATTTGATTCGAAACCATGGACTTCCAAACTGCTATGACACATTTTAGGACACTTGTAAGCTCCCTCTAACACCCCTTAACACCTGGCATCACCTCCTTCAAGCTTTCCAACTATAAATAGGTGCCAAGGTTCACCATTTGAACTTGCACCTTTCTCATTCTTATTCTATCCCCCTCCTCTGGAAGTTCCTAACTGAAAGGAGCATCCAACTTAGTTCTATTACATCCTAAGAATCACTTGTAAGTATTCATTTCTCTTGCATTTTCGTTCATAGGCTTTTATAGCCAAAAGTCAAGCGTTTTAAGAAAAACGCCTTGACTTTCATTTAAGACCATTATGGTCCAGCCATTATTCGTAACGAACATGGCAAAGTGATCGTAATAAGGTAGGTGTGAATCCCTATAAAGGGCACCTCCTAAAGATCACGTTTGCTAGACCAATTGACGGGTCAAAGTTTTATTATTAAAAAGTCAAACACGCCAGTTTTCAGAAATATTATAATCTGAGCTTATATATGTTATGAAACATATTTTGACACTTAAACAAGTTGGTAATAATTAGTAGAACATGTGAGAACATGTTCGGCCCGTCAATTTCAGTTCTAGGGTCGATTCGCAACCGAAAGTCGCAAAGTTTGACTTCTACTTTGACTTTCAATTCTGATTAGTTAGCTACTGATCTAAGGTTGCATTATGATCGTAATATAATTTAGCATAACGCCCTGAGGTTATATTACAGGATCATAATCAGAATATGAGTTTATGCACAAATTCCATAATTATGCCATTTTGACAAAATAAGGTTTAAATGATATTGAACTTGAAAATGAACTACCTACTGATGTAATTTCATAAGTAGGATTATTTGAGATGTCAAATCAGATTATAAACTGAGTTTATGAACAAGTCCTTGTATTATGTCGAGAAATGACGATAAAGCCCTTGTGGCGCGTAAAATGGTTTTAATCATACTTTTTCATATCAAAACTTTTACCTACTGATATGTTATATTAAATAACATATCTAGGACATATAAACCTGATCTTAACATCAGTTTTGCTAAACTTCGCACAAATCGTCATTTTACTACATAAGCGCCGTTCGGCGCATAGTATGTCTTAAACCATATTTATCAACCAAGAATTGTTACCTACTGATTTTAAAACTTCTTTAATACATTTTTACAGTAGGTACATGACATAAACTTAGAATCCCAAATAAACTATCATACTATGTGTAAAATGACCAAAATGCCCTTCGGTGCATAGTTTGGTCATAAATGAAAAATTACACATATTATCATGTTCCTACTGATATTATATCATAAATTAAATATTTTTCCAGAATCTTATCACTATAACATTAAAATATATTCAAGTTCCTTTTATACGGTATAAAATTTGCCAAAACGCCCTTATGAGGTATAGTTTCGTTTTAAAACCTTAACGGGCATGTAAGTTGATATCTTACTGATATTACCACATATTTAAAGTAAAATGGCATATAGAACTTGTCCATGAGTTATCCGGTTACCCGATATCGCTGATATGTGTACGGTTAAGTATATGTAACTAGTTTACGGAAATTAACCGAAAAGGGTTCAACCTTGTCATTTAAGTCTAAAAATTCAGAATGTTTATGGTTTATCCATATTACACAAGTCAAAGTACTTGTTGGGTTTAAAGCACATTCTATCCGGTCATCGCTTAGTCTAGTGTATTGCCCTATTTTGTTCCTTTACGCTAGTCGTCTAAGTCTATGACTTAATTAAGACCGTTAGCATTTTAATTGGTTAGCTTATGCCATAATCCAAACAAGAGCCTTCCGGTAATTCTATTTGCACTTAGTTCATTTTGTGTACGGTTGAGATATAAAATCTTGCATTTAAGCCAAGACTAGCTCAGATAAATACTCTCAACTTATTTCCCCTATATGGGCTTGGGTTACGGTAAATTATTACCGCTTGGTCGGAAATGGGATCAATCGAATACCGGATTGTGGCTAGTAAATCTGCATATTCCATTTTAATCAGGTTTGTTTGATAACTTAAACATCGGGGGTTAACTAACGTGTCCTGGATATCTCCTTCGTGAGTTCTTGAGTGGTGAGTACGTTAATCATGTCTCGGTCTCCGTACTGGGCCCTGTATGTATGGACAAACAAGTGAATCTGTTAACAAGGTTACAAAGTAACTTTCCCAAGTTATAAAAGATTTTGTGCCATGTGCACTTAAAATCATTTTTCAAATGTTTTCAAAATGAGTCAGTTGGGTGTATTTACCAGCGAAAGCTGACGTATTTTCAAAATACTAAGTTTGCAAGTACAATACGAAATAGGTTGGAAGCTACTTGATAGTGATATAAGAGGATCTTGCAAATCCTTAGATCTTCCTGTTGGTGCATATTTGTGACAACAACTTATATTTGGTCTTTGGATATCTTGTAATTAGTAAAATGATAAACGGTTAGCGGGTTTAGTTTTGTAGTAGTTAATTAAAAGTATTTGGATTAAGCTAGACATAATATAACACATGGTAGGCGTATTGGGCTTTAAACCCATTAGCAGTCCATGTAGGAAACCCTAGCCCATGTGCATAATCTATATCTATATATAGGGAGGTTTGCATTAGGGTATTAGGTTGCTGGTTCTATTGCTGTGTTGCTGGGTTAGTTGTTCAGAGAGAGTTGAGAGAGAGTCTTGAATTGGTTGTAAACACTTTGTGTTAGATAATCAATAGAAGACAGTTTGAAGGAAATTGTTCGTGTTCTTGTTTCTATGAAATCTGATCTAGGGGATTGCGCACTCTAGATTAGATAGACGATTCTGTGAAGATCCATAAGGACTAGGGGACCTACAATTGGTATCAGAGCGTTCGGCTCTTGATTTTGCTCGTTCAAATCGTAACAACAGAAAAATTGGGTGTTAGACATTTTGGAGGCTGTTTTGGAGTTTGTGACGGCTGTTTTAGGGTTTCTGCAGGGATTTCGGATTAACTGCAGGTATTGCGGATTAACAGCAGGTATTTTGAATTGAAGAAAGGCATCTCGGATTGAATTTCGGATCAAAAATCTGCATTTCGGATCATCAGAAGTGTAATTCGGATTCCATTTCGGATCTGGAAAGCCCATTTCGGATCTGAAAAGCCTATTTCGGATTTCATTTCGGATCAGAGGCTATTTCGGATCCATCTCGGATCAGAAGTTATTTCGGATTCCATCTCGGATCAGAACTATTCCAGATTCCATCTCGGATCAGAATAGTCTATTCCGGATTTCCATTTCAGATCAGAGCAGTGCATTCTGGATTTCATCTCGGATCACTATTCCAGATCACCATTTCAGATTAGCAGTTCCGATTACTATTCCGGATTTTCATCTCGGATTGTCAATCCGAGTTACTGTTACAGATTTGACACAGTTCCGAGTTAGGATTGAGAATTGTATCGGACAATCCTAAAATCATAATCGGATAATATACATCATTAGAATTGTATCGTCAAGACGAGTCTAACGGTATAATTTGGTAACCACCCATTTCGACTCAAGACTTCCGCTATGCTGTGTTTAGTTGACTATGATGATATCAACTTACGTCATGATATTCCCCACCTGGGCCCACCGGTATTTGGATTGGTTATAGAAATTTAGGGTGTGACAGGTTAGTATCAGAGCCAACGTTTGAGAGAATTATACACTAGCCTTCTTGTGTTTAATCTCAAACTTACACAAAAGCACATTCCTTAGACTTCCGAGTCTAGGCTTTGACCTAGGATTACTCATCTCATTATTAAGTTATTAGTATTGTTTTTTATTTGATTTTAATAGGAAAATGCCGCCAAGAGTACGAAGAAGAGGTAAAGGACGAATGAGTGGAGGACCATCTGGACACATCCCTTCACAACCCCATCACTCGAATCCCTTTGAGGATTCAGGGGATTCCTGGCCCCTATCGCGACATTCACCTACCCATACCCAAAACTCGTACCACTCATATCATTCGCACCAATCACACCACTCTCATCACTCTCATCATTCATATCATGATGAGTTTAACCCTAACCATTACTTCAACACACCCCCAACTGATCAAGATCAGTTGGATCAACCTAATCCCATGGATGAAGACTCCGATCCAGAAATGCCGCCATCAGGATTGCATGCAGATCCCATCGAAATCTCAAGCGATTCGAACTCTTACGCCGGATCGCCAAACCAAGGTCCTAATGAATGGGACCAATATTGGAACCAATTTACTTTCGCTAACTCTCCATCTCATCACTCCCCAGCACCTCCTGTACAAGAAGATGTTCATATGGAACAGGTGGAACAACCTCAGCCGCCACCTGAGCCACCGAGGAGGAAACGTGGAGCGTGTATGTCGGTATGTGCTGGTCAATGGCCGGGTTCGCTACCACCATTATCCAAACCTTACCCTATCATTCACGAGGACCCACAAATGGGTGGACCCTCCAATGCTTCACCTGTGGTGGAATCAGCACCCTCACCAGTGGTTTAACCACCACCATCGGGTTATAACAACCCTATCCCAACATATCCGGATACATCTTGATATGATCCTTTTAACCCATCTACGCCGGTAAATTACCAGGCACTATCGCATGACCCTTATATGCAAGTGGTCATGCATAACGCACTTTACCCATCTCCTTTCCCACCTGCTTATCCACCTACTGGATATCCAAGCTATGGGTACCAGTATCCTATTATGCCACAACCACAACCACAACCTCCGCCGCCACTTGAGGCCATCAATGAGGCCTTGGAATGAATGAAAGAAATGCAACAACAAGAAGAGAACGGAGAAGAAGATGAACAAGTTCTTCAAAAAGCTCTCCAAGTTGGTTAAGGGAAAGAAGGACGAGTGAAGTCTCTTATATTATATTTAGTCCCTACGAGGACATTGTTATTTCTTTAGTCCCTGCGTGGACATTGTTATTTATTTGAAGCCCTTGCATGGACAGTCTGTTTGTTTCTTATTTCTAGTATTGTATTTCCTTAATGGCATTTAATGAAATATTTTTGAATTATATATATATGTATTCATCCTCTAGAAGCGAACGTCTCGATTTTACTCGAAATTTATGTTCAGCTATATAATTCCAAAAAGATCTTAATGGTTTTGATTAGCCAAGTGGCACAGACCACATATTTGGCCAGCTTATAAATGATAGTTAAGGATAAAAGAGACTTCTATCATGATAGTTAAGGGGAGTTATCCTTCTATCTAGAGGTGGTGGACTAGGTTCAAGCCTCCAAGTCGTTAAGGTCAATGTAACCGGGACTATTTATCAACCATTAAGGTACTCTTATGTTAACATTCAGGAATGTTCATACTCCTGGTAGTGTGACCTGAGAAACCACACTAGCTGTCTAGGTAAAAGGAGTACCTCCTGACCATTATATAGCCTATGTGGTCAATGTGATCCCGACTAATGTTATCATTGTGATGACAATTGACAGGCCAAAGTGCCATATCTATATATGCATTAGTGCAGGCCAACGTGCCATATTTTATGTCCATTAGTGATAGGCCAACATGCGATATTATATGGCCATTAGTGACAGGCCAAAGTGCCATATCTATATATGCATTAGTGACAGGCCAACGTGCCATATTTTATGTCCATTAGTGATAGGCCAACGTGCCATATTATATGTCCATTAGTGACAGGCCAACATGCCATATTTTATGTCCATTAGTGACATGCCAACGTGCCATATTTTATGTCCATTAGTGGCAGGCCAAAGTGCCATATTTTGTCCATTAGTGACAGGCCAAAGTGCTGAATTTTGTCCATTAGTGACAGGCCAAAGTGCCATATTTTGTCCAATAGTGACAGGCCAAAGTGCCATATTTTGTCCATTAGTGACAGGCCAACGTACCATATATTTTGTCCATTAGTGACAGGCCAACGTCCATGAGTGACAGGCCAATGTGTCATATTATTATGTCCATTGGTGACAAGCCTATGAGCCATATTTTTACGTCCTTCGTAACAAGCCTATGAGCTACATATAATTGTCTAAATGACAATGACAGTTGTGACATTACGATCCATTGTCTAATAATATATGGATTACGTCCAAATTGTAATTTGCTTTTGATGGTCCTTTTGAGACCTAGGCCATATATAGATATGATAAGCCTAAGAGTTGTGATTTTATTCACACTAGTTCGATTAGGCGATGGATTTATATATCCAAATTAAAGCCAATATGGTTATTGATGCCATGGCTAAGAAAATTTTTATTTGGTGTTTAGAACCAAAGCTTCAAGAATGGCAAACTCGGACGAGACGCAAAGTAGCCATCAAGAGATTAACTCTAACAACGCCGAAATATAGCCATCAATAATAATAATTTGCAAGCTCGCATTGATGCAGCTGTGGGAAAAGCCATGGAAAAAAGCCATGGAGAAATTTAAAGAAATGAGTGCTACTTGCTCCAAACCCTTATCAATCACACCATCCTCAGCTCGTAAGGAGAGCTTAGTTCACTCTTCAAATGTGAAGAGTGAACCAAGAAAACTAGAATTTAATGATAGGTTCCGTTCTTCTAAAGATGAATGTACCTACAAATACTTCGTCTCCTGTAAACCCCGAGATTTCAATGGAGAGAGTGGAGCAGTAGAAGCCTTGAAATGGCTTGATAAAATGGAGACGATAGTGGATATCAGGGGTTGTGCTGATAAGGATGTGGTTAAGTATGTATCACAGTCCTTTAAGGGCGATGCCCTGAATTTGTGGAAAGCAATGATCCAATCAACAGGTAAGGTACACCTGTACAACTTAGGATGGTCTAAGTTTGTTGATTTAGTCAAAGAAACTTACTGCCCTCCACATTAGGTGGAGAAGATAGAGTCGGATTTTCAGACTCTCACCAAGAAAAATCTAGACTGTAGGAAGTATGTTTCTAACTTCAACTCCCTGTCTAGATTAGTTTCCTACTTAATCACCCCCTGAACCCAAACGCATTGCGCGTTTCATTAATGGGTTAGCGCCCGAGATAAAGGGCATGGTAAAGGCTGCTCAGCCTAGTACCTACAAGTCTACTGTTGACCTATCTCTCTCCCTCACCTTAGATTTGGTGAGGCAAAAGTCAGTTAAAGCTGAGACTGACGGGAAAAGGAAGAGAGGGGATGGTAACTCCCAAAGATTAATTAAGATGAATAAAGGGAGATTTGGGTTCAGAAGGAACCAAGATAAGTCGGGCGTAACACCGACATGTAAAAATTGCAACGGTAGGCATTGGGGACAGTGTAGTGTTGATTCACAGGCTAAACCCTATGGTATTTGTTAGAAAAAGGGGCATAAAACCCTTGAGTGCAAGGATCTTAAGAATGTCGTCTGCTACGGCTGTAATGAAAAGGGGCATATTAAGTTTAACTGCCTTAAGAACCCCAGAAATAACGATGCAAAGCCTGGAGAGGCTAAGAAAGGGAATGCTCGTGCCTTCCAGATGAATGTTAGGGAGGCCGTTAATGACAATAACGTCATAACAGGTACATTTCTCATCAATGATGTATATGCTAGAGTTCTTTTTTATTTGGGTGCAGATAAATCTTTTGTAGACCATAAGTTTAGTAAACTATTAAACTTGCCCATAAGAACTGTAGACATAACCTATGAAGTAGAACTTGCTGATGGAACTTTAGAAACACCATCTTCCATTCTTGATGGATGTGCTATATCTATTAAGAATCATTCTATTCCTATCTCTCTTTTGCCATGAAATTGGCGGGGTTCGACGTAGTCTTAGGCATGGATTGGTTATCCCATAACCAAGCCCGCTTGCCTGTGATAAGAAACTCATCGAGATCAAAACCCCATCTGGTGAAATGATCACCATTCTAGGAGATTTACGCTATGGATTGCCAGACAAGATGTCACTATTTAAAGCATCCAAGTGTTTTGGGAAAGGTTGTGTATTTACATGGCACAAGTAACTATCAACGAGCCTAAGCTAAATATTGAACACCTTCCAATTATCTTGGAGTATTTCGATGTCTTCCCTGAAGAATTACCAGGCCTACCTCCAGATAGGCAAGTGGAGTTTAGGATTGATATCCTAACTGGATCAGCACCAGTAGCCAGGGCTCCATATTGGTTAGCACCGATGGAAATGAAGGAACTAAGAATTCAATTAGATGAACTTTTAGAGAAAGGCTTTATTCAGCCTAGTTCCTCACCTTGGGGAGCTCATACTCTTTTCGTTAAAAAGAAGGATGGTTCAATGTGCATTGATTACCGTGAGCTAAATAAAACAACAATCAAGAATCGTTATCCTTTGCCCAGGATCGACGACTTATGCGATCAACTTTAAGGTGATAGCTATTTCTTTAAGATTGATTTAAGATCAGGATATCATCAGCTGAAAGTTAGGAACGAGGATGTTCCTAAGACTACCTTTAGGACCCATTATGGTCATCATGAAATTCTGGTGATGCCTTTTGGGTTCATAAATGCACCTGCAGCATTCATGGATCTCATGAATAGAGTCTGCAAACCATATTTAGATAAGTTTGTCATTGTTTTCATAGACGACATACTTATCTACCCTCGTAATCAAGCTGTTCACAAGAAACATCTTCGGTGTATCTTAGAACTACTAAGATAATAGAAGCTTTATGCTAAGTTCTCTAAGTGTGAGTTTTGGCTTAGAGAGGTCCAATTTCTTGGACATGTGGTAAGTGAGCGCGGTATCCAAGTAGATCCCGCTAAAATAGAAGCCATAATGAATTGGGAAGTACCCAAAACTCCATCAGAGATTCATAGCTTCTTAAATTGGATGGTTATTATAGGAGGTTCATTGAGAACTTTTCAAGGATAGCCACTCCTTTAACTACCTTGACCCGTAAGAATGTCAAGTTTGACTGGGGTCCAAAACAACAAGAATCCTTTGAGATTCTAAAACACAAGTTGAGCAATGCTCTTGTGTTATCTCTACCTGAGGGTATTGAGGATTTTGTCGTTTATTGTGATGCTTCGCACACTATCACGGGTTGTATGCTAATGCAAAAAGGCAAAGTGGTTGCTTATGCATCATGACAATTAAAGGTGCACAAAAGGAATTACACCACCTATGACTTGGAATTGGGTGCCGTTGTATTTGCACTTAAGTTATGGAGACATTACTTATATGGCATAAAGTGTATTATATACACTAACCATAAGAGTCTCCAGCATTTGTCAATCAAAAGGATCTGAACATGCGACAACCCCGCTGGATGGAAACACTTAATGATTATGAGTGTGAGATTCGCAATCATCCCGTCAAGGCAAATGTCATTGTTGACGCCTTGAGTCGCAAGGAAAGGGTTAAGCCCATTAGGATTAACGCCAAGAGCATTGAGCTCAGAAATAGCTTGAATGAAAAGCTATTAGACATTCAAAAGCAAGCCCAGTTAGAGGCTAATGTTCCTAATGAAGGATTAGGCGGAACTGTTGATCAGTTAACGCCTGGAAAGGATGGAATCCTTAGATTTAATGGAAGAATCTGGGTTCCAATCTTTGGAGGACTTAGAGATCTAATCCTCCAGGAAGTGCATAATACGGGATACTCAGTTCACCTAGGTGGTGACAAGATGTATCAAGATTTGAAAAAGAATTATTGGTGGATGGGTTTAAAGAAATCCATAGCCATTTATGTAGCTAAGTGTTTGACATGTTTGCAAGTTAAAGCTGGACATCAGAAACCATCAGGACTTCTACAACAACTTGAGATTCCCACTTGGAAATGGGAAATGGTAACTATAGACTTGATTACCAAGTACCTAAGACAAAACATGGTAATGACACGATTTGGGTCATTGTAGATAGGCTAACTAAGTCAGCACATTTCTTGCCAATTAAAGAGACTTATAATTCAGATAAGTTGGCTAAGTTGTATGTTGACAAGATTATGTCCCTACATGGTGTGTCGGTATCTATTGTATCTGATAGAGATACTAGATATACCTCTCATTTTTGGAAAAGTTTCCAACAATCTTTAGGCACAAGATTAAATTTTAGTACGACTTACCACCCGCAGACGGATGGTCAGAGTGAGCGTACTATTTAGACCTTGGAAGACATGCTTAGAGCATGCGTGATTGATTTAGGTGGTAGTTGGGATGACCATTTACCCGTAATCGAATTCTCCTATAATAATAGTTATCATACGAGCATCAAGACTGCTCCTTGTGAGGCCTCATATGGGAGAAAATGTCGAACGCCCGTGTGCTGGGCTGAAGTTGGGGAAGCCCAACTGTCTCTACCTGAGATTCTCCTGCAGACCACAGATAAGATTGTGCAAAGCCGTGATTGTCTCAGAGCTGCCCGTGATAGGCAGAAAAGCTATGCTGACAAGAGACGTAAACCTCTTAAGTTCCAAGTAGGGGACAAAGTCATGCTAAAAGTATCACCTTGGAAAGGTGTAATGAGATTTGGAAGGAAAGGCAAGTTAAGCCCAATATATATAGGACCATTCGAGATAATCGGATGTGTCGGCACTGTAGCTTATAAGCTTAAACTGCCAAAGGAGCTTAGTGGAATTCATGATGTGTTCCACATCAGTAATCTTAAGAAATGTCTAGCCGATGAGTCGCTAGCAATGTCACATCATGATGTGCAAATTGATGAAAACCAGAGGTTCGTAGAGAAACCCATTTCGATCGAGGATCGACAGGTTAAGAGGCTCCGAAGGAAATTGATACCTTTAGTAAAGGTTAAGTGGGATGCCCTTCGAGGCCCCGAGTAAACATGGGAGGTTGAGTCCATTATGCGATAAAAGTAACCCCATCTTTTTGAGTAAAATCTCGAGGATGAGATTTCTTTTAAGGGGGTGAGGATGTAACACCTCGTAAAATCGTGTCCAATAATATAGTGACACGTGTCATAATTTCTTTTTAAGTCTGCTAAAGACTAATAAGGACTAAAAGTGTCAACATGCTCAAACTAAGTCTCTGAGTAACCTTCTGATGTCAACATGCATAAACCGAGCCTCTGAGTGACCATTAGTGTCAGCATGCTTAAAACATAGCCTTTGAGTGACCATTAGTGTCAACATGCTTAAAACTTAGCCTCTGAGTGACCATTAGTGTCAACATGCTCAAACTTGGCCTCTGAGTGACCATTTGTGTCAACATGCCCAACCTCTGAGTGACATCGAAGTTAACATACTTATAATGAGCCTCTGAGTGATCCTTTACGAAGTCCTAACTCTCATATGTGCCACTTGTTGAACGAGAGAGATTAATTCTATAAATATGTAAAAGTTAGACTATGGAGGGGTAAAGTGTGAACATGTTAAATTATACATTTGAGTGACCTTTTAACGAACCAAGAGCTCGACAATGTCCGGGTATAATCCCGGGTATACCAAATGTTGGCTACGGATGGCTAAATATGCTATAAGGTGTTTTAGGAGGTTTTATAAGTTGAGGGGCTAAATGTGACAAACATTGAAAGTGACCACGGGTCGCTCGCGGGGGGTGAGAGACACAGGCATGGCCTCTCACGGCCCGCCAGAAGCCTGTATCTGCAGAAAATTACCTTGGCCTCCACACATGTTCCCAAAACCCATTTGATTTGAAACCATGGACTTCCAAACTGCTATGATACATTTTAGGACACTTGTAAGCTCCCTCTAACACCCCTTAGCACCTGGCATCACCTCCTTCAAGCTTTCCAACTATAAATAGGTGCCAAGTTTCACCATTTGAACTTGCACCTTTCTCATTCTTATTCTATCCCCCCTCCTCTGGAAGTTCCTAACTGAAAGGAGCATCCAACTTAGTTCTATTACGTCCTAAGAATCACTTATAAGTATTCCTTGCATTTTCATTCATAGGCTTTTATAGCCAAAAGTCAAGCGTTTTAGGAAAACGCCTTGACTTTCAGTTAAGACCATTATGGTCCAGCCATTATTCGTAACGAACAAAGCTAAGTGATCGTAATAAGGTAGGTGTTAATCCCTATAAAGGGCACCTCCTAAAGATCACGTTTGCTAGACCAATTGACGGGTCAAAATTTTATTATTAAAAAGTCAAACATGCGAGTTTTTGGAAATATTATAATCTGAGCTTATATATGTTGTGAGATATATTTTGACACTTAAACAAGTTGGTAATAATTATTAGAACATGTGATAACATGTTCGGCTCGTCAATTTCAGTTCTAGGGTCGATTCGCAACCGGAAGTCGCAAAGTTTGACTTCTACTTTGACTTTCATTTCTGACCTGATTTAAATTAGTTAGCTACTGATCTAAGGTTGCATTATGATCGTAATATAATTTACCATAACGCCCTGAGGTTATATTACAGGATCATAATCAGAATATGAGTTTATGCACAAATTCCATAATTATGCCATTTTGACAAAAATGCCCTTTTTATATAAAATAAGGTTTAAATGATATTGAACTTGAAAATGAACTACCTACTGATGTAATTTCATAAGTAGGATTATTTGGGATGTCAAATCAGATTATAAACTGAGTTTATGAACAAGTCCTTGTATTATGTCGAGAAATGACGATAAAGCCCTTGTGGCGCGTAAAATGGTTTTAATCATACTTTTTCATATCAAAACTTTTACCTACTAATATGTTATTAAATAACATATCTAGGACATATAAACCTGATCTTAACATCAGTTTTGCTAAACTTCGCACAAATCGTCATTTTACGATATAAGCGTCGTTTTGGCTCATAGTGTGGTCTTAAACCATATTTATCAACCAAGACTTGTTACCTACTGATTGAAAAATTATTTAAAATATTTTTACAGTAGGTACATGATATGAACTCAGAATCCCAAATAAACTATCATACTATGTGTAAAATGACAAAAATGCCCATTCGGTGCATAGTTTGGTCATAAATGATAAATTACACATATAAACAAAATCTTACTGCTATTATATCATAAATTATTTATTTTCTAGAATACTTATGATTATAACCTTATAATACATTCAAGTTCTTTTTATACGGTATATAATTACCAAAACGCCCTTATGTAGCATAAATTCATTTTAAAAACCATAACGGGCATGTAAGTTGATATCTTACTGATATTACAACTTAATTAAAGTATAATGGCATATAGAACTTGTCCATGACTTATCCGGTTACCCGATATCGCTTATATGTGCACGGTTAAGTATAAACGTAACTAGTTTACGGAAGTTAACCGAAACAGCTTTAACCTTATCATTTTTAAGTCTCAAAATCTAGAATGCTTATGGTTTACCCATATTATACAAGTCATAGTACTTGTTGGGTTTAAACTATATTTTATCTGGTCATCGCTTAATCTAGAGTAATATACCCTTTTGATCCCGTACGCTAATCGGTCTAAGTCTGTGACTTAAACTAAGACCGTTAGCATTTAATTGGTTAGCTTATGCCATAATCCAGACTAGAGCCTTCCGGTAAATGCTATCCGCACTTATTTCATTTTGTGTACGGCTGAGATATTAAATCTTGCATTTAAGCCAAGACTAGGTCAGGTAAATACTCTGGACTTATTTCCCTTATACGGGCTTGGGTACCGGTAAACTATTACTGCTTGGTCGGAAATGGGATCAATCGAATGTCAGATTATGGCTAGTAAATCCGCATATTCTGTTTTATTCAATTTTATTGACAACTTAAACATTGGGGGTTAATTACCATGTCATTACATTAGATAATGGCAACGACCTAAGCGCGGGGTGTAGGCATACACCTGACAGACGCTCATGCTAAAAACTTTACCCACAAAGTTTGGGATCCATCGTGAGTTCTTAAGTGGTGAGCACGTTAATCTTGTCTCGGTCTTCGTGCTGAGCCCTGTATGTATGGACAAACAAGTGAATCTGTTAACAAGGTTACAAAGTAACTTTCCCAAGTTATAAAAGAATTTTTGCCATGTGCACTTAAAATCATTTTTCAAATGTTTTCAAAATGAGTCAGTCGGGTGTATTTACCAGCGAAAGCTGATGTATTTTCAAAAGACTAAGTTTGTAGGTACAATACGAAATAGGCTGAAAGCTGCTTGGTAGTGATATAAGAGGATCTTGTAAATCCTTAGATCTGCCCTAAAGTCTGTTATACATTTTTGTACATTTTACGTTCCGCCTGTGGATCTTACAAGTCGTTTATATATTATTTTTGTACTTTGAACTTTTGGTTTGTAACAGTAATTTAACTCCAAGACTTCCGTTGTGCTGTGTTTAATTGACTATGATGATATCAACTTACGTCACGATCTTCCCCACCTGGGCCCACTAGTGTTTGGATTGGTTGTAGAAATCCGGGGTGTGACAACCTTTTCGAATCGATCCGTTTCGACGCGAACCGTTTTGACACGAACCGTTTCGACCCGTACCATTTAGAATAGAACCGTTTCGACGCGAACCATTTTGACCAATATTGTTTCCATCTGTAGCGTTTCGACGCGAACCCGTTTTGAGCCGTACCGTTTCGACCCAAATCTGGGGTTATGGGTACGGGGGTGACAGATTCTAATTCATTTGACAACCAAACACAACAAAAACGGAATTGAGATTCCAATTCCAACAATTTACAATTAGAATGTTTAAATTCCAAATCCAATTCCTTCAAATTATAATTCATATACAATTTCCAATTCCAAAACATTTCGCGAACCAAATGCTCCCTTAGTTTCTAAACAAAAAAGTAAAAATTCAAAATCCAATTCCTTCAAAATCTAATTCCTATTCAAATTTCAATTCCAATTCCAAAACATTCCGCGAACCAGACGCCTCCTCAAAATTCTGTTTTGTTTTGTGAAATGCGTAGTAGAGCGCCATAAGAAGTGAAAAGGGGCTATGACACCCGATAGCGCCCGGAACAACCCTCTCAAAACGGTCCACATCCAATTCTATCTCTGTCTAAGATATAAGTTTATGTCTTATATAGGTTTCTATTTAGAAAAAATAAATATATATGACATATATAGGATTATTTTTTTAAAAAAATGCCCCTCCCCCTCTCGGATATAATGTGCCCTAGCCGATGATCCTTCCCGTCCACCCACGATGGGAGGGGGGCTTTCCTTATGTTTATCTACGATTCAATAAAACTTTTAATTGAATATATAAATATAGATGATTTTCTTTTTGTTCTTTAGCATGATAAATCTTACCAATATTGTTCGAACTATATCGGTACAAGTAACATACCGTCTTTATGGTTAGCTTGACGTAACGGTATAAAAGTGATTGAAAATAATGTTGTATTAGCAAAAGAGTATTTTTAATCCGTATGCTATAGTTAGTGCTATTGCCCGAACCGATGCCCCGCCCAAACAATAACGTTATTGGTACTGCTATTTGTTTCTATAGTTTTCGATCATTGTAAAACACGTGCTAATATCCTTTTGGGCATATATCTTTTGATGTCTATACCAAGTAAAAGTATTATACGGATACTTTAACAAACTGAATGGATACTGATCGAAAACCTGCCGCAAGGCACGTAACTAAAACTAGTTAAAAACAATTAATAATTTTTACACCAGAGATTCTAATTCTGCTGTTAAAATTTGAACCCATATCAAATAAAAATATCTATACATTTTATAGTGAAGCACAAACATCTAATGTTGTGATATTATAACCTCACTCAAATTCAAGACCGGACTTAAGAATTCAATCGTCCTTTTTAATCCGGGAAAAATGTGTTCCTTAAATCTTAATATATATATATGTTTATGAGGAAGGTTCATTTGAGAAGAGATTTAATGTGAGAACAAAAAGAAGAAAGGTATAATCGTAAAACATTAAATGGTTTATAACTACTTTAATTAATTATGTTATTTCACATTAATAAAGCAAAAACATTTTTTCCTACACATTTCAAAATTTATCCTATGTATGTCTTACATTTACCTGAATTTACCCTACAGACATGTAAATTTACCATACACATTTCAAAATTTATCTTACACATGTCGAAAATTGTCCTAAACCATAAATTATTTTTCTTCAAAGAGTATATGAAAAAAATGAGTTACAAGTTTAATTAGATAATTATGACAATTATAGATTTCTCTATATACCCTTTTTCATAACATTAAATACACATATTAAATGAAGTAAATAGAGAATTTCTATTGGTTTAAAAGTTATTCTTTTTATTCTTACAAAATTTTTCTTCTCATTTGAACTCTCCAATATATATATATATATATATATATATATAATATTATATATATATTATATATATAAATTGTGTTTTTACTTATTGTTATTATTATTATTATTATTATTGATATTAATATTTTTATAAACTAAAATAGGTGTTTGGCTTAAATTATAAATTTTGATATTAATAGTTTTAAATGGGTCTAAGATATAAGTTTATGTCTTATATAGGTTTCTATTTAGAAAAAATAAATATATATGACATATATATAGGATTATTTTTTAAAAAAAATGCCCCTCCCTCTCTCGGATATAATGTGCCCTAGCCGATGATCCTTCCCGTCCACCCACGATGGGAGGGGGCTTTGCTTAAATTCAATGCAAAATTTCTCTACTTTTTGCTTACTTTTAACGTGTTCGGGTTAGTTTCAGTCAAACCTATAAACATCTTTAGCTAAACAAGTTGGGTTTAGATTCAATCTCATGTTTACAAATTAATCCGTTTATTTTGTATTTTGTATATTGTTTTAATATGTTACATAACAACCTAATGATTACCAAGTTATGACAAAATATAAAAATAAAAAAAGAATCGACTATAAAACATATTTTTATTATATACATTTGTATTTTACTTTGTTAATTTAAAATTTTAAAGTATTAATAATCACAAAAAACAAATTACTCGGGATTAATCGGATCAGGTTTTTTATATGTAATTTTCAGTTTGATGTATACATATACATATTTAGTAGTTTTGGCTGATATATACGGGTAATCTGGCTGGAATTGCCGATTTTTTGCCGGCTGACTAGGTCCGACTAGGCCCAACTAGAGGCAACTAGAGCCAACTCGCGACTAAAGGACTGATTTACAAAAAAATACTTAGTTACTGATGCGTGGTCGAAAACCGGTGTTCTTTTATGTTTAAGTTGATGGGTTTACATGACTTTTGGTTCCAAATAACCTATTTTTATTGGAGTTGTGTTTTGCAGGTCTAACGGAGTTTAAAGAGCTATTTGGAAGCTTTACGGAGCACCCAGACGGAAAAAGGGTTATATGGCTAGTTTTTGACCATTCTCAAGGAGGTACGAATATTTTGAGTTTTGAAACTCATTCTAGAGCCAAGAACCTCACCCTTTCCATTTCCAATCATTCCCATTCATCGTCATCCACAATCATCTGCCCTCAATCCATCCTAACCCTAATTCACTATCATCACAATCATCTCGTCAATCCACTCTTTATCATCTTCCACCATAAACCCTAACCTTCATCATACCGATCTCCAAGGCTTCAAGATGTCATGTTCGAGTCCTCATCAATGGTTGATCGTGTTCCGTTCATCATGAGCAGGTATTTCTCACGGGTTTCACCCCGGTGTAAACTTTTGTTAGGATTTCTAGGGTTTGCTATTTCTTTAATATTTGGTTTGTGATAATTTAAATTACATTTGAATCGTTAGATAATTGTCTTACGTTTGTATTGAATTTACGAATTGTCTAATGAGTTATGAAATTGTCCAACGTAACGAAGTGCCTTGCAGTCCATCTTGAACGTTGATAGCAATTGACACCTAAGCCTTGTGATTCTAAAACCGTTAATGAACTAATTCAATTAAACTAAGTTAAAATGTGTAACAACCCCGGGTCCTACAATTGTTGAATCGGGTGTGAACCTTGTTTCAAATTTATTGTTTTAATCCGTCAATTAAGTTTTCGTACAATCATTCAAGTTTTCATAGTTAAGTACTTACAAACAAACTTGTCAGTTTAGACCGACATATCTTTCAAACAAACAAACTTTCAAATTAAATCATAGCAAGCTTCATAAAAGTGATATTCTTTAAAAATCAATCTTGTTCACGCGCAAACCACAAACTCTTCATAGATCGACCCCATACTACCACTAACTCATAGTTAAGGGTCGGGTTTATTAATATTATCTTTGACCGGGGCGCGACACTCCGATCAAATTTTGGCGCCGTTGCCGGGAAGTTCGTGTGCTGTGCGTTTGGATATTAATTGATTGTGTGGTTATCTGTTTAAGGTGTTTGTTTCTTTTGCTACTCTCTATTTCTTGTTACACGGGTGTGTTACTTGTGAAGGTTACAGGTAGTGCATGCATATGAGAAACTCCGGGCGGACTTCACCGTTAGTGTTTGAACCGAAGATTGAGCAGGTTGCTCGATGGAATTTAGCCACTCGGTTAGAGACAGTTCTTGTCTTTAATCCACTCATCACCTACACCATCTTTTGGGCTCATTCAAATGGATCCCCAAAATTCTAACCAACCCAACAACCAACACCAACACCCAAATTACCCTCCCCAAACCAAAACATCCAAAATAACCAACCGGGGGTGGCAATAGATCGGGACCACCAACACCACCTTTCCAAACTCGTGATTAAAACCCAAACACCAACCAACGTACACCCACACCTCCACCTCAAACCCAAAACTGACAAAATCCATTACCACCCAACCTTAACAATTGAATTGTTAACGCCAATCGTGGAGTTAACCAAAATCATGGCATTCCCACGAACGAAGCTTAGTTTTTCGAATCTTGACGATTTGAGAAACAACATGTGTCTAAATGGGTCGAAACCTGTGACATCCCGGCTTTTCAGGTATCTTAAACGCGCTACTTTACGGTTATTCATTCCTACGCTGATTTAATTCGGAGCATTAAATTACACGCTCGCAATAACTACGCTAACTTTGTGAATCTATTGGGTGAATTACGTGCTATGTGTTATTAGATGTTTGTAGATTTTGTAGATTATTGTATCACGCCTTGATTTCGCGATTATTAGTTAAAAAAATAATAAATAAATAGCCGAACCGAACCGAGCCGCGAAACGTGTCGACCTCACTTCCTTGCGGCCCAAGGAAATAACCTAAACTTGAGGCCCAAGCCACTTAACCCAAACCGCGCCCCCCCCCCCCCCCCGGTCATGCCCCCTCCCCTTCTTTTCCCTTGTTATATTTATATGTATGTATGCATGGATTGTTTGTTAAAAAAAAACAACAAAACCCTAGCACCTAGAGGAAGGCGACGGCAACCCCCCCCCTCTCACGATCGCAAAATCCCACATCTTCCGGATTGATTCCAATCTTGTCCCGGTTCACTAATCATCATCGTTTCAAGGTTAGGGTTTAATTGTTTTGCGATTCACATTAGGGTTTGTGTAATCTTGATCATGATTATGTCTAATGGTAGGATTATTAGTATGAAAAGTGTTGTGATTTATGATTAGTTCGGATAATTGTGCGAATCTTTGCGATTGTGATGTTATGTTGAATACTAAAATCATAGGCTGCGTTTTAGCGATAAAGATCATGTTATATAATTAGGGTTTGCATGAATATTGATATACATGATGATATTTGACAAATAAACCTGTTGTTAATCATTATTACTAAGCGTCATGATCGTTTAAGCATGTTCTAATGCGATAAAAGTCAAAAACAGTTTGCTGAATGACATTTACAGCCAACTTCAATTGGATGTAACCTGATCATTATCTATCTAAAAGTGGATTTTCTGAAGCCTAAAACGTGTATTTTTGAAAAACGCTTCTAATGGAGCCGGATTCATATTTTTCTGAGGCCGTTTGCTATTTCTAAGTGGTCATTTAGTGCAGCAGCTGAAGCTGCGTAAATTCTGCAGAATTTGCTGGTTGTTTATCGAGTTGGATCTCATAGTCTACAGGGGGTTGGATCACGAAATTTGTACAGTAACTGGAGACGGGAATTTATGGAAATCTCCCACTGGAATTTTGTTAATTGGATAACGATGATTTTTAAATAATTTTTCCCGTGGACTGCAATCAGAAAGCGACGAATCTGACTGTAGCCTAGTATATAAATGTTTATAAATAATTGGTAAAGTGTTAGGACTTGAAAATATTACATAAAATTCTACAGTTTAGTTGACACATGCTGTATAAAAATTGGAATTGTTGAAACGTTGGAACTATTTTATAAAAATCCTCGGAAACAGCCCAGTTATGAGCGCACAAGCTGAAACATGATAACTTGCGTTTGTGTGTGCCTAAGTGTTGTATGAGTTAACCTGTGTTTATGACAAGTTGGTTTGATCATTATTTTATATGGTGATATTTTGCATGCATGATTTTGGTTTCGAATTGGTTGTTGCGTGTGCCGTACATTGTGTTAGTTATGCTTAGGATTTTGTGTCAGTGTGTTCACACACTAACTTTAAATCGGTTGTCATGTTAGGACGCGATTAGCGGTTCTATCAATTGCTTCTTTTGTGTTATTCTAAACGAGCAATTTAAGGTGAGTTCACGGCCCCTATTTTATCTGGTTTTAAACAACAGGGGGAGAAACATGTATACTCTCTATAACTCTATCTTTTACGTTATGCGAAATTAACGTCGTTAACTATTCGGTAACTAAGTTAATGTTAATGTATGTTATGGTCACCAAGTAGCTTTATCACGGAAGTCCTCAACCAACTCTCGGATCGTTAGTATTGGGTTAGATAGCGGGGAAATTATAAGTAGTACTACTGGGCCCGACAAGCCCCACCCGAGCTAGTCGCGCTAGCCGACCGGGAATGGTCAACGGGTGATTAATTTGGCCTAACTTTCGCCATGGTCAGTGATAGACCTGGCAACACTGAGGCAACAACAGTCAGCTTCGATCGCGAACTCTTATTTGACGTAACTTTAGGCTCGCTACCTACATGTTAACATTGAACTTAATTACAAACCAACATTATTATTCCGGGTTAGGAATAATGGAACTATACCTTTATCCCGGGTTAGGGATAACGGGGAAAACAAACTTTTAAACCGAACTTGTGAATTTATAAAAACTGTGAACTCACTTTTCTTTAATGTTAAACACTTGTTTCTTTACATGTTTCTCAGGACGCTAGGAGTGCTAGGTGCACTCACTTGCATTTGATCAAGACCTTTTTATCGAGTCTTATTTACGAATAATGTTTGGGATTTTTGGTTTTGGCGTTTATGTTGGCACCCGTTACTAAACTTTGAAACTAATGCTTTCGCTAAACTTTGAAACTAATGCTTCCGCTAAACTTTGAAACTAAGAAATTTTGAAAATGACTATGAATGGTTAAACAAATGTTTTTGGAAAACGTTTAAATAAATCATATAGAGTCGTTCGATATTACTAGTGTCTGAGATTCTGGTTTGATCACACGCCTCGCGGTAAAACTCCACAAGTGAAATTGAGGGTGTGACAGATTGGTATCAGAGCCTCTAGCTATAGAGAACCATGTTTGCATTAAAAGTAGACCTAAACTATAGCGGTTACACGACACTAGACTTAGTTGGCACCGAACTGTGATGTCTTGTTATGTGTTATACTACAATTGTTTTATGTGATATATATATGTATATTGTGATGCACGCAACTCGTAACTAACTACACCAACCCAGCAGGAAATCATCATCATCCGACAAATCTCGACAATCAAGGGCGCCGGGGAAGGCATCCATGGTCGAACCCTCACCACCTCATGGCGTAGAGACATGCTCAGCTGCTAGGAAAAGGCTCGCTCTAGGAGGGGAGTGTCCTCCCGTCCGACCACCGCTATACTGATCGAACCGGTCAACTCGTTAGGAGTAGGGGACGATCTACTTAGGGATATGTTAAGGAAACAACAGGAACAGCTAGAGAGAATACAGGAGACTATCGAAGCACAAGGATGGATGATACGTCAACTAACTGGTAAAACTGGAAAGCTCGAGGAAGAGCAATATGAGAATAAGAGAGTTCGAAACATTTTAGCTAAGGATCTTCGTGCTGAGCTGCTGAGGGCTGACTGGCTCGAAGACAGAGTTCTTGAGTCCAGTTGGAGGATTCAAGAACTGGAGCAGAATCAAGCACCTGTCCCAGTACCCGCACCAGCACCCCCCCCCCAGCGCCGGTAGAGGAAGAAGAGGAGGATCCAAAGAAGACCCGGAGGAGGATCCAGAGGAAGACCCGGAGGAGGATCCGGAGGAAGAGGAGCCAGAACAGGACCCGGCTGTTGAAGCTGAAAACGCCGAAGAGGATGACGGCAGTGATAGCGACTTGGGAGATGGAGACATAGATGACTAACTCGTCTCGCCAATCTCCGCTTTGTTTTCTTTAGTTTATTTTTTCCACTTATGTTTGAACTTGAAAATTTTATAATTAAACTGAGATGTTTGGTTGGTATTTTGTGAGACTTGCAATTTATTTAATCGAATGTTCCTTTTGATTGTTTAATTTGTTGGGTTGACATAACTTGTGTGATTATTGAAGTCTGGAATATGATAACTATATTGGATATATATACTTATCGGTGTGTGTTTGTGTTGTCTTGCGAAGATCTGAAATGGCAACTGGACGTCGCGGAAACATCAACATGTCAACTGAAGAATTGGCCGCTTTAATCCAAGAACACGTGAATGCTGCTCTGGCAGGTGTTCAAAACCCACCAGCAGGTAACCATTATTAAATTTTCATGGGAAAATCTAATAGTTGTGCTAGTAGACTTTCTCGCTGACTACCTATCCTCTGTCTTCAGGAGGGGGTCTTAACCCCTACAAGATGTTCCTTGATGCGAAACCGAGCAGGTTCACGGGAGTTGAAGGACCCATAGGACTGGTCTGTTGGATTGAAAAGTCTGAATCGGTTTTCGAGATGTGCAATTGCCTTCAAGCTAATAAGGTCAAGTATGCTGCCTCGACGTTGGAAGATGGGGCATTGACCTGGTGGAACGCACAAGTCCAAACGCGTGGACTTGTTGCGGCGAATGCAATGGCCTGGACAGAGTTAAAAGCTCTAATCAAGGAAGAATACTGTCCGCGGGACAGAGTTCAGCAGTTGGAACAAGCGTTATGGACCAAAAGATGGTCGGTCAGAAATTGAAGCGTACACAGCGAGACATCATGATCTGGTGTTCCTTTGTCCCGATTTGCCTAACACCGTCGATAAACGACTTGAGTTTTATCTTGGGGGTCTGGTCCCTGAGATCCAGGGCATGGTAATGTCTAGCAACCCTACGATGGAGCACCAAGCGATTAGGCTGGCGCATAAACTCACCGATAAGGTGGTGGAGCAAAGGAAGTTGCCACCCAGGGGTGCAACTGAAATTGTCCCTGACAACAAAAGAAAATTCGAAGACTCATCTGCTCGACAGTCTTCATCAGCCCAGCCACAACAAGGAAACCAGAAGCGGTCCAACAACTTCAACAACAATCGGGATCACAACAATCAGTCTGCTAACAATACCCAGAACTCGAGCGGCTATGCGGGTCGAAAGCCGCAATGTAACCGTTGTAACCTCCATCATCACGGCCCTTGCGCCGGAAATCGCTGCCAACAATGTGGCAAATCAGGACACGCAGCAAAGGATTGTCGGGGAGATCATGACACGACAAAATCAGAACCAGCACCAGGGTAATAACCAGGGATGCTATCAGTGCGGTAGCACTGCCCATTTCAAGCTGGACTGCCGCAGCTTTGCAACAACAACAATGGTGGGAACAACAACAACAACCACACAACAACAAACAACACAACAACAACAACAACAACACAACAACAATGGCAACAATGGAAATGGTGGCACAGGAGGTGCCAAAGGTCATGCATTAACGCTGGGCCGTGGAGAGGCCAGAAATGACTCGAACGTGGTCACCGGTAAGTTTCCCCTTAACGATCATTTTGCTACTGTACTTTTTGATACGGGTGCGGATAAGAGTTTCATATCTGAGTCTTTTAGGAAGAACCTAAATCTCACACCTAAACCCCTAGAGACCCCTTACGTCATAGAACTAGCCGATGGTAAATCTGTAGATGTGACCCATTTAGTAACCGGCTGTCAACTTAAACTCACGGGTCACACCTTTACCATTGATCTGATGACAACTACCCTGGGTAGTTTTGACGTGGTAGCCGGAATGGACTGGCTATCCGACGTTTGAGCTGAAGTTCTCTGTTTCGAGAAAGCTATCCGTATTCCGCTCTCTAATGACGAAGTCTTGATGGTGCAAGGCGAGAAGGCAGGCGCCGTCACAAACATCATCTCTTACATGCAAGCTCAGAAGTATCTTCAGAGAAAGAACTCCTTCGCTTTGCTCGCACTGGTCACTGAGCAGCCTAAGGACGAGAAGCGGATTGAAGATATCCCCTTCGTCCGTGACTTTCCCGATGTGTATCCAGAGGAGTTACCTGGTCTTCCACCACATCGACAAGTGGAGTTTGAAATCGAATTGGCGAACCATGCGACTGCTATCGCCAAGGCCCTGTACCGCTTAGCTCCAGCAGAGCTGTAAGAGCTGTCTACCCAACTTCAGGAATTGTTGGAAAAAGGATTTATCCGACCAGTACTTCGCCATGGGGAGCTCCGGTCCTTTTTGTCAAGAAGAAGGACGGGACCTTCCGCATGTGCATCGACTACAGGGAACTCAATAAGGTTATCGTCAAGAATCGATACCCATTACCTCGCATCGACGATCTTTTCGACCAGCTTCAAGGGTCAAGCTACTACTCCAAGATTGACCTACGTCCGGTTATCACCAGCTACGCGTCATAGAGGAGGATATCTCCAAGACGGCATTTCGCACTCGGTATGGCCATTATGAGTTCTTGGTCATGCCCTTCGGTCTCACCAACGCACCCGCGGTGTTCATGGACCTCATGAACCGCGTGTGTAAGCCGTACCTCGACAAGTTTGTCACCGTGTTCATCGATGATATACTCATCTACTCTAAGGGTGAAGAAGAACATGCTGAGCATCTGTGATTATTGCTGGAACTACTTCAACAGGAGAAACTATATGCCAAGTTTTCGAAGTATGATTTCTGGATTCGGGAAGTTCAGTTCCTCGGGCATATCGTGAATAAAAAGGGTATACACGTTGATCCCGCCCAGATCGATGCTATCAAGAACTGGGAAGCACCCAGGACACCGACAGAGATCCGCCAATTTTTGGGTTTGGCTGGTTACTACAGACGTTTCATCGAGGGATTTTCCAAGATCGCACAACCGCTTACCACTCTCACCCAGAAGGGCACCAAGTATGCTTGGGGTGACAAGCAGGAAGCAACATTTCAATTACTGAAGCAGAAACTTTCCAGTGCGCCCATTTTGGCCTTGCCAGAAGGGACGGATGATTTTGTGGTATATTGTGAAGCTTCCATTCAGGGATTGGGATGTGTACTCATGCAACGTGATAAGGTCATCGCGTATGCATCCTGACAGTTGAAGGTTCACGAGAAAAACTACACGACACATGACCTGGAATTGGGAGCAGTTGTGTTTGCACTTAAGATTTGGAGACACTATCTATATGGAACAAAGTGCACAATCTACACGGATCATAAGAGCCTCTAGCATATCTTTGACCAGAAGGAGTTGAACATGCGACAACGTCGCTGGGTGGAACTCCTGAACAATTATGAATGTGCCATTCGGTATCACCCAGGTAAAGCTAACGTGGTAGCCGATGCCCTCAGTCAGAAGGAGCACTTGAAACCTCGTCGGGTACGAGCACTACAGTTCACCATTCATTCGGGGTTACCCGAACAGATACGCGACGCGCAGCTAGAAGCAGTTAAGGAAGAGAACATCAAGGCCGAATCTGTGGGAAAGATGGAACGCGATTGGGAAGTGAAACCCAATGGTGCCCGGTATTTCATGAATCGTATATGGGTACCTCTCTACGGAAATCTCAGAAAGCTAGTTATGGACGAAGCTCACAAATCCCGATACTCTGTCCATCCTGGTTCAGATAAGATGTATCAAGACCTTAAAACCGTGTACTGGTGGCCCAACATGAAAGCGATATAGCCACCTATGTGAGCAAGTGTTTGACTTGTGCGAAAGTCAAGGTGGAATACCAGAAGCCATCAGGGTTACTTCAACAACCTGAGATCCCAGTGTGGAAATGGGATCAGATCTCGATAGACTTTATCACTAAACTTCCGCGAACTCCGGGTGGCTGCGAACCATCTGGGTAATCGTGGATCGTCTAACTAAGTCTGCACACTTCCTAGCGATCAAAGAAACAGATGAGATGGATAAGTTGACTCGCATCTACATTAAGGAGTAGTTTCTCGGCACGGGGTGCCAACGTCCATCATCTTAGACAGAGATGCTCGTTTCACGTCCAACTTTTGGCAGTCACTTCAGAAAGCGTTGGGTACACGCTTAGATATGAGCACAGCTTATCACCCTCAGACGGATGGTCAAAGTGAAAGGACCATTCAGACCTTGGAAGACATGCTTAGGGCATGTGTGGTAGACTTTGGGAACAGTTGGGAAATCCATCTGCCTTTAGTGGAATTCTCGTATAACAACAGTTACCATACGAGTATTCAAGCGGCACCGTTTGAAGCATTATATGGTCGCAAATGTAGATCACCGGTCTGTTGGGAAGAAGTCGGTGACAGTCAAATCACAGGTCCTGAGTTGATACTTGAGGCTACTGAAAAGATTGTGTAAATCAGACACTCGCATGGCAGCGGCACGAGATCGACAGAAAAATTACGCTGCTCAATGACGCAAACCGCTCGAATTTCAAGTAGGCGACCGCGTCCTACTGAAGGTGTCACCCTGGAAGGGTGTAATTCGTTTTGGGAAACAAGGCAAACTAAATCCACGATACGTAGGCCCATTTGTGATTTCAAAGCGTATCGGGCCCGTAGCTTATCAGTTAGACCTTTCTACCGAACTCAGTGGAGTTCACAACGTTTTCCACGTGTCCAATCTGAAGAAGTGCCTATCAGATGAGACCCTAGTCATTCCATTAGATGAGATTCAAGTGGAGGAGCGACTGCATTTTGTGGAACAACCTATCGAGATCATGGATCGTGAGATTAAGACTCGAAGGCACAGCAAGATACCAATTGTCAAGGTTCGTTGGGACTCTAAGCGTGGACCGGAGTTCACGTGGAAAAGAGAGGACCAAATGAAAAGCAAATACCGACACCTTTTTGCAGCTAAGCAGCAATCTGACGTTACCACCAACTAAATTTCGGGACGAAATTCTTTCAACATTGGGGATGATGTGACAGCCTGGGAATTTCTTGTACCATTACTAACAAACTGAATCTTTGTGCGTTGCATTCTAAACCGCGTTTACTCAATTTTCGGGACGAAATTCTATCAACATGGGGATAATGTGACATCCCGGCTTTTCAGGTATCTTAAACGCGCTACTTTACGGTTATTCATTCCTACGCTGATTTAAGTCGGAGAATTATATTACACGCTCGAATGACTACGCTAACTTTGTGAATCTATTGGGTGAATTACGTGCTATGTGTTATTAGATGTTTGTAGATTTTGTAGATTATTGTATCACACATTGATTTCGCGATTATTAGTTATAAAATAAATAATAAATAAATTGCCGAACCAAACCGAGCCACGAAACGTGTCGACCTCACCTCCTTGCGGCCCAAGGAAATAACCTAAACTTGAGGCCCAAGCCACTTAACCCAAACCGCCCCCCCCCCCCCCATCGCGGTCGCGCCCCCTCCCCTTCTTTTCTCTTGTTATATTTATATGTATTTATGCATGGATTGTTTGTTAAAAAAAACAACAAAACCCTAGCACCTAGAGGAAGGCGACGGCAGCCCCCCCCCACTCACGATCGCAAAACCCCACATCTTCCGGATTGATTCCAATCTTGTCCCGGTTCGCTAATCATCATCGTTTCAAGGTTAGGTTTAATTGTTTTGCCATTCACATTAGGGTTTGTGTAATCTTAATCATGATTATGTGTAATGGTAGGATTATTAGTATGAAAAGTGTTGTGATTTATGATTAGTTTGGATAATTGTGCGAATCTTTGCGATTGTGATGTTATGTTGAATACTAAAATCATAGGCTGCGTTTTAGCGATAAAGATCATGTTATATAATTAGGGTTTGCATGAATATTGATATACATGATGATATTTGACAAATAAACCTGTTGTTAATCATTATTACTAAGCGTCATGATCGTTTAAGCATGTTCTAATACGATAAAAGTCGAAAACAGTTTGCTGAATGACATTTACAGCCAACTTCAATTGGCTGTAACCTGATTATTATCTATCGAAAAGTGAATTTTTTGAAGCCTAAAATGTGTATTTTTGAAAAACGCTTCTAATGGCGCCAGATTCATATTTTTCTGAGGTCGGTTGCTATTTTTAAGTAGTCATTTAGTGTAGCAGCTGAAGCTGCGTAAATTCTGCAGAATTTGCTGGTTGTTTATCGAGTCGGATCTCATAGTCTATAGGGGTTTGGGTCACGAAATTTGTACAGTAACTGGAGACGGGAATTTCTGGAAATCTCCCACTGGAATTTTGTTAATTGGATGAACGATAATTTTTAAATAATTTTTCCCGTGGACTGCAATCAGAAAGCGACGAATCTGACTGTAGCCTAGTATATAAATGTTTATAAATAATTGGTAAAGTGTTAGTACTTGAAAATATTACATAAAATTCTACAGTTTAGTTGACACCTCCTGTAAAAAAATTGGAATTTTTGGAACGTTGGAACTATTTTATAAAAATCCTCGAAAACAGCCCAGTTATGAGCGTACAAGCTGAAACATGATAACTTGCGTTTGTGTGTACCTAAGTGTTGTATGAGTTAACCTGTGTTTATGACAAGTTGGCTTGATCATTATTTTGTATGGTAATATTTTGCATGCATGATTTTGGTTTCGAATTGGTTGTTGCGTGTGCCGTACTGTGTGTTAGTTATGCTTAGGATTTTGTGTCAGTGTGTTCACACACTAACTTTAAATCAGTTGTCATGTTAGGACGCGATTGGGGTTCCATCAATTGCTTCTTTTGTGTTATTCTAACCGAGCAATTTAAGATGAGTTCACGGCCCCTATTTTATCTGGTTTTGAACAACAGGTGGAGAAACATGTATACGCTCTAAAACTCTATCTTTTACGTTATGCGAAATTAACGTCGTTAAACTATTCGGTAACTAAGTTAATGTTAATGTACGTTATGGTCACTAAGTAGCTATATCACGGAAGTCCTCAATCAACTCTCGGATCGTGAGTATTGGGTTAGATAGCAGGGAAATTATGGTAGTACTATTGGGCCCGACAAGCCCCACCCGAGCTATTCGCGCTAGCCGACCGGGAATGGTCAACGGGTGATTAATTTGGCCTAACTTTCGCCATGGTCAGTGATAGACCTTGCAACACTGAGGCAACAACAGTCAGCTTCGATCGCGAACTCTTATGTGACGTAACTTTAGGCTCGCTACCTACATGTTAACATTAAACTTAATTACGAACCAACATTATTATTCCGGGTTATGGAACTATACCGTTATCCGGGTTAGGGATAACAGGGAAAACAAACTTTTAAACCGAACTTGTGAACTTATAAAAACCTATGAACTCACTCTTCTTTAATGTTGACACTTGTTTCTTTACATGTTTCTCAGGACGTTAGGAGCGCTAGGTGCACTCACTTGCATTTGATCAAGACATTTGTATCGAGTCTTATTTACGAATAATGTTTGGGATTTTTGGTTTTGGCGTTTATGTTGGCGCCCATTACTAAACTTTGAAACTAATGCTTCCGCTAACTTTGAAACTAATGCTTCCGCTAAACTTTGAAACTAAGATATTTTGAAAATGACTATGAATGGTTAAACAATTGTTTTTGGAAAACGTTTAAATAAATCATATAGAGTCGTTCGATATTACTAGTGTCTGAGATTCTGGTTTGATCACACGCCTCGCGGTAAAACTCCGCAAGTGGAAATTGAGGGTGTGACAAAACCCATCCCGAATTCGCATGGAAACTTGTACATTTTGGTGGCGGTCGACGATGTATCTAAATGGGTCGAAGCGATTGCCACCAAAACGAACGACCATACCGTTGTTTTGTAATTTTGTTCAAATGAATAAAATTTCTCGATTTGGGGTTCCGCGGGTTATCATTAGTGATGGGGGATCTCATTTTAAAAATTTTAATTTTGGCAAACTACTGAAACGGTATGGTATTGACCATCGAATTGCTACCCCTACCATCCGCAAACGAGTGGTCAAGTGGAAGTGCTGAGTAGGCAAATTAAAGAGATTTTGCAAAAGACCGTTCGATCGGACCATAAGGATTGGTCACGGAAGTTGAATGATGCCTTATGGGCTTACAGAACAACGCATAAAACACCTATTGGCACTACACCTTATCGCTTAGTTTACGGTAAAATTGTCACTTACTGGTTGAGCTTGTCCATCGTGAATTTTGGGCTTTAAAGAGGTTAATGTCAAATACGATGAGGTAAGGAACGCAAATTAAAACTATGCAAGTTGGAATAGCTTCAGGAGGAGGCATGAGTGTGCATCGAAATATAAAGATGGCATGAAGCAAGCACACGATGTCAAGTTGAAGATAAAGGAACTTGTTGTAGGCCAAAAGGTGTGGCTTTACAACTCAAGACTTAAGTTCTTCCCCGGGAAGCTAAAGAGTAAGTGGATGGGCCCGTATGTGGTTACACGGGTCGGAAAGTTCGGAGATGTTAGCATCGAGGATCTGAAGGATGGGTCAAAGCAAATGGTCAACAACCGTCGCCTTAAACCATTTCTTGATGAATGAAAAGAAGAATGATGTGAACATGCAGTCGGTAAGCTTCTTGGCAAGCGTTCCAACTTATGAGGTCAACTAATGACCGGTAACACTTGTGTAGAGTTTTGTATATTTTTATTGTTTGTTGTGTATGGTTCTTCTTATAATTGTTTTCGTTTCGTACTAATCTCTTTGATGTGTGAAGTTCTGGACATCACAAATGGGCCATGGAGATGTAAGGTATGTCTTAGACTTGTTTTGTGTATTGAGGACAATACACGATTTTTTTTTGGGGGGGGGGGGTAGTAAAAATCATAAACGATTGCTTATTGGTAATCTTAAAAACAACTTAAAAATTCTACAAAAAGATTTTTAGTAATTTTTAGGAACTTTTTTCAAGCCTAGGTCCCTTTTATAAAAGTTGCTTGTTTTCTTAGTATTTTCAAATACATATATATATATAATATACATATATATACATATACATATATATATACATATATATACATATATATACATATCTATACATATCTATACCTATATATACATATATAATAATTGAAAACAAAATCAAAGGACGGAGAGGGTGTCAGCAACCGGGCATCAGGCCGTCGCCGATGGCCCAAGATGAAGAGTGTTGGGTGAGTTTGCCCGTAGACAAGCTATTAGGCTGTCGGGTGGTTTGTGCACAAAGAAGGGGCGTCGCCGACGACCCCACATACTCCTACCGACGCTGAATGGGTTCCAGTTCTCATATTGAACCTATTCACTTTAAAACCCGTATTTACATAAACCATGAGCAATTTTAGCCGTATACTCGTCCCGGTAACCTAAAAACCTGATCTTTAATCTTTCACAACACAAAATCTATGCATTCCTCTCTCATAACTCACCTCTTCACTTCATTCTTCTTCATATACCATCTCAAGAACCCTAAACCTTCAAGTACTCATAACTTCTACAATTTTCCACCAAATCTAGAAATTCTTGAGCCTAAATTGTGTAGTTTTTCAAGAGGAACAAAACCCCTATCACGGTTTACACCAATTCTTGCTCGTTTGCAAGGTTTCTGAGCTTAAATTTTCGGGTTTTTACAAGGGTGTTCTTCACGTTTTTATTTACATCTTTCCTTAGTTTCTCTTAGTCTACATCATTAAAGGTAAGAATTTTACTTGAATTTGAGCATGATTATCATAAGGTTTGTTAATTTCTTCCGAAATTTTGAACTTTTTGTTTAAAAGTAGGTTGTTTATGATAATGTATGATGTTTCAGCTTGAATTTGTGTGTAAGGACTTGATTTGGGTGGGATTGGACATGCAACAAGTGTGGGGATGTGATTACACCCACTTGTTTGCATGATTAAACATGAGCATAATGTTGAGCCTTGTTGAAATCTTATGAACTTAGGATTAAACATGAAAGATTAACTTTTAGATATTAAAGTTTGCTATTTTGGAAGTTTAAATTGACTAGTTTGCATCTAAACGATAGTTGTGGTTCAACATTACATGTTATGTTTAAAGTTTGAGTTGATTTGAGATTTCGAAGGTATTGATTGTTTTCCTTGTGTTGTTGTTGTAGACATGGCAAGCTGGAAGAAAAGCAAAACTTCGGGTCAAGGTTCCTCTTTGGGAGCCGGTTCGCGTTCTGGTATCTTTCAGAGAAAGTGGGAACAATTAAGTTATGTGGAAGACAATGACGGGAGGTTATATCGTCAAGATTGGGCTTGGGAGAGGATTAGAGACAGTGATGTTGGTGACCCATGGGAAGAGAATAAGAAGAAGCCACTTTCGAAATTTAATGACAAACGCCTTGAGGTCAAATTGTGGAAGTGGAAGATGGAAAACGCCAAAACTACGATTCCAGAGAGGGTTGTGCTAGAACGAACAGTAAATGTAGAGGAACTCAAGACGATTGGGATTGTCTAGATGTTTGAGAGGCTCGGATGGGAACGGGTCTTGGATTGGTGTGAGGACATAACACCAAGGGTTTATTTAATGACAGTGTGTGAATGGTTAGCCTCGTTGAGGTTCAACAACGAGGATGGACTGCCACACATGTGGCAGTCGGTTGGTGATACCGGGAGAGGTCAAATGGTGATATCTTTCGAGACAATTAACTGTATTGCATGGTTTGACTCGTTGAGGGACGTCGAGTACTTTTACTACACCATTAACCAATTCTTAGACAACAAAATGAACATCGTGGATCCTGATGGTATGATTGGAGCAATATTACCTTTTGCTGATGGCAGGGTTGCTTCAAGGAGTGATTTGTCGGTTGAAGGGAAATTCTTCAACCTATCTCGTTAGAGAACATCATGGTCAGATTCAGGGATCGGGGTAAGATAAAAGCATTAGATTGTCGAGTGCTTCATTCATTGTTGTTCAGTTCGCCAGAATTATCATGGCGATACATAGTCATGATAAACATTTGGGATACCCGTGAGTCATATGCTCAAAGAATGATCCCCTATGTGTTGTTGATTAGCGCCATGATTGTGCAGCAAAACATGTTACCGGTAGAATCATTTTGGGTTTCAAAACCCATGGATCAGATTTGTTTCGCTTCAATGAAAAAACATTGAAGGAAACAAATCTAATGACCAGGGTCATCGATTCCAATATACTGATCCGAGTGTTGCACAAGAAGCCGCACGAGATGAAGAGATGTTTGACAAGGAAAATGAGGATGAGCCTCAAGGTCCAAGGGGACCGCGTCAAATGTATGCCGGCCACATCGGAAAATATTAGCGGGTGTGGCGAGTTTTGTGACCAACCGGCGTAGGCCGGGGCATTGTAACTATAATCGGGGCCAGCAGGACGTATATGATAATGTTTCTGCGGGTATTGGGGAAATGCGGGAATATGAAGGAGCGAAGGGGTAATGGTAGTAGGAGCTTCAAGCTCATCAACAAGCTCGTTGGGCTGAAGAAGCCGCCCACCGATCTAGGGAACAGGAGCAGTGGGAAGAACAACAGATACAGTGGGCTTTGCAGCAATCTCAGTGGGAACAACAGAAGATGCACCGGGTATAGGAGTTGGCCCGGAGACTAGCTTGGGAGGACGAGCAAGACCGCCTCTGAATTGAACATAACGCGCTAGAGGACCGTCGACAGAATGCGACGGCTATTGCTTAACAAATTAGAACAAACAATGCCAAACATCTCCACGACCAAGAGAGGCATCATCAAGACTATTTGGCAGGTCTACAATACCAAGAACATACACCTTAGACGCGTTATGAGGACCTTCCTATGCCCGCCGGGCCTTCAGACCCATCTCCTCATTAGCCCGAAGGGGTGGGCTCCAGTTATGTTCCGCCGCAGTTTCAACAACCGACCGAATGGGAAATGAGTCCCCTCGATGATGGAGTCTCCCACTGGTTTCCCATTTCAACCATACCTGCCGGTTGATCCAAACAAGCGTTACCAAAGATAGTGCGTTGTATGTTTTTTGTTGTTGTTGTTGTATATTTCCTTTGTTTTAGTTAGTTTATTTTTTTCTTTCGTTTCGTTTTGTTTTGTTTTTTATTTAGTAGTTAAATGAACTTTGTGGGTGTGTTCCCTATATAACCCTCACGAGACGTACTTGTCCTCCCGAGCTATCGGGAGGTTTAAAAGGACTTGTTGCATAAGCTAAATATAACCGTGATTCCTACGAAAGTGAGTTAGATTTGTTGTTGTTCTAAATTATCTTTTCCACATAAAAATCAAACTTGAATAAAAGTATGGCTTGGTAAATTCTTTAAAAATGGTAGAACTAGGTTACTAACAAATTTTGATGGTTGTGAGAAGCTTGCTTCTACACGAGGGTCGAGATTTGTAGGTACATTTTGTTCACTAGTTAACAATTTTTACTGAAGAATGAAGAGCACACGAGGAATGAGCAAAACCCAGGTGCAATATTTCTTTTTAACTTTGATTCTTAATTAGTTAATAAGTGGATTTTATTTTGTATTTCAGTTACCGGGGTGAAATTTTGGGAAGGTTAGCTGTGTCACATCCCTTGTGCATTTTAAAGGCTCTATTCCTACACATTGAAGACAATGTTGACCTCAAGTGTGGGGATGGGGGAGAAAAAAGTTTTCAATTTTGACCCGTTCATTTAAACACTACATATTAAGGACAATGTTGACTTCAAGTGTTGGGATGGTGGATAAATTTCAAAATTTTTTGCAAAATATCTTTGATTGAGCAATCTTAAAAAGCACAAGTAACCAAGTCAATGAGGGATGGCACGACCCATGTGGTCTTTTGTCATGGTTAGGTTCGAATTAAGAACATGCCGTGTATTTAGCGGGTGGTTATTTGAGAATAATCCGGCCTAGAAACTTGCATTTTGTGCATACCACATATCATACCCTTTGTACGTGAGATTTTGAGCCGCTTTTACACATCAATATATATATAATATATATATATATATATTAATATATATATATATATATATTCTTTGTTTGAGTGGACCTTTAGTCGCGTATTGTAGAACTTGCAACTTTTGATGCGTTTAAGACCATAGACCGAATATAAGCACAAGAATTATTAAGGCATTAGGTAACTCTTTCCGTTACACCATTTTTATATCTTTACCCGAAATCAATCTCTTAGTCACCAACTTTCAGCCTAAACCTTTCGTTTGACCAACCCATTTAGCCTTTGACCTTTGAGCTTTTTATTTTTAACCCGTGTGACGAAAATTCAATTTTAGGTCTAGTTGTTTGTAAATTGTTTGATAAAAAAATCAGAAAATATCATGAAAAAGATAAGAAATTTGTTGAGAAAAACACAAAAACATGTGTGGTTAGTTAATTGAATAAAAATTGAAACCTTTTGCCTCCTAGTTTGTTCATTTGTAGTTAGTCGTTTTTAGAGAAGTTGTTTTTGTCATAAATCAATTTTTCATCACCCTAGCCACTAAAAATATCCTTTTCCACACCTTTAGCCTAGCCCCGTTACAACCTGGAAAGACATTTTAACATGTGCTTAGTATTTGTGTTCGGAGGTGGAGAACGATTGAGTTGCAAGCCTATGCGGGTACGTGTTCTAATCGGTTTGAGTGATTACTTCAAAAGTGCTAATGCATCATCGTTTAGCAAATTTTTAAAACGAGTAGAGATAACATTGTGAGGGATGTGTATGAATTGTGAGTTTCAAGGGCGGGTGAATCTTGGGTAACCATGCTTATGTGATTAATCACTTTACCGCTAAATATGTTGAAAACTGTAAGAATTATGAGCCAGGTATGACATTAGACCTTAACTTATGTCTCAAGAATGGGAAGTTTGTTTCTTGTTCGACCCACGTAAAAGTGAAAAACAGATTTGCTTGAGGGCAAGCAAAAGACAAGTGTGGGGATGTGATGCGTGGTCGAAAACCGGTGTTCTTTTATGTTTAAGTTGATGTCTTTACATGACTTTTAGTTCCAAATAGCCTATTTTTTATTGGAGTTGTCTTTTGCAGGTCTAACAGAGTTCAAGAAGTTATTTGGGAACTTTACGGAGCACCGGGATGGAGAACGGGTCAATCGACGGTGAGAAATGGATAAATCAGAAAACAAGAAATGCAGGTGCCGTCTTCGATGCCCCCCAGATGCACCCATCGGGATAAATTGGCCATAGGCAGTAGAATAGAGCGTCGGAGAAAAATCAGAAGATCTAGGTGTCGTCAACGATGCCCCACTAGGCCGTCGGCGACGCCCTCTGCTGCCACACTTCGCGAATTTTGTGATTTGTTGTTTGGGGAACGGGTTATATGGCTAGTTTTTTACCATTCTCAAGGAGTTTCAATATTTTGAGTTTTGAAACCCATTCTTGGAGCCAAGAACCTCACCCTCTCCATTTTCAATCATTCCCATTCATCGTCATCCACAATCATCCGCCATCAATCCATCCTAACCCTAATTCACTATCATCTCGTCAATCCACTCTTGATCATCTTCTACCATAAACCCTAACCTTCATCATACCTATCTCCAAGGCTTCAAGAAGTTCATGCTCGAGTGCTCATCAATGGTTGATCGTGTTCCGTTCATCATAAGCGGCTAATTCTCGCGGGTTTCACCTCGGTGTAGACTTTTGTAAAGATTTCTAGGGTTTGCTATTTGTTAAATATTTGGTCTGTGACAATTTAAGTTGCATTTGAATCATTGGATAATTTTCTTACGTTTGTATTGAATTTACGAATTGTCGAGTGAGTTATGAAATTTGACTTCATGAAATGAATATGCGTATAGCCTTGTCTTGTGCTAGGATTTACTTGTCCAAGGTAACGAAGTGCATTGCTGTCCGTCTGAACGTTGATAGCAATTGGCACTTAAGCCTTATGATTCTAAAACCGTTAATGAACTAATTCAATTAAACCAAGTTAAAATGTGTAGCAACCCTAGGTCCTAACAATTGTTGAACCGAGTGTGAACCTTGTTTCAATGTTATTGTTTTAATCCATCAATTAAGTTTTCGCGCAATCATTCAAGTTTTCATAGTTAAGTATACAAACAAACTTGTCGGTTTAGACCGACATCTCTTTCAAACAAACAAACTTTCAAATTAAAAGTGACATTCTTTAAAAATCAATCTTGTCCGCACGCAAACCATAAACTCTTCGTCGATCGACCCCGTACTACCACTAACTCATAGTTAAGGATAAATCGGGTTTATAAATATTATCTTGACCAGGACGCGATATTCTGATCAGTTACTGGCCACTTAACGATTAATCGCCGACTAGTTGCGAGTTTTTCAACAATGTTTAGATGATATGTTTTTCTCCTAAATTTTAGGTAAAAAAATACAAATTCATGAGATTAACTTATAAGTTGTGACAATAAATGTAATCTTGTAGATGAATAAAATTAATCTTTTAAGGTTCACTAAAAATTAAGAACGAGTTCTAGTGTTCTATATAGATAGATAGACCATCCTTATGACATGGGGACACGGTAGACACTAACACCATGACGGATATAGCGCATGCATGATGGTGTCCCTACTCGGGTGAAAGCGACAACGTTAAGATGTGTGGTAATGATTTAGAGTGTGTAAAAAATATATTTTCTTTTCATTTAATATAACTAGGGTCGTAGTTACCCGTATGTTGCGCGGGGATACAGTTTGAATTCAGAGCGTATAGCAACCCATGACAACCGATAAATAAATTTGTAAAATTAATTAAAATGATATGTTAGTGGATTATGCTATTTGCGTCGTAACTCGGCTCTAAACATCAAAATAATAACAAAAGGTAAAACGAGATAGTAGATAACAAAGGTAAAAATAAGGTAAATGAAAAAGAAACCGATAGAAACTTTGTCGGTTTCGGCACGCTCATTATAGCAAAGAAAAAAACTAAAAAATATGTTTGAAAGAATATCGGAGTGTTCGTTAAAAAATATTAAACGAAAAAAAAAGAACTATTGCCACACTCGTTATAGAAAAGAAAAAGAAAAATTAAAAAACATGTCTAAAATGGTATTAATATGTTCCTTAAAAAAACTATTTACGAGTAGAAAAGTAATTTGGTTAAAGCAAAAGAAAAAAAACAATAATTAAACTACATGTGTTATAAATGAAAAAGTTTACACTAAATGACGAAATAGAATAAATAAAAAAAATGATAAACTTGTAAAACATGTATTAGAAGTTGTATAACAATATTCATCTTCTTTTCTTTTATATTATAAATATAAATAAATAAATAAATAAATGAAAAAAATTAATAAACCTGTAAAACATGTATTAAAAGTTGTACAACACTATTCATATTCTTTTTTTATATTATATATAAATATAAATAAAAAAATTGATAAACTTGTAAAACATGCATCAAAAGTTGTACAACACTATTCATCTTCTTTTTTTATATTATATAAAAATATAAATATAAAAAAAAAATGATAAACTTGTAAAACATGCATTAGAAATTGTACAACACTATTCATCTTTTTTTCTTTTATATTATATATAATATATAATTCATCTTCTTTTCTTTTATATTATAAATAAATAAATGACAAAAAAATTAATAAACTTGTAAAACATCTATTAAAGTTGTATAATACTATTCATCTTCTTTTTTATATTATATATAAATATTAATAACAAAAAATTGATAAACTTGTAAAACATGCATTAGAAATTAGAAATTAGACAACACTATTTATCTTTTTATAATATAATATAATATAATATAATATAATAAATACAATACCGTTTTAACCTCCTATAATCACCACTCTAAAATAGTGTAACTCTTTACACTTCAAAATATCTAAAACTTGTTTACAAAATTAGAGATCTAGAGGTTGTTTGGATCAAGGTTTTTTTTTTGGAAGAGATTATGCCACTGCCCACTTACAAATCAAAGATAACCTACACCTAAACCTGACGAGCAAACTTGACGCAAACAAGATATGTAATTTATTATTTATTAAACAACATGCCCTGGACCGATTATTTAAACATTTAGTATAAGTTGGGATGAAGCTAGTGTATTAGAAGCGGTAGCATGGGTTATCCCTCAACTTCGTCTCCATATCATTTTTAGTGAAAAAAATAAAAATAGTCAAAGGATATCTCTGATTGCCAAAATAAAAAAGTTGGGATGCTCTTAGTTCTAAACAAGAGTTTGTATAATTATTATTTGTGTTGTATAATATGTTCCGTGATTGTTTATCTATATCGTGTTATAACTTAAACAGTGTGCGTAAGTGCATACACCTCCCTGGCAAGCAAAGTGTCACATTTTGTCATTGTACCTTTACACGGTAAATGGACACTATAAAATAACCCACCCCAAAATTTATAGACCATCTCTATTATTACAAAATGATAGTTCAAACTTCTGATAAAGATAAAAAAAAATCAGGTTGCATCGTTAAAACCAAAAAGTCAAACTGTCCAAATCGACAATTTTGGTTTGTCATTTCACGAAACTAATGTAGACAATAGTTTCACTCACTTTTTTTTAATCAAAACCAACCAAATTGTAATGTAAACATCTCCAATATATGCAGGAATGAAAGAAAACTTAAATACATGAGTAATGTTTAAAGAAAAGTAAAATGATTGACTAGTTTTCACATATGCACGTTCTCTTATGTTTTTAGAACCCCATTAGATCATTTCGACCATAAGTCAAACTCATGTTTCTAAAACTCCTTCCCAATTAGGCTAAGTTGTAACGTAATACAGTAATCAGAGACAATATTAATAATCTAATTATAATACTTGACCTCAATATTCAAATCCATTCTTGTGAATCTTATGAAGGTCTTAACAGATAATGTAAATGCCCTAGTTTATTCAATCACTTCAATTATTCATTAAAACTCTTTGTCTATGTTTTTGCATAACTACAATGTAACCAAGCGTGGGTGCTATGTTTTGCACTCAATTCATCTGGTCCTTAAAGAGTCTCCAACACTTAAAACAAAATGAAAATTAGACAATGCAAATATAATGAAAATTGTTGCACCTCGTCAGTGGAAAATGCTTACAACTTGTTGGAAGTCTCAGCACCCGAGTTTGTATAGTTTCTGTCAAAACTCATTTTAACTTTATTTTGATTAAAGCTGATAATATGTGTAATGAAGAAACTGAAATGTTATGAAATTGACGAGGAAATGAAGAAAACGTATAGTCCTTTATATAACATATTTTCGTCAAGCATTACAGCGAAAATTTGATCCAACACACGTATTAAGGAAAACCTTATCCGGGACGTATATTAAAGAAAACCTTATTGATCGGAGTGTCGCGCCACGGTCAAAGATAATATTTATAAGTCCTAATTACCCTTAATAATGCGTTAGTGGTAGTAAGGGGTCGAACCACGAAAAGTTTGTGGTTTGCGCGCGGACAAGATTGATTTTAAAGGTTTATGAAGCTTTCTATGTTGTTTATTTGAATTTTTGTTTGTTTGAAAGAGTATCGGAATGAATCGATAAAATTGTTTCTAATTAATTAACTACGAAAACTTAAATAATCAAAAGATACTTGATTAAATGATTATAACAATAGTGGAGAACAAGGTTCACACCCGGTTCAACAATTGTAGGACCTAGGGTTACTACACGTTTTAACTTGTTTTAATTGAATTAGTTCATTAGTGGTTTTAGAATCACAAGGCTTAGGTGCCAATCGCTATCAACGTTCAAGACGGACCACAATGCAGTTTGTTACCTCGGACAAGTAAATCCTATCAAAAGACAAGGCATAATTACGCATATTCATTTCACGAAGTCAAATTTCATAACTCACTCAACAATTCGTAAATTCAATACAAACGTAAGACAATTATCTAATGATTCAAATGCAATTCGAATTGTCGCAAACAAAATATTAAACAAGTAGCAAACCCTAGAAATCCTTACAAAAGTCTACACCGGGGTGAAACCCGCGAGAATTAGCCGCTCATGACGAACGGAATACGATCAACCATTGATGAACTCTTGAACATGGTCATCTTGCAGCCTTAATGTAATGATGATGATGGTTAGGGTTTGGGATGAATGGTGAAAATGAATGGATGATGAATGAGATGATAATGGTAGGTTAGGGTTAGGATTGAACGTTATGATTCGGATGATGGAATGGATTGGGAATAACTGAGGATGAAGATGAGGATGTTCTTGGCTCCAAGAGAGGTGTTCTAGGTTCAAAATTGTGTAACCCCCTTCTAATGACCCCCAAAATTGGGTTTAAACTCGTTCAAAACGCAAAACAAGGGAAATCAACGATAGTACTTTCTGGAGGGCGTCGGCGACGGCCTCTAGATTTTTTGTTTTCAACCGATGCCTTAATATGCTGTCTACGCGAGTTTCTGGCCGACGCGAATAACCAAGGGGCCTCGCTGACGGCACATTTGGGCATCGGCGACGTTAAGCCCAACTCTTGGTTTCCGTTTTCTTGATTTCGAGTTCCCGGTTGATCCCGTTTGCTCCCCGATGCTCGATAAGGCTCCCGTATAGCCCCTTAAACTCCGTTACATCTGCAAAACACAATTCTAATCAAATGTAGGCCATTCGAAATCAAAAGTCATGTAAAAACATGAACTTAAATATGATTAAGCACCGATTTTCGATCAGCATCACTTATCCAACACTCATACTATGAAAATCTAATTCGGGTGAAACTATACGTGATATGTACCATAATACGAGTCGTATGGGTTTGCGGTCATACGTCTCGTATAATGTTGTACGCAGTGGCAAACCTAGAAAATTTTAACATGCGGGACGAGAATTTTATAGGGGTCGTTTGTCTATTCATATAATAATATAATGTTTCCGGTCCGATTCGAATTGGGTCGGGTTACTTTATATACTTTAACTTTGTACTTATAAGTAATTTCGTTTTGAACACTTACATAAATATTGTTTTTAGTTTTTAGTTTTTAATGTATGTTGAAAAATTGTAGGTAATAAGATGTATATATATATATATATATATATATATATATATATATATATATATTACTAGTGCTTATTCTCATGACGTTCATGAGACGGAACAAATAATATTGACGAAAACACAACATGAAAAATTTGATTACGACTTATGGTTAACATAAAATAATGAAAGTGAGCGATGTAATGCATTTAATTACCTACGTCAAATAAGTACCAAATATCACACCCCGACCCGCAGCGGAAACAAAAGTCGGGGTATAATTGGGTTATCACCAAAGCTCATGACATTTACTAATAGGTTTCATATTCATTAAATTGAAATTAAAACTTCAAATATTCAAACACAAGGAAACATACAAGCTTAAGAAAAACATTGTTCAAAACGAAATAAATTTTATTAATCTTCTAAGGCCATTCCTATATGTTCCTCTCCTCAGCCTGTTCACCTGTATCATGCGTAAAACAAAGGTTTGGGTCAACAAAAGTTGGCGAGTGAATCTAGGTAAAATATTTAAACAGTTGTTATATATTTGTTATCTAATAAAAAATTGTGCATAGACCATAAGTGAGCATATGTATATATAAATAATCACAAACCATATAATATCCACGATGAACATATGGACATGATGAATGATGAACTTGAGATCAAGGCTCAATCAAAGGGAGCCGATCTAATGAGGCACCTGATGCTCAACTCGTATCCCACGAGGAACTGATGGGCCTTAAATGAATGATTGCACTGAAATGAAAAAAATGTATCCACACCCAAACACACAAACAAATATACACATTTGATCACGTAATGATGTAATCACAAGTGTTTAAATAAATAAAACCTGTACGACACATGATACACCCCAAAACAAGGTTAAAAGGGAAATTTGTAAGGATTCACTCACAGTGGGTGACTTTCTTGCTTGATAAAGGATGCGCACGAGTTGAGGATTTAATCGACGAAGAAATCTAACCTAAATAATAGCGCAATAAGTCGATAAATATAATATTTTGATTTAATACCTTTTGTTAGAGTTTTAGGTTATTTTTATGGTATTTGTAGAGATTTTAAAACCTTCGAAATTGGATCCTTAAGTATTTTTGATTGATTTTATATATACAAAAAATAAGATAAAATAAAAATAATATTAAATTACAAAAACCTTGTCAGACCTGACAAAGTGGTCTGACCGGGTCGTTGACCGTTTGACTGCGTGTGGTGAGGTTCGAAATTGTGACCTCTCGTTTACGTGCACGCAACTCTTCTAACTGAGCTACATGTCTAACCCGTTAGTATCCTGATTTTAATTACTTTTATGCACTAGTTAGAACATACCATAAATTATTTAATTCAAATTGGATTTTAAGGAGCGAACCAGTGACTACCACCAGGATCGAACTCATCACCATTCGTTGCTGTGCACCCAGCCCAACCAACTGGGCTGGGTGTCTAACCCGATTATACTAGAAGTTTTATTAGTCTTAACAACTAACTGGGATGTCCTGACTGCCTTAAAAAAAGTTTGCATTTAATCGCTGGAACCGGCTGCATATATAGTTCGAACTCTGACCTTCGCTTTGAAATTGCACATAGTCCACCACTGGACTGTGTGTCTAACCCGATTAGAATCCCACTTTTAATTATATTAATACATTATATAACTTCATCTTTTTCATCTAAATTAAACCCAGTTCTTGAACTCGATTGTGCCTGATTAAAATGATGTTGTTGTTGTTCTGTTTATACATTACTCATGTTAATGACAATCTACAAGAATAACTAGAAGGTTTATCAACGATTATGGAATTCCGGCGATGGATTTCGGCGAGTAAAGCTTGACTTCCGGCGAACCGAATTGAATTCCGACAAGAACAGAGGACTTGAGCAGTGATGATCTCGAGTACTGATTGAACGTGTGCGAGCTTAGAATGTTGGTATGAGGTATTTATAGGCAGAGGTGATTTAAAGTTTCGGTTATGAAAAATCACAGTTATGAATGGAATTGATTTAAGTTTTCGGTTATAACTGATGTTTACCATCAGTTATATCCGTTTGCAATCGACCAAAATCGTTATTCCCTTGAATTCCGCGGTTTGACAACTGATTCGGAGATGAACCTGATTTGCAGGTTTTATTACTAATGCTACTATATAAATTATTTGCTTCCAACTTAAGCACCAAAGTGCGTGTGGTGTAGTGGTGTTGGTGTGCGTGTATACATGGGAGACCCGGGTTTGAAACCCGGTTTCTCCTTTTAGTTTTTGTTTTATTATTTTAAAGTTTTATTTTAATTTACTTATTATTAGTGTTATTTATTAATTATGATTTTTTTTATATCTACAACATTCATTAATTGTGAAACTTAAAATTACCGAAACTAATAAAATACGCAACGAACAAATGAACAAAATACTTGATCAATAAACGGTTCGGTTTTTTTGAATCCCATTTAACACAAATGTTACAGTATCCCCTACTTTTAGAAATTTCGTCCCGAAATTTAAGTAGTAGTCGTAACTGGAAAAATATGCGGGTATTTCTCGCGTATTGAGTCTTCACGTTCCCAAGTAAACTCAGGTTCTCGTTTTGACTCCCAACGTACCCTAACTATGGGAATACGACTTCGTCTTAAACGCTTTTCACCGTAGTCCATGATCTCTACAGGTCTTTCCACGAAGTGCATTGATTCATCGATGTGTATATCTTCCAATGGAATATGGAGATTTTCGTCGGTGAGACACCTTTTCAAGTTTGATACGTGAAATGCGGGATGAATTCTGTTGAGTTCTTCTGTTAGATCAAGCTTGTATGCTACAGGACCTACTCTTTCGAGTATCTTGAATGGTCCCACATAGCATGGTGCTAGCTTGTCTTTTTGACCAAAATGAACCACTCCCTTCCACGGTGATACTTTCAAAAGTACTTATCACCAACACAAAACTCCAATGGCTTTCGTCGTTTATCAGCGTAACTCTTTTGAAGACTTCGAGCTGTTAGAAGATTATTTCGGATCTGAAGAATTTTGTCAGTCGTTTCTTGAATCAGTTCAGGTCCAGGATTTGCGTTTCACCAATTTCGTGCCAACATACTAGAGATCGGCACTTACGACCGTATAAAGCTTCAAAAGGAGCCATACCGATGCTTGAACGATAACTATTGTTGTACAAAAATTCAACTAACGGTAAATGAGTATCCCAATTACACTTGAAGTCTTTGACACATGCTCGCAACATGTCTTCGAGGGTTTGTATGGTGCGCTCAGATTGACCATCAGTTTGAGGGTGAAAGGCAGTGCTGAGATGTAGACGTGTACCCAAAGCGGATTGTACAGCTTGCCACGTTCATGAAGTAAAATGGCCGTCTCGATCTAAAATGATGCTTAAAGGCACACCATGACGACTTACAATTTCATTGATGTAGATACGAGCTAACTTCTCATTCTTGAAATCTTCACAGATTGGAATGAACTCAGCTGATTTGGTAAGACGATCAATGATAACCCAAATGGTGTCATACCTACTGGAGGTGCGAGGTAACCCGATAATGAAATCCATGGTTATATTTTCCCACTTCCATATAGGTATTTCGGGCTGGACAAGAAGTCCTGAAGGTCTTTGATGTTCAGCTTTCACTTTGGAACATGTAAGGCACTTGGAAACAAATATAGCGATATCTTTCTTCATGCCAGGCCACCAGTAGGACTATCGTAGTTCTTGATACATCTTATCGGCTCCTGGATGTATAGAGTATCATGTTTTGTGAGCCGCGTTCATGAGGAATACACGAAGATTGTCATGATCAGGTATCCAAATTCGATTTAAGTAATAGAAATACCGTTTGATTTGGATTCTAGTTTGGTTTCAGCTCCACAAGACAGTTCATCTCGTACATCATTTTCCGTGACGGAAATATGTTGAGCTGCTCTAATTTGGTTTTGAAGATCGGTCACAATTTGCGAACACCAAAGACGGATGGAGTTTGCATACTCCTTTCGACTGAGGGCGTCAGCCACAATATTAGCCTTGCTAGGATGATATCGAATTTAACAATAATAATCATTTAGGAGTTCGATCCATCGTCATTGCCTCATGTTCAACTCTTTTTGATTGAAGATATGCTGAAGACTCTTGTGGTCAGTGTAGATTTCACACTTGGTACCATAGAGATAATGTCTCCATATTTTAAGAGCGAACACGACTGCTCCAAGTTCTAGGTCATGAGTGGTATAGTTCTTTTTATGCACTTTGAGTTGCCTTGAGGCATAGGCTATCACCTTTCCCCTTTGCATTAGAACGCAACCTAAACCTTGCCCTGACGCGTCATAATAAACCACAAAGTCTTCGCAGCCATAAGGAAGTGTAAGGATAGGTGCATCACAAAATTTTTTCTTCAAGATTTAAAAACCCTTTTCTTACTTGGGTCCCCAAATAAAAGGTTTGCCCTTGTGAGTCAAGGCTGTGAGCGGAACGGCGATACGGGAAAAATTTGCGATGAAACAAAGATAATAACCAGCTAGACCAAGAAATGATCTAACTTCGGTAGGGGTTCGTGGCGCTTGCCATTCTTGCACCTCTTTGATCTTCGTAGGGTCGACATGAATCCCTTTGCCATTAACGATATGACCAAAAAAGTGTACTTCTTTTAACCAAAACTCGCATTTTGAAAACTTAGCATAAAGCTTTTCGGTTCTCAAGAATGTTAGAATAAGTCGAAGATGTCGCTCATGATCGGACTTGGTCTTAGAATAGATAAGAATATCATAGATGAAAACTATGACAAAGCTATCAAGGTAGGGTTTACACACCCTATTCATCAAATCCATGAAGACAGCAGGGGCATTGGTCAACCCAAAAGGCATAACCATGAATTCATAGTGACCATAACGAGTTTAAAAAGCAGTCTTGGGAATATCTTCTACACGCACTCTAAGCTGATGATAACCAGATCGAAGGTCGATCTTTGAAAACCAGGTGGCACCTTGAAGTTGATCTAGAAGATCATCGATACGAGGTAAAGGATAACGATTCTTGATGGTCAGCTTATTGAGTTTTCTATAATCGATACACATTCGGAAAGTTCCATCTTTCTTCTTTACGAAAAGAACAGGCGTACCCCAAGGTGATGAACTAGGTCGTCTAAATCCCTTGTCAGTCAACTCTTGCAGCTGACTAGCTAATTCTTGCATCTTAGAGGGGGCTAACCGATAGGGATATTTTGTGACTGGTGTAGCACCAGGTACAAGATCGATTCGGAATTCGACTTCTCGCACAGTAGGAAGTCCTGAAACGTCATCGGAAAAAACGTGAGGAAATTCCTTGACAATTGGAATATTTTCGAGCTTCCTTTCCTTGCCTTCCCTCTTGGCGATATGAGCTAGAAACGCGATATAGTTTTTGCGAAGGTATCTTCGAGCTTGAAGACATGACATCAGCTTGAGCCCCTTTGAAGAAGTTTCTCCAAAAATACGTAAAGTTTGACCATCAGCGAGGGAATTCGAATAAACTTCTCGTAGCAAACAACTTCAACGTGATACTGACTAACCAGCTCATACCAATGATAACGTCGAAACTACCCAATTTCATAGGGATAACATCAATGCGAAATCGTGATCATTAAGGGTA